>CM045453.1:33578316-34250816 GCA_024666655.1 Dascyllus trimaculatus
TCGTCTAATTAATTTAACAATCCGTACAGCACGTCTTTAAATGCATGAAACATGTTTATTGAATAACAATAGCACAGGCACAGCAACAGGCCTTGATTAAATATACAAGTACATTCACAATAAGGATAAAGGTTAACTAATTACGTCCACCAAGGAGGTCATGTGATGGACGGTGTTGGTTTGTATGTTTGTGTGCAAAATAACTGGAAAAGTAATGGACGGATTTGGATGAAATGTTTAGGAAATATGTGAAATGGGACAAGGAACAAATGATAAAATGTTGGGACTGATCCGGATCACCGTCTCCATCTAGGAATTTCTTTTTATGTAAGTGTAACCGGGTGGACAATTAATATGCGGGTTACTCGAAAAGCACCCAGAGGACACTTTTGTTTTGGAGTAACCCACATGACAGTTTAATGGTATTTAATGACATTTATTATATATGGATGGAGGAACACGTGACTTCCACACGTCATTATAACAATGACTTGTATTCAGCCACCAAAGTTACTGAGTTGATCTTTGGGATTATTATAAAGCCTGAAATGTAAAGACGAGCGTGGAGTCTGCTGAGAGATGTGAAAGTTCTCCTGCAGCTCCTCACTTTACTGCTATCAGTTGATTCACACCATCACATTCTACTTACCTGCTGTGTGGAACGTTACTGCTGGTTTCCAGTTGATGTCCAGCAATCTGCGCTGACGATCGATCTCTTCCTCGTACTGGACGATGGTTTTCTCAAACTCTGTGAATATTTCTTCAGCAGCAGCAGTCAGTCGCTCGTTGATCAACGCTCTCAGATTCTGAACTGAACTCATCGTTACTTCAACAGATGAAACACTCATCGGAGATACGACAAAACAATAGTCTGTAAATACTTCCACACGCCAGTGAAGCGAATGGTTGTAGCGGGCTTGCGTCACTTCCGCCGGGTGTTGTATAATTTCCGCTTTCAAATTAAAATGGTTGAAGTAACATTTAATCTTTTGTACTTGCTTCACATCCTTATCGATAGTCTAACTGAACGTTATACTTTAATTTACATGATAATGCCCACCTGAATGGACTTAAGCTACAAAATTTAATGCCTGTATAATATCATACTATCATCATTTTTAAATGATTCGAAGTAATAAAAGTAAAATTAAAAAAATGATCAATACAAAAACCTCAAAAGGGATGTTTTCTAAATGCAAGTATCATTACTACTAGTACTACTTAAGGGGTGTAAAATATTCTGTAACATAAAATGGAAATATGTACAATATTGTTAACCAAATCAAGTAGTTGTGTACCAACTGTAACAAGCTGACAATTTGTTTTTTAATTTTATTTCAAAAGTCCCAAATAATTCAAATACTTACAAGAACTTTGAAATACAAGAACTATTTAAGATGCAGATTTTATTTCACACTACTAAAAAAAAAAATAAAGAAATGGAAACAAACTATTCGCTCTGAGACTGCAGGTTTACTTGTGGTTCCAGAGTTTCCAGAAGTAAAATTGGAGTCAGAGCCTTCAGTTATCAGCTCCTCTGTTGTGGAATCAGCTCCCAGTTTGGGTTCTGGAGGCAGACACCATCTCTACTTTAAGATTAGGATGAAACTAATCTTCAAGTAGAGATTAACTATAAACTTTTGACAAAGCTTATAGTTAGGGCTGCTCAGGATTGCCTGAGCTGCCCCTTTGTTATTCTGCTATAGGTTTAGACTGCTGGGGCATTCCCATGATGCACTGCCCACCCCTACAAGTTTCACATGTCGCCAGCTCTGTGTTTCCTCCGAGGTCCTGTGTTTGTTCTCTGGATCTGCAGCTCCACGTCTCTGATCTACAATTTATGGCCTCAACAACCTCCAAAATGTTTATTGTTCTGTTTGTTTGTTTGTTCTCCATCTGCTACCCTGCTATCCCCTCCCACCTCATCCCCACTCTCATCCCAACCAGTTGATGCAGATGGCCTGGACCTCCAGCAGGCACTGGGAAGTGTTGAAGAAATTTCACTCTTGGTTCTGCAAAGTTTGCTGTAGTGGGGTGTTTTATTAGTATTTCCGGTAATACGGTGGATTCACCAACACAGAGTATGGGTCTGCAAAGGTAAGTCGACCCAGACTTACCTTTGCTGTATGCAAATACAGGGGGTAAGACAAAAGGAACATCTCAGAGGATGGGTCAAAAAAGGTTGGGAGGGGGTTGTAAGTACATACTAAGGTAGACAGTGGTTAATTTGCGTATAGTCGCTAATCAGTAGTCGAGGGGAAGACAACAGAACAAAAGGGTAATTGGATCAAAGAGTCTGGTAAACAATTGCAAATAACAAAGGTGTGATATAACAGTAGGTAGGCCAGACGGTAATTGTGGATGACCATGGGAAAGGGAATGAAAGGGTGACATGTGACAATAGTAACAATATGTGGGCTATTTCGTCATCAATCCACACTTTTTTTTTTTGGTGTGTGTATGTGTGTGTGTGTGTGTGTGTGTGTGTGTTTGCTTGTGTGTATTCAGTCAATTTCTATGTTAAACAAGTAATCAGGGTTCTCTTCATGTACTGTTGAAGTAGGCTGAATTTCTGTGGAGTACATAATGGTAATGGTAGGTTTGGTGGTGAGTGATTTGCAGAGACATTTAAAACAAAAAAAACAAGAAAAATAGTAATCAAAATAATCAAACCAAGCAATATAAATTCAAAAATTGTGTAAGTCAATTGTCCCATTTCATTATTAACTCATTGGCTGCCAGCCATTTTCAGAATTCATACCCCCATCACTGCCAGCCATTTTCAAGCATTTTGACTGATCTTTCAAGACCCACAGAATATTTTGTACTATGACCCTGTAAAATCTGACACCAGATTCTGAAAGAATAGACTTTCTACTTTCATCAGTAAAAAAAAGTTTGTTTCCAGCTTGTTTCGTTTTTCTGTAATCAGCAGTTGAATAGAGGCAAGTTTCACACAAAACGCCAGTTTCTGACCAAAAAGCTGAGAAAACAGGCTTTTAGTGAAAAGAAACGTGTCCAGCAGAACAGAGACTTTGAGGCTGGTGTTTTTAGCTTTAGTGACACCTCAAACATCTGAACATTGGTTCCTTCTATCAAACAATAAAAACAACACTGAGAAAGGGATTTTGATGGCAAAATTATTATTATTTCACAAATGTATAACAATTTACAATGAAAATTTTACATCTGACAAAAATGTATGAACTTATTTCCAGGTTTGTGTTTATGGATGTGAATCTGGTGGGTTGGGGTCTTCCTCACAACCTCTGCTGGATGGACGACCTGTAAATTATAGAAATACATACAGTTACCATAAAAATACACATGTTTGCTGCAGTGTGATGTGGAGAAAGATGCTTTTTTTTACCTTGCTTCTTAGCACTGCCAAAAAGAGTGGATCTCTGCTGGATGCACCATCTGTAAATTGAACATTGCTTCACGTCAGTACTGACAACAGATTTTACAGTAGTTTATATGATGTAGTGGGACTAAATGGCGTTTATGTGGCCTGGACTAAAGGAGTGGGCGGGGGATCGCTTTGAGATCAGGATCGCGTTGATGTCGGACCGATTGTCTGTCAAACCACGCTCAAAACGATAGCAGTAAAAGTTAGCTAGCTAGCTAGCAAGTCAGCAAATCAAATGGATCTTTATTTATAAAGCAGGTTAGTTCTTACCTCCTTCATGTCTTTCTGGAGAATCTGGAACGAGGCTCTGCTGCTCCGGTTGACCCAGACGGCAGCCGATCATCCGGAGAATTTGGATCAGGTTCTGAATTCATCCGATCCAGGTTCGTCTGAGCTGGACTGTGGAGAAATGTGGTGTCGTGAAGCGCGCCGACTGTCACCGCTTGGCCCGGGTTTATGATCGCCTTCTCTCACGATCGCGACACTTTCAATAGTCAGCTTAGTGCCACACATGCTCTGCTCCAGTCTGAGCTGCCTGAACTTAACCGTCTTCTCTCGTTTCTCCATTTTCTCCCTCATAAACTCTCGACCTCTTCTCGGCAATGACAATCGCGGCTCTTCTCTCATCCAGATCGTTGCACTGCTGCCACCTACAGGGCTCCAGATGGTCACTACACCACAGTACAAGTCTGAAATTTATAGGAGAGCTGCGCCAGAATGTCCCCTACCGCCTCCTGTTAAAAAACAGCTTTGACGTAAAAACGCGTCAATGGCAGCGAGCGGTTGGATTTGAAATGACGCAAATATACGTCAATGGCAGTCAATGAGTTAATACAGTGAAATAATCCAGTAGAAACAGGTTGGTGTAATGTCTTTGCAATGTTGCTCAAGTGATGACTTATTTCCTGTATGGTGGCATTGTGATCAGGAATGAAAGTGCAACACTCGGCCCCAATGATGGCGCATGTTCCTCCTTGTGATGCCAATATGAAATCTAGTGCAGCCCGATTTTGTAATGTCATCATTCTTACAGCAGTCATTTCTTGTAACAACATGGCCATACCAGATGCAGTAGAGTGGTAAAGTCTTCAGTGGAAGCCCTTCTTTTGTGCTTTGTGGAATGAAGCCACAGACATAGCAGTTTTTAGGGGTTGGGCTGTTTGCAGCTACCAAATTGGCTAGCTGGAGGTACATGTTAACTGATGTCTGTAGTGTATTCATCTTAGTGTGTACTGCAGCCTAACGTTTGTAGTGTCTGCGGTGTACTTGAGTTATGTGTGTGATAACTGAAACTGGAATTCCAGTATGCACATGGCTTCTGTGCTCTGGATGTCTAGCGTCTGCTTCTGGGACTCCGGTGCCTGCGCTGCTCCCCTGTTTTGGGTGTCCCCAGCATGCTATAACTCCGAAGGTGACAAGGACAAGAGCCCATGTGTTGAAGAGGCCTCCTGCTGATCTCTGGTACATGGTGGAGGAGGTGCTTTCTTGCTGTGTGAGGCGTGTACCCAGGTGACATGACCTTCACACTTGACTGCTGTGTTGGTGGTGAGCAGGACGTGCTGAGGTTTGGACCAGCGGGGCTTCAGGGCGTTTTTCCTTCGGAACTCTCTGATGCAGACCCAGTCCCCTGGGTAGATATTGTGGCACAACTGGTCACTAGGAGAGGACTGGACAGCTTTTACCCGGCTGTGAATTATTTGAACAGCCGGGTAAAAGCAGAATGACAGCATGGATTCGTTCATTGCATGGATGTCCATATTTTTCATACACAGTACAGAATTACTAGGTATAGTCATTAGTCTACCAGTAATAATCTCATGAGGTGTGAGTTTGTGTTTTCTGATTGGAGTCGATCTCATTGACTTTAGGGCCAAAGGTAGGACTATTGTCCATCTTAGGCCTGTTTCTGCACATAGTTTAGCCAGTCTGTTTTTCAGGATACCATTTAGTCTTTCAACAAGTCCTGCACATTGAGGGTGGTAGGGGCAGTGTAGTCTTTGTTTAATTCCTAGAGATTTACAAAGTTCAGTTGTTATTTGCCCAGTGAAGTGGCTACCTCTGTCTGAATTAATGGTCTGTGGGATGCCAAATCTTGGGATGATGTCTTTCAGTAGGCATTTTACAACAGAGGTAGCGTCAGCTTTTTTGCACGGCCAGGCTTCTGGCCAGTTTGAAAACATGTCCACGCCTACAAGAATATTTTCATACCCATCACATTTTGGCATATAAATGAAGTCTATCTGCAGAGCTTCAAAAGGTCCCTGTGCAGGGGGATGTGTTGACAATGTTGTTTGTACTGTTTTTTCCAGTACTGTTGTTGTTGTTGTTGTTTTTAGAGAAGAATAAAGGGAAAACTTCAACCTGGACAAGTATGTTGGTTGACTTGGATCCAGTAGAGCATCTTTTAGCTATCTTAAAGAAAAAACTAGAGCAACACAATCCCTCCAGTAAAGAGTGTCTCTGAAAAATGGCAGAACATCTCTGAGGACATTTGTACAACACTGGTATCCTCCATGCTGAGGACGATTGAGGCTGTCATCTAAAATAAAGGTGGACATAAGAAGTACTGAAGAAATAAAAGATTTGAATTTCAATATTCATTCATTCATTCTTTATTTATTGCAGACACAATTAAGGTCCATAGAGGTAAAAAGAAAAAGTACAGAAGTAAAATAAAATGCATTTAGTTCATCAAGAGCATCTCCATCCAGTGCTTCCTCAGAGCAGATGTGTATCTACGATTGCACATATGAGGATTTGTCAAAGTCTGTACAATTGAGTTGTCTGATCTGTACAGTCTCTGCATAAATTGAAACATTAAATGTCTCTGTAGTGCCTCACAGGTGGGAATGTGGACATTCACAAACAACTCACTCGCGCTGTGCCACCTTGGCACCCCGAGTAGTAACCTAAGGGAGTCATTGTAGGCTACTTTCAGTCTATGTATGGTGCATTTCTTATAGTTCCACCACAAGGGGACAGTGTACAATGGAGTGCAATAAGCTTTAAAAGGGGCACATTTTACCTTAGGAGAACACATATTAAATTTACGCAGGAGCATATTGGCCTGGGCATACAGTTTGCAGTATTGTCTCTGAATGTCTCTGTCATCCCGCCAATCATCAGTTACAAAATGCCCCAGGTACTTGACTTCACTTGCATGCATGAGAGGCTTTTCACACAAATAAAAAACAGGGAAGACAGCATTTTTGTCCTCCTTGCTTCTAACAATCATTACATTGCCCTTCGTGGGATTATACAGAACATCATTTTCTTTCCCAAATGCAGAACAGATTTTTAACAACTCTTGCATCCCTGCACTAAATGGGCTGATTATCACCAAATCATCAGCATACATGAGATGGTTAACAACTGCTGTTTCAAGGACACAACCTGTTCTACAACTGTTTAGCTGTGAGGACAAATCATCAATGTACACATTAAATAAAGCTGGAGAAAGAATCCCCCCTTGACGAACGCCATTACTTACATAAAAAGGCTCAGAAAGAGCACCATCCCATTTTACATACATTAATTGGTTTGCATACCAAAAAGCAAGTATACGGACCAGATATTGAGGCACACCTCTACTGAGTAATTTCATAAATAGCTTAGAATGATTTACTCTATCAAATGTTTTTGTGGCATCAATAAAGCACAGAAAAACAGAGGTACTCAGTCCAAGATATTTTCCAACTATTTCTTTTAGAGCATAAATGCACATATCTGTTCCATGCTTTTTCTTAAAGCCAAATTGATTATCACTTGTTAAGACAAACATTTCTAGTCTACTGTACAGAATAATCTCTAACACTTTGGAGAGAATACTGGCAAGAGCAATTGGCCTATAGTTTTGCAAGCTATTTAATTTTGCTGCCTTGTCTTTAATGACAGGAACTAAAACAACAGAGATCATACAATCAGGTAAAACTCCATGAATCAGAAACCCAGTGAAACACATTGATAGTAGAGGACATAACCTACAGCTTGCATATTTCAAATGTTCTGCTGTTATACTGTCTAGCCCACAGGCTTTGTTATTTTCGAGCATCCACATTGCACTATATATTTCACTAGTACGGACTACCATGCCTTCAGTCATATTAACATTGTCAATGACAGTATTCTCACTTTTAACAGAGTTGAAAATGTCACCATAATGTTGGCGCCATAATTCCACAATATTCTTTGATCCACACACACCTTCTATATTAGAAGCCAGAGGAGCTTTAGCATTATTCATGACTTTGACCTCATTCCAGAATTCATAATAATCATTACTCTGAAGTTTTCTGGCCAGGGAATTAGCTCTCATTGTATTTTTATTTCTTTTAATGTAACGAAGAGTATTTTTAAATTTGGCATTAGTAGCACTTTTAAGCTCAGATAAGAACCCCTGTCTCGGCTTTCCTGCTTCATTCCATAGTTTGAATGCTTCTCTGGCTTCAGCATGTTTCACAAATTCATTCCATCCAGGTTTAACATATTGACTATTGGTTTTTCGTTTCTGAAAACACACATTACTGTCCTTCAGAACATGCATGACACTCTCATACAGTGTGCAGAGTTCACTATAATGTTGCTCCTTTTTACAGTTAGGATCAATGCATGTGACTGCCTCCCTTGGTAGTTGTATCCTCTGCAGCAACACATCTGTCATTTTTGAGTATTTATTAATATCATATTCAGTAACTCTATGCCAATCAGTTCTGTGTGTATGCCTGTCCACTGCTTTTTCTACACCCACTGGTACATAGTCAACATTTACAGAAATACCTAAAGGTATATGATCAGACACAGCATGAGTATACAAAATCTCAATATGACTAAAGGACGCATGGGCATCTGCCGTGCAAAGACAGTGATCCAGCCTAGAGGTGGAATGCCAAGCTTCACTGATAAAGGTAAAGCTGCAATTTGGGAGGAGCACTTTGCTTGATAAAATTATACCACTGTTTTCACAAAACTCTGTTAAGTGTTTTCCAAAAACAGAAGAATTGTCTGATAAGTCAGCATTGAAATCTCCAATCACATAGACACAAGTAGAGTCTCTATCTTCAATGAAGGATTTCAAAAATGCTAGTTTGCTTAAATATTCATCTTCTAGTTGGTATGACTCATATGGCATGTAAACATTTAAGATTGAACATTTCTTATCATTAAAATTAACTTCCACCCCAATAACCCAGTCAACATTAAGTCTTAAAACTTTAACCACTGGATCATATTGTGCATTCCACAGAATGGCAACACCACCTGGAATTCTACCTCGAACTATCCTTGTGCTGAGATCGGTGGTGGATTCACCTGCACCATGAAAGTCCTCATGAAGAGTATTCAGTTTATTCGAGTCTTGTTTTGCGAGCCTCACTCATACGCGATAATTATTCCAATTTCTCATTCATTTCATCGGCAGAGACACTTTTCACGACACGTCGTTTGTCAGTGGCTAGCCCAGCAGTAGCAGTAGCTTTTCCATTTCCCCTACGAGCATTATAATATCGCCTCACAAACACACCAGCTGGCCAAAGCTCAGGCTCATACATGTCTGCTACTTCATTGCATTCAGCACTAATTTGAAATGAGCTGTATCTCCCATGTGTAGCATCTATTTTGCGGCATTTAACATCTCGACCCAGTTTTACTTTCAAGTATTGACCAAGCGCTTCAGCATCCAAGCTAGGATCAAACTTGGTAGCAAAAACACTCTCCAACTTTGTCCTCACTACATTTATCTTTGAGTCCGCTCCAGTTCCAATGATACCAGTAGTTTTGCGCTTGAAGTTGCTGGCTTTATCCCACCGGGGCTTCATCATGCAAGCAGCCCTGGACTCTGTAGCCTTAGGTCGCCCATTACGCACAACAGCACTCCACTCCGGATCCTGCGGTAGGGTCGGCTCCGACAGGGGTATATTGCGCTCAGGGCGCGCATCCTGTTCGGCCTCTCCACCGGCAGTTCCTCCGCAGTTCACAGGCTTGTCTCCCGCGTAAGCATCAATGTGGCCATGTTGCTTCTCCAGTGCAGATACATGGCTATCCATGGATGCCGAAACGGTGCGCAATTGCTCACAAATTCCCGTTTGCTTCTCAACAGACATTCTCATCCACGCAATGTCATTGTTTAACTGCTCTATACGAGTCAGTAAAGCTGCAGCATCGACATGATTGAAGGAAACGGGAGGCAAGTCGTCCAAAAAGTGTGAGACAAACCTTGGAATCTCGTCCCCGCATTCATTCAGTACTTTCAAGCACAACTTCACATTATTAATGTCCTTTTGTGGGCCCTTATGAGCCACATTGCACTGGTTTGTGTTAGGACAAACCTCAAACAGAACTTTCTTCGATGCTTCAATACGCTCAGAGTTGAAACTATTGGTAACAACAAGAGCAATTCCATCATGACTCATTGTCCTCATTTTTACGACAATGAAGTTCAAAAGTTCATCCTCCACAATAACTGTACCATCATTGGTTTTGAATATCTCTGGTTTCATATGACAGAAAGCACTGGTAGTTAGACGACGTGACTCCCCTCCCGCCATCTTGCCTGTAATTAGATCTGAAACCATGACAGTCTGACTTCTACCGTCCAAGTGAAAGACGGTAAAAGTTAAAAAAAGTAAAAGAATAAAAAGGGTACTAATGTTCTTGTACGGAGGCCTGAATTTTTATTATATTGAATCTACACAGTTTTTTGGTAACAGAAGAGAAAACACCCAAATGTTTGTAGATTGATCACATCAGATGAAAGTCATGAAACACTTGTGTTCTTTAAGACGGTTGAATATTATCACGCAAATACATACAGAGGAAATACATACAAATACAAAGTTAGGCTGCAAAATCATCCCTTTCCACTCAGCTACAGCAGAAAGTGATGACCAACATGAAACTTAACTCTTACATCTTTCTTCACCAGTATAACATCTCCAGTCGTCAATGGCCTGCTTTTTCCAAGTCTTGTTCCCACCGACGTTTCAGGACTACAACTTCCCACTTCTGTGAATCCTCATGTGGTTAGTCAGACAACTACTATAACTGAAACTTTTCCCACATGTCTCACAAAAAGTAAGGCTTCTCACCTGTGTGTGTTCTCATGTGGATAGTCAGATTACAACTATAACGGAAACTTTCCCCACATGTTTTACAAGAATAAGGCTTCTCACCTGTGTGAATTCTCATGTGTTTAGCCAAAGTATTACTATGACTGAAACATTTTCCACATGTCTCACAAAAATAAGGCTTTTCTCCTGTGTGAACTCTCATGTGTTGAGTCAGACGAGAACTATAACTGAAACATTTCCCACAAAACATACAAGAATAAGGCTTCTCACCTGTGTGATTTCTCATGTGGATAGTCAGAGTACCACTACGAGTGAAACATTTCCCACATGTCTTACAAGAATACGGTTTCTCACCTGTGTGAATTCTCATGTGTCTAGTCAGACAAGAACTATAACTGAAACATTTCCCACATGTCTTACAAGAATACGGCTTCTCACCTGTGTGAATTCTCATGTGTTTAGAAAGATCACCACCATGAATGAAACCTTTCCCGCACGTTTTACAAGAAAACAATTTCTCACCTGTGTGTATCATCATATGGACTTTCAATTTACACCTAAAGCTAAAACTTTTCCCACATGCACTGCAAACATATGGTTTTACACTTTTGGGGATTTGGTGATGTTTCTTGATTTGGTACTTATTCTCAAAGGTATTTCTGGAAACATCACATTTTACAGACTTTCTACCTGTATCAGTATCACAGTGACTTTCTGACAAACAAGAGTTGTCTACATTGTTACTGTGACTGCTGTTTCTGTGATGACTCTTCTTTGGCTTCAGCGCTGCAATTCTAGTTGACCCCAAGTCGCCATGCTTGCTTCCTTCCTGATGTGGGCTCTCAGCTGGTGGTGAATTGTAAGAGGGGAGCTGGTCAATGTTTGATTTTAGCTCACTGTAGTCACTGTCCTCATCAGTTGAAGTCAACGGAAAAGTATCAGTTGCTTGCTTAAGCATAATCTGCTCTCCTTGCTGACTGGTGCAGAGTTCCTGTTGCTCCTGTTTGATCTGTGGAGGTTCTGGGTCATTCTGGTCCACACTGGTGCAGAGTTTCTCCTGGTCCTCTTTAATCTGTGGAAGCTCTGGGTCCTCCTGGTCCAGCCTGGTGCACAATTCCTCCTGTTCCTCTTTAATCAGAGAAGGCTCTGGGTCCTCCTGGTCCAGGTTTAAGTTCCTCTCCTGGTTACAGAGCTGCTGGTCAGTGAGACCCTTCTCCTCTTGACAGACGTGTTGCTGTGGGAGGTCTGGAGGGACAATAGTTCACATGAAAAAAAAAACTAACACGATGATAAAGAAACAAAAATCCCAGCATTAATGACATTAAATCCTCTGACCCCAGAGCATCATCTGGGCAGTCACATTTTTCTCACTGTGGGCTCATTCTTTACTGCACTATAAAGGCTTGCACCTCTGTGGAAACAGCACAACCATGTCCAGAAAATGTATTCTATGCAGTATGGTACAGTTCTGATGTAAAAAGACAAACAAACATAAAACAAAACTCAAATTTCCTTGACCACTACCTTTACAAAACACTTGAAAAAACTACAATCAATATGCACAACTGTTTTTCAAAGGCCCACAGGTCCTACCAACACTGGAAAACACAATGACTCTATAAACTTTAGAGAAATATTTCCACTTTTACAACCTTGACAAACACCTTTTCACACTATGCTGCACATCTACTCTAGAAAGACATTTCATCATGCTGAATGGATCTTCCAACAACTTGCTGACAACTTGCTCTGCTTTCTGCTGTATTTGAGCCATGCTGCATTTATTTTATTGATCCACATTGTTTCTTCCCCTTCTCAGTCTCTCTTGTCATCTCCTCTCTTCTTTGTGTAAGCACAATCTGCTGTTCACCTCAACACTCATCCGACCTTCTGTCATGAGACTGTTGCTTGCAGCTGTTGCTTGCCAGTTGTGCAGCTGTGTGTAATTTTAAGTTTTCATACTGAATTTGGTGCTAACAACTTCAGGTGAATGTTTGAATGTTACATGCAGAATAAAGTCATTTTATATAGCCAGCCACATATTTTGAGAACAAGAAATGAAAACAAACAAAAAGAAGGAAGCAAATAGGGAAATGTGCTGTCATTGCTACACACCAACCACACCATAGCAGTGGATCTCAGGGAAACACTGATGTCATCTAAGCATGGAAGTCAATTTCCTCTGTGTCTTATACACACTATAGGTTTTATGTGTCATGTTTACAGTTTAGAAAAGAGATGCCGTAATGTTATATATTGCATTTGAAGTCTCATTTTCTGATGTCCCCCAAAAATAATGTAGAGCTCTGATTAGGAACTTACATCAGTCATATTCCTTTGTTAGTTCATTAAGACAATCATAGTTGTACATACCTATTCTGTGTATCATTATTTGTGGTTTCCAGATCATATCTCGGAGCCTGCGCTGATGGTCGATCTCTTCATTGGACTGGAATATTTTTCTGGATATTTCTTCACAGTTGAATTTGCACTGAACCAGCATATCTGCCTCTTGCATCAGTACAAGCTGCTCTCCCTCCTGACTGGTGCAGAGTACTTCCTGTTCCTTTTTCATCTGTGGATGCTCTGAAGGAATATTCTCCTCATGGACATGTTGCTGTGGAAGATCTGGAGGGCAAAATGACACAAGAAAAAGGTTCGTAGTCTAATTCATTTAACAATCCATACTGCATGTCTTTAAATGTATGAAAAATGTTTATTGAATAATAATAGCACAGGCACAGCAACAGGCCTTGCTTAAATATACAAGAACATTCACAATTATGATCAAGGTTAACTAATTACCTCCACCAAGGAGATCATATGATGGCCACAGGCACAGCAACAGGCCTTGCTTAAATATACAAGAACATTCACAATTATGATCAAGGTTAACTAATTACCTCCACCAAGGAGGTCATGTGATGGCCGGTGTTGGTTTGCATGTTTGTGTGCAAAATAACTGGAAAGGTAATAGACGGATTTGGATGAAATGTTCAGGAAATGTGTGAAATGGGACAAGGAACAAATGAGGAAATGTTGGGATTGATCCGGATCACCGTCTCCATCCAGGAATTTCTTTTTATGTAAGTGCAACCGGGTGGAAAATTAAATGCGGTGTACTCTAAAAGTTACCAGAGGACACTCTTGTTTTGGGGAAACCCACATGACATTTTAATGGTATTCAATGACAATCTATTATATATGGATGGAGGAACACGTGACTTCCACACGTCATTATGACAATGACTTGTATTCAGCCACCAAAGTTACTGAGTTGATCTTTGGGATTATTGTAAAGCCTGAAATGTAAAGACGAGCGTGGAGTCTGCTGAGAGATGTGAAAGTTCTCCTGCAGCTCCTCACTTTACTGCTATCAGCTGATTCACACCATCACATTCTACATACCTGCTGTGTGGAACGTTACTGCTGGTTTCCAGGTGATGTCCAGCAGTCTGCGCTGACGATCGATCTCTTCCTCGTACTGGACGATGGTTTTCTCAAACTCTGTCAATATTTCTTCAGCAGCAGCAGTCAGTCGCTCGTTGATCAACGCTCTCAGATTCTGAACTGAACTCATCGTTACTTTAACGGATGAAACATTCATCGGAGATACGACAAAACAATAGTCTGCAAACACTTCCGCACGGCAGTGAAGCTAACGGTAGTAGCGAGTTGGCGTCACTTCCGCCGGGTGTTTTATAACTTCCGCTTTCAAATTAAAATGGTTGAAGTGACGTTATTTACTTATTTACCTGCTTCACATACTCATCGATGGTCTCACTAAACGTTACAGTTAAATTTAAATGATAGCCCTCAGCTGAATGGACTTAAGCTACAAAATGTAATGCCTGTATAATATCATACTATCATCATTTTAAATGATTTGAAGTCATAAAAGTAAAAGTAATAAATGATTCAAACTACAAAAACCTCAAAAGGGATGTTTTCTAAATGCAAGTATTATTACTACTCATAAAAGGTGTAAAAATTCTGTAACATAACATGGAAATATGTACAATATTGTTAACCAAATCAAGTAGTTGTGTACCAACTGTCACAAGCTGACAATTTGTCTTCATTTTATTTCAAAAGTCCCAAATAATTCAAATACTTACAAGAACTTTGAAATATAAGAACTATTTAAGATGCAGATTTTATTTCACACTACTAAAACAAGAATAAAGAAATGGAAACAAACTATTCGCTCTGAGACTGCAGGTCTACTTGTGGTTCCAGAGTTCCCAGAAGTAAAATTGGAGTCAGAGCCTTCAGTTATCAGCTCCTCTGTTGGGGAATCAGCTCCCAGTTTGGGTTCTGGAGGCAGACACCATCTCTACTTTAAGATTAGGATGAAACTAATCCTAAAGTAGAGATTAACTATAAACTTTTGACAAAGCTTATAGTTAGGGCTGCTCAGGATTGCCTGAGCTGTCCCTTTGTTATGCTGCTATAGGTTTAGACTGCTGGGGCATTCCCATGATGCACTGCCCACCCCTACAAGTTTCACATGTCGCTAACTCTGTGTTTCCTCAGAGGTCCTGTGTTTGTTCTCTGGATCTGCAGCTCCACGTCTCTGATCTACAGTTTATGGCCTCACCAACCTCCAAAATGTTCATTGTTCTGTTTGTATTGTTTGTCTGTTCTCCATCTGCTATCCTGCTATCCCCTCCCCCCTCATCCCCACTCTCACCCCAACCGTTCCTGCTATCCCCTCCCCCCTCATCCCCACTCTCATCCCAACCAGTTGAGTCAGATGGCCTGGACCTCCAGCAGTCACTGGGAAGTGAAAAGCGAATGGGATGAGGATCGGCACCTCTAAATTCGAGGCCATGTTTCTTGACCGGAAAAAGGTGGCTTGCTCTCTCCGGGTCAGTGGAGAGTCTCTGTCCCAAATGAAGGAGGTCTAGTACTGGCTGGGCACACCCTTAGAGATATGGTGAGGAGCTCAGTCACCAGGGAGGAGCTCGGAGTAGAGCCGCTTCTTCTTCACATTGAGAGGAGTCGGCTGAGGTGGCTCGGACATCTGTTCCAGATGTGTTTGGGACGCCTCCCTGGGGAGGTGTTCCAGACATGTTCCACCGGAAGGAGGCCTCAGGGTAGGCCTAGGACACGCTGGAGTGACTATGTCTCTCGGCTGGCCTGGAAATGCCTCGGGGTCCCACCGGAAAAGCTGGAGGAGGTGTCTGGGGTGAGCGAAGTCTGGGCCTCTCTTGGCTTAAACTGCTGTCTCCACCACCCAGACCTGGATAAGCGAAAGACAATGGATGGATGAATTGAAAAGAAATTGTCGGAATTAAACTGTAGACATCTGAAACTGGAGTCAAAAACACGGAACTGTAGATATCTGCAGTAAGAAACAGCTGAAAGCTAAAAGTGACATCATTTGTCCTGAAAGAATGGCAGTGTGGATATCTAAAATGCTATTTTCAAGGAGCAAGAATTGAATTACACACATTTGCAGTACACATCTGATCAAGCTGTTAAATGTTAAAACAGTTTATCATAGTAGAGCTAAACTGCATGTTGGCAAGGTGACCAACTAAAGTCTCCTACACTTTGTCTACTGAACTCTTTTACTACAGAACATCGTAGATACATAACCAGACATGCTGTGGTAGGAAACTTTATATTACTTACAGCAAGAACAAATGCTATTAAAAACAGTCATCTTTAGGGGTATAAAAGGATGGAATTAATTATCTAACTACATCAAACTCACTCAAAATTTAAGCAACTTCAAAAAACTTGTAAAAATGCATTTATCAAAATAAGGAGTAATCTGGTTTGAATCTTGTTTAAATACGAGGGTTGTATCCATGTGTGTACCTTCATATAGATATAGCCTATTTCCTCATGCGTGTGTAGTCTTAGTCAGGTAAAATGATGAACTGATTGGGACTGAGATTACTGAAATGACATTCGCAATTTATTTTAATCTGTTTCATAATGTTTTTCATAGTCTTTGTTTGTTTTTCTTACATTCTATTGAATGCAATTTTGATTTATGTTTATTGTACATGTAAAATTCTTGGTGGAACCCAGGAAGAGTGCTAATGGGGATCCTAATAAATAAACAAATAAACAAAACATCATCCTGCTAACACTGTCACTGAAAAATTCATGACAGCTGCTTCTGATTACAGATTTATTTCACCATGGCTGTTAAAAAACAAGAACTCCAACAGTTTGCATGCAGCACAACATCTTTTTATCAAATGTCCTGTCACTGGTCAGTTTTCATACTGTTGATTTGTTTTTCATGACACTTAAAACTGAAATCTCCCTTTCAGTGAAATTTATGGTTAAAGGCTCTGAACGGTGGTGTTGAACTTCTGTAACTGACATAACAGCACTGAAACGCACTGACCAAATTCCTGTGAAGAACATTCAATAATTTATTGACTGAAATTAAAAGATGTACCAACATATGTACAGTCAGAGGAGCCAATGGAAGTTTCTGCAAAAGCCCTCAAACTTCATTTGCTTTGGTGATTTGTACCAAATTATGACAACTATGGAAACATGGTTTAAATTACTATATAACCTTTAAATATGATGATATAACTTAACGCTCTGGCATGTTTGTGGAATTTCTCTTATAATTGGACGCTTGTGTGGATCTTTTCTTTGAACAACAGAAAACCTGCAGAAATATGTGCTAATAACCAAATGAAGATGAAAATGATGTAAGATAAGTCAGAATCATTGGTGCCACCCTGCTGCCCTCTAGTGTCCACAACAACACTTCACATCATCACAGCGATTTCTCAAATTTATTGCGAAGGCAACACAACCCCGCCAGTAAAGAATGTCTCTGAAAAATGGCAGAACATCTCTGAGGACATTTGTACAACACTGGTATCCTCCATGCTGAGGAGGATTGAGGCTGTCATTTAAAATAAAGGTGGAGATAAGAAGTACTGAAGAAATAAAAGATTTGAATTTCAGTAATGAAAAGGGGACTAACGTTCTTGTACGGAGGCCTGTATTATTATTATATTAAATGTACACTGTTTTGTGGTAACAGAAGAGAAAACACCCAAATGTTTGTAGAGTGATCACATCAGATGAATGTCATGAAACAGTTGTGTCCTTTAAGATGGTTGAATATTATCAAGCAAATACATAGAGGAAATACATACAAATACAAAGTTAGGCTGCAAAATCATCCCTTTCCACTCAGCTACAGCAGAAAATGATGACCAACATGAAACTTAACTTTTACATCTTTCCTCACAAGTATAACATCTCCAGTCGTCAATGGCCTTTTTTTCCCCAAGTCTTGTTCGCACCGATGTTTCAGGACTACAACTTCCCACTTCTGTGAATCCTCATGTGGTTAGTCAGACAACTACGATAACTGAACCTTTTCCCACATGTCTCACAAGAATACGGTTTCTCACCTGTGTGTGTTCTCATGTGGGTAGTCAGATAACTACTATAGCGGAAACTTTTCCCACATGTTTTACAAGAATAAGGCTTCTCACCTGTGTGAATTTTAATGTGTTCAGTCAGAGTACCACTACGACTGAAACATTTTCCACATGTCTCACAGAAATAAGGCTTTTCACCTGTGTGAACTCTCATGTGTTGAGTCAGACTACAACTATAACTGAAACATTTCCCACATGTCTTACAAGAATACGGTTTCTCACCTGTGTGATTTCTCATGTGGATAGTCAGTCTATAACGTCGACTGAAACTTGCCCCACATGTCTTACAAGAATACGGTTTCTCACCTGTGTGAATTCTCATGTGGTTAGTCAGACTAGAACTATAACTGAAACATTTCCCACATGTCTTACAAGAATATGGTTTCTCACATGTGTGAACTCTCATGTGTTTAGTCAGTCTATAACGTCGACTGAAACTTGCCCCACATGACTTACAAGAATACGGTTTCTCACCTGTGTGAATTCTCATGTGTTCAGTCAGATAACTACTATTACGGAAACTTTTCCCACATGTCTCACAAAAGTAAGGCTTCTCACCTGTGTGAGTTCTCATGTGTTTAGTCAGATTACTACTATTACGGAAACTTTTCCCACATGTCTCACAAAAGTAAGGCTTCTCACCTGTGTGAGTTCTCATGTGTTTAGTCAGACTACTACTAAGACGGAAACTTGTCCCACATGTCTTACAAGAATACGGTTTCTCACCTGTGTGAATTCTCATGTGTTTAGTCAGGTCACCACTATGACTGAAACATTTTCCACATGTCTCACAGAAATAAGGCTTTTCACCTGTGTGAACTCTCATGTGTTGAGTCAGACTACAAGTATAACTGAAACATTTCCCACATGTCTTACAAGAATACGGTTTCTCACCTGTGTGATTTCTCATGTGGATAGTCAGTCTATAACGTCGACTGAAACTTGCCCCACATGTCTTACAAGAATACGGTTTCTCACCTGTGTGATTTCTCATGTGGATAGTCAGAGTACCACGACAAGTGAAACATTTTCCACATGTCAGACAAGAATATGACTTCTCACCTGTGTGAATTCTCATGTGGTTAGTCAGACTAGAACTATAACTGAAACATTTCCCACATGTCTTACAAGAATATGGTTTCTCACATGTGTGAACTCTCATGTGTTTAGTCAGTCTAAAACGTCGACTGAAACTTGCCCCACATGTCTTACAAGAATACGGTTTCTCACCTGTGTGTGTTCTAATGTGGATAGTCAGATTACTACTATTACGGAAACTTTTCCCACATGTCTCACAAAAGTAAGGCTTCTCACCTGTGTGAGTTCTCATGTGTTTAGTCAGACTACTACTAAGACGGAAACATTTCTCACAAGTCTGACAAGAATAAGGCTTCTCACCTGTGTGAGTTCTCATGTGTTCAGTCAGACGACAACGAAGACGGAAACTTGTCCCACATGTTTTACAAGAATACGGCTTCTCACCTGTGTGAGTTTTCATGTGTTTAGCCAGATAACTGCTGCAACTGAAAAATTTCCCACATGTCTTACAAGAATATGGATTCTCATCTGTGTGAGTTCTCATGTGTTTCGTCAGATCACAACGATGAATGAAACATTTCCCACATGTCTTACAAGAATACGGCTTCTCACCTGTGTGTATTCTCATGTGGATAGTCAGATAACTACTATAACGGAAACTTTTCCCACATGTCTTACAAGAATACGGCTTCTCCCCTGTATGAATTCTCATGTGTTTAGTCAGATCACCACTATGAATGAAACATTTTCCACATGTCTTACAAGAATACGGCTTCTCACCTGTGTGAATTCTCATGTGTTTAGAAAGATCACCACCATGAATGAAACCTTTCCCACATGTTTTGCAAGAAAACAATTTCTCACCTGTGTGTATCATCATATGGACTTTCAGCTTACACCTAAAACTAAAACTTTTCCCACATGCACTGCAAACATATGGTTTTACACCTTTGGGGATTTGGTGATGTTTCTTGATTTGGTACTTATTCTGAAAGGTATTTCTGGAAACATCACATTTTGCAGACTTTCTACCTGTGTCAGTATCACAGTGATTTTCTGACAAACAAGAGTTGTCTACATGGTTACTGTGACTGCTGTTTCTGTAATGACTCTTCTTTGGCGTCAACGCTGCAATTCTAGTTGAGCCCAGGTCTACATGCTTGCATCCTTCTTGATGTGGGCTCTCAGCTGCTGGTGAATTGTAAGAGAGGAGCTGGTCAATGTTTGATTCAAGCTCACTGTGGGCACTGTCCTCATCAGTTGAAGTCAATGGAAATGTATCAGTTGCTTGTTTCAGCATAATCTGCCCTCCCTGCTGACTGGTGCAGAGTTCCTGTTGCTCCTGTTTGATCTGTGGAAGCTCTGGGTCCTCCTGGTCCACACTGGTGCACAATTCCTCCTGTTCAGCTTTAATCTGAGGAGGCTCTGGGTTCTCCTGGTCCACACTGGTGCACAGGTCCTCCTTTTCCTCTTTAATCAGTGAAGGCTCTGGGTCCTCCTGGTCCTCCTGGTCCAGTATTAAGTTCCCCTCCTGGTTACAGAGCTGCTGGTCAGTGAGACCCTTCTCCTCTTGACAGACATGTTGCTGTGGGAGGTCTGGAGGGACAGTAGTTCACATGAAAAAACTTACTAACACCATGATAAAGAATCAAACATCCCAGCATTAATGACATTAAATCCTCTGACCCCCAAGCATGGTCTGGGCAGTCACATTTTTCTTACTGTGGGCTCATTCTTTACTGCACTATAAAGGCTTGCACATCTGTGAACACAGCACAATCATGTCCAGAAAATGTATTCTATCCAGTATGGTACAGTTCTGATATAAAAAAAAAACAATCAAACATAAAACAAAACTCAAATTTCCTTGACAACTACCTTTACAAAACACTTGAAAAAACTACAATCAATATGCACAACTGTTTTTCAAAGGCCCACAGGTCCTACCAACACTGGAAAACACAATGACTCTATAAAATTTAGAGAAATATTTCCACTTTTACAACCTTGACAAACACCTTTTCACACTATGCTGCACATCTACTCTAGAAAGACATTTCATCATGCTGAATGGATCTTCCAACAACTTGCTGACAACTTGCACTGCTTTCTGCTGTATTTGAGCCATGCTGCATTTATTTTATTGATCCACATTGTTTCTTCCCCTTCTCAGTCTCTCTTGTCATCTCCTCTCTTCATTGTGTAAGCACAATCTGCAGTTCACCTCAACACTCATCCGAACTTCTGTCATGACACTGTTGGTTGCAGCTGTTGCTTGCCAGCTGTGCAGCTGTGTGTAATTTTAAGTTTTCATACTGAATTTGGTGCTAACAACTTCAGGTGAATGTTTCAATGTGACATGCAGTCAATTTCCTCTGTGTCTTATACACACTATAGGTTTTATGTGTCATGTTTACAGTTTAGAAAAGAGATGCCGTAATGCTATATATTGCATTTGAAGCTTAATTTTCTGATGTCCCCCAAAAATAATGTAGAGCTCGGATTAGGAACTTACACCAGTCATATTCCTTTGTTAGTTCATTAAGACAATCATAGTTGTACATACCTATTCTGTGTAACCTTATTTGTGGTTTCCAGATCATATCTAGGAGCCTGCGCTGATGGTCGATCTCTTCATTGGACTGGAATATTTTTCTGGATATTTCTTCACAGTTGAATTTGCACTGAACCAGCATATCTGCCTCTTGCATCAGTACAAGCTGCTCTCCCTCCTGACTGGTGCAGAGTACTTCCTGTTCCTTTTTCATCTGTGGATGCTCTGAAGGAATATTCTCCTCATGGACATGTTGCTGTGGAAGATCTGGAGGGCAAAATGACACAAGAAAAAGGTTGCTACAGGTGACGATACGTGACACACATCTGAACAAGTGCAGTTAATCCTGAAGCCCATGCCCTGTCTGGGAAGTTGTTGCTCCTGTCACATTTTTTCCTCACTGTGGGCCTATTTTTTTGAATCCAATATAACGTCTTGCACCTCTATGGAAACAGCAAAACAATGGCCAATCGTAGACAGGGTTTAAAATATCGTCTGTGCAGTATGGCACAGTTTTGATATAAATTATAATTAAAATGGTTCGGCTCTATACTGTTCATGAGACATGCTGCAATGATGTTATGGACCTGATATGTTTCATTCTGCTGTCAGTCTCTTTTGTCTTCTCTTCTCTGTGTAAACAGTCTGCATGTCACCTGAAACTAGAGAATCTTTGTCATCGACTGTCTGAGCCAAGTCTGTCGTTGTCTGTCAACTGCACTTAGGAGTGTAACATTTCTGTTTTATCATGGATCTGGTCCAAACAATGTATTTTTGGTGTTAGTCTCCCTACTATACCCTTAAACAGAGCAACTGGTCCAGCTCTCTGTGAACAGGATCAGGTTCTATCTGCCTATAGGTCTGAGGCCTAATAAGTTCAGTAGGACAGATTAAGCAGGAGTCGAGGAAACTCGCCCAGCTTCTAACAGCCTCCCTCCAAACACCTACCATTCTTAGTTTAATTCATTCAACAATCCGTACTGCATGTCTTTAAATGCATGAAACATGTTTATTGAATAATAACAGCACAGGCACAGCAACAGGTCTTGATTAAATATACAAGTACATTCACAATTATGATCAAGGTTAACTAATTACGTCCACCAAGGAGGTCATGTGATGGCCGGCGTTGGTTTGTATGTTTGTGTGCCAAAGAAGTGGAAAAGTAATGGACGGATTTGGATGAAATTTTCAGGAAATGTGTGAAATGGGACAAGGAACAAATGATAAAATGTTGGGACTGATCCGGATCACCGTCTCCATCCAGGAATTTCTTTTTATGTAAGTGTAACCGGGTGGACAATTAATATGCGGTTTACCCATAACCCACATGACATTTTAATGGTATTTAATGATAATCTATTATATATGGATGGAGGAACACGTGACTTCCACACGTCATTATGACAATGACTTGTATTCAGCCACCAAAGTTACTGAGTTGATCTTTGGGATTATTATAAAGCCTGAAATGTAAAGACGAGCGTGGAGTCTGCTGAGAGATGTGAAAGTTCTCCTGCAGCTCCTCACTTTACTGCTATCAGCTGATTCACACCATCACATTCTACATACCTGCTGTGTGGAACGTTACTGCTGGTTTCCAGGTGATGTCCAGCAGTCTGCGCTGACGGTCGATCTCTTCCTCGTACTGGACGATGGTTTTCTCAAACTCTGTGAATATTTCTTCAGCAGCAGCAGTCAGTCGCTCGTTGATCAACGCTCTCAGATTCTGAACTGAACTCATCGTTACTTCAACAGATGAAACACTCATCGGAGATACGACAAAACAAACGTCTGCAAAAACCTTCCGCACGGCAGTGTCGTTTACGGTAGTAGCGAGGTTTCGTCATTTCCGCCGGGTTGTTTGTAACTTCCGCTTTCAAATTAAAATGGTTGAAGCAACATTTAATCTTTTGAACTTGCTTCACATCCTTATCCATAGTCTAACTGAACGTTATGCTTTATTTTAAATGACAGTGCTCAGCTGAATGGACTTCAGTTACAAAATGTAATGCCTGTATAATATCATACTATCATCATTTTAAATGATTTGAAGTCATAAAAGTAAAAGTAATAAATGATTCAAACTACAAAAACCTCAAAAGGGATGTTTTCTAAATGCAAGTATTATTACTACTCATCAGGGGTGTAAATATTCTGTAACATAAAATGGAAATATGTACAATATTTTTAACCAAATCAAGTCGTTGTGTACCAACTGTAACAAGCTGACAATTTGTCTTTATTTTATTTCAAATGTACATATACAATATGATACAATACAAGAACTTTGAAATATAAGAACTATTTAAGATGCAGATTTTATTTCACACTAATAAAACAAGAATAAAGAAATGGAAACAAACTATTCGCTCTGAGACTGCAGGTTTACTTGTGGTTCCAGAGTTCCCAGAAGTAAAATTGGAGTCAGAGCCTTCAGTTATCAGCTCCTCTGTTGTGGAATCAGCTCCCAGTTTCGGTTCTGGAGGCAGACACCCTCTCTACTTTAAGATTAGGATGAAACTAATCCTAAAGTAGAGATTAACTATAAACTTTTGACAAAGCTTATAGTTAGGGCTGCTCAGGATTGCCTGAGCTGTCCCTTTGTTATGCTGCTATAGGTTTAGACTGCTGGGGCATTCCCATGATGCACTGCCCACCCTTACAAGTTTCACATGTCACTACCTCTGTGATTTCTCCGAGGTCCTGTGTTTGTTCTCTGGATCTGCAGCTCCACGTCTCTGACCAACAGTTTACGGCCTCACCAACCTCCAAAATGTTCATTGTTCTGTTTGTATTGTTTGTCTGTTCTCCATCTCCTTTCCTGCTATCCCCTCCCCCCTCATCCCCACTCTCATCCCAACCAGTTGATGCAGATGGCCTGGACCTCCAGCAGTCACTGGGAAGTGAAAAGCGAATGGGATCAGGATCGGAACCTCTAAATGCGACACCATGTTTCTCGACCGGAAAAAGGTGGCTGGCTCTCTCCAGGTCAGTGGAGAGTTTCTGTCCCCAATGAAGGAGGTCTAGTACTGGCTGGGCACACCCTTAGAGATATGGTGAGGAGCTCAGTCACCAGGGAGGAGCTCGGAGTAGAGCCGCTTCTTCTTCACATTGAGAGGAGTCGGCTGAGGTGGCTCGGACATCTGTTCCAGATGTCTTTGGGACGCCTCCCTGGGGAGGTGTACTGGACATGTTCCACTGGAAGGAGGCCTCAGAGTAGGCCGAGGACACGCTGGAGTGACTATGTGTCTCGGCTGGCCTGAAAACGCCTCGGGGTCCCACCGGAAAAGCTGGGGGAGGTGTCTGGGGTGAGGGAAGTCTGGACCTCTCTGCTTAGACTGCTGTCTCCGCCACCGGGCCCTGGATATGCGGAGGACCATGGATGGATGGATGGATGGATGGATGGATGGATGGATTGAAAAGAAATTGTCAGAATTAAACTGTAGACATCTGAAACTGGAGTCAAAACAACACTGAACAGTACATATCTGTAGTAAGAAACAACTGAAAGCTAAAAGTGACATCATTTGTCCTGAAAGAATGGCAGTGTGGATATCTAAAATGCTATTTTCAAGGAGCAAGAATTGAATTACACACATTTGCAGTACACATCTGTTCTACCTGTTAAATGTTAAAACAGTTTATCATAGTAGAGCTAAACTGCATATTAGCAAGGTGACCAAGTAAAGTCTCCTACACTTTGTCTACTGAATTCTTTTACTACAGAACATCATAGATACATAACAAGACATGCTGTGGCAGGAAACTTTATATTACTTACAGCAAGAACAAATGCCATTAAAAACACTGTCATGTTTAGGGGTATGAAAGGATGGAATTAATTATCTTACTACATCAAACTCACTCAAAATGAAAGCAACTTCAAAAAACTTGTAAAAATGCTTTTATCAAAATAAGGAGTAACCTTGGTTCAATCTTGTTTAAATATGAGTGTTGTATCCATGTGTGTACCTTCATAGAGATATAGCCTATTTCCTCATGTGTGTGTGTAATCTTAGTCAGGTAAAATGATGAACTGATTGGGATTGAGATGACTAAGATGAAAATCACGATTTATTTTTTATCTGTTTCATAATGTTTTTCATAGTTTTTGTTTGTTTTTCTTACATTCTATTGAATGCAATTTTTAGTCATGTTTATTGTATATGTAAAATTCTTGGTGGACCCCAAGAAGAGTGCTAATGGGGATCCTAATAAATAAACAAATAAACAAAACATCATCCTACTAACACTGTCACTGAAAAATTCATGACAGCTGCTTCTGATTACAGATTTTTTTCACCATGGCTGCTAAAAAACAAGAACTCCAACAGTTTGCATGCAGCACAAAATCTTTTTATCAAATGTCCGGTCACTGGTCAGTTTTCATACTGTTGATTTGTTTTTGATGACACTTAAAACTGAAATCTCCCTTTCAGTGAAATTTATGGTTAAAGGCTCTGAACGGTGGTGTTGACCTTCTGTAACTGACATAACAGCACTGAAACACACTGACCAAATTCCTGTGAAGAACATTCAATAATTTATTGATTGAAATTAAAAGTTGTACCAAAATATGCACAGTCAAAAGAGCCAATGGAAGTTTCTGCAAAAGCCTTCAAACTTCATTTGCTTTGGTTATTTGTACCAAATTATGACAACTATGGAAACATGGTTTAAATTACTATATAACCTTTAGAATATGATGATGTAAATAAATGATCTGGCATGTTTGTGGAATTTCTCTTATAATTGGACGCTTCTATGGATCTTTTCTTTTAACAACAGAAAACCTGCAGAAATATGTGCTAATAACCAAATGATGATGAAAATGATGGAAGATAAGTTGGGATCATTGGTGCCACCCTGCTGCCCTCTAGTGTCCACAACAACACTTCACATCATCACAGCGATTTCTCTATTTATTGCCAAGACTGCGACGTCTAAGTACTGCTACAAATACTGCGATACTTATTGGACAGGGCCTTCAAACTGTTGCCCCCTAGTGCCTGCAACAACACACTGCACTCAGCCTTTTCTTACCTGTGCTGCTACTACCAGACACGACCGCCACTTAGGCTGCTTCTGCTGCTCGTGCAACTACTTGTGTCTGTTTAATAGATGGCTTACCTGGTATCCTTTATATGACTGATCCTTGTCTCTTAAGCAGTGGATGGAGCCATTGCTCTGGTGTTGGGCACTCAGTGGAATTTAGATGTCAATAGAACCCGACTGTGGTTCTGTTCAAAAGGAAAAATCTGGACCTTTCTGTCCTCTCTAACTTCACACTAATTCATAAGCTACTTTTTCTGTCCAAAATCTTGGAAAAAGTTTTTCTTAGTCAGCTGCAGATTTTTAACCAGGGTACCAGAAAAATTTTTGTCTGACATGTTGGGTTGCTCAAGGCTCAGTTTTGGGGCCCAATCTTGGTATGATTTCATTTCACTGGTTTCCAGACAATGTGCAAATCTATCAGCCCATAAAGAGAAAACGTAAAGATTCAGTGTTGCCCTCTCTGGAGAGATCAAGTTTTAAAAATGACATAACTGTGTTTGTTGTTGTTGTTGTTGTTGTTGTTTTTAAAGAAGAATAAAGGGAAAACTTCAACCTGGACAAGTATGTTGGTTGACTTGGATCCAGTAGAGCATCTTTTAGCTATCTTAAAGAAAAAACTAGAACAACACAACACCTCCAGTAAAGAGCATCTCTGAAAAATGGCAGAACATCTCTGAGGACATTTGTACAACACTGGTATCCTCCATGCTGAGGAGGATTGAGGCTGTCATTTAAAATAAAGGTGGAGATAAGAAGTACTGAAAAAATAAAAGATTTGACTGCAGTCATGAAAAGTGTACAAACGTTCTTGTACGGAGGCCTGTATTTTTATTACATTGAATCTACACTGTTTGTTGGTAACAGAAGAGAAAACACCCAAATGTTTGTAGAGTGATAACATCAGATGAAGGTCATGAAACAGTTGTCATTTAAGACGTGTAGCGTAACTACACTTTACAATTAAAATTGCACTCGTTAATGAAGGGACACCACTTAGATTAGGCATCTAAGAAACCTTTATCAAGAATATTTCATGTTGAATAATCATAAATTTATCAAATCTACTTGTATTGATCAATCTCATTACCAAAAGTCATAAATTCTGATTTCACTAACCTCCAGTTCTCAAACAAAGAAATACACGGCAGAACCGATGATAATTATACACAAACATTTATTAACTAACACTACAAACAAACAATAAACAACAATGACGTAACAACAGACAGTGAATGAACGAATGAATGCAGATAAGCCAATTAACTGTGATGGTCACTGGAAGCAGCTAATAGAAAGATGAAGAATTTAGAATCACTTTGAAATTGGAAGCCAATCGTAATTTATAAATTCACCCGTTTAGCAGAAGGAAATGACACTTGCGTAGCCCTTGATGGAGGGAGAGGGAGGCTGCTGCAGGATGTCCAGCTCTGATAATCTGCTGGAAGAGTCGGATCAGAAATGCAGAGACAAGGTGGCACATTGGTGTCGTTGTGTTGTAAAAATGTGCCAAAGTACAAACAGTAAGAGTCGAAACTCATGGTTAAAAAGAAAATGTTTGCGCTGTTGCTTTATTAAAGTTAATTTAAGAAGTCTACATTCAAGTTAATCACAGAAAAACAAAGCTCACGTAAATATTAAGGCTGTGTTATGAAAAACTCTGTAAAGTTTTTTTTTTTTTAAAGCCTGTTAAGTAAAAATCCTGATTTAAGAAAAACCAAAAGACACAAAGCTCTAGCCTTTAAAAGCCCAAAAACTAGCCCAACTAAAAAGTTCAATAACAGTCGAATTAAAAAGTCCTTAAAGAAAGTCCAATAAAAGCCCTTAAAGATAGCCCAAAAAAGTCCTTAAAAGAAAGAAAAAGCCCAAAGTTGCATTCCAGTGACTTTCTCTTATATAGAAAGTTTTTGGAGCCAAATTCAAATCAGCATCTGACCAATCGTGGCTGTGTCCATCCCAGGGGGTGGTCTTGAGTCTCACTGTCAGGGAGATCAGAGGCCAAATACCTTTAGAGCTTACTTTAAGATCATTTTTTAAACATGCAAATCCAATTGGTAAATATCTATGATGATCAAAGATCTGAAATCTCACTAAATGTGAGATTAAAACGACACCAAACATAATATGTTTATCTCGCATGGTTCATGAGATAATAATAATAATAATAAAGGTATAGCACCAGAATAAGCTTACAAATTGTAGACTTTAAGACTGCATGAAAGTAAACTACTAATGTAACTACAAATGCAAGCATATACATTCAATTATAAGAAAAATACAACTTGAAAGTATATATGCTGGGAATAAAAAGGTCTCTCTCTCTCGCTGTGTGTCTTTATGGTAGTGGTCTGTGACAGAGAGGAGGGGTGCTGGTGTCTCGTGTATGTGTTTCCCAATAAACACTTCAGATTCGATGTGTTCTCCTTCCATGCTGGTCCTGATCAACCTGGTATCACAGAGTCCAGATGTTGGGATCATCACTCCAGAGATGATGGATTCTTTGAATTTATTATTTAGGAATGTTTAGTTCAAATCACAAAGAGAGTTCTTTGTGTTAGGAGGAATGCCATCTCCTCTTCTCCCGAGGTGTGGTTTTCCTCACCATTGGCACTTTTATGACCCTCATCAGATTCTGGTGCAGGAGGGAGACAACCCGTTGTCTCCAAAAAGGGGGTGATTTGGGTTAATTGTCTCCTGAAATGGTTTCTTACCCAATTTATGGCTCGGAGAAACAGTTTCTGGATTATCTGTGTGTTGACTTGGAATGTTCTGCTCCTTTGTACGCTACAGACACTTGAATATTGTCACGCAAACAACCTTTAACAAATACAAAGTTAGGCTGCAAAATCACCCCTTTCCACTCAGCTACAGCAGAAAGTGATGACCATCATGAAACTTAACTCTTACATCTTTCCTCACAAGTATAACATCTCCAGTCATCAATGGCCTGCTTTTTCCAAGTCTTGTTCCCACCGATGTTTCAGGACTACAACTTCCCACTTCTGTGAATCTTCATGTGGCTAGTCAGATTACCACTTTGACTGAAACTTTTCCCACATGTCTCACAAAAGTAAGGCTTCTCATCTGTGTGTGTTCTCATGTGGATAGTCAGATTATTACTAAAACGGAAACTTTTCCCACATGTCTCACAAAAGTAAGGCTTCTCATCTGTGTGTGTTCTCATGTGGATAGTCAGATTATTACTAAAACGGAAACTTTTCCCACATGTCTCACAAAAATAAGGCTTTTCTCCTGTGTGAACTCTCATGTGTTGAGTCAGACCAGAACTATAAATGAAACATTTCCCACATGTCTTACAAGAATACGGTTTTTCACCTGTGTGACTTCTCATGTGTTGAGTCAGTGTAGAACTTTGACCAAAACTTTTGCCACACGTTTTGCAAGAAAACAATTTCTCACCTGTGTGTGTTCTCATGTGGACAGTCAGACTAAAACTATGACGGAAACTTGTCCCACATGTCTTACAAGTATACGGTTTCTCATCTGTATGATTTCTCATGTGGGTAGTCAGAGTACCATGACGAGTGAAACATTTCCCACATGTCTTACAAGAATACGGTTTCTCACCTGTGTGAATTTTCATGTGTCTATTCAGAGTACTACTATCATTGAAACATTTCCCACATGTCTTACAAGAATACGGCTTCTCACCCGTGTGAATTCTCATGTGTTTAGTCAGAGTACCACTATGACTGAAACATTTCCCACATGTTTTACAAGAAAACGGCTTCTCACCTGTGTGAATTCTCATGTGTTTAGAAAGATCACCACCATAAAGGAAATGTTTCCCACATGTGTTGCAAGAAAACAATTTCTCACCTGTGTGCATCACCATATGGACTTTCAGCTTACACCTAAAACTAAAACTTTTCCCACAAGCACTGCAAACATGTGGTTTTACACCTTTGGGGATTTGGTGATGTTTCTTGATTTGGTACTTATTCTTAAAGGTATTTCTGGAAGCATCACATTTTGCAGACTTTCTACCTGTATCAGTATCACAGTGATTTTCTGACAAACAAGAGTTGTCTACATTGTTACTGTGATTTCTGTTTCTGTGATGACTCTTCTTTGGCTTCAGCGCTGCAATTCTAGTTGACCCCAAGTCTACATGCTTGCGTCCTTCTTGATGTGGGCTCTCAGCTGGTGGTGAATTGTAAGAGAGCTGGTTAATGTTTGATTCTAGCTCACTGTGGTCACTGTCCTCATCAGTTGAAGTCAATAGAAAGGTATCAGTTGCTTGCTTCAGGATAATCTGCTCTCCCTGTTGACTGGTGCAGAGTTCCTGTTGCTCCTGTTTGATCTGTGGAAGCTCTGGGTCCTCCTGGTCCACACTGGGGCAGAATTCCTCCTCTTCAGCTTTAATCTGAGGAGGCTCTGGGTCCTCCTGGTCCACACTGGTGCACAGTTCCTCCTGTTCAGCTTTAATCTGAGGAGGCTCTGGGTCCTCCTGGTCCAGGTTTAAGTTCCCCTCCTGGTTACAGAGCTGCTGGTCAGTGAGACCCTTCTCCTCTTGACGGACATGTTGCTGTGGGAGGTCTGGAGGGACAGTAGTTCACATGAAAAAACTTACTAACACCATGATAAAGAATCAAACATCCCAGCATTAATGACATTAAATCCTCTGACCCCCAAGCACTGTCTGGGCAGTCACATTTTTCTTACTGTGGGCTCATTCTTTACTGCACTATAAAGGCTTGCACCTCTGTGGACACAGCACAATCATGTCCAGAAAATGTATTCTATCCAGTATGGTACATTTCTGATATAAAAGAACAATCAAACATAAAACAAAACTCAAATTTCCTTGACAACTACCTTTACAAAACACTTGAAAAAACTACAATCAATATGCACAACTGTTTTTCAAGGGCCCACAGGTCCTACCAACACTGGAAAACACAATGACTCTATAAACTTTAGAGAAATATTTCCACTTTTACAACCTTGACAAACACCTTTTCACACTATGCTGCACATCTACTCTAGAAAGACATTTCATCATGCTGAATGGATCTTCCAACAACTTGCTCTGCTTTCTGCTGTATTTGAGCCATGCTACATTTATTTTATTCTTCCACATTGGTTCTTCCCTTTCTCAGTCTCTCTTGTCATCTCCTCTCTTCTTTGTGTAAGCACAATCTGCAGTTCACCTCAACACTCATCCGAACTTCTGTCATGAGACTGTTAGTCGCCGCTGTTGCTTGCCAGTTGTGCAGCTCTGTGTAATTCTAAGTTTTCATACTGAATTTGTTGCTAACAACTTCAGGTGAATGTTTGAATGTGACATGCAGAATAAAGTCATTTTATATAGCCAGCCACATATGTAAAGAACAAGAAATGCACACAAAGAAAAAGAAGGAAGCAAATAGGGAAATGTGCTACCATTGCTACACACCAACCACGCCATAGCAGTGGATCTCAGGGAAACACTGATGTCATCGAAGCATGGAAGTCAATTTCCTCTGTGTCTTATACACACTATAGGTTTTATGTGTCATGTTTACAGTTTAGAAAAGAGATGCCGTAATGTTATATATTGCATTTGAAGCCTCATTTTCTGATGTCCCTAAAAAATAATGTGGAGCCCCGATTAGGAACTTACATCAGTCATATTCCTTTGTTAGTTCATTAAGACAATCATAGTTGTACATACCTATTCTGTGTAACCTTATTTGTGGTTTCCAGATCATATCTAGGAGCCTGCGCTGATGGTCGATCTCTTCATTGGACTGGAATATTTTTCTGGATATCTCTTCACAGTTCAATTTGCACTGAACCAGCATATCTGCCTCTTGCATCAGTACAAGCTGCTCTCCCTCCTGACTGGTGCAGAGTACTTCCTGTTCCTTTTTCATCGGTGGATGCTCTGAGGGAATATTCTCCTCATGGACATGTTGCTGTGGAAGATCTGGAGGGCAAAATGACACAAGAAAAAGGTTGCTACAGGTGACGATACGTGACACACATCTGAACAAGTGCAGTTAATCCTGAAGCCCATGCCCTGTCTGGGCTGTTGTTGCTCCTGCCACATTTTTCCTCACTGTGGGCCTATTTTTTTGAATCCAATATAAAGTCTTGCACCTCTATGGAAACAGCAAAACAATAGCCAGTCGTAAACAGGGCTTAAAATATCTTCTGTGCAGTATGGCACAGTTTTGACATAAATTATAATTAAAATGGTTTGGCTCTATACTGTTTGTGAGACATGCTGCATTGATGTTATTGACTTGATATGTTTCATTCTGCTGTCAGTCTGTTTTGTCTTCTCTTCTCCGTGTAAACAGTCTGCATGTCACCTGAAACTAGAGAATCTTTTGTCATCCACTGTCTGAGCCAAGTCTGTCGTTTTCTGTCAACTGCACTTAGGAGTGTAACATTTCTGTTTTATCATGGATCTGGTCCAAACAATTTATTTTTGGTGTTAGTCTCCCTAGTATACCCTTAAACAGAGCAACTGGTCCAGCTCTCTGTGAACAGGATCAGGTTCTATCTGCCTATAGGTCTGAGGCCTAATAAGTTCAGTAGAACAGATTAAGCAGGAGTCGAGGAAACTCACCCAGCTTCTAACAGCCTCCCTCCAAACACCTACCATTCTTGTCTAATTAATTTAACAATCTGTACTGCATGTCTTTAAATGTATGAAAATTTTTTATTGAATAATAATAGCACAGGCACAGCAACAGGTCTTGATTAAATATACAAGTACATTCACAACTATGATCAAGGTCAACTAATTACCTCCACCAAGGAGGTCATGTGATGGCCGGCGTTGGTTTGTATGTTTGTGTGTAAGTGTAAGCGGGTGGACAGTTAAATGCGGTTTACCCATAACCCACATGATATTTTAATGGTATTTAATGATAATCTATTATACATGGATGGAAGAACACGTGACTTCCACACGTCATTATAACAATGACTTGTATTCAGCCACCAAAGTTACTGAGTTGATCTTTGGGATTATTATAAATAGAATAGAATAGAATAGAATAGAAATACTTTAATAATCACAGGTCTGGGAAATTATTTTGTCACAGCAAGACACATAGCACTAAACAGAGGACATAAAATAGCAATAGAAATATAAAGTGAACAGAATATAAAATATACAAGTACAAAGAATAAAATAAAAGTGAACAGAGTGGACTGTGCAAAATATAGGTTGTGCCATGTAGTGGTAACGGTGTGCAAAATACACTCAGTGCAATAAGAACAGCAGTGCAAATTGGACAGACTAGGGGCTACAGCAGACTACGGGCTACTGAGCAGAGGGCCGAGAGTGCTCCCTCTCTGAATGAGGTGAGAAGTTGTACAGAGCTATTGCTCTGGGCAGGAAAGATTTCCTGAATCTGTCCTTGTGGAAGCGGAGCTGAATCAGTCTGTTTGAGAAGGAGCTCCGCTGCCTGTCCAGGAGGTGGTGGAGAGGGTGGTCAGGGTTATCCAGAATGGATAACAGTTTGTTCAGCGTCCTCCTCTCCACCACAGCTTCCATGGTGTCTGGTTTGCAGCCAATCACGGAGCCGGCCTTCCTGATTAATTTATTCAGTCTGTTGGTGTCGCCGGCTCCGATGCTGCTTCCCCAGCAGACTACAGCGGAGAACAATGCACTGGCGACAACAGACTGGTAGAAGATGTCCAACATCTTGCTGCACACGCCGAAGGATCGAAGTTTCCTCAGGAAGTAGAGTCTGCTCATCCCCTTCTTGTAAACAGCGTCGGTGTTGGTCTTCCAGTTCAGTCTGTTGTCGATGTGGACGCCCAGGTACTTGTAGTTGTCCACCGCTGCTATGTCCTCTCCCAGGATGCTCAGGGGCTGTGTGGCCGTCCTCTTCTTCCTGAAGTCGATCACCATCTCCCTGGTTTTGGCCACATTCAGGAGCAGATGATTCTTCCCAGACCACTCCACAAAGTCACTCACCAGCGCCCGGTACTCCTCCTCCCGTCCACCACTAATACACCCGACCACCGCAGAATCATCAGAGAACTTCTGCAGGTGGACTGACTCAGAGTTGTACTGAAAGTCTGAGGTGTACAGGGTGAACAGGAATGGAGAAAGCACAGTGCCCTGTGGTGCTCCTACGTCACCCACCACCATGCCAGACAGAGCAGTGCCAAGTCGGACAAACTGTGGCCTGCCAGTCAGGTAGTCAGTGACCCAGGAGACCGTGGGTGAGTCTACCATCATCGTCTGCAGCTTCTCTCTCAGCAGAAGTGGCTGGATGGTGTTGAATGCACTGGAGAAATCAAAGAATGTGATTCTCACCATGCAGCCAACACCATCCAGGTGTGAGTGAGCTCTCTGCAGCAGGTAGATGATGGCATCCTCGACCCCCAGATGAGGCTGGTAAGCAAACTGCAGAGGGTCCAGTGAAGATTTCACCTGCGGCCTGAGATGGGCCAAGACCAGCCTCTCTAGCACCTTCATTACATGAGATGTGAGGGCTATAGGTCTGAAGTCTTTGGGGTCAGATGGTGATGACTTCTTGGGGACAGGAACCAGGCAGGAGGTCTTCCACAGTATAGGAACCTTCTCCTGGGTCAGGCTCAGGTTGTAGAGGTGGCACAGGATAGTGGACAGCTGGCTGGCGCAGGTCTTCAGAACCCTGGGGCTGATGCCATCAGGGCCTGGAGCCTTTCCTGGATGTAGTCTCTCCAGCTGTCCTCTCACCTGGCCAGTAGTCACAGCCAGTGGGGTGAGCATGCTCTTCACAGGTATGGGGGTTGTATCCATTGAGCTGAAAGGGGAGGGTCGGGTTGCGAGTGGTGGGGGAGGGCATGAGGGTGAGAGGAGGCCAGAGTGTGTGGTGGAAGACATGGTTGAGGGCTGTGAGCTGAATCTGTTAAAGAAACAGTTCAGCTCATTCGCTCTGTCCGGGCTGCTCACTGGCTGTCTGCTTCTCCCATTGAAGCCAGTGATTTCCCTCATTCCAGACCACACATCCCTTATGTTGTTATTCTCAAGTTTGGACTCCAGCTTCCTCCTGTAGGAGTCCTTACACTTCCTCAGCTCCACCTTCAGGTTGTGTTGTATCCTCCTCATTTCCTCCCTGTCCCCTGACCTGAAGGCCTTCTTCTTTTTGTTAAGGAGGCCTTTCAGGTCACTGGTGATCCAGGGTTTATTGTTTGGGAAGCTGCGTACAGTCTTGGCCGGCAGGGTGGTGTGTTCACAGAATTTTATGTAATCCGTGATGCAGTCGGTCATACTGTCAATGTCCTCCCCGTGTGGACCACACAGTACACCCCAGTCCGTTGACTCAAAGCAGTCCTGAAGAGCCTCAGTGGCCTCCTGGTTCCACCTCCTCACAGTCCTTGTTGTTGCAGGCTGCCGTTTAACAAGGGGAACATACTTTGGAGTCAACAGGACAAGGTTGTGATCAGATCTGCCAAGTGGGGGGAGGGCAGTGGCACTGTATGCATCCTTTGCATTAGCATACAGGAGGTCCAGTGTTTTATTGTCTCTGGTTGGGCAGGTAACATACTGGTAGAAAGGTGGAAGTACTCTGTCCAGTGTTACATGATTAAAGTCCCCAGTTATGGTAATGAAGGCGTTTGGATTCTGGGTTAGGAGTCTAGCAACAGTGGAGTGAATGATGTCACATGCTGCCTCCGGGTCAGCTGAAGGGGGGACGTAGGCCACAACAACAATGGCGGACGTGTGTTCGCGCGGCAAATAGTACGGACGAGTTTCCACAACTAGCAGTTCAGTAAAAAAGCCTGAAATGTAAAGACGAGCGTGGAGTCTGCTGAGAGATGTGAAAGTTCTCCTGCAGCTCCTCACTTTACTACTATCAGCTGATTCACACCATCACATTCTACTTACCTGCTGTGTGGAACGTTACTGCTGGTTTCCAGGTGATGTCCAGCAGTCTGCGCTGACGATCGATCTCTTCCTCGTACTGGACGATGGTTTTCTCAAACTCTGTCAATATTTCTTCAGCAGCAGCAGTCAGTCGCTCGTTGATCAACGCTCTCAGATTCTGAACTGAACTCATCGTTACTTCAACAGATGAAACACTCATCGGAGATACGACAAAACAATAGCCTGCAAAAACCTTCCGCACGGCAGTGTCGTTTACGGTAGTAGCGAGGTTTCGTCATTTCCGCCGGGTGTTTTGTAACTTCCGCTTTCAAATTAAAATGGTTGAAGCAACATTTAATCTTTTGAACTTGCTTCACATCCTTATCCATAGTCTAACTGAACGTTATGCTTTATTTTAAATGACAGTGCTCAGCTGAATGGACTTCAGTTACAAAATGTAATGCCTGTATAATATCATACTATCATCATTTTAAATGATTTGAAGTCATAAAAGTAAAAGTAATAAATGATTCAAACTACAAAAACCTCAAAAGGGATGTTTTCTAAATGCAAGTATTATTACTACTCATCAGGGGTGTAAATATTCTGTAACATAAAATGGAAATATGTACAATATTTTTAACCAAATCAAGTCGTTGTGTACCAACTGTAACAAGCTGACAATTTGTCTTTATTTTATTTCAAATGTACATATACAATATGATACAATACAAGAACTTTGAAATATAAGAACTATTTAAGATGCAGATTTTATTTCACACTAATAAAACAAGAATAAAGAAATGGAAACAAACTATTCGCTCTGAGACTGCAGGTTTACTTGTGGTTCCAGAGTTCCCAGAAGTAAAATTGGAGTCAGAGCCTTCAGTTATCAGCTCCTCTGTTGGGGAATCAGCTCCCAGTTTTAGTTCTGGAGGCAGACACCCTCTCTACTTTAAGGTAAGGCTACACTCTTAAAGTAGAGATTAACTATAAACTTTTGACAAAGCTTATAGTTCGGGCTGCTCAGCATCACCTGAGCTGTCCATTAGTTATGCTGCTATAGGTTTAGACTGCTGGGGCATTCCCATGATGCACCGCCCACCCCTACAAGTTTCACATGTCACTACCTCTGTGATTTCTCCGAGGTCCTGTGTTTGTTCTCTGGATCTGCAGCTCCACGTCTCTGACCAACAGTTTACGGCCTCACCAACCTCTAAAATGTTCATTGTTCTGTTTGTATTGTTTGTCTGTTCTCCATCTCCTTTCCTGCTATCCCCTCCCCCCTCATCCCCACTCTCATCCCAACCAGTTGATGCAGATGGCCTGGACCTCCAGCAGTCACTGGGAAGTGAAAAGCGAATGGGATCAGGATCGGAACCTCTAAATTCGACACCATGTTTCTCGACCGGAAAAAGGTGGCTTGCTCTCTCCAGGTCAGTGGAGAGTCTCTGTCCCAAATGAAGGAGGTCAAGTATGTTGGGGTCTTGTTCATGAGGGGAGGATGGAGCATGAGTTTGGCAGGTGGATCGGTGCATCATCTGCAGTCATGCAGTTGCTGTACCGGTCCGTCGTGGTGAAGAAGGAGCTAAGGCGAAAGGCGAGGCTCTCTGTTTACTGGTCAGTCTTCGTTCCTGCTCTCACCTGTTGCTATGAACTTTGGGTCTGGACCGAAAGAACGAGATCCCGGATGCAAGCGGTTGAAATTATTTTCCTTCGTAGACTGGCTGGGCACATCCTTAGAGATATGGTGAGGAGCTCAGTCACCAGGGAGGAGCTCAGAGTACACTCGCTTCTTCTCCACATCGAAAGGAGTCGGCTGAGGTGGCTCGGACATGTTCCACCGGGAGGAGGCCTCAGAGTAGGCCGAGGACACGCTGGAGTGACTATGTCTCTTGGCTGGCCTGAAAACGCCTCGGGGTCCCACCGGAAAAGCTGGGGGAGGTGTCTGGGGTGAGGGAAGTCTGGACCTCTCTGCTTAGACTGCTGTCTCCGCCACCGGGCCCTGGATATGCGGAGGACCATGGATGGATGGATGGATGGATGGATGGATGGATGGATGGATGGATGGATGGATGGATGGATTGAAAAGAAATTGTCAGAATTAAACTGTAGACATCTGAAACTGGAGTCAAAACAACACTGAACAGTACATATCTGTAGTAAGAAACAACTGAAAGCTAAAAGTGACATCATTTGTCCTGAAATAATGGCAGTGTGGATATCTAAAATGCTATTTTCAAGGAGCAAGAATTGAATTACACACATTTGCAGTACACATCTGATCTCGCTGTTAAATGTTAAAACAGTTTATCATAGTAGAGCTAAATTGCATAATGGCAAAGTGACCAACTAAAGTCTCCTACACTTTGTCTACTGAACTCTTTTACTACACAACATCATAGATACATAACCAGACATGCTGTGGCAGGAAACTTTATATTACCTACAGCAAGAACAAATGCCATTAACAATGCTGTCATCTTTAGGGGTATGCAATTGGGGGATGGAATTAATTATCTAACTACATCAAACTTACTCAAAATGTAAGCAACTTCAAAAAACTTGTACAAATGCATTTATCTAAATAAGGAGTAACCTTGTTTGAATCTTGTTTAAATACGAGTGTTGTATCCATCTGTGTACCTTCATATATATATAGCCTATTCACTCCTGTGTGTAGTCTTAGTCAGGTAAAATGATGAACTGATTGGGATTGAGATGACTGAGATGAAAATCACATTGTGTTTTTTCTTTGATTTATTTTTTATCTGTTTCATAATGTTTTTCATAGTTTTTGTTTGTTTTTCTTACATTCTATTGAATGCAATTTTTAGTCATGTTTATTGTCTATGTAAAATTCTTGGTGGACCCCAGGAAGAGTGCTAATGGGGATCCTAATAAATAAACAAATAAACAAAACATCATCCTGCTAACACTGTCACTGAAGAATTCATGACAGCTGCTTCTGATTACAGATTTATTTCACCATGGCTGCTAAAAAACAAGAACTCCAACAGTTTGCATGCAGCACAAAATCTTTTTATCAAATGTCCTGTCACTGGTCAGTTTTCATACTGTTGATTTGTTTTTGATGACACTTAAAACTGAAATCTCCCTTTCAGTGAAATTTATGGTTAAAGGCTCTGAACGGTGGTGTTGACTTTCTGTAACTGACATAAATGCACTGAAACGCACTGACCAAATTCCTGTGAGGAACATTCAATAATTTATTGATTGAAATTAAAAGATGTACCAAAATATGCACAGTCAAAGGAGCCAATGGAAGTTTCTGCAAAAGCACTCAAACTTCATTTGCTTTGGTTATTTGCACCAAATTATGACAACTATGGAAACATGGTTTAAATTACTATATAACCTTTAAATATAATGATATAACTTAACGCTCTGGCATGTTTGTGGAATTTCTCTTATAATTGGACGCTTGTGTGGATCTTTTCGTTTAACAACAGAAAACCTGCAGAAATATGTGCTAATAACCAAATGAAGATGAAAATGATGTAAGATAAGTCGGGATCATTGGTGCCACCCTGCTGCCCTCTAGTGTCCACAACAACACTTCACATCATCACAGTGACGTCCAAGTACTGCTACAAATACTGCAATGCTTAGTGGACAGGGCCTTCAAACTGTTGCCCCGTAGTGCCTGCAACAACACACTGCACCCAGTCTTTTCTTACCTGTGCTGCTACTACCAGACACTACCGCCACTTTGGCTGCTGCTGCTGCTGCTTCTGCTGCTCGTGCAGCTACTTGTGCCTGTTTAATAGACGGCTTACTTGGTATCCTTTATATGACTGATCCTTGTCTCTTAAGCGGTGGATGGAGCCATTGCTCTGGTGTTGGGCACTCAGTGGAATTTAGATGTCAATAGAACCCGACTGTGGTTCTTTTCAAAAGGAAAACACTGGACCTTTCTGTCCTCTCTAACTTCACACTGATTTATAAGTTACTTTTTCTGTCCAAAATATTGGAAAAAAGTTATTCTTAGTCAGCTGCAGGTTTTTAACCAGGGCACCAGAAAAAATTTTGTCTGACTTGTTGGGTTGCTCAAGGCTCCATTTTGGGGCCCAATCTTGGTAAGATTTCATTTCACTGATTTGTAGACGATGTGCAAATCTATCAGCCCATAAAGAGAAAACGTAAACACTCAGTGCTGCCCTCTCTGGACAGATCAAGTTTTAAAAATCACATAACCATGTTGTTGTTGTTTTTAAAGAAGAATAAAGGGAAAACTTCAACCTGGACAAGTATGTTGGTTGACTTGGATCCAGTAGAGCATCTTTTAGCTATCTTAAAGACAAAACTAGAGCAACACAAGCCCTCCAGTAAAGAGCATCTCTGAAAAATGGCAGAACATCTCTGAGGACATTTGTACAACACTGGTATCCTTCATGCTGAGGAGGATTGAGGCTGTCATTTAAAATAAAGGTGGAGATAAGAAGTACTGAAGAAATAAAAGATTTGACTTCAGTCATGAAAAGTGTACTAACGTTCTTGTACGGAGGCCTGTATTTTCATTATATTGAATTTACACGGTTTTTTGGTAACAGAAGAAAAAACACCCAAATGTTTGTACAGTGATCACATTAGATGAAAGTCATGAAACAGTTTTGTCCTTTAAGACGGTTGAATATTATCAAGCAAATACATACAGAGGAAATACATACAAATACAAAGTTAGGCTGCAAAATCACCCCTTTCCACTCAGCTACAGCAGAAAGTGATGACCATCATGAAACTTAACTCTTACATCTTTCCTCACAAGTATAACATCTCCAGTCATCAATGGCCTGCTTTTTCCAAGTCTTGTTCCCACCGATGTTTCAGGACTACAACTTCCCACTTCTGTGAATCTTCATGTGGCTAGTCAGATTACCACTTTGACTGAAACTTTTCCCACATGTCTCACAAAAGTGAGACTTCACACCTGTGTGTGTTCTCATGTGGATAGTCAGATTATTACTAAAACGGAAACTTTTCCCACATGTTTTACAAGAATAAGGCTTCTCACCTGTGTGAATTCTCATGTGTTTAGTCAGATCACCACTATGAATGAAACATTTCCCACATGTCTTACAAGAAAACGGTTTCTCACCTGTGTGAATTCTGATGTGTTTAGTCAGTCGTTCACTTAGACGGAAACATTTTCCACATGTCTTACAAGAATAAGGCTTCTCACCTGTGTGAATTCTCATGTGTCTAGTCAGATGACAACTATGACTGAAACATTTTCCACATGTCTTACAAGAATACGGCTTTTCACCTGTGTGACTTCTCATGTGGATAGTACAACTGGAACCATAACTGAAACATTTTCCACATGTCTTACAAGAATAAGGCTTCTCACCTGTGTGAGTTCTCAAGTGTTTAGTCAGATAACCACTTTGACTGAAACATTTTCCACATTCCTTACAAGAATACGGCTTCTCACCTGTGTGAGTTCTCATGTGTTTAGTCAGAACACTACCATGAATGAAACATTTTCCACATGTCTTACAAGAATAAGGCTTCTCACCTGTGTGAGTTCTCTTGTGTTTAGTCAGTTCTCCTCTATGACTGAAACATTTTCCACATGTCTTACAGGAATACGGCTTCTCAACTGTGTGAATTCTCATGTGTTTAGTCAGATGACCACTTTGACTGAAACATTTTCCACATGTCTTACAAGAATACGGCTTCTCACCTGTGTGAGTTCTCATGTGCTGATTCAGATGACTACTTTGACTGAAACATTTTCCACATGACTTACAAGAATACGGCTTTTCAACTGTGTGAATTCTCATGTGTTCAGTCAGATGACCACTTTGACTGAAACATTTTCCACATGTCTTACAAGTATACGGCTTCTCACCTGTGTGAGTTCTCATGTGTTTAAGAAGATTCCAACCATGAATGAAACGTTTCCCACATGTGTTGCAAGAAAATTCTTTCTCACCTGTGTGGATCATCATATGGACTTTCAGCTTAGACCTAAAACTAAAACTTTTCCCACATGCACTGCAAACATGCGGTTTTACACCTTTGGGGATTTGGTACTTATTCCTCAAGGTATTATTGGGAAAATCACATTTTTCAGACTTTCTACCTTTATCAGTATCACAGTGACTTTCTGACAAACAAGAGTTGTCTACATTGTTACTGTGACTGCTACTTCTGTGATGACTCTTCTTTGGCTTCAGCGCTGCAATTCTAGTTGAGCCCAGGTCTACATGCTTGCTTCCTTCCTGATGTGGGCTCTCAGCTGCTGGTGAATTGTAAGAGAGGAGCTGTTCAATGTTTGATTCAAGCTCACTGTGGTCACTGTCCTCATCAGTTGAAGTCAATGGAAAGGTATCAGTTGCTTGCTTCAGCATAATCTGCTCTCCCTGCTGACTGGTGCAGAGTTTGTCCTGTTCCTCTTTAATCTGTGAAGGCTCTGGGTTCCTCTGGTCCTGACTGGTGCAGAGTTCTTCCTGTTCAGCTTTAATCTGAGAAGGCTCTGGGTCCTCCTGGTCCAGCCTGGTGCACAATTCCTCCTGTTCCTCTTTAATCAGTGAAGGCGCTGGGTACTCCTGGTCCAGACTTAAGTTCCTCTCCTGGTTACAGAGCTGCTGGTCAGTGAGACCCTTCTCCTCTTGACAGACATGTTGCTGTGGGAGGTCTGGAGGGACAGTAGTTCACATGAAAAAACTTACTAACACCATGATAAAGAAAAAAACATCCCAGCATTAATGACATTAAATCCTCTGACGCCCAAGCATTGTCTGGGCAGTCACATTTTTCTCACTGTGGGCTCATTCTTTACTGCACTATAAAATCTTGCACATCTGTGGAAACAGCACAGTCATGTCCAGAAAATGTATTCTATCCAGTATGGTACAGTTCTGATATAAAAAAACAAACAAACATAAAACAAAACTCAAATTTCCTTGACAACTACCTTTACAAAACACTTGAAAAAACTACAATCAATATGCACAACTGTTTTTCAAAGGCCCACAGGTCCTACCAACACTGGAAAACATAATGACTCTATAAACTTTAGAGAAATATTTTCACTTTTACAACCTTGACAAACACCTTTTCACACTATGCTGCACATCTACTCTAGAAAGACATTTCATCATGCTGAATGGATCTTCCAACAACTTGCTGACAACTTGCTCTGCTTTCTGCTGTATTTGAGCCATGCTCCATTTATTTTATTGATCCACATTGTTTCTTCCCCTTCTCAGTCTCTCTTGTCATCTCCTCTCTTCTTTGTGTAAGCACAATCTGCAGTTCACCTCAACAGTCATCCGAACTTCTGTCATGAGACTGTTGGTTGCAGCTGTTGCTTGCCAGTTGTGCAGCTGTGTGTAATTTTAAGTTTTCATACTGAATTTGTTGCTAACAACTTCAGGTGAATGTTTGAATGTGACATGCAGAATAAAGTCATTTTTTTATAGACAGCCACATAGGTAAAGAACAAGAAATGAAAACAAAGAAAAAGAAGGAAGCAAATAGGGAAATGTGCTGCCATTGCTACACACCAACCACACCATAGCAGTGGATCTCAGGGAAACACTGATGTCATCTAAGCATGGAAGTCAATTTCCTCTGTGTATTATACACACTATAGGTTTTATGTTGCATGTTTACAGTTTAGAAAAGAGATGCAGTAATGCTATATATTGCATTTGAAGCCTCATTTTCTGATGTCCCGAAAAAATAATGTAGAGCTCTGATTAGGACCTTACATCAGTCATATTCCTTTGTTAGTTCATTAAGACAATCATAGTTGTACATACCTATTCTGTGTAACCTTATTTGTGGTTTCCAGATCATATCTAGGAGCCTGCGCTGATGGTCGATCTTTTCATTGGACTGGAATATTTTTCTGGATATTTCTTCACAGTTCAATTTGCACTGAACCAGCATATCTGCCTCTTGCATCAGTACAAGCTGCTCTCCCTCCTGACTCGTGCAGAGTACTTCCTGTTCCTTTTTCATTTGTGGATGCTCTGAAGAAATATTCTCCTCATGGACATGTTGCTGTGGAAGAGCTGGAGGGCAAAATGACACAAGAAAAAGGTTGCTACAGGTGACATTACATGACACACATCTGAACAAGTGCAGTTAATCCTGAAGCCCATGCCCTGTCTGGGCAGTTGTTGCTCCTGCTACATTTTTCCTCACTGTGGGCCTATTTTTTTGAATCCAATGTAAAGTCTGCACCTCTATGGAAACAGCAAAACAATGGCCAGTCATAGACAGGGCTTAAAATATCTTCTGTGCAGTATGGCACAGTTTTGATATAAGTTAAAATTAAAATGGTTTGGCTCTATACTGTTTGTGAGACATGCTGCATTGATGTTATTGACCTGATATGTTTCATTCTGCTGTCAGTCTGTTTTGTCTTCTCTTCTCCGTGTAAACAGTCTGCATGTCACCTGAAACTAGAGAATCTTTTGTCATCAACTGTCTGAGCCAAGTCAGTCGTTGTCTGTCAACTGCAATTAGGAATATAACATTTCTGTTTTATCATGGATCTGGTCCAAACAATGTATTTTTGGTGTTAGTCTCCCTAATATACCCTTAAACAGGGCAACTGGTCCAGCTCTCTGTGAACAGGATCAGGTTCTATCTGCCTATAGGTCTGAGGCCTAATAAGTTCAATAGAACAGAATAAGCAGGAGTCGAGGAAACTCGCCCAGCTTCTAACAGCCTCCCTCCAAACACTTACCATTCTTAGTCTAATTAATTTAACAATCCGTACTGCATGTCTTTAAATGCATGAAACATGTTTATTGAATAATAACAGCACAGGCACAGCAACAGGCCTTGATTAAATATACAAGTACATTCACAATAAGGATAAAGGTTAACTAATTACGTCCACCAAGGAGGTCATGTGATGGCCGGTGTTGGTTTGTATGTTTGTGTGCAAAATAACTGGAAAAGTAATGGACGTATTTGGATGAAATGTTTAGGAAATATGTGAAATGGGACAAGGAACAAATGATAAAATGTTGGGACTGATCCGGATCACTGTCTCCATCTAGGAATTTCTTTTTATGTAAGTGTAACCGAATATGCCGGTTACTCGAAAAGCACCCAGAGGACACTTTTGTTTTGGAGTAACCCACATGACAGTTTAATGGTATTTAATGACATTTATTATATATGGATGGAGGAACACGTGACTTCCACACGTCATTATAACAATGACTTGTATTCAGCCACCAAAGTTACTGAGTTGATCTTTGGGATTATTATAAAGCCTGAAATGTAAAGACAAGCGTGGAGTCTGCTGAGAGATGTGAAAGTTCTCCTGCAGCTCCTCACTTTACTGCTATCAGTTGATTCACACCATCACATTCTACTTACCTGCTGTGTGGAACGTTACTGCTGGTTTCCAGGTGATGTCCAGCAGTCTGCGCTGACGATCGATCTCTTCCTCGTACTGGACGATGGTTTTTTCAAACTCTGTGAATATTTCTTCAGCAGCAGCAGTCAGTCGCTCGTTGATCAACGCTCTCAGATTCTGAACCGAGTTCATCGTTACTTCAACGGATGAAACACTCATCGGAGATACGACAAAACAATAGTCTGTAAATACTTCACGGCAGTGAAGCTAATGGTAGTAGCGAGTTGGCGTCACTTCCGCCGGCTGTTTTGTAAATTCCGCTTTCAAATTAATATCGTTGACGTAACATTTAAACTTTTTTACTTGCTTTACATCCTTATCGATAGTCTAACTGAACGTTATACTTTAATTTAAATGATAGTGCTCAGCTGAATGGACTTCAGCTACAAAAATGTATTGCCTGTATAATATACTATCATCATCTAAATGATTCGAAGTAATAAAAATAAAATCAAAAAATGATTAATACAAAACCTCAAAAGGCATGTTTTCTAAATGCAAGTATTATTACTAGTCTTAAGGGGTATAAAATATTCTGTAACATAAAATGGAAATATGTACAATATTGTTAACCAAATCAAGTAGTTGTGTACCAACTATCACAAGCTGACAGTTTGTCTTTATTTTATTTCAAAAGTCCCAAATAATTCAAATACTTACAAGAACTTTGAAATACAAGAACTATTTAAGATGCAGATTTTATTTCACACTAATAAAACAAGAATAAAGAAATGGAAACAAACTATTCGCTCTGAGACTGCAGGTCTACTTGTGGTTCCAGAGTTCCCAGAAGTAAAATGGGAGTCAGAGCCTTCATTTATCAGCTCCTCTGTTGTGGAATCAGCTCCCAGTTTGGGTTCTGGAGGCAGACACCCTCTCTATTTTAAGATTAGGATAAAACTAATCTTAAAGTAGAGATTAACTATCAACTTTTGACAAAGCTTATAGTTAGGGCTGCTCAGGATTGCCTGAGCTGTCCCTTAGTTATTCTGCTATAGGTTTAGACTGCTGGGGCATTCCCATGATGCCCCGCCCACCCCTACAAGTTTTACATGTCGCCAACTCTGTGTTTCCTCCGAGGTCCTGTGTTTGTTCTCTGGATCTGCAGCTCCACGTCTCTGATCTACAGTTTATGGCCTCACCAACCTCCAAAATGTTCATTGTTCTGTTTGTCTGTAATCCATCTCCTTTCCTGCTATCCCCCACCCCCCTCATCCCCACTCTCATCCCAACCAGTTGACGCAGATGGCCTGGACCTCCAGCAGGCACTGGGGAGTGAAAAGCGAATGGAATGAGGATGGGCACCTCTAAATTCGAGGCTGTAGCGGACACAGCCTTCCCCCTCTCAGTGGAATGCTACCCCAGGTGAAAACAACACATTTGGGTAGACTTTGTGTCTACTCCCACCATTAAACTGCCACATTGAACACTACCCAGGCCCATGAACCCAACTGACCTCAGGAAGAATCACCATTGGTAACTCCCCGGAGCAAATGGTGCCATATTCACTGCTTTGTTCTTCTAACACAAATCTCATGCCTCCTGCAGAGGAATGAGATAACCTGTGGAACATTAACACTTTGGAACCCTCACCTTCAAAGGGACTGCAACTCACACTGAGTTGAGAATGCTTTTGCTGCATCTCTCCCATGGACACATTTCAACCCCCTTTTCATCCCTAACTGATAAGGAGAGACCATAAATTGTGGCCAGTACCAGTGGAAGACCTGGAACTGTGTCTTCCCTTCATTCATTCACACAGGCACGGACTGAATAACTACTGTACTATTTATTTGTTTCATGTGTTTGTACTTACATCAGCCTCAACATGGTATCCTATATCAACTGTCCAAAAGTCGCATTTCTAGGTGATATGGGAGCAAAGTTAAGACGTTACAAGAATACTCGCATTTCTAACATGAACCCACAGGACCATCTAGCGACGTCAGATACACTGGTTTGCCAGCACTAGACAACCAATTGTAGCGATATGTTGTCATGGATGAAAAATGATATTGGGGAAAATCGATCATATTTTGCTACTACATTTCATCCAATGTGTTATATTCACCAGTGATAACATAAACATGACATATACACAATCGCATATTAACATATAAGAATTTTTAAATTTAATTCCTATTATTGTGTAGTCTACTGTCTTATGATGTATGCGTATGTTATCAACCGTTTGTTTCATAACGATTGGTAATGGTGAGAGATGGATAGATCGCTTTTGCGCATATAACCTAATTTTTGTATTCCAATCTAAAAGGGCAACTTTCTCTCCTCTTAGACAAAGAAGCAGAGTCAGGTTGCAAGTGTTAGCGGGAAACTGCTATCCACGCCCAAAATAAACACCCACCAGAGGCCAGAGGCTCTCTTGCCATCTTTTTCTCGCTGCTCTTTCTTGCCATTTTTCCGTTATTTTGCACTTTTTGATATTCTGTGCTTTTACCTTTCTGTCTTCGCTCAGTTTTTAAATCAAATTTTTGTGCGTTTTATTGTTGTAGCTCTTTGTTAATCTTTTAGACCTTTTTATTTAAATCATGCTCACTCTCATCTAAGTCTGAGCTGCTTCACAACCATTCTTTTTAAGCCAAACCAACAAGAATCAATTAAAGTCGATTTTTGTTTTAACAGAACAATTTTTTTCAGAGATTTTGCGGCTAATACCCAACGCCATCAAATCTAACCAGAGCCACAGTTAATAATAAAGTTATTCTCCATCAACCCAGAAGACTGAGCACTCCGCGCCCGGCTGCCTACCACCAACTACCACCTGTGTGCCAATGTCAGAATTCTGCTGGCAGAATCTCTGGTCCTGTGCTGCTGTGAGGGCTCCAACGGCAGAACGTTGTCCAGCAACCTAGACGACGCTTCAGAAACATCCGCCCAGACTCGTCGCTCAAGGGTTCCAACCTAACGTTCCAGCTCATGGAGGCTCCGACCGGACAGCTCTGTTCAAAGTCGGCAAAGCCCACCTCTCTTATCCGCTCCTTATCGGGTTGAGGCTGTAATAACTTGATAACAGGGTTTAATTTTTGCGTATCAGTCGTGATTCTAAATCAGAACTTTAGATTGTTGGCTAATTACTCTTCTTTCACCATCCAGAAAACTGGAACAGATGTCTTTGAGACGCCTCCCTGGGGAGGTGTTCCAGACATGTTCCACTGGGAGGAGGCCTCGGGGTAGGCCTAGAACACGCTGGAGTGACTATGTCTCTCGGCTGGCCTGAAAAAGCCTCGGGGTCCCACCGGAAAAGCTGGAGGGGGTGTCTGGGGTGAGGGAAGTCTGGGCCTCTCTGCTTAGACTGCTGTTTCCGCCACCCGGCCCTGGATAAGCGGAAGACCATGGATGGATGGATGGATGGATGGATGGACGGATGGATGGATGAATTGAAAAGAAATTGTCAAAATGAAACTGTAGACATCTGAAACTGGAGTCAAAACAACACGGAACTGTACATATCTGTAGTAAGAAACAGCTGAAAGCTAAAAGTGACATCATTTGTCCTGAAAGAATGGCAGTGTGGATATCTAAAATGCTATTTTCAAGGAGCAAGAATTGAATTACACACATTTGCAGTACACATCTGATCTCGCTGTTAAATGTTAAAACAGTTTATCATAGTAGAGCTAAAATGCATGTTGGCAAGGTGACCAACTAAAGTCTCCTACACTTTGTCTACTGAACTCTTTTACTACAGAACATCATAGATACATAACCAGACATGCTGTGGCAGGAAACTTTATATTACTTACAGCAAGAACAAATGCCATTAAAAACACTGTCATCAGTAGGACTATGAAAGGATGAAATTAATTATCTAACTACATCAAACTTACTCAAAATGTAAGCAACTTCAAAAAACTTGTACAAATGCATTTATCTAAATAAGGAGTAACCTTGTTTGAATCTTGTTTAAATACGAGTGTTGTATCCATCTGTGTACCTTCATATATATAGCCTATTTCCTCATGTGTGTGTAGTCTTAGTCAGGTAAAATGATGAACTGATTGGGATTGAGATGACTGAGATGAAAATCACATTGTGTTTTTTCTTTGATTTATTTTAATCTGTTTCATAATGTTTTTCATAGCTTTTGTTTGTTTTTCTTACATTCTATTGAATGCAATTTTTAGTCATGTTTATTGTCTATGTAAAATTCTTGGTGGACCCCAGGAAGAGTGCTAATGGGGATCCTAATAACTAAACAAATAAACAAAACATCATCCTGCTAACACCGTCACTGAAGAATTCATGACAGCTGCTTCTGATTACAGATTTATTTCACCATGGCTGCTAAAAAACAAGAACTCCAACAGTTTGCATGCAGCACAAAATCTTTTTATCAAATGTCCTGTCACTGGTCAGTTTTCATACTGTTGATTTGTTTTTCATGACACTTAAAACTGAAATCTCCCTTTCACTGAAATTTATGGTTAAAGGCTCTGAACGGTGGTGTTGAACTTCTGTAACTGACATAACAGCACTGAAACGCACTGACCAAATTCCTGTGAGGAACATTCAATAATTTATTGACTAAAATTAAAAGATGTACCAAAATATGTACAGTCAAAGAAGCCAATGGAAGTTTCTGCAAAAGCACTCAAACTTCATTTGCTTTGGTTATTTGTACCAAATTATGACAACTATGGAAACATGGTTTAAATTACTATATAACCTTTAAATATGATGATATAACTTAACGCTCTGGCATGTTGGTGGAATTTCTTTTATAATTGGACGCTTGTGTGGATCTTTTCTTTGAACAACAGAAAACCTGCAGAAATATGTGCTAATAACCACATGAAGATGAAAATGATGTAAGATAAGTCGGGATCATTGGTGCCACCCTGCTGCCCTCTAGTGTCCACAACAACACTTCACATTTTCAAAGCGATTTCTCTATTTATTGCCAAGACTGCGACGTCTAAGTACTGCTACAAATACTGCAATACTTAGTGGACAGGGCCTTCAAACTGTTGCCCCGGAGTGCCTGCAACAACATACTGCACCCAGCCTTTTCTTACCTGTGCTGCTACTACCAGACACTACCGCCACTTTGGCTGCTGCTGCTTCTGCTGCTTGTGCAACTACTTGTGTCTGATTAATAGATGGCTTACTTGGGATCCTATATATGACTGATCCTTGTCTCTTAAGCGGTGGATGGAACCATTGCTCTGGTGTTTGGCACTCAGTAGAATTTAGAGGTCAATAGAACCCGACTGTGGTTCTTTTCAAAAGGAAAAAACTGGACCTTTCTGTCCTCTCTAACTTCACACTGATTTATAAGTTACTTTTTCTGTCCAAAATCTTGGAAAAAAGTTTTTCTTAGTCAGCTGCAGATTTTTAAGCAGGTCACCAGAAAAATTTTTGCCTGACTTGTTGGGTTGCTCAAGGCTCCATTTTGGGGCCCAATCTTGGTAAGATTTCGTTTCACTGGTGTAGTGACCCCTTTTGCCAATCAATCCAGGGCACCTGGTTGCTGATGGTGAGGATATTTTGACGCATGTAAATGACATGTCCACTCCACGGCTTTGATCCCATAATCAAGGTGCTGTTTATTGTTCACATTCTTTGAATCCAGTTTCCAATACCAGCCAAACCTTTATCAATAATTGTCCGCTTACCAATACAGATGCAGATTCACCAGTTCGGCATAAAACAAACACCATTTAACCGACACGACACGCAACGCCATACGCCACGCCACACGGTCTAAAACTGTGTGCTTCTCTCCATCAGCCACATCTGAGTGCCTCACCTGGCTGATTATATGGCCTCACAGTTCACAGCAGGGATGCCCCAAGTGGTGGGAAGCTCACAGCAAAAGAAAAAGAAAAATGAAACACATGCACAGAAATGGCTCTTACAACTGGTTTGCAGATGATGTGCAAATCTATCAGCCCATAAAGAGAAAACGTAAACACTCAGTGCTGCCCTCTCTGGACAGATCAAGTTTTAAAAATCACATAACCGTGTTTGTTGTAGTTGTTGTTGTTGTTGTTTTAAAGAAGAATAAAGGGAAAACTTCAACCTGGACAAGTATGTTGGTTGACTTGGATCGAGTAGAGCATCTTTTAGCTATCTTAAAGACAAAACTAGAGCAACAAAACTCCTCCAGTAAAGAGCGTCTCTGAAAAATGGCAGAACATCTCTGAGGACATTTGTACAACACTGGTATCCTCCATGCTGAGGAGGATTGAGGCTGTCATTTAAAATAAAGGTGGAGATAAGAGGTACTGAAGAAATAAAAGATTTGAATTTTAGTAATGAAAAGTGTACTAACGTTCTTCTACGGAGGCCTGTATTTTTATTATATTGAAACTACACTGTTTTTTGGTAACAGAAGAGAAAACACCCAAATGTTTGTCGAGTGATCACATCAGATGAAGGTCATGAAACAGTTGTGTCATTTAAGACGGTTGAATATTATCACACAACCAACCTTTAACAAATAAAAAGTTAGGCTGCAAAATCATCCCTTTCCACTCAGCTACAGCACAAAGTGATGACCAACATGAAACTTAACTCTTACATCTTTCCTCACAAAGTATAACATCTCCAGTCGTCAATGGCCTGTTTTTTCCAAGTCTTGTTCCCACCGATGTTTCAGGACTACAACTTCCCACTTCGGTGAATCCTCATGTGGCGAGTCAGACTACTACTATGACTGAAACTTTTCCCACATGTTTTACAAGAATAAGGCTTCTCACCTGTGTGTGTTCTTATGTGTTTAGTCAGAGTACAACTTTGACTAAAACATTTCCCACATGTCTTACAAGAATACGGCTTCTCACCTGTGTGACTTCTCATGTGGGTAGTCAGAACAACATACTGACGAAAACTTTTGCCACATGTCTCACAAAAATAAGGCTTCTCACCTGTGTGAGTTCTCATGTGTTCAGTCAGTCTAGAATGTCGACTGAAACTTTTGCCACATGTTTTGCAAGAAAACAATTTCTCACCTGTGTGTGTTATCTTGTGTTGAGTCAGACTACTACTTTGACGGAAACTTGTCCCACACGTCTTACAAGAATACAGTTTCTCACCTGTGTGATTTCTCATGTGGATCGTCAGAGTACCACTACGAGTGAAACATTTTCCACATGTCTTACAAGAATACGGCTTCTCACCTGTGTGAGTTCTCATGTGTTTCGTCAGATCACAACGATGAATGAAACATTTCCCACATGTCTTACAAGAATACGGCTTCTCACCTGTGTGTATTCTCATGTGGATAGTCAGATAACTACTATAACGGAAACTTTTCCCACATGTCTTACAAGAATACGGCTTCTCCCCTGTGTGAATTCTCATGTGTTTAGTCAGATCACCACTATGAATGAAACATTTTCCACATGTCTTACAAGAATACGGCTTCTCACCTGTGTGAATTCTCATGTGTTTAGAAAGATCGCCACCATGAATGAAACCTTTCCCACATGTTTTGCAAGAAGACAATTTCTCACCTGTGTGTATCATCATATGGACTTTCAGCTTACACCTAAAACTAAAACTTTTCCCACATGCACTGCAAACATATGGTTTTACACCTTTGGGGATTTGGTGATGTTTCTTGATTTGGTACTTACTCTTAAAGGTATTTCTGGAAACATCACATTTTACAGACTTTCTACCTGTATCAGTATCACAGTGATTTTCTGGCAAACAAGAGTTGTCTACATTGTTATTGTGACTGCTGTTTCTGTGATGACTCTTCTTTGGCTTCAGTGCTGCAGTTCTAGTTGACCCCAAGTCTACATGCTTGCTTCCTTCCTGATGTAGGCTCTCAGCTGCTTGTGAATTGTAAGAGAGGAGCTGGTCAGTGTTTGATTCTAGCTCACTGTGGTCACTGTCCTCATCAGTTGAAGTCAATGTAAATGTATCAGCTGCTTGCTTCAGCATCATCTGCTCTCCATGTTGACTGGTGCAGAGTTCCTGCTGCTCCTGTTTGATCTGAGGAGGCTCTGGGTCATTCTGATCCAAACTGGTGCAGAGTTTCTCCTGTTCCTCTTTAATCTGTGGAAGCTCTGGGTCCTCCTGGCCCACACTGGTGCAGAATTCCTCCTGTTCAGCTTTAATCTGAGGAGGCTCTGGGTCCTCCTGGTCCAGCCTGGTGCACAGTTCCTCCTGTTTCTCTTTAATCAGTGAAGGCTCTGGGTACTCCTGCTCCAGACTTAAGTTCCTCTCCTGGTTACAGAGCTGCTGGTCAGTGAGACCCTTCTCCTCTTGACAGACATGTTGCTGTGGGAGGTCTGGAGGGACAGTAGTTCACATGAAAAAGCTTACTAACTAACTATAGGTTTTATGTTGCATGTTTACAGTTTAGAAAAGAAATGCAGTAATGCTATATATTGTATTTGAAGCCTCATTTTCTGATGTCCCTAAAAAATAATGTAGACCCCAATTAGGACCTTACATCAGTCATATTCCTTTGTTAGTTCATTAAGACAATCATAGTTGTACATACCTATTCTGTGTAACCTTATTTGTGGTTTCCAGATCATATCTAGGAGCCTGCGCTGATGGTCGATCTCTTCTTTGGACTGGAATATTTTTCTGGATATTTCTTCACAGTTGAATTTGCACTGAACCAGCATATCTGCCTCTTGCATCAGTACAAGCTGCTCTCCCTCCTGACTGGTGCAGAGTACTTCCTGTTCCTTTTTCATCTGTGGATGCTCTGAGGGAATATTCTCCTCATGGACATGTTGCTGTGGAAGATCTGGAGGGAAAAATGATACAAGAAAAAGGTTGCTACAGGTGACGATACATGACACACATCTGAACAAGTGCAGTTAATCCTGAAGCCCATGCCCTGTTTGAGCAGTTGTTGCTCCTGCCACATTTTTCCTCACTGTGGGCCTATTTTTTTGAATTCATTATAAAGTCTTGCACCTCTATGGAAACAGCAAAACAATGGCCAGATGTAGACAGGGCTTAAAATATGTTCTGTGCAGTATGACACAGGTTTTGATATAAGTTATAATTAAAATGGCTTGGCTCTATACTGTTTGTGAGACATGCTGCAAAATTTCTGTTTTATCATGGATCTGGTCCAAACAATGTACTTTTGTGGTTAGTCTCCCTAGTATACCCTTAAACAGGGCAACAGGTCCAGCTCTCTGTGAACAGGATCAGGTTCTACCTGCCTATAGGTCTGAGGCCTCATAAGTTCAGTAGAACAGATTAAGCAGGAGTCGAGGAAACTCGCCCAGCTTCTAACAGCCTCCCTCCAAACACTTACCATTCTTAGTCTAATTAATTTAACAATCCGTACAGCATGTCTTTAAATGTATGAAAAATGTTTATTGAATAATAATAGCACAGGCACAGCAACAGCTCTTGATTAAATATACAAGTACATTCACAATTATGATCAAGGTTAACTAATTACCTCTGCCAAGGAGGTCATGTGATGGCCGGCGTTGGTTTGTATGTTTGTGTGCAAAATAACTGGAAAAGTAATGGACGTATTTGGATGAAATGTTCAGGAAATGTGTGAAATGGGACAAAGAACAAATGATGAAATGTTGGGACTGATCCGGATCACCGTCTCCATCTAGGAATTTCTTTTTATGTAGGTGTAACCGGGTGGACAATTAATATGCCGGTTACTCGAAAAGCACCCAGAGGACATTCTTGTTTTGGAGTAACCCACATGACAGTTTAATGGTATTTAATGACATTTATTATATATGGATGGAGGAACACGTGACTTCCACACGTCATTATAACAATGACTTGTATTCAGCCACCAAAGTTACTGAGTTGATCTTTGGGATTATTATAAAGCCTGAAATGTAAAGACGAGCGTGGAGTCTGCTGAGGGATGTGAAAGTTCTCCTGCAGCTCCTCACTTTACTGCTATCAGCTGATTCACACCATCACATTCTACTTACCTGCTGTGTGGAACGTTACTGCTGGTTTCCAGGTGATGTCCAGCAGTCTGCGCTGACGATCGATCTCTTCCTCGTACTGGACGATGGTTTTTTCAAACTCTGTCAATATTTCTTCAGCAGCAGCAGTCAGTCGCTCGTTGATCAACGCTCTCAGATTCTGAACTGAGCTCATAGTTACTTCAACAGATGAAACATTCATCGGAGATACGACAAGACAATAGTCTGTAAACACTTCCGCACGGCAGTGACGTTTACGGTAGTAGCGGGTTGGCGTCACTTCCGCCGGGTGTTTTATAACTTCCGCCTTCAAATTAAAATGGTTGAAGTGACGTTATTTACTTACTTATTTACCTGCTTCACATGCTCATCGATAGTCTAACTGAACGCTACATTTTAATTTAAATGATCGTGCTCAGATGAATGGACTTAAGCTACAAAATGTAATGCCTGTATAATATCATACTATCATCATTTTAATTTGATTCGAAGTAATAAAAGTACAGGTAATAAATGATTCAAACTACGAAAACCTCAGGCGTATAAAACATTCTGTAACATAAAATGGAAATATGTACAATATTGTTAACCAAAACAAATAGCTGTGTACCAGCTGTAACAATTTGACAGAGTTTGTCTTTTTTTTATTGTAAAAGTCCCAAATAATTCAAATACTTACAAGAACTTTGAAATACAAGAAATATTTAAGATGCAGATTTTATTTCACACTAATAAAACAAGAATAAAGAAATGGAAACAAACTATTCGCTCTGAGACTGCAGGTTTACTTGTGGTTCCAGAGTTTCCAGAAGTAAAATGGGAGTCAGAGCCTTCAGTTTTCAGCTCCCCTGTTGTGGAATCAGCTCCCAGTTTGGGTTCTGGAGGCAGACACCCTCTCTACTTTAAGATTAGGATAAAACTTTCCTCTTTGACAAAGCTTATAGTTAGGGTTGTTCAGGGTCACCTCAAGCTGTCCCTTAGTTATGCTGCTATAGGTTTATTTTTTTAAAATATTATTTTTTTCTGCATTTATACTCATCATTTAGCACCACAGAAGTGAGCTTTTAATCATACTAGTGCATATTTTAGTCTTGCAGCCAAATACATTAATATTTAGTGCATGACCATCACCGACCCCCTCTGGAAAATAACCTGTCATTCTCTATTGAATTCTCCTGCCCTTAGTCAGAGGAATCCTATAAGAGTGCTGCAAAATGGCATCTTTTTCCCAACAACAAAGCCCACATTTGAAAATTGGAATCCAATAATCAACACCGAAACTGAACTGGACCCCAGAATTGTAGAAGTCCTGATAGTATACAAGGTTAGGATGCCAGAGGACAGAAGTGAGGAAAGAATGTATAGAACTCGTGAGTTTAAAGTCTGAAGAGTGACTCAGCACAATCAGGTGGGTCCCATCAGCTCAGCAAGGGGACTCGACAGGAGTTGGTAAGCCCTGAACAAACATGCATGTGTGATGGACACCGAAGCCCAGAGCGACTGTCACAAGTCAGCAGGGCCGGGCTGGTTGAGCGCCCCCAAACCCCGGGCCCAGAGATCACCAGGAGGCACCACCCAGAAGACCACCAGGCCATAGACAAGCACGCGGACCCAGACCCAGAGAGAAAGGGAGGCAGCAACTGACACCCCCAGGGCGCCAAGGACAAGCCCAGGGTGAACAGGGCATGAGGCCCCACCCGCTACCCAATGCCCACCCCCTTCCCCAACACACACACACACCCACAGTTGTTCAATTCAATTCAATTAAATTCAATTTTATTTGTATCGCGCATATATCCAACATATGTCGTCACATAGGGCTAAACATTGTAAGACAGAACAAAAACAGTAATAAATCACCATTACATGTCACAAACTCTGTGTTTACACCAAGCTCCTGTGTTTGTTCTGTGTGGAATTTCTCTTATAATTGGACGCTTGTGTGGATCTTTTCTTTAAACAACAGAAAACCTGCAGAAATATATGTTCATAACCAAATAAAGATGAAAATTATGTAAGATAAGTCAGGATCATTGGTGCCACCCTGCTGCCCTCTAGTGTCCACAACAACACTTCACATCATCACAGTGATTTCACTATTTATTGCCCTTTAAGACTGTTGAATATTATCACACAGCCTAACTTTGATGAAACTGCATGTGAGCTCAGTTTTGCCACAGGTTGATTTTTGTGAAAAAACTAAAACAATTCTCTGCCTGAAATATTCAAACCACCCTGCCACATTAAAGAACATTGTGGCAACTTAAGGAGATTGAACACAAGGATAGTAAGACTTGAACATGAACAGTTTTCTTGTTCCCTTTTATAACAGACAGGAAAATCAATCATTGGAAACAAAATAGAAAAAACAATTGAAGGAAGCAATTATATTTTTGGGGTTAAGAGGTTAGGGAGTAAAATCATCCCTTTCTGCTCACCTACAGCACAACGTGATAACCAACATGAAACTTAAGTCTTCGGTCTTTCCTCACAAGTAAGACATCTCCAGTTGTCTTTCTTTTGTAAATACAATGTGCTTCTGTAAAAGTCACCATGTATCCATTGGACAGTTGGACAGATTTTATTAGATCCATGTCTCACTGTCTGACATGCAATGAACTCAGAGAATCACTGTTGAAGTGGTCTAAAGGAACATTAAATCTACAAGACGTACGTTTACCTTGAACGATGTGAACAACAGCTTTTTTTTCATGTCTTCCCACCAATGTTCCAGGACTACGGCGTCTCACCTGTGTGTGTTCTCATGTGGCTAGTCAGATGACCACTTTGACTGAAACGTTTTCCACATGTCTTACAAGAATAAGGCTTCTCACCTGTGTGTGTTCTCATGTGGTCAGTGAGAGTACCACTATGACTGAAACTTTTCCCACATGTCTCACAAAAATAAGGCTTCTCACCTGTGTGTGTTCTCATGTGGTCAGTCAGATTATTACTATGACTGAAACTTTTCCCACATGTCTCACAAAAATAAGGCTTCTCACCTGTGTGTGTTCTCATGTGTTTAGTCAGATTACCACGTTGACTGAAACTTTTCCCACATGCCTCACAAAAATAAGGCTTCTCACCTGTGTGTGTTCTCATGTGGTCAGTCAGATAACTACTACAACTGAAACTTTTCCCACATGTCTCGCAAAAATAAGGCTTCTCACCTGTGTGTGTTCTCATGTGTTTCGTCAGAGTACCGCTACGACTGAAACTTTTGTCACATGTCTCACAAAAATAAGGCTTCTCACTTGTGTGAATTTTCATGTGGTCGGTCAGATGACTACTACGACTGAAACTTTTGCCACATGTCTCACAAAAATAAGGCTTGTCACTTGTGTGAATTTTCATGTGTTCAGTCAGACTACAACTATGACGGAAACTTTTCCCACATGTCTCACAAGAATAAGGCTTCTCACTTGTGTGAATTCTCATGTGTACAGCCAGACTACTACTTTGACTGAAACTTTTCCCACATGTCTCACACGAATACGGCTTCTCACCAGTGTGTGTTCTCATGTGTTTAGTCAGAGTACTACTACGACTGAAACTTTTGCCACATGTTTTGCAAGAAAACCCTTTCTCATTTTCGTGTATCATCATATGGACTTTCAGCTCAGAGTTAAAACTAAAACTTTTCCCACATGCATTGCAAACATATGGTTTTACACCTTTGTGATTTTGATGGTGTTTCTTGATTTGGTACTGATTCTTAAAGGTATTTCTGGAAACATCACATTTTACAGACTTTCTACCTGTATCAGTACCACAGTGACTTTCTGATAAACAAAAGTTGTCTACATTGTAACTGTGTGTGCTGTTTCTGTAATGACTCTTCTTTCGCTTCAGCGCTGCATTTCTAGTTGACCCCAAGTCTACATGCTTGCTTCCTTCCTGATGTGGGCTCTCAGCTACTGGTGAATTGTAAGAGGGGAGCTGGTCAATGTTTGGTTCAAGTTCACTGTGGTCACTGTCCTCATCAGCTGAATTCAACGGAAAGGTATCAGTTGCTTGTAACAGTATAATCTGCTCTACCTGCTGACTGGTGCAGAGTTCCTGCTGTTCCTCTTTAATCTGTAGAGGCTCTGGGTACTCCTGGTCCAGACTGGTGCAGAATTCCTCCTGTTCCTCTTTAATCAGTAAAGGCTCTGGGTTCTTCTGGTCCTGACTGGTGCAGAGTTCTTCCTGTTCAGCTTTAATCTGAGGAGGCTCTGGGTCATTTGGGACCAGACTGGTGCAGAATCCCTCCTGTTCCTCTTTAATCTGTGGAGGCTCTGGGTACTCCTGGTCCAGACTGGTGCAGAATTCCTCCTGTTCCTCTTTAATCAGTAAAGGCTCTGGGTTCTTCTGGTCCTGACTGGTGCAGAGTTCTTCCTGTTTAGCTTTAATCTGAGGAGGCTCTGGGTTCTCCTGGGCCACACTGGTGCACAGTGCCTCCTGTTCCTCTTTAATCAGTGAAGGCTCTGGGTACTCCTCGTCCAGACTTAAGTTCCTCTCCTGGTTACAGAGCTGCTGGTCAGTGAGACCCTTCTCCTCTTCACAGACATGTTGATGTGGGAGGTCTGGAGGGACAATAGTTTACATGAAAAAACGTACTAATATAATGATAAAGAAACAAACATCCGAGCATTAAAAACATTAAATCCTCTGACCCCCAGGCATTGTCTGGGCAGTCACATTTTTTTTCACTGTGGGCTCATTCTTTACTGAACTATAAAGTCTTGCACCTCTATGGAAACAGCAAACCATGTAGTCTGTCTGCAGTAAAACTTTATCATTTCACTGCTGTAAAATTATGTAAAGCAGACTGACTGCCAGTGTCTCACCGTTTCTTTTGTGTTTTATTCTATTTGACTCAGAAATGGTCACTTATTACTGATCATTGTAATAATGGTGGCTGAACACAAGTTATTGTCATGAGGAACAGTGAAACTTATGTTTCCCAGCATGAACTTGGTCTATTTTCTGATGGTGATATTTTAACCATATATAACATATTTTATTTGAATTTACATGAAACATACACAGACATACACACAGACTTACATTGTGGAAATGTGCTTGTAGGAGCTATTTAGTAGTCTGTATGTTTCTTTAATATCTGTTCATTTGTTATTGTTTGGATTACTAGATAATATTCTCTTTGTTAGTTATTTGTGGAGATTTATTATTTGCTTATTTATCATATTTTGTTTGGGTAAATTCGTAGCTTATTTTGTGGGTTTATTTATTAGATTTGGTTAACACTATGGGTTCCTGGGGTCTATTTAGGTAGGTAGCAGGCATAGGACCAGCATGCACCTGGGTGGGCCTATGTTTTTTTTTTTTTACCTGAGCAAGAGAGGCAGCAGGAGGATGGCACCTTTGTTCTTTTGTTTGCTTGATTGCCTGGTATTGAATAAAACAAGAAGAAGCGCAACAATCTGGTATGGACAATGACTCTTTTGCCTGCGTAAACCCCATACCCATGGCGCATCAGTGGCCTTTTGATTATTTAGTTAAAGATTATTTTTTAGACAAATAGCCACGACAGTACTGATATTGATGAGTACTTACTGCTCACATTACTAGTAGGCCCAAAGTCTGTACTATTAATATATTTCTCAGTGTTTTACAGTGAAGGAATTGGGTTTGATGTGGAGCTGGAGAAAAGCTCAAATGATGGGACATCCATAGAAAAGGCAACGTCCACATAGTAGACTACTTCCTGTCCATTTAATGTGTATTCAGTGACAATCTATTATATGTGGATGGAGGAACACGTGACTTCCATACTTCATTATGACAACGCTGAACATTCCATTCTCATTATACTAGACCTAACAGCAGCCTTTGACATCACTGATCATGCCGTCCTCTTAGACGGACTTCACAACTGGGTTGGTATCTCTGGTACAGCGCTGGACTGGTTCCATTCATACTTAACAGACACTTCAACATCCGCACCAACCACCATGTATCCTCCTCTGCTCCTTTCCTGTGTGGAGTGCCTCAAGGCTCAGTACTCGGCCCTGTCCTGTTCTCCCTTTACATGTTTCCCCATGGTCAGCACCTGTCTTTCAACCACCATGTCAATAAGCCTTTCATGTCCTGTTTTCTCCAGCTCAGAAACATTGCCACAATCAGACACATCCTCTCTCCTTCTGACCTCAAGCTCCTCATTCACACCTTCATCTTCTCCCGTCCAGATTACTGTAACTCACTCTTCACCTGCTTCAGTCAATCCACCCTTAATCGCCTACCATTAGTTCAAAATTCAGCCGCCAGATTACTAACTCAAACCAGTCCTTGGTCCCACATCACACCAGTACTAGCATCCCTACATTGGCTTCCAATAAATTTTTAAAGTACTGCACAACCTCACCCCCAGTTACATTTCTGACCTCCTAGTTCCCTACTCAACCTCACGGCCACATCACACTTTAACCTCCTATCCATCCCCTGCTCCAACTTCTCAACAAAAGGTGACCGTGCCTTCGCTGTCCTGGTGCCAACCCTCTGGAGTAGTCTCCCCCATTCCATCAGATCATCACATTCTATAGACAGCTTCTTATAAAAACTTACTTATACAGACAAGCCTTTTGCTAAAACAGGAATGTGTAGTGTGTGTACGGTTGTCTGTTTATGTCTATATTGTGTATGAAGTGTTGGTTATGTGTCTGTCTAAGGGGTTGTTGTACTATATGTGTGTTGTGTGTGTGCCACTTGTGTCAGAAAGTTTTCTATCTACATGCTGGAGTTTCCTTGTTCTTGTTGTTTACACCTATTTGTTGGTATCTATTTCCCTAGTGAAGTCCTTTGTAACCATGTGTTTTAAAAACAGCTACATAAATAAAGATTTACTTACTCACTTACAATGATTGTATTCAGTCACCAAAGTTACTGAGTTGATCTTTGGGATTATTATAAAGCCTGAAATGTAAAGACGAGCGTGGAGTCTGCTGAGAGATGTGAAAGCATCTCGTTGCAGCTGTAAAGGATCAGCTTGACCCCCTACAATTCGCCTACAGGCCTTGTAGGGGGACAGAAGACGCTACACTGACCCTCATAAACACTGTTGCCAGTCACCTACAGCAGAAGAGCGCATTTGTACGGATTTTATTTATTGACCTGACCTCTGCTTTAAATACAATGAGGATTGACATCTTGCTCGGACAGCTCTCCACTCTGGGCGTGAATGGGGGGTTGATCCATTGGTTAAGAGACTTTTTGACGGACCGACCCCAGAGGGTCAGCATGAATGGAGCAGTGTCTGATGAGATCATTGTAAATACTGGTGCACCACAAGGATGTGTGTTATCGCCTGTGTTGTTTTCTCTATATATAAATGCTCTGCAGATAAAAGACAGCAATGTTAAACTCTTGAAATATGCTGATGACATGGCCATTGTTGGTCTTTTTAACAACAATGTCAGCTGCACTTATGAGACTCAGGTGCATATGGTTGAACAGTGGTGTAAACAGCATTCCCTGATCATCAATGCAGACAAGACTAAAGAGCTAATCCTGAACAGTCCTGGCCCTGCTAAGTCTCTTTCTATATCTGACCAGTCGATTGAAGTTGTGAGTAGCTTTAAGTACCTAGGGACCCACATTGATGAAAAGCTTAATTTCTCACAGAACATCCATGTGATCTACAAGAAAGCCAACCAGAGACTATTTATGATCAGGAAGCTCAGGGGCTTTGGTGTGAGCTAACAGATTCTTGAGAGAGTCTATGTAGGTCTGATTGAAAGCGTCCTTGTTTTTAATATTACTGTGTGGTTTGGGTATCTCACAGTGGCAAATAAAAACAAGCTTAAAAGGATTGTAAGAAATGCAGGGAAGGTAATTGGTTGAGAACAAAAGTCTCTGGATGTTCTTTACCAGATAGCTGTGCTAAGAATGGCCAAATCCATCAGCAGTGATGCGGACCATCCCTTGTTTGACGAGTTTAGACTGATGCCCTCTGGGCGTCGTTACAGAATGCCTTCAGCAACTAAGAAGGTGTATAAGGGTTCATTTGTGCCTAATGCAGTCAGCCTAATGAATAAACACTAGCGGAGCATGCGGTACATGAATATGTTTTATTGTTATTTATTTCGTTTATTTTAATGTCATTTTACTGTCATTTTGTTGTTTTGTGTGACTTTGTGAATGTGATGGTGAACCAAAGGAAAATTTCCACTGACGTGGACAATAAAGTTATTTGAATTGAATTGAATTAAAGTTCTCCTGCAGCTCCTCACTTTACTGCTATCAGCTGATTCACACCGTCACATTCTACTTACCTGCTGTGTGGAACGTTACTGCTGGTTTCCAGGTGATGTCCAGCAGTCTGCGCTGACGATCGATCTCTTCCTCGTACTGGACGATGGTTTTTTCAAACTCTGTCAATTTTTCTTCAGCAGCAGCAGCAGTCAGTCGCTCGTTGATCAACGCTTTCAGATTCTGAACTGAGCTCATCGTTACTTTAACAGATGAAACACTCATCAACATATGACAAAACAATGGTCTGTAAACACTTCCGCACTGCAATGACTCTAACGGCAGTAGCGTGTTGGCGTCACTTCCGCCGGGTGATTTAGTAACTTCTGCCTTCAAATTAAAATGGTTGAAGTAACATTGTTTATTTACCTGCTTCACATACTAATGGGTAGTCTCACTGAACGTTATACTTTAATTTAAATGACAGCGCTCAACTGAATGGACTTTAGCTACAAAATGTAATGCCTGTGTAATATCATACTAATAATCATCATCATAAATGATTCAAAGTAATGAAAGTAAAATTAATAAGTTATTTAAAAAATACAACCACCTCACAAGGGATGTTTTCTAAATGCAAGTATTATTATTGCTCATCAGGGGTTTGAATTATACTGTAACATAAAATGGAAATATGTACAATATTGTTAAGGAAAACAAGTAGTTGTGTACGAACTATAACAAGCTGGCAATTTGTCTTTATTTTAATTTAAAAGTCCCAAAATAATTCAAATACTTACAAGACCTATGAAATATCAGGACTGTTTATGAAGCAGATTTTATTTAACACTAATAAAACAAGTATAAAGAAATGGAAAAACCATTTGCTCTGAGACTGCAGGTTTACTTGTGGTTCCAGAGTTTCCAGAAGTAGATTCACTTCTTTAGATCTCTGAAGTCCTCCTGGTCCAACTTGCTTACGGCACCATCAACACACGCTATCGAGTCCACGAGTATCCCCTGTTGTTGCTAGTCGTGATTGGGCGGTTCTGTGTCATGGTGCTGGCTTTACTCCTTCTAAAGCAGGACAGGTAGTGCGAGTTGATTGTGCCCAATGCGATTAAAGGGTCATTTCACCCAAATAATAAAAAGAAGAAAAAAAAGTAAACATCTTCTCTCTTTCATTTTTAGTGGCATCTGGTCATGCAGAGTGTTTTGGTTTTATTTCCCAGGTTTTGAGATAAACTGTCAGATTCAGTACAAACTCAGTATTGAGGTGTCAGCTGATCACTCAAAACGCGGAGATAAATAAGGCCAAAGGTGAGCGAGGAAAATTGAACTGTACATTTCTATGCACCTCTCCACTTCTATCAGTTTCAGTTGTTTTGTCAGACGATGCATTCTCTCCTGCATCCTACTGTTATTCCGTTGCACCCACACATTTGCATTGTGTGCCAGTGAGTGTATGTGTGTTTTGTGTGTGCTTGCTTAAATGAGACTTGAATGCCATTCTTTTGTGTCTTGTACATGAGACGCCATCAGAGTATGTGCGCACTCAGTCGAATACCTGCAAACAGTGTTTTTGTTTTTTTAATCTTTTAAGACAAATTGTTGCCTTTTCCTGACATCCTTTGTGTTTTTCCATGTTCTCATTGATGAGCCCAATCTAAGTGCGGCTCGCTCTATGCATTCTCTCATACCTGTTTTTGTAAAACAAAATGTCAATAAAATGAAAGCAGTGCAAGTATTTTCTGCTGTCAGAAAGTCTTTCTTACTGTGTGCTGGAAATGCAATTTAGTCCCGATTTACAGAAGTTGATCGATGGCCATACCGCATTGTGGATTCCCGATCCCGTCAGATCTCGGAAGCTAAGCAAGGTTGGACCTGGTCAGTACCTGGCTGGGAGAAGGTGAGGGAAAACCAGGAAACCTGGGTGAATGCAATGTGAGATTTGATTTTTATACAACCACTTTCTCGCCTCAGATAATCTTAAAACTAAATTTTGTGTCACAGTCACGGTAGTACCGTGGACAAGTACGAATACTGAGAAACAGCCACAACCAGTCGCATTAAATGGCTGCTTTTTCGTTTGATTTAATTAGCGGTTAGCAAACCAACTTCACATGCGTCACCGACACCTATCGGACTGAACGCTTTAAATGTCCTTTTCTTTTTTTTTTACCCGTTACTTCCTGTCCTGACAGTGGAGGTGTTCTGACAGTGGAGGTCTGCAGCCAGGTGCTCTTGTGAAAGACACATCCTTTGGCTGCTGCAGCCAGTATCATTGGTGTCACCCTGCTGTCCTCTAGTGTCTGCAACAACACTTCACATCATCACAGTGGTTTCACTATTTATTGCCAAGACTGCAACGTCTAAGTACTGCTACAAATACTGCAATGCTCTTAATGTACAGGTCCTTCAAACTGCTGACCCCTAGTGCCTGCAACAACACACTGCACCCTGCCTTTTCTTACTTGTGCCGCTATCACCAGACACGACACACAACACCTCCATTACAGAGCGTCTCTGAAGAATGGCTAAACATCTCTGAAGACATTTGACAAAGATTAAGGCTGTCATCTAAAGTACAGGTGGACATAAGAAGTACTGAAGAAATAAAAGATTTGAATCTCAGTAAAGAAAAGTGTACCAACATTTTTGTACAGAGGCCTGTATTTTTAATATATTAAATCTTAACTGTTAACATAAGAAAAAACACACAAACATTCATAGAGTGATCACATCAGATTACATCAAATGAAAGTCATTCAACAGTAGCGTCCTTTAAGACTGTTGAATATGATCAACTCTGATTAAACCACAAGCGAGCTCAGTTTTGGCCACAGGTTTATTTTTGTGAAAAAATTAAAAATAATCATTTGCATGAAATATTAAAACCACTCTCCTACATTAAAGACCACAATAATATAAATGATTTCACCTTTATTTTCACCCGAGTAGGAGTCAGGGGTTAAGGGCCTTGCTCAGGGGCCCAACAGTGTCCGCAGTGGGGATTCAATCTACCGACCTTCCAAACGGCAGTCCAGGGCTTGACCTGTTGCGTCATCATTGCCCCCCACAGAAAATTGTTGCACTGGTCGGGAACATTGCAACATCTTCAGAATGTTAAACATAAAGATAGTAAGACTTTGTCTTAAAAATAAACAGTTTGTTGTTTGCTTTTACAACAGACAGGAAAATCTGTCAGTGGCAACAAAATGGAAAAAACAAGTTAAAGAAGCAATTTTATTATAGGGGGTTAAATGTGTCACACAAACAGCAACACCAAAGCCATCAACCAGACTAAAGTGAGCACAAAAACAAAATGATATGAAGGAACTGAATAGTTGGTGTCCAAATAAACTACAATAACTATCATTATACAAGTGCATTACAATTCATCTCATTACAGCACTCACAAAGCAAAACTTCAAGTGTGTTACATCAAAGTCATCTGATCTCACCAAACTTCTCTAAAGCAAATTGAAGTCTCTATAGGTTGAACTTTGAAAATAAACTGTCTCATAGAAAGCTGAAGCTTTATATGGTAAGGAACCAGTCAGGTCTGTTGCTTCCAGATGTTACTGGATTGGAAACTGGTTTAACGTCTTTTTTTTTTTTTCCAAAGACCCACCACAGAAATACATATTGAAGATGAACTGGACTGCACCTAATTTACATACATATGAACTCAAAATGAGAATTACTAAAATCATTTAACAAAAAATGACATTTATGTGTAAACTCACGTTCACTCTGGAAATCAGGGAGCAACATCATCCCTTTCCACTTAGCTACAGAAGAAAGTGATAACCAACATGAAACTCAACTCTTAGGTCGTTCCTCACAAGTATGACGCCTCCAGTTGTCCTTCTTTTGTAAATACAATGTGCTTCTGTAAAAGTCACCACATATCCACTGGACAGTTTGACAGATTTTATTCGATCCATGTCTCACTGTCTGACATACAATGAACTCATAGAATCATTGTTGAAGCAGTCTAAAGGCAATTTAAATCTATAAGGCCTACTTTTACCTTGAATGATGTGAACAATGGCCTGTTTTTTTCAAGTCTTGTTCCCACCGATGTTCCAGGACTACAACTTCTCACCTGTGTGTGTTCTCATGTGGACAGTCAGACTACTACTACGACTGAAACATTTCCCACACGTCTTACAAGAATAAGGCTTCTCACCTGTATGAGTTCTCATGTGTTTAGTCAGACTACTACTTTGACAGAAACTTTTCCCACATGTCTCACAAAAATAAGGCTTCTCACCTGTGTGTGTTCTCATGTGGTCAGTCAGAGTACTACTATGACTGAAACTTTTCCCACATGTCTCACAAAAATAAGGCTTCTCACTTGTGTGAATTTTCATGTGGTTCGTCAGAGTACCATTTTGACTGAAACTTTTACCACATGTCCTACAAGAATAAGGCTTCTCACCTGTGTGAATTCTCATGTGGACAGCCAGATTACTACTTTGATTGAAACTTTTCCCACATGTCTCACAAAAATAAGGTTTCTCACCCGTGTGTGTTCTCATGTGTTTCGTCAGATCACCACTTTGTATGAAACTAATGCCACAAGTCTCACAAGAATACTGCTTCTCACTTGTGTGAATTTTCATGTGGTTTGTCAGACTTCTACTTTGACCGAAAAGTTTCCCACATGTTTTACAAGAAAACCCTTTCTTACCTTTGTGTATCATCATATGGACTTTCAGCTCAGAGCTAAAACCAAAACTTTTTCCACATGCATTGCAAACATATGGTTTTACACCTTTGTGGTATTGGTGAGGTTTCTTAATTTGGTACTGATTCTGAAAGGTGTTTCTGGAAACATCACATTTTACAGACTTTCTACCTGTATCGGTATCACAGTGACTTTCTGAAAAACAAGAGTTGTCTACATTGTTACTATGACTTCTGTTTCTGTGATAACTTTTCTTTGGCTTCAGCACTGCATTTCTCGTTGATCCTAAGTCTACATGCTTGCTTCCTTCCTGTTGTGGGCTCTCAGCTGCTGGTGAATTGTAGGAGAGGAGCTGGTGAGTGTTTGATACTAGTTCACTGTGGTCACTGTCCTCATCAGTTGAAGTCAATGGAAAGGTATCACTTGCTTGTTTCAGTATAATCTGCTCGACCTGTGGACTGGTGCAGAGTTCCTCCTGTTCCTCTTTAATCTGTGGAGGCTCTGGGTACTCCTGGTCCTGACTGGTGCAGAATTCCTTCTGTTCCTCTTGAATCTGTGGAAGCTCTGGGTTCTCCTGGTCCTGACTGGTGCAGAGTTCTTCTTGTTCAGCTTTAATCTGTGGAGGCTCTGGGTCCTCCAGGTCCACACTGATGCACGGCTCTTCCTGTTCCTCTTTAATCAGTGAAGGCTCTGGGTACTCCTGGTCCAGACTAATGTTCCTTTCCTGGTTACAGAGCTGCTGGTCAGTGAGACCCTTCTCCTCTTGACAGACGTGTTGCTGTAGGAGGTCTGGAGGGACAATAGATCACATGAAAAAAGTTACTAACACAATGAAAAAGAAACAAACATCCCAGCATTAAAGACATTAAATCCTTTGACCCCCAAGCATTGTCTGGGCAGTCACATTTTTATTTTATAGATAGCTACAAGCGGCTTATAAAAACTCACTTATACAGACAAGCCTTTTACTAAAACAGGAATGTGTAGTGTGTGTACGGTTGTCTGTTTATGTCTATATTGTGTATGAAGTGTTGGTTATGTGTCTGTCTAAGGGGTTGTTGTGATTTAAGTGTGTTGTGTGTGTGCCACTTGTGTCAGAACTTTTTCTATTTACATGCTGGAATTGTTTCCTGGTTCTTGTTATTTACACCTATTTGTTGGTATCTATTTCTCTTGTGAAGCCCTTTGTAATCCTGTGTTTTATTTTGTTTTTGTTTTTTTAAAGATTTTATTTTTGGCCTTTTGTGCCTTTATTAGATAGGACAGTGGATAGAATCGGAAATGGGAGAGAGTAGGGAAGGACATGCGGTAAACGCCCGAGGTCGTAGTCGAACCTGGGACTGCCGCAACGACTCTGCACTTGGATCACGCTACATAACCAGTAGGCCATCAGGCCATCAGGGCGCAAGTAATCCTGTGTTTTAAAAAGCGCTATATAAATAGAGATCTACTTACAATGATTTGTACTCAGTCACCAAAGTTATTAAGTTGATCTTTGGGATTATTATAAAGCCTGAAATGTAAAGACGAGCGTGGAGTCTGCTGAGGGATGTGAAAGTTCTCCTGCAGCTCCTCACTTTACTGCTATCAGCTGATTCACACCGTCACATTCTACTTACCTGCTGTGTGGAACGTTACTGCTGGTTTCCAGGTGATGTCCAGCAGTCTGCGCTGACGATCGATCTCTTCCTCGTACTGGACGATGGTTTTTTCAAACTCTGTCAATATTTCTTCAGCAGCAGCAGTCAGTCGGTCGTTGATCAACGCTCTCAGATTCTGAACCGAGTTCATCGTTACTTTAACGGATGAAACACTCATCGGAGATACGACAAAACAAACGCCTGTAAACACTTCCGCACGTCAGTGAAGCTCACGGTAGTAGCCATAGACATATACACACGTAGCGGGTTGGCGTCACTTCCGCCTGGTGTTTTGTAACTTCTGCCTTCAAATTAAAATTGTAAAATGTGATTTTGAAATAAGTAAATTACCAGTGGAGCTCTCTGACTTCCATCAACAGGTCCTACTTTACTGGAAATTAATCTTCAAACATAATTTCACACCACATAAGTCTCCAATATGGAATAATAGGTATATAACCATCAGCAGAAAATCTATCTTCATTAGTGATTGGTTTTCTAAAGGTATATGGGCTGCTGCTCACCTTTTAAATGACGAAGGAAGTATTTTACAACATGCAGATTTTTATGAGAAATTTCAAATTCATTGTAACAAGAAAAAATACAAATAAACAGTAAAAGCCATTCCATTATCTCTTCCGTTTATGGTTAAACATGATGTATATTATTCGGATGTTTCCCATCAACTGGAACAACTTTGGATTGACGGCATTGACTTCTGTAATCCGAAATGTAATAACACATTTTTAAGACGATATTTACTAAACTGCTGTTTTCCTAATTCTGTAAAAAGGAACTATATCTTAAACGACTTTTAAAAAGAAGAAATTAAAAAGATCAGATGCAGTTACCTTTCTTTTCCGAACACATTTAAAGTGAAGAAAAAACCAATTCAAAATTTTGAACAAAATTTACCCAACTAATGAATTTCTAAAACATAAATTCAAAATGGAAACTGAAAAATGTGTTTTCTGTCAAACTGAAAATGATGACCTGGAGCATCTTTTCTTTTCATGTAATTTAACACAGAGTTTCTGGAAGGATTTTCAAGGTTGGTCTCAGCAGAAAGGGATTCAATTTGCGATGTTAACAATAAAGGAGATCAAATTTGGGATAAATATTAACAACTGTAAAATAGATTATGGTATCAACGACTTATTAGTATTGTGCAAACAATTTATTCATAAATGTCACTTCTTCAAAACCAAATCCACCATAACTCACTGGAGGAATGAGCTCAGTCTTTTTGCAAAATCCCTAAAACTAATTGAACAGAAAAATGCTGGTGCTCTTGAAGTCTTTTTGACTAACTTTGATTTAATTTATTATTTATTTGTTTGTATTTATTATAAATTCTTTCATTTTCTCTTTTGTGATGACTTTTAACAACACCCCTTGTTCTTCTTCTTTTATTTATCATTATTATTCTGTTATATCTGTACCTGTCATTTGATTGTTACACTATGTGGTGCCTTATTTGTTTGTATTTGAAATATTACAATACATTTTTTAATTAAATGGTTGAAGTAAAGTCATTTTAATTGATTTTTTTTTACCTGCTTCACATACTCATGGATAGTCTCATTGAACGCTATGGTTTAATTAAAATGACAGTGCTCAGCTGAATGGACTTCAGCTACAAAATTTAATGCCTCTGTAATATCATCCTAATAATCATCATCATTAATGATTCAAAGTAATGAAAGTAAAATTAATAAATGATTAATAAAAAAGCCTCAAAAGAGATGTTTTTCTAAATGTATGTATTATTACTGCCCATCAGGGGTTTAAAGTACACTGTAACATAAAATGAAAATATGTACGATATTGTTAAGGAAAACCTGTAGTTGTGTACCAACTGTAACAAGCTGACAGTTTGTCTTTATTTTATTTCAAAACTCCCAAATAATTCAAATACTTACAAGACTTTTGAAATATAAGGACTGTTTAGGATCCAGATTTTATTTCACACTAATAAAACCAGAATAAAGAAATGGAAACAAACCATTTGCTCTGAGACTGCAGGTCTACTTGTGGTTCCAGAGGTTCCAGAAGTAAAATGGGAGTCAGAGCCTTCAGTTATCAGCTCCTCTGTTGTGAAATCAGCTCCCAGTTTGGGTTCTGGAGGCAGACACCCTCTCTACTTTAAAATTAGGATAAAACCTTCCTCTTTGACAAAGCTGAGCAAGTTAGGGCTGCTCAGGATCACCTGAGCTGTCCCTTAGTTATGCTGCTATAGGTTTACACTGCTGGGGGATTGCCATGATACACTGGGCTTCCCCCTCCCCCCTTCCCCACAGTCATTCAGTTCAGTTCAATTCTATTTTATGTGTATAGCGCATATTTACAACATATGCCGTTACACAGGGCTAAACATTGTAAGACAGAAAAGAAACAGTTATAAATCACCATTACATGTCACTAACTCTGTGTTTGCCCCAGCTTCTGTGTTTGTTCCGTGTGGAATTTCTCTTATGATTGGACTTTTGTGTGGATCTTTTGTTTTAACAACAGAAAATCTGCAGAAATATGTGCTAATAACCAAATAAAGATGAAAATGAAGTAAAATAAGTCAGGATCATTGGTGCCACCCTGCTGCCCTCTAGTGTCCACAACAATACTTCACATCATCACAGAGATTTCACTATTTATTGCCAAGACTGCAACATCTTAAGTACTGCTACAAATACTGCAATACTCTTACTGTACAGGGCCTTCAAACTGTTGCCCCCTAGTGCCTGCAACAACATGCTGCACCCAGCCTTTTCTTACTTGTGTTGCTACTACAAGACACTACTGTCTCTGCGGCTGCTGCGTCCTCTGCTGCTAAGGCAACTATATCGGCCTGTTTAAGGCTTAGATGGCATCCTTCATATGACTGATCTTTTTCTATTAAGCGGTGGATGGAGCCATGGCTCTGGTGTTGGGCACTCACTGGAAATAAGATGTCGATCGACCCGGACTGAAGTTCTTTTCAAAAGGAAAAATCTGGACCTTTCTGTCCTTTCTAACTTCACACTGATTTCTAAGTTACATTTTTTTGTCCAAAATCTTGGAAAAAAATTTTTCTTAGTCAGCTGCAGATTTTTAACCAGGGCACCAGAAAAAATTCTGTCTGACTTGTTGGGTCGCTCAAGGCTCCATTTTGGGCCCAATCTTGGTAAGATTCCATTTCATTGGTTTGCAGACGATGTGCAAATCTATCAGCCCATAAAGAGAAAACGTAAAAACTCAGCGCTCCCCTTTCGAGACAGAAGTACTGAAAAAATAAAAGATTTGAATTTCAGTTATGAAAAGTGTACTAATGTTCTTGTACAGAGGCCTGTATTTTTAATATATTGAATCTAAACTGTTTTTTTTTAAGAGAAAACACCTGAACATTTGTAGAGTGACCACATCAGATCACATTTGATGACAGTCATGAAACAGTTGTGTCCTTTAAGATTGTTGAATATTATCACGCAGCCTTACTCTGACGAATACAAAACTGCATGCGATCTCAGTTTTGCCACAGGTTGATTTTTGTGGAAAAACTAAAACAATCCTCTGCCTAAAATATTCAAACCACCCTGACACATTAAAGACCACTGTGGCAAATTAAGAAAATTGAACCCAAGGATACTAAGACTTTGTCTTAAAAATAAGACAGTTTGTTGTTTGCTTTTACAACAGACAGAAAATCTGTCAGTGGCAACAAAATGATAAAAACAAGTGAAGGAAGCAATTTTATTATAGGGGGTTAAATGTGTCACACAAACAGCAACACCAAAGTCATCAACCAGACTAAAGTGAGCACAAAAACAAAATGATCTAAAGGAACTGAATAGTTGGAGTCCAAATAAACTACAATAACTAACATTATACAAGTGCATTACAATTCATCTCATTACAGCACTCACAAAGCAAAACTTCAAGTGTGTTACATCAAAGTCATCTGATCTCACCAAACTTCTCTAAAGCAAACTGAAGTCTCCATGGGTTGAACTTTGAAATTAAACTGCCTCATAGAAAGCTGAAGCTTTATATGGTATGGAACCAGTCAGGTTTGTTACGTCCACATGTTACTGCATTGGAAACTGGTTTAATGTCATTTTTTTCCAAAGACCCACCACAGAAATACATATTGAAGACGAACTGGACTGCACGTATTTTGCATACATGTGAACGCAACATGAGAATGACTAAAATCATCTAACAAAAAATGACATTTATGTGTAAACTCATTTTCATGCTATTCAAGACCTACTTTTACCTTGAACGATGTGAACAATGGCCTGTTTTGTCATGTCTTGCTCCCACCGATGTTCCAGGACTACAGCTTTCCACTTGTGTGAATTCTCATGTGGACAGTCAGATTACCACTTTGACTGAAACTTCTACCACATGTCTTACAAGAATAAGGCTTCTCACCTGTGTGTGTTCTCATGTGTTTAGTCAGATTATTACTACGACGGAAACTTTTCCCACATGCCTCACAAGAATAAGGCTTCTCACCTGTGTGTGTTCTCATGTGTTTAGTCAGATTACCACGGTGGCTGAAACTATTTCCACATGTCTCACAAGAATAAGGCTTCTCACCTGTGTGTGTTCTCATGTGTTTAGTCAGATCACCACGATGACTGAAATTTTTCCCACATGTCTCACAAAAATAAGGCTTCTCACCTGTGTGTGTTCTCATGTGTTTAGTTAGACTACAACTATGACTGAAACTTCTACCACATGTCTTACAAGAATAAGGCTTCTCACCTGTGTGTGTTCTCATGTGTTTAGTCAGATTATTACTACGACGGAAACTTTTCCCACATGTCTCACAAGAATAAGGCTTCTCACCTGTGTGTGTTCTCATGTGTTTAGTCAGATTACCACGGTGGCTGAAACTATTTCCACATGTCTCACAAGAATAAGGCTTCTCACCTGTGTGAATTCTCATGTGAACAGTCAGGTTACTCCTATGACCGAAACATTTCCCACATGTTTTGCAAGAAAACCCCTTCTCACCTTTGTGGATCATCATATGGACTTTCAACTCAGAGCTAAAACTAAAACTTTTCCCACATGCATTACACACATATGGTTTTACACCTGTGAGGATTTGGTGATGTTTCTTGATTTTGTACTTATTCTTAAAGGTGTTTGTGGAAACATCACATTTTACAGACTTTCTACCTGTATCAGCATCACAGTGACTTTCTGACAAACAAGAGTTGTCTACACTGTTACTGTGACTTCTGTTTCTGCAATGACTCTTCTTTGACTTCAGCACTGCATTTCTAGTTGAACCTAAGCCTACATGCATGCTTCCTTCCTGATGTGAATTGTAAGAGAGGAGCAGGACAGTGTTTGATTCTAGCTCACTGTGGTCACTGTCTTCATCAGCTGAAGTCAACAGAAAGGTATCAGTTGCTTGTTTCAGTATAATCTGCTCTACCTGCTGACTGGTGCAGAATTCCTCCTGTTCAGCTTTAATCTGTGGAGGCTCTCGGTCATTCTGGTCCAGACTGGTGCAGAGTTCCTCCTGTTCAGCTTTAATCTGTGGAGGCTTTGGGTCATTCGGGTCCATACTGGTGCAAAATTCCTCCTGTTCAGCTTTAATCTGTGGATGCTCTGGGTCATTTTGGTCCAGACTGGTGCAGAGTTCTTCCTGTTCAGCTTTAATCTGTGGATGCTCTGGGTCATTTTTGTCCACACTGGTGCAGAGTTCTTCCTGTTCAGCTTTAATATGTGGAGGCTCTGGGTCATTCTGGTCCACACTGGTGCAGAGTTCTTCCTGTTCAGCTTTAATCAATGAAGGCTCTGGGTCCTCCTGGTCCACACTGGTGCCCAGTTTCTCCTGTTCCTCTCTTATCAGTGAAGGCTCTGGGTACTGCTGGTCCAGACTAAAGTTTCTCTCCTGGTTACAGAGCTGCTGGTCAGTGAGACTCTTCTCCTCTTCACAGACATGTTGCTGTGGGACGTCTGGAGGGAGAGTAGGTCACATGAAAAAACTTACTAACACGATGATAAAGAAACAAACATCTGAGCATTAAAAACATGAAATCCTCTGCCCCCCAACCACTGTCTGGGTAGTCACATTTTTCCTCACGGTGGGCTTATTCCTTACTGGACTATAAAGTCTTACACCTCTATGGAAACAGCACAATCATGCCAAGAAGTAACCAGAGCTCAAAAATGTCAAAACTGTGCAGTATGGAAAAGTTTTTTGTTTTTTTTTAAATGTAGTTGTCTGTCTGCAGTATAACTTTATCATTTCACTGCTATAAAATGAAGGAAAGCAGACTGACTGCCAGTGTCTCACCATTTCATTTTTTCATTTGTATTTTGTTCTATTTGACTGAGAAAGGTCACTTATTAGTGATCATTGTAATAATGGTGGCTGAACACAAGTTATTGTCATGAGGAACAGTGAAACTTATGTTTCCCAGCATGAATTTGGTCTATTTTCCTTTGGTGATATTTATTTTTAACTATATATAACATATTTTATTTGAATGTACATGAAACATACATAAAGTCTCTTACATTGTGGAAATGTGCTTGTAGGAGTTATTTAGTAGTCTGTATGTTTCTTTAATATCTGTTCATTTGTTTTTGTTTAGATTACTTGATAATATTCTCTTTGTTAGGTATTTGTGTAGATTTATTATTTGCTTATTTATCATATTTAGTTTCGGTAAATTAATAGCTTATTTTGTAGGTTTATTTATTAGATTTGGTTAACACTATGGGCACCTGGGGTCTATTTAGGTAGGTAGCAGGCATAGGAGCAGCACGCACCTGTTTTTTTTTTTTTTTACCTGAGCAAGAGTCGCAGCAGGAGGATGGTGCCATTGTTCTTTTGTTTGTTTGCTTGCCTGGTATTGAATAAAACAAGAAGAAGAAGGGCAAGAATCTGGTATGGACAATGACTCTTTTGCCTGTGTAAACCCCATACCCATGGTGCATCAGTGGCCTTTTGATTATTTAGTTAAACATTATTTTTTAGACAAATTGCCACGACAGTACTGATATTGATGAGTACTTACTGCTCAGATTACTAGTATGTCTAAAGTCTGTACTATTAATATATCTCTCAGTGTTTTACAGTGAAGGAGTTGGGTTTGACATGGAGCTGGAGAAAAGCTCAAATGATGGGACATCCATAGAAAAGGCAACGTCCACATAGTAGACTACTTCCTGTCCATTTAATGTGTATTCAGTGACAATCTATTATATGTGGATGGAGGAACAAGTGACTTCCACACTTCATTATGACAACGGTGAACATTCCATTCTCATTATACTAGACCTAACAGCAGCCTTTGACACCATGATCAAGCCATCCTCTTAGACGGACTTCCCAACTAGGCTGGTATCTCTGGTACAGCGCTGGACTGGTTCCATTCATACTTGACAAACAGACACTTCAACATCCGCACCAACCACCATGTATCCTCCTCTGCTCCCTTCCTGTGTGGAGTGCCTCAAGGCTCAGTACTCGGCCCTGTCCTGTTCTCAGCCAATTCCCTGATATATCCTTTTCTCCAACTCAGAAATATTGCCACAATCAGACACATCCTCTCTCCTTCTGACCTCAAGCACCTCATTCACACCTTCATCTTCTCCTGTCCAGATTACTGTAACTCATTCTTCACCTGCCTCAGTCAATTCACCCTTAATCGCCTACCATTAGTTCAAAATTCAGCCGCCAGATTACTAACTTAAACCAGTCCTCGGTCCCACATCACACCAGTACTCGCATCCCTACATTGGCTTCCAATAAATTTTTAAAGTACTGCACAACCTCACCCCCAGTTACATTTCTGACCTCCTAGTTCCCTACTCAACCTCACGGCCACTCCGTTCATCACACTTTAACCTCATATCCATCCCCTGTTCCAACTTATCAACAAAAGGTGACCGTGCCTTCGCTGTCCTGGTGCCAACCCTCTGGAGTAGTCTCCCCCATTCCATCAGATCATCACATTCTATAGACAGCTTCTTATAAAAACTCACTTATACAGACAAGCCTTTAGCTAAAACAGGAATGTGTAGTGTGTGTACGGTTGTCTGTTTATGTCTATATTGTGTATGAAGTGTTGGTTATGTGTCTGTCTCAGGGGTTGTTGTACTATATGTGTGTTGTGTGTGTACCACTTGTGTCAGAAAGTTTTCAATCTGCATGCTGGAATTGTTTCCTGGTTCTTGTTATTTACACCTACTTGTTGGTATCTGTTTCTTTTGTGAAGCTCTTTGTACCCATGTGTTTTAAAAAGCGCTATATAAATAAAGATTTAGTTACTTACTCATAGACAACGATTGTATTCAGTCACCAAAGTTACTGAGTTGATCTTTGGGATTATTATAAAGCCTGAAATGTAAAGACGAGCGTGGAGTCTGCTGAGAGATGTGAAAGTTCTCCTGCAGCTCCTCACTTTACTGCTATCAGCTCATTCACACCATCACATTCTACTTACCTGCTGTGTGGAACGTTACTGCTGGTTTCCAGGTGATGTCCAGCAGTCTGCGCTGACGATCGATCTCTTCCTCGTACTGGACGATGGTTTTTTCAAACTCTGTCAATATTTCTTCAGCAGCAGCAGTCAGTCGCTCGTTGATCAACGCTCTCAGATTCTGAACTGAACTCATCGTTACTTCTACGGGTGAAACACTCATCGGAGATACGACAAGACAACCGTCTGTAAACACTTCCTCACGTTTGTGAAGCTAACGGCAGTAGCGTGTTGGCGTCACTTCCGCTTGGTGTTTTAGTAACTTCCGCCTTCAAATTAAAATGGTTGAAGTAACATTATTTAATTATTTACCTGCTTCACATACTCATGCATAGTCTAACTGAAAGTTATAGTTTAATTTAAATGATAGTGCTCAGCTGAATGGAATTTAGCCACAAAATGTAATGCCTGTGTAATATCATACTAATAATCATCATCTTAAATGATTCAAAGTATTAAAAGAATAATTAATAAATGATTAATACAAAAACCTCAAAAGAGATGTTTTTCTAAATGCATGTATTATTTCTGCCCACCAGGGGTGTAAAATATTCCGTAACATCAAATGAAAAAATGTATGATGTTGTTAAGAAAATCAAGTAGTTGTGTACCAACTGTAACAAGCTGACAATTTGTCTTTATTTTATTTCAAAAGTCCCAAATAATTTAAATATCGACAAGACCATTGAAATATAAGGACTATTTATGATGCAGATTTTTTCTGATTTTATTTCACACTAATAAAACAAGAATAAATAAATGGAAACAAACCATTTGCTCTGAGACTGCAGGTTTACCTGTGGTTCCCAAAACCAAGAGTGGGTTAACATGCAGCAATCAACAATGGTGAATTCAGTGACGTTTTCTTCTTCGTTGTTACACAGCATGACTCAGTGTCCCCTGTGACTGTGTTCGCAACCAGCAACTAGTTCTCACGCGAGTATTGTATTATTTACCTACCAAACCGCTTATGTCGAAACTAGATTTTTTTAAGCAATTTAAGGGAGTTGTTCGTAACCACGAAACATCGCAAACCGAGGACCTCCTGTATTTAATTTATTAGCTTAACCTTTAAAACATGCCAACACCTTTTCTACAATCTTCTGTGTTTATTGCCATAATTCTATTAGACATATAAATACACATCAACCTCCAGAGTTGTCCTTGTGTTTTGCCTCTCTTCAACCTTTCATATGAGATCTAGAATCTACGAAGGCCTTAGTATGTGATTCCATTGGTATTTCACTGATAATGGCCTAAGTATGCAAAGTACACAATTTGCAGCTTGTTAGTTAGAGAGTACTAGAATAACCATTTAAATCCATAACTTGTTCAAAAAAGTATTGTTTGGGTAGAATAATCTTTGAAACTATAAGTACTTTAACATGAAGTGGTACACTGTGTGTGTCAGAAGAAAACTTAGACACAAAATCACACAGTGATTTTGTGTCTAGTTCGCCCTTGAACCCATATTTTTTCTTCCATTTTAGAGCAATTTTTCCCGATCCTGCATAGTTCTTCTCCATGAACTCCCCATCCTTTGTATATTCTTTACTATTGCTGCCTCCCATTTTATTATCTGTTCAAATTAAAACAGTCTATTTTGAACATCAATTGTTCGGCGTCTTCTAATAGAATTACTGCTGAGGTTCTAATTATTGGTTTATCTGGGTCAATATGTATTCTGCAATACGTACAACGTACCGTGGAAGTTGAATGATCTGACCAAAAATACTCTGTCTCTTTTGGTTTGTCTTTGTTTAAATTTACAAAGTTACTACTATCAATTCACTAGAATTTTCCGTCATTTATTCACTATGATTTTCAAGGAAGAGTTTCTTACATATGAGAGAAAGTGAGTGCAGTGGATCTCCCAAGCTTCTACACTGACTAATACAGTGCGGGGAAAGCTGACTCAAATCCTCATGTATACTTCAGTCTTCCAAGAATAAAAGAAAAAATAAGGTAGACAAGAACTTCCTATGTTCTTATAATAGTCTTACCTTCATTCACACAAAAACCACATTCTCATCAGGGAAAATTACCTTATTCCCTATGAGGACCCAGTCCTCCTGCGCAGCTTTATTTCAGTACTGTATCTTTTGGTGCCACACCAAACTTATGAGGAGCCACTCCTCTTAAATGTCCTTTTCCAATCAGGAATTTTTTAACTATGGTCAAAATCCCTCAAAAACCCAAACACTCTCTTTATGTGTCTTATACTCACTCTATTGTCTCCGTTGTTCGGACGATCAACCAGCAGAAGGCAAGCTTTTAGACCCAAAGAGACAATTAGTGGTGCAAAACACACCCCGACCAGAGACAAAGCAACAAATGATGTCCTTTTTGGGACTTTGCAATTACTGCAGAACCTGGATTCCAGGTTACTCGAGCATTGTTCAACCGCTTCAGGAGGCCATATATGGAAAAAACATGGCGATGAAAGACAAAATCACCTGGACTACAGAACTAGAAGAAGCGTTCTGCAAACTAAAGTGTGCATTGCAAACTCAGACTATGCTGCACCGTCCAAATTATGACTCACCATTTTTTCTGATGGTTACTAGTAAAAATGGCTACATGAGTGCAGCATTGACACAAAAATTAGGAGATAAGCATAGGCTCCTGGCCTACTACTCTAAAAAGCTAGACCCTGTAGCGTCAGGACAACCATCCTACGTACAGTTGGTCATGGCCGCAGCAGAAGCAGTAGAACAAAGCTCAGATATAGTGTTGACACATACACTAACAGTAATGAGTAGTTGCAATATCCCCCTAATACTGCTGCAAACACCTTTGCCGTTCGTCACACATGCTAGGCTGCTAGGTCTCATAGCCACACTTATCTCGCAGTCACATATCTCCTTTGCTGTGAGAAAGGGACTGCTCATACCATCATGCTTAGCAACAGCTGAGGATGGGTTACCACACGATTGTAAGGCCCATATAGAAGCAGAAACGAAACCACGTGTTGATGTTACAGCTACCCCAAAACCGGGTCAACACCATGTTTTTGTCGACGGTTCGGCAAGCAAAGACTCTCTAGGACGAAACAGAGTAGGCTATGCCATAACAACAGCTACATCTGTTTTAGAATCAGGCAAATTACCAACTTCCTACTCAGCTCAGACTGCAGAACTGCACGCTCTTACACAAGCATGTAAACTCATGGCAGGGAAACCACTATGTATTTGGACAGACAGTCAATACGTGCATGATTCAGTGCATTACTACGCACAAGTCTGGGCACGTAGAGGACTGACGTCCGCTGTTGGAAAGCCATTAACTCATAGTGGAAAAATGCTGGAACTCTTAGAGGCAGTCAAGTTACCCACATCGCTATCGTTGTGCAAATGTAAAGCACACCAAACAGATGATTCGGAAGTAACCAAAGGCAACAACTTAGCAGATGTAACTGCGAAACAAGCGGCACAACAAGATACAGACGATGATATTCTGTTGCTAGAACAAACTGAGATAGACATGCAAATTCTTAGAGAATCACAAACATCAGCCTCAGTTGCAGAACAGAAATCTTGGCATAACAGAGGTGCCACAATTAAAGACAATCTTTACTACATTGACAACAGACCAATCCTACCTAAATCCTTACACGAAGCCGCATGTTTAGTGAGCCATGGGAATACCCATGTCTCAACAGGAGGGATGGTAACACATATTAACAAATACTATTATACTATAAATTTTGAAACTTCAGCAAAACTTTTTGCTAATAAGTGTATGATATGCCTAAAACATAATTCTCAAGGAAACATGAGACCAAAGCGTGGACAGTTTCCAAAACCAGATCATCCGTTTCATACCATACACATGGATTTCATAGAATTAAGCGAATCTAGAGAGGGGAAATATGCGCTAGTTATCATAGACGCATATTCCAGTTGGGTAGAAATTTATCCACTAAGAAGAAATGATGCAGGAAGCGTCGCGAACAAGCTATGCACACACTTTTTCCCAACCTATGGAATCCCTAAAGTAATAAGATCAGATAATGGTACACATTTTGTAAATGAGATCATAACCACAGCAAGTCAAACCCTAGGAATAAAACTAAAAAACCATTGCGCATATCATCCACAAAGTGCTGGTTTAGTAGAAAGAACTAATGGGACAATCAAACAGAGACTCAGAAAAACAATGGAGCAAACTCAGAGACCATGGAATGAATGTGTATGCCTAGTGAAAATGTGGATGAGGATTACAAAAGGAGAAAAAGGTTTAACACCGTTTGAAATAGTGCATGGAAGGACATTTCCTATGCCCAACTTCAACACAGATCCTGTTAAGTCAGATAGAGAACACACATTAGCTGACTATATGAGAGACACTTTACAAATGAGAGAAGTCCAAGATGTCAACATAGTACCAACAGACTCTTTTTCATCTCCAAAATCTAGAATCGTGGTTGGAGATTGGATCCTGATTAAAGTACCACACAAAGCCAAATGGAATAGTCCTCGATGGGAAGGCCCGTATCAGGTACTTTTAACCACGCCTACAGCAGTGAAGGTGGCAGAGAGAGCCACCTGGATACATTTGTCACATTGTAAATTAGTAACAGAAGCAGTCAAAGGAGCGCTTAGTGACTCAGTCTAGAGTACTCACAGGACAGTCTACTGGTCACTTGACAGGACAAGCCTGCAAGGTCCGGGGACACAGGCCTAGCCTGGTACTGTGAGCTAGTGAAGAAACCAACGCGGATGCCCCAAAGGGCTGGACCCGCCCTAAGCGTATCCTGCAGGCGACTGACTTCTGAAGAAGCATGCCCAAGTTATTGTGGCTGCTCGTGGCTGGCCTCTTGTGGCTGGTCTGTGTATTCACTATTATAGAGGAAGTGAAACGCCAAAAACGGAATCATGAACATAGTGGACGTGCCAGTTGGGAAGAGAACACCTGGTACAAAGCAATGAACTTCACGGCACGCAACTCTAATGTTACTAACTGTTATGTATGTTCACAACTGCCACACCACACCCAGCATTCACCAATACTCACCCCTAGACCGTTAAACAGGAGTGATATATTTTGTATTTTCTTACAAGGTACTCTAAAACAGTTAGGAAAAGAAGAAGACATGACATTTTGGGCTCCAAATTGCACTAAGGTATTAGGAGATTGGTTAGATCCAGCGAACTTCACGCAACATACTAACGACACCCTAGGACACGGCATAGCTCCTCTGCGAAGTGACGATGTAATACCTATCTGTTTAAACCGAAAATGCGATAATGCCACGTTTTATAATCACCTACTGGGGGGAGAACTAAAGTGCGACACAACGGTATCATTGATTGAAAACTCCTCTGCACTTAATACTATTGGTTCAACTCCTGTGCCCTTTATAGCCAACTTCAACGTATCTTGGTGGACTCAGGGCATAGAAGGGTGGACTACTGGCAGCAATACAACATTTTTTAGTCTGCTTCCACCTTATCATACACCCCCTGATCATATGTGGCTCTGTGGTAACAGATTATACTGGTATTTACCTAAGACTTGGTGCGGGACGTGTACTCTAACTAGACTAGGCCCAGCAGTAGTAGTTCTTACCAGGAACGACACGACTACACCTATTCACGCTCACAGGAAGAAACGCACACTCAGGGGCGATGGCATTAATCCAGCTATAAGTGATGGAAGAGGGATACTCATGACAGCCATACCACATTATGGGGTAGCACACCTAGCACACCAAGTTAATGACATCTGGTTTACATTGCACAATCTTACTAAAGCAGTCCTCGACATTACTGATCAATTAGAACAAGACCCTGAAACAGAGGTGATAAAGGAGATGGTTTTGCAAAACAGAATGGCACTTGACCTCTTGTTGGCCTCAACAGGAGGAGTGTGCGAAATAGTCGGGGATCATTGCTGTACATACATTCCAGACCATACAGGAAATTTTACACTTATCAGAAAAAAACTAGATCAGATAAAGACAGATATCGAAAAACGTCAAGATAATGGTCTCTTATCTACCTATGACCTTTCATCATGGTTTCTTTCTGGTGGATGGTTAGAAGCGCTAAAGAAAATCATTATTGTTATTCTTTGTGTACTTCTGCTCTTCTGCCTATTCACTTCATGTATTCTGCCATGTGTAAGAGTATGTGTAACCAGACTTATCGCAGTACAAGTACAAGCTCTAGTTCGATATGAACCATTGCCTCCCCAAGATGACAGCTCTGACACGCAAGGAAGCGTAGACTCGTCATTGGATTCATCAGGAGATGAGGCAGAAGACTCTGTATAAACTGTGACTGATTATGTATGAATGAAGCTATAACTGAAAACTGAAAAGAGTAGTTATAGAACTGATAGAAATAATAACAGAAAGGCACAAGTTTATACATTTGTACATTATGTAAATAAGCTTCTATAATCATACCTTAATTTTGATTCATTGCTTAACTAACACTGTTTTTAACATGTGATCTTCTAAGTGACAACAGGAGGGAATGTTAGAAGAAAACTTAGATGTCACTTATCAGCTCACTCAAGATTTATTTAATAGGAGGAACCAGCGTAACTGATTCCTCACATATATGCTCCTCACGTAGTATCTCTTAAACTCACATGTGTTCTTGCTCTCTGCTACTTCCTTATTAGGTAACGGGCAGCCGTTGAGCCGCCGCTCTCTGTAGTTTTGAAATGTATGTAAACTGCTCCGAGCAGGGACTGCCCCTGCTCGGGTTTCTCTGTGTAACTCAGCTTTTGTATAAATAAAGGAACAAGGAACTGCTCAGCGCGACTCTGCCTTGGTAGATTGTACTGAGCGGGGTGCCCTTTGTACAAAGAATCTCTCTGTGTCTGACTCTTTTGATTATTCTCCCAGCAGGTCATGAGGCGATCGGGGATCCTCTCCTGACAGTGTGTAATACTCCTTAAATAAACCATTTAAAATTGTTAAAAAGAAACAAACAAAAAGTAGTATTTTGGGTGTATTGAGCCTATAAAATGGAAGTTGTGCATTTTAGTGATTATCTGCTGTGGTAGGTGGTAGCACCACATTTCATCCTACAAGCGTGGTCCTGAAAGACAGATGCTTTGGCTGCTGCAGTCAGGATCATTAGTGTCACACTGCTGCCCTCTAGTGTCTGCAACAACACATCACATCATCACAGTGATTTCACTATTTATTGCCAAGACTGCAACGTCTAAGTACTGCTACAAATACTGCAATACTCTTAATGTACAGGTCCTTCAAACTGCTGACCCCTAGTGCCTGCAACAACATGCTGCACCCTGCCTTTTCTTACTTGTGCTGCTATCACCAGACATGACTGTCTCTGCGGCTGCTGCTTCCTCTGCTGCTGATGCAGCTACTTCTAACCTTCCAAAATCTCAGAAAGAAGTTTTTCTTATTCAGCTGTAGATTTTAACCAGGGCATTTGTGAAAATATTTCTGTATGACTTGTTGGGTCGCTCAAGGCTCCATTTTGGGCCCAATCTTGGTAAGATTTCATTACATTGGTTTGTAGACGATATGCAAATCTATTAGCCCATAAAAAGAAAGTGTAAAGATTCAGTGCTGCCCTTTGTGGACGGATCAAAAGTTTTAAAAATCACATGACTGTTTCTGTTGCATTTAAAGAAGAACAAAGGGAAAAATTCGACCTGGACGAGTATGTTGGTTGATTTGGATCCAGTGGAGCATCTTTTAGCTATTTTAAAGACAAAACTAGAGCAACACAGCACCTCCAGTACAGAGTGTCTCTGAAGAATGGCTAAACATCTCTGAAGACATTTGTGCAACACTGGTAGAGGTGGACATAACAAGTACTGAAGAAATAAAAGACTTGAATCTAAGTAATGAATGGTATGAAATTGTTTTTGTACAGGGGCCTGTATTTTTAATATACTGAATCTAAACTGTTAACAGATGAGAAAACACCCGAACGTTCACAGAGTGATCACATCAGTTCACATCAGGTGAAAGTCATGAAACAGTTGTGTCCTTTAAGACTGTTGAATATTATCATGCAGTCTGACTTTGAATAAACCACAAGCAATCTCAGTTTTGGCCACAGGTTGACTTTTGTGGAAAAATTGAAAATAATCATTTGCCTGAAATATTCAAACCACTCTCCGGTATTAAAGACCAGGATGATAATAATAATTTAACTTTTATAAATACCCTTGGGGAAATTCAACTTCTGCATTTAACCCATCCCACACACATTAGGTATTGGTAGCAGTGGACTGCTGTGGTGCAGCACACGGGGAAGAGTCAGTGGTTAAGGGCTTTGCTCAGGGGCCCAACAGTGGCCACAGATAATTGTTGCATTTGTCAAATTAAACACAAGGATGTTAAGACTTTGTCTCAAACAAGAACATAAGCAACATCATCTCTTTCCACTCAGCTACAGCAGAGAGTGATAACCAACATGAAACTTAACTCTCTGGTCTTTCCTCACAAGTATGATGCCTCCAGTCGCAGTTCTTTTGTAAATACAATGCGCTTCTGTTGGACAATGGATACATTGTCCAACTGTCCAACATATCCATTGGACAGTTGGACAGATGGATACTAGATGGTTATTAGATCCATGTCTTACTGTCTGACATACAATGAACTCAGAGAATCATTGTTGAAGTGGTCTAAAGGCACTTTAAATCTACAAGACCTACTGTTACCAATAACGATGTGAAAAACGGCCTGTTTTTTCAAGTCTTGTTTCCACTGATGTTCCAGGACTACAGCTTCTCACCTGTGTGAGTTCTCATGTGGTAAGTCAGATGACTACTACGACTGAAACCTTTCCCACATGTCTCACAAAAATAAGGCCTCTCACCTGTGTGTGTTCTCATGTGTCTAGTCAGATGACTATTACGACTGAAACTTTTCCCACATGTCTCACAAAAATAAGGCTTCTCACCTGTGTGTGTTCTCATGTGGACAGTCAGATCACCACTTTGACTGAAACTTTTCCCACATGTTTTACAAGAATAAGGTTTCTTACCTGTGTGAATTCTCTTGTGTTTAGACAGGTTACTACTATGACGGAAACGTTTCCCACATGTTTTGCAAGAAAACCTTTTCTCACCTTTGTGTATCATCATATGGACTTTCAACTCAGAGCTAGAACTGAAACTTTTTCCACATGTGTTGCAAGAATATGGTTTTGCACCTTTGTGGATTTGGTGATGTTTCTCGATTTGGTAGTTATTCTTAAAGGTATTTCTGGGATCATCACATTTTACAGACTTTCTACCTGTATCAGTATCACAGTGTCTTTCTGACAAACAAGAGTTGTTTGTTGTTGACCCTGATTCTACATGCTTGCTTCTTTCCTGATGTGGGCTCTCAGCTGCTGGTGAATTGTAACAGAGGATCTGGTCAGTGTTTGATTCAAGTTCACTGTGGTCACTGTCCTCATCAGTTGATGTCAACAGAAAGTTATGAATTGCTTGTTTCAGAAGAATCTGCTCTCCCTGCTGACTGGTGCAGAGTTCCTGATGTTCCTCTTTAATCTGTGGAGGCTCTGGGTCATTCTGGTCCACATTGGTGCAGAGTTGCTCCTTTTCCTCTTTAATCTGTGGAGGCTCTGGGTTCTCCTGGTCCACACTGGTGCAGAGTTCCTTCTGTTCAGCTTTAATCTTTGGAGGCTCTGGGTCCTTCTGGTCCATAGTGGAGCAGAGTTCCTCCTGTTCCTCTCTAATCAGTGAAGGCTCTGGGTACTCCTGGTTCGGACTAAAGTTCCTCTCCTGGTTACAGAGCTGCTGGTCAGTGAGACCTTTCTCCTCTTGGCAGACATGTTGCTGTGGGACGTCTGGAGGGACAATAGTTCACATGAAAATACTTACTAACACGATGATAAAGAAACAAATATCCAAGCATTAAAGACATTAAATCCTCTGACCCACAAGCATTGTCTGGGCAGTCACATTTTTCTCACTGTGGGCTCATTCTTTACTGCACTATAAAGTCTTACACCAATCATGTCCAGAAAATGTCTTCTTTGCAGAATTGCACAGTTCTGACATAAATATAAAAATCAAACAAACACAAAACAAAACTCAAATTTCTTTGACCATTACCTGTACAAAACAGTTGAAAAAACTACAATCAACATCCACATCAGCGTTTCAAGGGCCCACAGGTCCTACCAACACTGGAAAACGCAGGGACTCCATAAGCTTGAGATACATACTTCCACTTTTACAACCTTGACAAACACCTTTTCACACGATGCTGCACATCTACTCGATAAAGACATTTCATCATGCTGAATGGATCTTTGAACAACTTGCTGACAACTTGTTCTGCTTTCTGCTGTATTTGAGCCATGCTACATTTATTTTATTGATCCACATTGTTTCTTCCCCTTCTCAGTCTCTCTTGTCATCTTTTCTCTTCTTTGTGTAAACACAATCTGCAGTTCGCCTGAACAATCATGAGACCGTTGGTCGCAGCTGTTGCTTGCCAGTTGTGCAGTTGTGTGTAATTTTAAGTTTTCATACTGAATTTGGTGCTAACAACTTCAGGTGAATGTTTGAATGTGACTTGCAGAAGAAAGTCATTTATATTGCCAGCCACATAGGTAAAGAACAAGAAAAGAAAACAAAGAAAAAGAAGGAAGCAAATAGGGAAATGTGCTGCCATTGCCAAATGGTAATGGTAAGTGGTAAATGGTCTGCACTTACATAGCGCTTTTTTTTACCTTAGTGGTATCCAAAACCCTTTACAATGTCTTTCACATTCACCCATTCACATACCAATAGCAACAGAGCTGCCATGCAAGGTGCTAATTTGTCATTGGGAGCAACTTCGGGTTCAGTGCCTTGCCCAAGGACACTTTGGCATGAGGAGGGGCCGGGGATTGAAACACTAACCTTGCGATCAGTGGACAACCTGCTCTACCACTTCAGACACAGCCGCCCTACATAGTGCAGCAGCAGTGCAATTGATCAGACTGGGTGTAAATGGCTGCTACACACCAACCACACCATAGCAGTGGATCTCAGGGAAACACTGATGTCATCTAAGCATGGAAGTCAATTTCCTCTGTGTCTTATACACACTGTAGGTTTTATGTTGCATGTTTACACTTTTGAAAAGAGATGCATTTATGCTATTTATTGCATTTGAAGCCAGTCATATTCCTTTGTTAGTTCATTAAGAAAATCATAGTTGTACATACCTATTCTGTGTATCATTATTTGTGGTTTCCAGATGATATCTAGGAGCCTGCGCTGATGGTCGATCTCTTCATTGGACTGGAATATTTCTCTGGATATTTCTTCACATTTGGATTTGCACTGAACCAGCATATCTGCCTCTTGCATCAGTACAAGCTGCTCTCCCTCCTGACTGGTGCAGAGTACTTCCTGTTCCTTTTTCATCTGTGGATGCTCTGAGGGAATATTCTCCTCATGGACATGTTGCTGTGGAAGATCTGGAGGGCAAAATGACACAAGAAAAAGGTTGCTACAGGTGACGATACATGACACACATCTGAACAAGTGCAGTTAGTCCTGAAGCCCATGCCCTGTCTGGGCTGTTGTTGCTCCTGTCACATTTTTCCTCACTGTGGGCCTATTTTTTTGAATCCAATATAAAGTCTTGCACCTCTATGGAAACAGCAAAACAATGGCCAGTTGTAGACAGGGCTTAAAATATCTTCTGTACATTATGGCACAGTTTTGATATTCTTCTCTTCTCTGTGTAAACAGTCTGCATGTCACCTGAAACCAGAGAATCTTTGTCATCGACTGTCTGAGCCAAGTCAGTCGTTTTCTGTCAACTGCACTTAGGAGTGTAAAATTTCTGTTTTATCATGGATCTGGTCCAAACAATGTATTTTTGGTGTTAGTCTCGCTAGTATACCCTTAAACAGAGCAACTGGTCCAGCTCTCTGTGAACAGGATCAGGTTCTATCTGCCTATAGGTCTGAGGCCTCATAAGTTCAGTAGAACAGATTAAGCAAGAGTCGAGGAAACTCGCCCAGCTTCTAACAGCCTCCCTCCAAACACCTACCATTCTTAGTCTAATTAATTTAAAAATCCGTACTGCATGTCTTTAAATGCATGAAAAATGTTTATTGAATAATAATAGCACAGGCACAGCAACAGGTCTTGATTAAATATACAAGTACATTCACAATTATGATCAAGGCGAACAAATTACCTCCACCAAGGAGGTCATGTGATGGCCGGTGTTGGTTTGTATGTTTGTGTGCAAAATAACTGGAAAAGTAATGGACGGATTTGGATGAAATGTTCAGGAAATGTGTGAAATGGGACAAGGAACAAATGATGAAATGTTGGGACTGATCCGGATCACCGTCTCCATCCAGGAATTTCTTTTAATGTAAGTGTAACCGGGTGGACAATTAATATGCGGTTTACTCTAAAAGTTACCAGAGGACACTCTTGTTTTGGAGTAACCCACATGACATTTTAATGGTATTTAATGACATTTATTATATATGGATGGAGGAACACGTGACTTCCACACGTCATTATGACAATGACTTGTATTCAGCCACCAAAGTTACTGAGTTGATCTTTGGGATTATTATAAAGCCTGAAATGTAAAGACGAGCGTGGAGTCTGCTGAGAGATGTGAAAGTTCTCCTGCAGCTCCTCACTTTACTGCTATCAGCTGATTCACACCATCACATTCTACTTACCTGCTGTGTGGAACGTTACTGCTGGTTTCCAGTTGATGTCCAGCAGTCTGCGCTGACGATCGATCTCTTCCTCGTACTGGACGATGGTTTTCTCAAACTCTGTCAATATTTCTTCAGCAGCAGCAGTCAGTCGCTCGTTGATCAACGCTCTCAGTTTCTGAACTGAGTTCATCGTTACTTCAACAGATGAAACACTCACCGGAGATACGACAAAACAACCGTCAGTAAACACTTCCGCACGGCAGTGACGTTACTGTAGTAGTGGGTGGCGTCACTTCCGCCGAGTGTTGAAAAACTTCCACCTTCAAATTAAAATGGTTGAAGTAACGTTATTTACTTATTTACCTGCATCACATACTCATGAATAGTCTAACTAAACGCTATAGTTTAATTTAAATGATACTGTTCAGATGAATCGACTTCAGCTACAAAGTTTAATGCCTGTGAAATATCATACTAATAATCATCATCAAAAATGATACAAAGAATTAAAAGTAAAATTAAAAATGATTAATACAAAAACCTCAAAAGGGATGTTTTCTAAATTTAAGTATTATTACTGATCATCAGAGGTGTAAAATATTCTGTAACATAAAATGGAAATATGTACAATATTGTTAACCAAATCAAGTAGTTGTGTACCAACTGTAACAAACTGACAGAAGTTGTCTTTATTTTATTTCAAAAGTCCCAAATATTGCAAATACTTACAAGACCTTTGAAATATAAGAAGTATTTAAGATTCAGATTTTATTTCACACTAATAAAACAAGAATAAAGAAATGGAAACTAACCATTTGCTCTGAGACTACAGGTCTACTTGTGGTTCCCAAAGGTTCCAGAAGTAAAATGGGAGTCAGAGCCTTCAGTTATCAGCTCCTCTGTTGTTGAATTAGCTCCCAGTTTGGGTTCTGGAGGCAGACACCCTCTCTACTTTAAGATTAGGATAAAACTTTCCTCTTTGACAAAGCTTATAGTTAGGGCTGCTCAGGATGACCTGTCCCTTAGTTATGCTGCTATAGATTTAGACTGCTGGGGGATTCCCATGATGCACTATACAACAACACTTCACACCATCACAGTGATTTCAGTGTTTATTGCCAACACTGAAACGTCTCAGTACTGCTCCAAATACTGCAATACACTCACTGTTCAGGTCCTTCAAACTGCTGCGTCCTCGTGTTTGCAACAACATACTGCACCCAGCCTTTTCTTTTTTTAACCTGTGCTTCTACGACTAGACACAACTGCTACTGTGGCTGCTGCTGCTTCTCCTGCTGCTAATGCAACTATTTTTGCCTGTTTAAGGCTTACCTGGTATCCTTTATATGACTGATCCTTGTCTCTTAAGCGGTGGATGAAGCCATTGCTCTGGTGTTGGGCACTCACTGGAATTGTGATGTTGATAGACCGAGACTGTAGTTCTCTTCAAAAGGAAAAATCTGGACCTTTCTGTCCTCTGTAATTTCACACTGATTTATGAGTTACTTTTTTCTGTCATTTGTCTTGTCATTTGTTTCCTGGAGGGAAAAACCCTCTCTGACAAATCATACAACATCTTTGAAGACATTTGTGCAACACTGGTATCCTCCATGCTGAGGAGGATTAAGCGGTCACCTAAAATAAAGGTGGACATAAGAAGTACTGAAAAAATAAAAGATTTGAATCTCAGTTATGAAAGGTGTACTAACGTTCTTGTACGGGGGACTGTATTTTTAATATATTGAATCTAAACTGGAGGTTTTTTTGTTAACATAAGAGTTAACACCTGAACGTTCGTAGAGTGATCACATCAGATCACATTTGATGAAAGTCATGACACAGTTCTGTCCTTTAAGACTGTTGAATCTTATCACGCAGCCTAATTCTGACAAATACAACACAGCATGTGAGCTCAGTTTTACCACAGGTTAATTTTTGTGGAAAAACTAAAACAATCCTCTGCCTGAAATATTCAAACCACCCTGCCACATTAAAGAACACTGTGGCAACTTGATTGATTGATTGATGTTTGAGACAAAGTCTTGCTATCCTTGAACACAAGGATAGCAAGACTTTGTCTCAAACATGAACAGTTTTTTTTGTTCCCTTTTATAACAGACAGGAAAATCAATCATTGGCAACAAAATAGAAAAAACAAGTGAAGGAAGCAATTTTATTTTTTTGGTTAAGAGGTTAGGGAGAAAAATCATCCCTTTTCCACTCAACTAAAGCACAAAGTGATAACCAACATGAAACTTAACTCTTAAATCTTTGCTCACAAGTATGACGTCTCCAGTTGTCTATCTTTTGTAAATACAATTTGAATCTATAAAAGTCACCATGTATCCATTGGACAGTTTTTATTAGATTCATGTCTCACTGTCTGACATACAATGAACTCAGAGAATCACTGTTGAAGTGGTCTGAAGGCACTTTAAATCTACAAGACCTACTTTTACCTTGAACGATGTGAACAATGGCCTGTTCATTCATGTCTTGTTCCCACCGATGTTCCAGGACTACAGGTTTTCACTTTTGTGTGTTCTCATGTGGCCAGTCAGATGACTAGTTCGACTGAAACTTTTGCCACATGTCTTACAAGAATAAGGCTTCTCACCTGTGTGAGTTCTCATGTGGTTAGTCAGACTACTACTATGAGTGAAACTTTTCTCACATGTCTCACAAGAATAAGGCTTCTTACTTGTGTGAATTCTCATGTGGACAGTCAGATTACCGCTTTGACTGAAACTTTTCCCACATGTCTCACAAGAAAAAGGCTTCTCACCTGAGTGTGTTCTCTTGTGGTCAGTCAGACTACTACTATGACTGAAACTTTTCCCACATGTTTTACAAGAATAAGGCTTCTCACCTGTGTGTGTTCTCATGTGGTCAGTCAGATAACTTCTACGACTGAAACTTTTCCCACATGTCTTACAAGAGTAAGGCTTCTCACTTGTGTGAATTCTCATGTGGTCAGTCAGAGTAGTACTATGACTGAAACTTTTCCCACATGTCTTACAAGAGTAAGGCTTCTCACCTGTGTGAATTCTCATGTGGACAGTCAGGTTACTACTATGACCGAAACGTTTGCCACATGTTTTGCAAGAAAACCCTTTCTCAACTTTGTGTATCATCATATGGACTTTCAGCTCAGAGCTAAAACTAAAACTTTTCCCACATGCATTGCAAACATATGGTTTTACACCTTCGTGGTTTTGGTGAGGTTTCTCAATTTGGTACTTATTCTGAAAGGTGTTTCTGGAAACATCACATTTTACAGACTTTCTACCTGTACCTGTATCACAGTGACTTTCTGACAAACAAGACTTGTCTACATTGTTACTGTGACTGCTGTTTCTGTAATAACTTTTCTTTGGCTTCAGCGCTGCATTTCTAGTTGACCCTAAGTCTACATGCTTGCTTCCGTCCTGATGTGGGCTCTCAGCTGCTGGTGAATTGTAAGAGAGGAGCAGGTCAGTGTTTAATACTAGTTCACTGTGGTCACTGTCCTCATCAGTTGAAGTCAACAGAAAGGTATCAGTTGCTTGTTTCAGTATAATCTGCTCTCCCTGCTGAGTGGGGCAGAGTTCCTGCTGTTCCTCTTTAATCTGTGGAGGCTCTGGGTCCTCCTGGCCCTGACTGGTGCAGAGCTCTTCCTGTTCAGCTTTAATTTGTGGAGACTCTGGGTCCTTCTGGTCCACAGTGGAGCAGAGGTTCTCCTGTTCCTCTTTAATCAGTGAAGGCTCTGGGTACTCCTGGTCCAGACTAAAGTTCCCCTCCTGGATACAGAGCTGCTGGTCAGTGAGACTCTTCTCCTCTTGACAGACATGTTGCTGTGGGAGGTCTGGAGGGACGATAGTTCACATGAAAAAAGTTACTAACACGATAATAAAGAAACAAACATCCAAGCATTAAAGACATTAAATCCTCTTACACTCAAGCACTTTCTGGGCAGTCAAACTTTTTCTTACGGTGACCTCAGTCTTTACTGCACTATAAAGTCTTACACCTCTATGGAAACAGCACAACCATGTCAAGAAGTAGACAGAGCTCAAAAATGCCAAAACTGTGCAGTATAGCAAAGTTTTTTTAAAAAGATTGTAGTTGTCTGTCTGCAGTATAACATTATCATTTCACTGCTATAAAATGATGGAAAGCAAACTGACTGCCAGTGTCTCACTGTTTCATTTGTGTTTTGTTCTATTTTACTCAGAAATGGTCACTTATTAGTTATCATTGTAATAATTGTGGCTGAACACAAGTTATTGTCATGAGGAACTGTGAAACTCACCTTTCCCAGCATGAATTTGGTCTATTTTCCTTTGGTAATATTTATTTTTGAACCATATATAACATATTTTATTTAAATGTACATGAAACGTACACAAAGTCTTTTACATTGTGGAAATGTACTGATATTTATGAATAGTTACTGCTCACATTACTAGTATGTTCAAAGTCTGTACTATTAATATATTTCTCAGTGTTTCACAGTGAAGGAGTTGGGTTTGATGTGGAGCTGGAGAAAAGCTCAAATGATGGGACATCCATAGAAAAGGCAACGTCCACATAGTAGACTATTTCCTCTCCATTTCATGTGTATTCAGTGACAATCTATTATATGTGGATGGAGGAACACGTGACTTCCATACTTCATTATGACAACGGTGAACATTCCATTCTCATTATACTAGACCTAACAGCAGCCTTTGACACCACTGATCATGCCGTCCTCTTAGACAAATTTCACAACTGGGTTGGTATCTCTGTTACAGCACTGGACTGGTTCCATTTGTGGTAGGTGCACCAATCAGGCGCGCTATAAATACCTATAGGAAGAACACAGGTTCCGTTCTTGTTTTGAGCCCGGGGGAATGAGGCGGGTGCACAGCTCATTCCACATGTGCGTGCAGGACGCCCAGGGTACAGGAAAAACGGGTAGGCAAACTTTGTGTGTAAATGCGGTTGATGTTATGTTTAGCGCACACACATCGATTGCTTGTATTAATTGCAGACCTGCTCTCCTACTGGGGTGAGGAAAGAGCCTTGATTCGTTAGGCAGGTATCGCCGACGGAACAGGTATTTTAGAGTTTGTTGTAGTTCTCATATTTTAACTGGCGTGTGTTTTAATATTTTTGTAATAAAGTGTTTTTATGATTGTCAATGTTTGTTTCCCTGCAGCATCGGTGGTCCATGCGCTGCTCTTGCCGGGGACAATTTGTTTGATTTGTTTTATTTGTTTTTTTGTCTAGTCCGCCCTGGCAAGTGAGCCGGTAGTGGGCAGAAAAGATCTGGGTATTGCCCGTGGGGCGGACTAGTTCTTCTTCTTTTCTTTCTTCATGGTTGTTTGGTTTTTTTTTTTTTTAGTTTCTTTCTTTGTTAATTTGCTTCTCCCCTCATCACCGGCACCAGGTGTGCTCCCAGCCAGGCAATCAGGAGGGCCTAAGGGGGACGTGTGCAGTGAATACATTCACGTGTGTAAACTCTGTAAGAGAACTCGTTTTTTTCAGTTTGCAGTGCAGTGAAGACGGTCACGTTTGCACAGTTTATTAAGTTTTGCAGAGTAGGCTTGCTGATTGCGGTGTAGTGGTGTTATTGGAATTCCCCCATCCTGTAGCAGACCTGGGAGTTCAACTGGGAGTCCGGTATGGTGGGGGTATGTGTTTTTTAGAGAATGACTTTTGAAATAAATATCATGCAGTAATTACCCCTTGTGATCATTTGTTGTGTAGTTAGTCCCTGAGCGGGTGTAACACATTCATACTCAACAAACAGACACTTCAACATCTGCACCAACCACCATATATCCTCCTCTGCTCCCTTCCTGTGTGGAGTGCCTCAAAGCTCAGTACTCAGCCCTGTCCTGTTCTCCCTTTACATGTTTCCCCTTGGTCAACTGCTCAGCCAATTCCATGATACATCCTATCATTGTTATGCTGACGACATTCAAATTTACTTCTCCGCAAAAATCAGCGACCTCAATCAATTATCCTCCCTCCATGAATGTTTAGCTGCACTTAAAGACTGGATGTCTCACAATTTCCTTCACTTTAACCCAAACAAAACAGGAATTCTTATAATCAAACCAGACACCTTCTCCACTTCAGCTGATCAGTTAATCGGTTCCCTCCGCTCAAACATCACGCCCACTGTTAAAAATCTTGGACTCACTCCTCCACCAGCACCTGTCTTTCAACCACTATGTTCATAAGCCTGTCGAGTCCTGTTTTCTCCAACTCCGAAATATTGCCACAATCCGACACATCCTCTCCCCTTCTGACCTCAAGCTCCTCATTCACACCTTCGTCTTCTCTCGTCCAGATTACTGTAACTCACTCTTCACCTGCCTCAGTCAATCCACCCTTAATTGCCTACAATTAGTTCCAACTTCTGTCACCAGATTATTCACTCAAACCAGTCCTCGGTCCCACATCACACCAGTACTCGCATCCCTACATTGGCTTCCAATAAATTTCCACATTCACTTCAAAATACTTGTAAATACTTTTAAAGTACTGCACAACCTCACCCCCAGTTACATTTCTGACCTCCTAGTACCATATTCAACCACACGGCCACTCCGTTCATCACACCTTAACCTCATATCCATCCCCTGCTCCAACTTATCAACAAAAAGTTACCGTGCCTTCGCTGTCCTGGTGCCAACCCTCTGGAATAGTCTCCACCATTCCATCAGATCATCACATTCTATAGACAGCTTCTTATAAAACTCACTTATACAGACAAGCCTTTAGCTAAAACAGGAATGTGTAGTGTGTGTACGGTTGTCTGTTTATGTCTATATTGTGTATGAAGTGTTGGTTATGTGTCTGTCTAAGGGGTTGTTGTACTATATGTGTGTTGTGTGTGTGCCACTTGTGTCAGAAAGTTTTCTATCTGCATGCTGGAATTGTTTTCTTGTTCTTGTTATTTACACCTACTTGTTGGTATCTGTTTCTCTTGTGAAGTCCTTTGTACCCATGTGTTTTAGAAAGCACTATATAAATAAAGATTTACTTACTTACTTACTCATAGACAACGATTGTATTCAGTCACCAAAGTTACTGAGTTGATCTTTGGGATTATTATAAAGCCTGAAATGTAAAGACAAGCGTGGAGTCTGCTGAGAGATGTGAAAGTTCTCCTGCAGCTCGTCACTTTACTGCTATCAGCTGATTCACACCATCACATTCTACTTACCTGCTGTGTGGAACGTTACTGCTGGTTTCCAGGTGATATCCAGCAGTCTGCGCTGACGATCGATCTCTTCCTCGTACTGGACGATGGTTTTCTCAAACTCTGTCAATATTTCTTCAGCAGCAGCAGTCAGTCGCTCGTTGATCAACGCTCTCAGATTCTGAACCGAGTTCATCGTTACTTCAACAGATAAAACACTCTTCGGAGATACGATAAAACAAACGTCTGTAAACACTTCCGCATGTCAGTGAAGCTCACGATTGTAGCGTGTTGCGTCACTTCCGCCGGGTGTTTTGTAACTTCCGCATTCAAATTAAAATGGTTGAATTTTTTTATTAAATTCCAACAAAACAGGCTTAAAGGCTTACAAATTTTTCAGCAAAACACTGAGCAGTAACAAAAATGATACTAAGAGATAAAAAAACAAAACAATAACAAGAGCCAACTCTTTCATGGAGCAATGGGGGTAAAAGACAAGTCCATAATGTTATTGTAAAGCCACAGTGCCTTCTTGGAATTACACATTTTTAAGGATTGCTTTAGAGATGACATTTCTTTTAAAAAAACAACAAAGATTGGTTTACTATCACTAAATTTACATTTGTGTACATAATATTTTGCCAAAATAATTAGGTTGTTAATTGTAAATTCTTGGTTCTTGTTCTGCAGTACAGTACCAAATTTAACATCATTGTATGACAAAGACAAAATACCCAATTTATGGTGCATTGCCCATATACAGAAACTGTCCCAAAAAATCTTTGTAAAAGCACAAGTAAAAAACAGATGTTCATCAGTTTCAATATTATTATTACAGAATACACATGTGTTGTCATCAATGTTAAATTTCGAATGTAGAAATTCTTTACAGGGATAAATATTGTTAATAGTTTTAAAATGCACTTCTTTGGCTTTGGGTGGGATAGGAAATTTAATATAATTGCACCTAACATTTTTAATGTTTTGACAAGAAAATCCTTCCATTATTTTTGTTCTTCTAAGAGATAGGGGAAAGTATTCATTAGTTAATATAGTTCTAAGAAATTTGTTGTTACACTTCTTGTCCACAAGGGGGCAGTTTTGGATCGTTAAAGAGTTTAAACGAGGGACAGTGTTTGTATATAGTAAGGAATCGTTTAAGGTGCAGATAAGAGCTTGAGGAATTGCATTAATAACATCGGTGAATTGTTGAATTGTGCAAAATATATTATATTTATGAATGAACTGAGCATAGTTAAGTAAATTCCCTCTCTCATCCTTTAGGTGCAATATGGACCAGATTCCCTTCATATCCCAGTCTTTAAAGTAAAATGATTTCTTTTTAATAAGAATATATCTATTATTCCATATAGGCGTATCATGGGGTGTAAAGTTATGCTTGTATATTAATTTCCAGTACTGCAGAACCTGTTCGTGAAATAACTGGATACCACCTACATCGGAAAATATTTTAGACGGGAGATTAAACCACAACATATCCATGTGCTGCAGAAAGTTTTGTAACCACCTTATTTTTAAAGCCCCATTCATAGGATCAAAATCAATTGCATTAATGCCACCTTCCTCTACAGATTTCACAATGTCATTTTTTCGTATATAATGGTGTCTGTTTTTCCAAATGAAGTTGAAGTTGTTTTGATTAATTTGTCTAATTATATTTTGAGGTACATTCAGGGAGTATCAGGGTAGATAATTCTTGAGAGACCTTCCATTTTAGAGAGCAATAATCTTCCAAATATGGAAAGATCTCTTTGTAACCATGTATTTAAAATAGCTTTACTCTTTTTAATAGTGTTATCAAAATTATCCTTAACTCTGTTTTCTTGTTTTTTTGAAATGTTAATTCCTAAATATTTAACTTGGTCTTTAACTGGTATGCCATAGAGATGTCTCGGGGTGGTCATGAATGGACATTAATTCACATTTATCTATGTTTAAAGAAAGGCCAGAAGCTTCTGAGAAGCAGGTTACTACTTGAAGGGCTATAGGAATTTGGGTTTTATTTCTAAGAAAAAGCGTTGTATCGTCCGCAAGCTGACTAATAGCTAATGGCTTCCCCAGAACATGTATTTTTTCTAATTCTTCACAATTTTTGATCATAATGCTTAAAATTTCAGCAACTAAAATGAATAACAATGGAGATGCTGGGCATCCTTGTCGGATGCCTCTTTTCACATCAAAACGCTTACAAGTACCAAAAGGGAGCAACACAGAACTATTTATGCCATCATATAACATCTGAATAGTTTCGCAGAAGGGAACCCCAAAGCCGAAGTGATGTAATGTATCTAAAATAAAGAAATGTTCAACCCGGTCAAACGCCTTGCAAAAGTCCAAAAATAAAATGAAGCCACCATCAATTTTGTCACGATAATCCAATAAATCAAGTACTAACCTTATATTATTATGAATTGAGCGACCCTTAAGAAAACCAGATTGAGACTCACTAATGATATGGGAGATACCCTCTTTAAGTCTGTTAGCAATAACATGAGCAAATATTTTGTAATCTACATTAAGTAGTGTAATCGGTCTTAGGTTATTCAAATATTTTTTGTCTTTGCCACTCAGTGAAATGAGACCTTGTTTCATGGTGGTCATTAAGGATTTGTTCTTAACACATTCTTGTATGGCAAAGAAAAAAAGGTCTTTTATGTCCTCCCAAAAGTATTTATAAAAGTCTGAGGAGAGACCGTCCTGGCCAGGAGATTTTCTCAAAGAGAGTTGTTTGACAGCAGCATCCAGTTCAGACATTTCAATGTCAGAGTCACACAAGTTCTTAAAGTCTGCGGTAATGGTTGGAATGTTGTGTTTTATGCTGTTCAGAAGAGATGAGTCTCTAACAAGTGAGGAAGGTGTGTAAAGGTCTTTGTAAAACTGGTGAACTTCCCTGGAAATTACTTTGTAATCCGTGCTTTCAACTCCATTGATCATGAGTGTGCTGACCAAATACCTCTCCTATCCTCTCTTTTCCAGGCCGCAGAAATAAGCAGTGGTACGTTCACCTTCCTCGATCCATTTTGCTCTTGATCTGATGAAGGCTCCTCTGGCTTTCCTTGAGCTCAACTCGTCTAATTTGGATTTAAGATTAATAAAAGCAGCTTTGTCCGTGTCCAACATTGAGGTTCTCTTACCAACAGTTGTATCATATTTGATTTCTAGAATTAAATTCTTAATTTTGTCACAGTATGTTTGGTTTTTTAGCAGATCTGCATTAAATTTCCAGTATACATTTTTTTTGTTAGTTCCGTATTCAGGTTTTATGTTAAGTGACAGCAGACAATGATCAGTTAAGGGTGCATTAGAAATAATTACACCTGAGACGTAGTTAGCCAGTTCTGGCGCAGCCAGCCACAAGTCAATTCTAGACCTAATAGAACCATTAGGTTTGATCCATGAATATTGTCTCTGATTAGGATTTTTATTTCTCCAGACATCAATTAAGGAGAATGTGTTACAAAAATCAAGCAAGGTTGTATTATAATGAGTATCTGTAAATTTAGATGGATATCTGTCCAAATAGTCATCGGGAGCTAAGTTGAAATCACCACCAAAAAATATTAAATTTGTATGATATGCTCTTCTATATTGGGAAACAACTTAAGTAATTTCTTGCAATAAAACTTTTTTTGGGTAGCATTATTATAACCATATACATTTGTAAGAATTATATATACATTGTCAAGTTGAATCACAGCTGTCAGCCAGTGGCCATTTTTATCTGCCTTATAAGAAATTACATTACCAGGGCACTTAGTAAACCAGATGGCAACTCCCACAGACCTGTTGCTTCCATGGCTGAAGATGATTTGGTCTCCCCACTGGGTCGACCAGTAGGTGGCGTCGGATGCACATGAGTGAGTCTCTTGAAGAAGTACACAGTGAGCTTTAGAACCTTTGCAGTGCAAAAAAATGGCTTTCCTTTTTAAATTGTCTTTAAGACCCCTTGAGTTCAACGAAACAAAATTTAGGTTGGCTTTCAAAATATTCATAAGCTGGATAACCTCGCAGCAATAAAAGGTACTAACAAAACAAAAAAAGTCAAGAAAAGTGTTAAGTGTCTTAAGGTAGTAAGTAAACGTTGTTATTCCCTCCTAACAATCATTTTCCACATAAAACATTTGTAGAAACAAATACTTAGACAGTGATGCGGCGCCCATTGATGTATCCGTAAGGCCCGCGGTAATAGGCCCTCTTTCCTTCCTGACGCGCTTGTTTGATGCGGGGCCATAGGACCTCTCTGGCATCCTTGACCTCATTGGTGAGATCCTCCGCAAATCTGACTCCCGCGTTTTCGCAGACGCTTGAGACCCTGGTCATCTTCCACATGGCATCTCTGTGGTGGCGTTTCACAAACTGGACAATGATGTTTCTTACTCTCTCATCCTCCTTTGGACCGAGTCTCTGCACTGTATCAACAATCTCATCCATCTTGTGAGCCCAATGCGGAGCTATCTTCTTAAACAGTTCTATAGTTTCGTGCCTCGTGTCTTCATTCATTGCCTCTTTCATTCCTTTAATCCTAAGATTCCATCTTCTTTTATAGTTGTCGTGTTCTACACGTTTTTCCTTCAGAATTGCATTTTCAGCTTTTAGGTGATTTATCTCGCTCTCCAAAGCCATGACTTTTGCTTTGCAGTCTTTAATCTCAGCAGCATTGAACTCGGTCGTTTTCGTGAGGCACAGTTTTGTGTTAGCTTAGTAGCAAACTCTCTCATGCGATCTTCTTGTGAATTAAACTTCATAGTTAGCTTATGGATGGCAGCAAGGATTGCAGAGCCTGGTACCTCATCTTCACATGGCTTTGGCACTTTGCGAACATGATCTTTGGATGGTGTCGAAGGAGCCGAGTCTTCCCGTCCTCTTTTATCGCTGCTGCGGTCCGTCTCCATTAGCGTGTGATCGGGCATGGCGTACATGTGGTCTTTCTGCTTCGCCGAAGTCACGGTTTCCTTGGGACTTTGAGACGACATTTTTGTCTTAGGGCGTGTTGAAAATAATTCTTAAATTTGTTAAAGTGAAAAAAAAATGTGGCTTTGAGCTATCAGAGTTCAATTTGGGAGGGAATTAACCGAGAGCTGACAACATACAGCACCGCTCAAGCCGCCATCTTGCCGGCTTATCTGGTTGAAGTAAAGTCGTTTAATTATCTTTTACGTGCTTCACATCCTCATCGATAGTCTAACTGAATGTTATAGTTTAATTTAAATGATAGTGCTCAGCTGAATGGACTTTAGCTACAAAGTTTAATACCTGTGTAATATAATACTAATAATCATCATCAAAAATTATTCAAAGTATTAAAAGTTAAATTAATGAATTGTTCAAAACACAAAAACCTCAAAAGGGATGTTTTTCTAAATGGAAATATTATTACTGCCCAATCAGGGGTGTGAAATATTCTGTACATAAAATGGAAATATGTACAATATTGTTAACCAAAACAAATAGTTGTGTGCCAACTGTAACAAACTGACTGGGTTTGTCTTTATTTTATTTCAAAAGTCCCAAATAATTCAAATACTTACAAGACCTTTGAAATATAACAACTATTTAAGATTCAGATTTTATTTCACTCTAATAAAACAAGAATAAAGAAATGGAAACTAACCATTTGCTCTGAGACTGCAGGTTTACTTGTGGCTCCAGAGTTTCCAGAAATAAAATAGGAGGCAGAGCCTTCAGTTGTAGTTGTGGAATCAGCTCCCAGTTTGGGTTCTGGAGGAAGACACCCTCTGTACTTTAAGATTAGGATGAAACTTTCCTCTGTGACAAAGCTTATAGTTAGGGCTGCTCAGGATCACCAAAGCTGTCTCTAGCTATTTGCAGCTATTTCTGCCTGTTTAAGGCTTACCTGGTGTCTTTTATATGACTGATCCTTGTCTCTTAAGCGGTGGATGGAGCCATTGCTCTGGTGTTGGGCCCTCACTGGAATTTAGATGTCAACAGAACCGGACTACAGTTCTTTTCAAAAGGACCTAAAAACCTGGACAAGTATGCTAGTTGACTTGGATCCAGTAGAACATCTTTTAGCTGTTTTAAAGACAAAACTAGAGCAACACAACCCCTCCAGTACAGACTGTCTCTGAAAAATGACAACATTTCTGAAGACATTTGTGCAACACTGGTATCCTCCATGCTGAGGAGGATTGAGGCTGTCATCAAAAATAAAGGTGGACATAAGAAGTATTGAAAAAATAAAAGATTTGAATCTCAGTTATGAAAGGTGTACTAACGTTCTTGTACGGGGGCCTGTATTTTTAATAGACTGAATGTACACTGTTTTTGTAACATCAGAGAAAACACCCGAACGTTCGTAGAGTGATCACATCAGATCACATCAGATGAAGGTCATGAAACAGTTCTGTCCTTTAAGACTGTTAAATATTATCACACAGCTTAACTTTGATGAAACTGCATGTGATCTCAGTTTTGCCACAGGTTGATTTTTGGTCAAAAACTAAAACAATTCTCTGCCTGAAATATTCCAACCACCCTGCCACATTAAAGAACACTGTGGCAACTTAAGAAGATTGAACACAAGGATAGTAAGACTTCGTCTCAAACATGAACAGTTTTTTTTGTTCCCTTTTATAACAGACAGGAAAATCAGTAATTGGCAACAAAATAGAAAAAACAAGTGTAGGAAGCAGTTTTATTTTTGGTTAAGAGGTTAAGGAGTAAAATCATCCCTTTCTGCTCACCTACAGAACAAAGTGATAACCAACATGAAACTTAACTTTTAGGTCGTTCCTCACAAGTATGACGTCTCCAGTTGTCTTTCTTTTCTAAATGCTTCTGTAAAAGTCACCACGTATCCATTGGACAGTTTGACAGATTTTATTAGATCCATGTCTCACTGTCTGACATGCAATGAACTCAGAGAATCATTGTTGAAGTGCTCTAAAGGCCCTTTAAATCTACAAGACCTACTTTTACCTTGAACGATGTGAAGAATGGCCTGTTTTTTCAAGTCTTGTTCCCACCAATGTTCCAGGACTACAACTTCTCACCTGTGTGTGTTCTCCTATGGACAGTCAGAGTACTACTTTGACTGAAACTTTTGCCACATGTCTCACAAGAATAAGGCTTCTCACCTGTGTGTGTTCTCATGTGTTTAGTCAGATAACTGCTTTGACTGAAACTTTTCCCACATGTCTCACAAGAATAAGGCTTCTCACTTGTGTGTGTTCTCATGTGGACAGTCAGATAACTACTTTGACTGAAACTTTTCCCACATGTCTCACAAGAATAAGGCTTCTCACCTGTGTGTGATCTCATGTGGTCAGTCAGATAACTGCTGCGACTGAAACTTTTTCCACATGTCTTACAAGAATACGGCTTCTCACTTTTGTGAATTCTCATGTGGACAGTCAGATAACTACTCTGACTGAAACTTTTCCCACATGTCTCACAAAAATAAGGCTTCTCACCTGAGTGTGTTCTCCTGTGTTCAGTCAGATTACCACTTTGACTGAAACTTTTCCCACATGTCTCACAAGAATAAGGCTTCTCACCTGAGTGTGTTCTCCTGTGATCAGTCAGAGTACTGCTGTGACTGAAACCTTTCCCACATGTCTCACAAAAATATGGCCTCTCACCTGTGTGTGTTCTCATGTGGTCAGTCAGATAACCTCTACGACTGAAACTTGTTCCACATGTCTCACAAGAATAAGGCTTCTCACTTGTGTGAATTTTCATGTGGTCAGTCAGAGTAGTACTATGACTGAAACTTTTTCCACATGTCTTACAAGAATACGGCTTCTCACCTGTGTGAATTCTCATGTGGACAGTCAAGTTACTACTATGACCGAAATGTTTCCCACATGTTTTGCAAGAAAACCCTTTCTCACCTTCGTGTATCATCATATGGACTTTCAGCTCAGAGCTAAAACTAAAACTTTTCCCACATGCATTGCAAACATATGGTTTTACACCTTTGTGGATTTGGTGATGTTTCTTGATTTGGTACTGATTCTGAAAGGTATTTCTGGAAACATCACATTTTACAAACTTTCTACCTGTATCACTATCACAGTGACTTTCTGACAGCCATAAGTTGTCTACATTGTTACTGTGACTTCTGTTTCTGTAATGACTCTTTGTTGGCTTCAGCGCTGCATTTCTAGCTGACCCTAAGTCTACATGCTTGCTTCCTTCCTGATGTGGGCTCTCAGCTACTGGTGAATTGTAAGAGAGGAGCTGGTGACTGTTTGATTCGAGTTCACTGTGGTCACTGTCCTCATCAGTTGAAGTCAACAGAAAGGTATCAGTTGCTTGTCTCAGTATAATCTGCTCTCCCTGCTGACTGGTGCAGAGATCTTGTTGTTCCTCTTTAATTTGTGGAGACTGTGGATCATTCTGGTCCTGACTGGTGCAGAGTTCCTCCTGTTCAGCTTTAATGTGTGGAGGCTCTGGGTACTCCTGGTCTACACTAGTGCAGAGTTCCTCCTGTTCAGCTTTAATCTGTGGAGGCTCTGGGTACTCCTGGCCTAGACTGGTGCAGAGTTCCTCCTGTTCAGCTTTAATCTGTGGAGGCCCTGGGTTCTCCTGGTCCATATTGGTGCAGAGTTTCTCCTTTTCAGCTTTAATCTGTGGAGGCTCTGGGTCCTCCTGGTCCACACTGGTGCCCAGTTTCTCCTGTTCCTCTTTAATCAGTGAAGGCTCTGGGTCCTCCTGGTCCACACTGGTGCACAGTTCCTCCTGTTCCTCTCTCATCAGTGAAGGCTTTGGGTACTCCTGGTCCAGACTAAAATTAGTCCCCTGGTTACAGAGTTGCTGGTCAGTGAGACCCTCCTCCTCTTGACAGACATGTTGCTGTCGGAGGTCTGGAGGGACAATAGTTCACATGAAAAAAGTTAAAAACACAATGATAAAGAAAACAAACATCCAAGCATTAAAGACATTAAATCCGCTGACCCCCAACCACTGTCTGGGCAGTCACAAGTTTACTCCCTTGGGCTCAGTCTTTACTGCACTATAAAGTCTTACACCTCTATGGAAACAGCACAACCATGTAGTTGTCTGTCTGCAGTAAAACTTTATCATTTCAGACTCAGAAATGGTCACTTATTAGTGATCATTGTAATAATGGTGGCTGAACACAAGTTATTGTCATGAGGAACTGTGAAACTAACCTTTACCAGTATTGACTTGGTCTATTTTCCTGTGGTAGTATTTATGTTTAACCATATATAACATGTTTTATTTGAATGTACATGAAACGTACACAAAGTCTTTTACATTGTGGAAATGTACTGATATTTATGAATAGTTACTGCTCACACTACTAGTATGTCTAAAGTCTGTACTAGTAATATATTTCTCAGTGTTTCACAGTGAAGGAGTTTGGTTTGACGTGGAGCTGGAAAAAAGCTCAAATGATGGGACATCCATAGAAAAGGCAACGTTCACATAGTAGACTACTTCCTGTCCATTTAATGTCTATTCAATGACAATCTATTAAATATGGATGGAGGAACACGTGACTTCCACACTTCATTATGACAATGACTTGTATTCAGCCACCAAACTTACTGAGTTGATCTTTGGGATTATTATAAAGCCTGAAATGTAAATACGAGCGTGGAGTCTGCTGAGAGATGTGAAAGTTCTCCTGCAGCTCCTCACTTTACTGCTATCAGCTGATTCACACCATCACATTCTACTTACCTGCTGTGTGGAACGTTACTGCTGGTTTCCAGGTGATGTCCAGCAGTCTGCGCTGACGATCGATCTCTTCCTCGTACTGGACGATGGTTTTCTCAAACTCTGTCAATATTTCTTCAGCAGCAGCAGTCAGTCGCTCGTTGATCAACGCTCTCAGATTCTGAACTGAGCTCATCGTTACTTCAACGGATGAAACACTCATCGACATATGACAAAACAACCGTCTGTCAACACTTCCGCACGGCAGTGAAGCTAACGATTGTAGCGTGTTGGCGTCACTTCCGCCGGGTGTTTTGTAACTTCCGCATTCAAATTAAAATGGTTGAAGTAAAGTCATTTAATTATTTTTTTTACGTGCTTCACATCCTCATGGATCGTCTAACTGAACGTTATAGTTTAATTTAAATGATCGCGCTCAGCTGAATGGACTTCAGCTACAAAATGTAATGCCTGTGTAATATCATACTCTCATCTTCTTAAATGAATCAAAGTATTAAAAGTAAAATTAATGAATTATTCAAAATACAAAAACGTCTAAAGAGATGTTTTTCTAAATGAAAATATTATTGATCATCAGAGGTGTAAAATATTCTCTAACATAAAATGGAAATATGTACAATATTGTCAAAGAAATCAAGTAGTTGTGTACCAACTGTAACAAACTGACAGGGTTTGTCTTTATTTTATTTCAAAAGTAAATGAATTATAATTCAAATACTTCCAAGACCTTTGAAATATAAGGACTGTTTATGAAGCAGATTTTATTTCACACTAATAAAACAAGTATAAAGACAAGGAAACAAACCATTTGCTCTGAGACTGCAGGTCTACTTGTGTTTCCCAGAATTTCCAGAAGTAGATTCACTTCTTCAGATCTCTGAAGTCCTCCTGGTCCAACTTGCTTACGGCACCATCAACACACGTCATCGAGTCCACGGGTATCCCCTGTTGCTGCTAGTCGTGATTGGGCGGTTATGTGTCATGGTGCTGGCTTCACTCCTTCTAAAGCAGGACACGTAGTGCGAGTTGATTGTGCCCAATGTGATTAAAGGGTCATTTCACCCAAATAATAAAAAGAAGAGAAAAAAAACTAAACATATTCTCTCTTACATTTTTAGTGGCATCTGGTCATGCAGAGTGTTTTGGTTTTATTTCCCAGGTTTTGAGACAAACTGTTAGGTTCAGTACAAACTCAGTATTGAGGCGTCAGCTGATCACTCAAAACGCGGAGATAAATAAGGCCAAAGGTGAGCGAGGAAAATTCAACTGTACATTTCTATGCACCTCTCCACTTCTATCAGTTTCAGTTGTTTGTCAGACGATGCATTCTCTCCTGCATCCTACTGTTATTCCGTTGCACCCACACGTTTGCATTGTGTGCCAGTGAGTGTATGTGTGTTTTGTGTGTGCTTGCTTAAATGAGACTTGAATGCCATTCTGTTGTGTCTTGTACATGAGACGCCATCAGAGTATGTGCGCACTCAGTCGAATACCTGCAAACAGTGTTTTTGTTTTTTTAATCTTTTAAGACAAATTGTTGCCTTTTCCTGACATCCTTTGTGTTTTTCCATGTTCTCATTGATGAGCCCAATCTAAGTGCGGCTCGCTCTATGCATTCTCTCATACCTGTTTTTGTAAAACAAAATGTCAATAAAATGAAAGCAGTGCAAGTATTTTCTGCTGTCAGAAAGTCTTTCTTACTGTGTGCTGGAAATGCAATTTAGTCCTAATTTATATAACTTTATGTATGTTTTTTCTCCCAATTAAATACTGGACTTTTACTTTGTAGGGTCTCTAAAGGTCCTTAATATAAGTGAAATGCTGGGTATCTACTCTTCCTCAGACATCTGAAAATCATTTTCACCTCTTAGATCTCTGAAATTTTTCAGATAAGTACGATACTGGGCAATTTCATATCTTCGCACTTCTAAAATCCCTCAAAAAGTCAAATACTGGGTATTTTCACCTCTTCAGATCTCTGAATTTCTCTTTTCACCCAGAACTCTAAAATCCTTTAAAATAAAGCACTATATATTTCAAATCTTCAGGCTTCTCAAATCCTCACAGTGAAACCACTGGGTATTTTCATCTTTTCAGATCTGTGAAATTCTTTAGTAAAGCTAAATACTTTGTATTTTCACTTCTTCCGACATCTAAAAAAATCCATTAAACAAGTAAAATACTGGATATTTTTCACCTCTTAGATCTCGGAAATTCTTCAAATAAGTAAGCTGCTGGGCAATGTCACGTCTTCACACCTCTAAATTCCTTTATAAAGTGAAATACTTGTTATTTTCACTTCTTCAGATGTTTGAAGTCCTTTAAATCAGTAAAATATCTGATATTTTCACCTACTAAAACCTGTAAAATCCTAAAAGTAAAGCACTCTTCACGTCTTTAAAATCCTAAAAAATAAAACTACTGGGCATTTTCATCTTTTCAGATCTCTAAGATTCCTTAGTAAAGTTAAATACTGGGTATTTTCATCTCCACTGACTTCTAAACTTCTTAATGTAAGAACCAAACTGGGTATTTTTACGTTTTTAGACGTCTAGAAATCCTTAACGTGTGTCTGAACTGTAGGCTCCTGGATACTTTTATTTTGCTCAGACCTTTAAAAAACTTTAAGAGAAATGCCTGTTAGTCTGACCTTGAAGAATTCCTCATAATAAATAAAATACAGAATACATGAGATGGAAAGGAAGTCACTGCACATAGAGGCGATGAGGAAGCTGATCCATCACTTCACTGTACAGCCTGATATTTCTCAGTAAGAAATGACACATAGACGCTGTTTTAGACCTTATTTTATTTTTTCGGCAGCGCTACGTTTAATCTAAACTGCAAAACTGCAAAACCAGATTTGCTGAGGCAGCTTGTTGCAGGTAGATTTCCCTCCAGCAGGTGGCAGTGTTGCTGCTTCTCCCAGCAGACCATCAGCTCAGTGGAGTCGACGCTGAGAGATGACGGCCTGCTGCTGCCTCATTCTTGCGATCCAACACATGAGAGAGTGAAACAAAACACCAAATGTTTGACTGCAACACCTCGGACGCGCTTAACACGGAATCGACATGTGAATTTTGCCAGTTAAAGCAGATCGCAGATGGATTTAAACAGACACGATGAATGACAAGAGAGATGCCAACTGCATGATTGCGTAGAAAAACACACTTACCTAATTCACAGCTCATTTCCTGGCCTGAACAACAGCGGCACATCATCACATTAGCTCCGGCAGCCAGCACCAGCCTGACTCACGCACCACATGTATTTATTTTGTGTCAGACTGAAAAGGGAGGAGTGCGTTCCCAAAACATGCTCCACAATCTGCCAGCGACGCCAGCGTTCTTGGAATCGTACGAAGTGCCTTGGGGGTGCTGGTTGTGCCTCACTTGTAAACTGAGCATTGGGGACAGCAAAAAAATAAGACCTGATGGAGCCAGTAGAGTGTTATGACTGGCACCTTGTTTACCTCTGAACCGGAGTGGAAGGAAAAGCAGAGCAGGGAGACAGTCGGGGAAATGCTGTTTTCCATTTCCACCATCTCTGAGAGGCCCTGGGCTCCGTTCTGTTGTCTGTCTCAATCCTAAAAACAGGGCAGTCCGGGTTCTAATCTGTATTTGGGACTCGTGTAAAGATGAAAGTCTTTTTTTTTCGGTCTTTACATACATATCAAGCTTCTCATCTTCTCGCTCTGACCTCGTTTCGGGCACATACATCCCAATTTTCTCCTGCTGAGAGAGGAAGCGTGCCTCTGACCTGAACGGGCCGCTCCAGCAATTTACATTTTCATGCAGATTTGCAAGTGACAGATTAAAAACAGGACAGTCAACACTGATGCGGCTGATATCCTGACACTAGAAAACACAGGACGCTACATTTCTCATCCCACTCTGTTCTGCTGAAGTCCAGAATACATGCGGCCACACTAACAGATGCACAAGCGACACAACTCATGTGAGGAGTTTTTCCACATTTCAACACCGTTACTGAGCGACAGGCATCACACTAAACACCTTCCTCATTCACTTTGCTCCACAGTTTCACATTGCAAACCTAAATGTCCATTAAAAAGCAAGTGTTTCCCACAAAGACAGAGACTCTAACAGGTTAAGGACACTAGATAGTAAACATAATCTGGGTTTGAACAAAACATTAACGAGAGTTTAGGTTTAGCTTGTTGCTTCCAGCTGTTTAGAACTATTTCCTCTGAGGAATACGGGACCTTTAAATCCATGTCCTGGAGCTACTCGTTGATTTACTCCCTAATACATGCCGAAACGTTTCAAGGTAAGATTTTTGTTTAATGTTGTTAAAATAAAAATCCCTGCTTTCTGTTGATGTTCAGCTCAGTGACATCTGCATTCATTAAAATGTGATTTGGAGCAAACGCTATCGACACCATATATTAAACGACTCGGGCAAAATAACTTGATCGGGACGTCGTCAGTAGAAACGTGGGCAGTTTCATTCAAATATTCAAAAGCAATGTCTGATTTTCATTAGTTCATTTTCAGGAAACTTTTATTTATTATTACTTTTGTCAGTTTCAAGCTACCAGTGTGACCAGTGTGGGGTTTTCTTTCTCTAACGAAAGGGTACCAACAAACTTGTCCACATGTGTAATTGATATTACCACACAGAAGACATTTCTGGATTTGCCTCTACTTCTATTCATGGCTGTGCTGTTTCCATAGAGGCGGTACATTGCAGTGAAAAATGTACCACAGTGAGAAAAGATGTAACAGGAGCACAATACGCCTGCAAACTGTTTGGAGTTCAGAGGACTGATGCAAATGCTGTTATGTAGACTCACACGATAGTTTTATGCATCTTTACTGTCTTACAGCAGGATCTTTTAACTGATCTAGACTGCATTAGAACCTGATATTTCCTGTATTGAATCTCTTCTCTTGCATCGCTTCAGTCTAACCCTGAACCTCTCCGTGGCTTCTACAGACAACTTCCTCACGAAAGTTCAACCCAGGTCACAACAGTGTTGCAGCACACAGCTGTCTGCCTTCTGCAGCTGTAGCCAAGGGTGAAGCAGTCAGTAGCTCGGATTCATGAGCTGCTCTGTTCCACATCCAGACAAACAATCCTCGCTCTTCCTACCTCGGATATCTGCGGCGGCCCACACTCAACCTCAACTCCAGCATATGGCTGACATGCACGGGGCGTTATGCACACCACATTGCATGCATGGATTAAAAAGAAAATGCATTCAATCTGCCTCTCTAGCTCGTCTCTAAGCACTTCATTGTCATTTGTTCTGAGATCTGAGGGACACAGTAAAGCCTTCCTAACTAATGTGTAGCCTGTTCTCCATTGTAGTTGTGGTTTTCTTCATTCGTGATGTAGGAGCTAAAGCTTAATCTCCTCTTGCTTTCATTCCCTCATTTGTTGTTGCTATAATCACCTGAGTGGGTTAAGAAGGCTGCAGTGGATCTGTTCATATGTTGCATTCATGTTATACACAGCTCAGAATTATGAGCCGTATGAGTGGGAAAAAACATTCATGTCAACTTCCAAAAAGCAAATATGAAAAGGGTATTTAAGTTGTTTATCTGGAGTGACTGTAAGGACACTCCAGCCAGAGTAATGGGAGTTTTTTCCTCCCATATCATATCATAATTACATTGCAACATGCTGATGTTAACATCCCTTGTCTCTGTTTTTCCATGAAAACAATCCCTCTATTGTTTGCCCGTTGGTTCTTTAGGTTTGTTACATATAAAAACCTGAAAGCCTGAATCTATATTTTGGGGCTGTCATCACAGAAATGCTCAGCCACAGTGTCAAGTGCTTAGTTAACTCAAGGTAAGGTGGTTTTTACTTCCACACTGAGGTTAATGTTAGTGTCACTATGCAAACGATGATAGTGATGTTACTGTATAGCAAAGATGGGTGTAGCCTGTATTCTCTCTAACAGCCAGCAGGGGGCGACTCCTCTGATTGAAGAAACGTCTGACTGTATGGAAGTCTATGAGAAAATGGTCCTAATTCTCACTTGATCTTTTACTCAGTAAACATTTTCCTAATGAGTTTATAGTTTCAAACGTTAGTTTCAAGTCTTCTTTAATACAGCATGATGTTCACTTTCTAAACAGATAACAAGGGAGGGTGTGTTTTATGCCGTGGCTTCCTTCTGATTTGCAGATCACCACTGTATGGTTGGTGTAACATCCTCAAGCTCTCAGTCAGATCCACCCCTTAACTGTCACTTAACGTATCGAAACACAAAGATGATGATGGACAAAATGGTAGTCCACAAACCAACAGATGCCGTCATGGTGGCTACATCCATCTTTTAAAGCATGTTAGCTCAGTATGCTAACACTTACTAATACTCAAAGCACAGATGAGACTGATGAAAGTTTCAGTTGTCTTGAAAGTATTCGGTAATAGTTTGGATAAACTGAAAGTCTGACCTGATATGTTGCTACATGAAAAGTTCAGGTGGTTTTAATTTATCCTATAGGCTGTAGAGGGTGGAGGGAGTCTGTCCCCCTCAACATTTAGAACCTCTTCCACCTCTATTCTATTAAAAACATGAGTGAAGCAAAGTGTCTGTGTAGATTCTCAGTCATGTGGCCGTGGTAAATCATATGAGCTTCAGTAGAATTCAGTTCGAACTGACTGATGGGACTGAAGAAGCCTCTTGGATGGAGGTGAAACGTCTTCAAGAAACTCCAAGAGAAGTCCAGTTGATTTCTACCAAAGCTCCTATGATGAGTGAAGCAAAGGACTTTTATTTTGAAAAAGAAAAGGAAACGATAAAGTGTTTACTCACTGTGCCTGAACTTTGTGTTTTCTTTACATAAAGACATTTCCACTACAAACCTACACTCGTGGTTTTACGGGGCCATCTCACCACTTTTCCTCTCTAGTGCTTCTCAGAAAGTTCTTCAGAAATAATTCAGAAAGTTTTACTTACATTAATCCAAATAACAGTCTGTCCAGCTCTTGAGGGACTTTTTTATCCAAAACATCATAACTCCGTAACAACCCTCCCACTCCCAAGACCCCTCAGATTCCACTGTCAGACTAGAGGTTGCACCCTTGCTAAGGAGGATCAGAAAAGCATCTGAATAATTAGAGACTTCTCACTTAAGAACCCAAATATCAGCCTCGTGGTGGTGAGAGAGGGATATTTAATGAGTTACTATCTGGGAACCAAAGTTTTCTGCCAGCCCAGCATAACAGATGTTGAGATGTTTTAGAGGGAAGTAAAGTCTTTCAGTTGCCAGTGGTGAAGAGGTCAAGAGAAGTCAATATGGGATTCATCCTCTGGGCAACAAGAATATACAAACTTCATTGCCAGTGGCACTACTGTAGATACATGGTGCAGCATTGATTTCCTGCAATCAGATCATGTATAAAACCTGTACATCAGCCTGGGGATTGGATGGGGTGAATTCAGAAACACCACACATCAGCCCATATGTGAATGCAATGTTATTCCCTAATAAGCAGAACTCCTTGTGGCGATTCAGCGACACTGCTCGACTGTCCGTCCAATTATGACAAGCTCCACATCTAGTCCGGAGAGAGAGAAGAGCCACAGGATGAAGACATGAGGACTGGATGGAGACAGACAACTGGAGGAATTGCGGGAGAAAGATAAGGAAGGGTGGGGGAGACGACAGAGTGAAAACATCTGATGCAAAGTGTCTGTCGGAGGACTCGGGGAGGATTCGGTGCAGGCTGGTGAGAACAGCTTTCTCTGAAGTCAGCTCTGAGAAGCGAGCAGACACACATAACTGGGAACTCATTGACAGACAATAGGTGTGCACAAGGCTGCCTCTTACACAACGCCAGAAATTCAGTGCATGCACACACACAGCATGGGAGCTCTGAGTCATGTTGAAGCTGCCTCTGTCTCACTGAGATCAGCCTTCTAACTTTCTGACTAACAGACATTTCGCAGCCTGTAGATGGACAGATATTCCCCCTCTGCTTCCAGTCTTTATGCTAAGTTAAGTCAACCATCTCCTGGCTTCGCGTTTCAAGATTCAAGAGGTTTTCATTTGTCACATGCTCATACAGTGTGTCCAGTGAAATGCAAGGTGACTGTTTCTCAAGGCTGTGCAAAAGCAACAAGGCATTATAAAGAAGACTAATCTTTAAAAAAAACAATAGAAAAATTAGAGAAAGTCACAGTGTCATAAATAATCAGGTAGATCTTATGCTAAAGTGTGGTGCATGTTGTGCAAGAGTGCAGTGTGTGTATGTGTGCATGTGCTGTTATGCTTGTTATGCATCAGTGTGTGGGTGTGTGTGCATAGATGCTATTTGCATATTTGCATTAGTCCAGTGTGCTGCAGTACAGATAAGGTGCTATATTTTAGAAGAAAGAAGCTCTTCCTGAGTCTCTCTATGTTCTCCTTGATGTTCCTCAGGTTCCTGCCAGAGTGTAGCCTCACAAACAGTCCGTTGCTGGGGCTGGTGTTGGTCCCCCATGATCCTGTTTGCCCTGACCACGCTCCTCCTGGTGTAGATGTCCTCCAGGATGGAGAATAGTGCTGTACCCTCTGCAGGGCTCTCTGGTCCACTGGGTGATATTTCCAGTCAGTGTCTCCTCCCCCCCTAGTGTAAAATGTCTTCTTCACCTGGCTGTCTATGTGTTTTGTCCATGACAGATCCTCAGAAATGTGCACTCCCAGGTACAAGGCTTCACAAACTCTCCTGACAAGAGTTTTTATCGACCTCTTCGTCTACCTTTCAGTAAGACACTGAAGTGTATTTAGCAAAAAAGTCTTCCTGCAATGTCTCACTGAAGAGAAGGAAAGTCAGCTGTGTTCTTCAGACTGACAGCCAAGTGATCTCCGCAGCGTTAAACCCATCAGCTTCAATCCTCTGGTTCTCTTTGGGATTGATTTGAGGCCAGCTGCTCGGGGAGCCACTGGTCTACTTTTCACAATGAGCCTAATTTCATCCAGGCCTTTATTAGTGTCGGAGCCCGCTCGCTCTCGTTTGAATCTGCTGTTGATGCTGGTGCAGGTGAGAAGCACGTCATTGGACTGGGATATTGAAGAGGGATGTAATATTGACACACACTGTTCATTAGAGTGCCATTCTGTTTTATACTCTGTAATAAGACTGTTTTGGGCTGTAGGTGGAGTCACAGTGGCTATAGCCTTTAGATTTATTTATGGTGAGTGGCATTAGATGGAAGAAACAAGCTTTAACCCATTAGCTTGGGTTTAATCTATAAATCCTGCTCCTCCTACTTTACTTCTCCACTGAACACGAGTTAAATTTATGAGGGAAGATCAAAATTGAGGGGGCAGTGGTGGCGCAAGTTCCTGGGCTACTGATCAGAAGGTCAGAGGATCAAACCCCAATGCGACCATTGTTGGGCCCTTGAGCAAAACCCTTAACCCTTCCTGCTCCAGGGGCGCCGTACCATAGGTGACCCTGTGCTCTGACCCCAACTGGAATATGCGAAAACAACATTTCACAATACTGTGAAAATGTGTTTGTGACAAATAAAGGTTTCTTCTAACATGCAGCATTTTATTCACACACAAAAAACAAAAGTATTCTCCATAGTGTTTTAACGTTTTAGCACAGACGCTGCTAACGTTCAGTGATTGTGTGAGTTGGTGACGCTCCGCTGCGAGTATAAATGCAATTTGAATGTGTCAGTAAATACAGACAGATTTCCTGGACTTATAAAGAAGCTACGACAGTATTTGTGGACATTTTAGCAGCTGAACTACTGTTAACTACAGTGAAGAAGCCACTTTATCATGTAAATCCGCTACAAGATTACTCTAATATCAAACTCATTTGCTGTGTTTAATACTTTGGATATTGTCGGGCCAATCATGGAACAGGAATTCCAAATTAAGTCACTATTTTTGCTATTTAATATATAATATAAATAACCTGGTGTTCATCAGTTTCAGGCAAAAGACAAAGGTAGGCTTCATATTATATACGCTCTAAGATAGTTTTAAAAAAAACTTGTAAAATTGAAAACTAGTAGTTTAAATCTACTAGATCATAGATAGGGACCATACAGTAGCAGCTCAGTGTTTGTATTTTTTCAGTACTTCATATGCCCAACTTTATTTTAAAGCACAGACTCCTCGGCATGGAGACATGTCTGAAGAGACGTTCATTCATTCTACAGAGACTATTTTCTCAGCTGCTCTTTGCTGGAGGGGTTGAGTCCGTCTTTGTTCAGTCTCATAATTAAATCAAATTCTTCTGGCGATTCTTTATTTATTTATTATAAATGCATTCACTTCTGTTGTATTGAGTTTCTACTTTAGGGGTCTGTATTTTCAATATATAGTCTCTCTATGATTGTTGGTGCGGAAAAACTTGTAAGAAATAATGTCATTTTTGAGATGTGACGCAAGATATGTAAATGATTTTGCACAGGTGTGGACTCACTTCTGTTGTATATTGTAGATTTTCCGATATACTCTTATGAAAGGTAAGTGTGGCAGATTTAAATACATCAAAATAAAGTATGCACCTTAATCAAAGACAAAAGAAGGTTCTATGTATCTTATGCTCACATACTTATACGTCACAACAACAACAGCTCTTCCCGTTCGCAACAGCATCATCCAGCACTCTTTTTCTTTTCTTTATAACTCTTCCAGTGTCACATCGTCCCTTAACACTGTGTTTTTTTCTACAGCTCTTCGCAAAAAAATCAAAGTTTGCTCCTGTGCAACCCAAGGAAAAAATGTAAAAACTGTGTTCTCCCTTTACGGCTCTTCTAGATCAATCAACCAGATATAACACAGTTCTCTTACAGCTCCTCATGTGTAATAACATCACATTTACCACTGCGATAACAGAACTGTGGGTACAATATCCTCCACACCTGACCTGTATATATGTAAACTCATCATGTCACATGTGTACATATCCATACCTAAACTCAGCACATCATAACAGTACTTCAGTACTTATCCATATGTAAATTCACTATGTCATATATGTAGATTCATCATGCATGGAGTTTTTTTTATTATTATATCTTTATTTTTAGCCCCTTTGTGCTTCTTTCTGCCTCATCTCTATCCAGCTGCTGCCTCTCATCTTACATTCTCTCCAGGATGTGCTTTAAATCATACATGTAGATTTTCTGATATACTTTAATATATAGTAAAATTAGCGTGTGTGTGTGTGTGTGTGTGTGTGTGTATGTGTGTGTGTGTGTGTGTGTGTGTGTGTGTGTATGTGTGTGTGTGTGTGTGTTGCTTAAAGTAAATAAAGTGAGAGAGCAGCAGACGGATCGTGATTAAGCTCGGTATAAAACTATGCGAGGCATGAAGTGGCCTCCACCCTGCCTCGCTGTTAAGAGCCAGAATTTACCGGAAGATCCAGCAATGATACCTACAAAATAAAAGCACTGAATTCAACCACGGTGGGGGGGAAATAGGTTTCAGAAGCAAAAAACACAGAGAAACACTCTGTAACACGAGAAACTAATTAGTGATGTAATTAAATATATGCAAATTGGATGCAAATTCACCCAATGCAGAATGTTTTCTTGGGGAATGTGTTTTTTCGCGGACGTCGCGGTGGGGAAACGCGCCGTTATCGTGTCTAGCTCGACGGAAGTCACCTTTTCTTGATCCCGAGCCTGCAGCCAATCAGCGGCTGTCGGGGACACATGAACGCAGATAACATCCACGGAGGAGCCCCGCAGCCCGGAGGAACAAAGGAAGCCGCCGCGACACGGACAGAGAGCCGCTCGGTCCCGGTGTTTGTCCTCCCCCCCGCCTCTCCCCGGTGGAAGGACTCCCAGCCGGTGAACGTCTCTCCGCGGTGTTAAGTTCTCACGGCTGCTTTCGTTGAGGAAAAGGGGAAACTTGGCGTCGTGAGAGGGTCGGTCTTCTTCCTGCCTGGTAAGTTTGTTTCTGCTGCTCGGACACATTTGAAACAAAAGCGTCCGGACTGGAACCACCTGGAACCGAAAAGTCCTCCAACTTTCTCCGTGTGTTTTCCGAGGCGACAAGCCGAACACTCCCTCCACGCAGATCCAGTTTTCCCAACCTGGAGGTGTTGCTCAGGGTTTGGGTTTCCCTCATTGTTGCATCCAGTCGCTTGTTTTTCTTTTCATTTAAAACGGTCTAACTTGTTGGACAGCCGGGACTGGTGCTGCAGCAGGAGGTGAGTCAGTCGAAACAGTGGGTGGCCTTTTGTTCACTTAAAAAGGCATTAAATCAAGTGAATCATGTGCAGATAGTGTCAATATTAAACTACAGGAGAGGAGGGATCACATCAGGCAAAGCTGCCCTCAATGGTCTCTTTATTATGCATAAATCAAGTGATCGTTTTCCTTGGAAGTCCTTTGTGTTCCTGTGTTCTGGAGAAGTTCTTGGCTCTGCTGCTTTACAGAGTTTTAAACTAATCAGCTCTGATTAAATAAAGCCTGACACGATCCCAGGTGAGCAAACGGGGAAAAGCTGCCTAAAGATGCATTGGGGGGAGTAAAAAAAAAAGAAGGGCTGTCTGACTTTGAATCTTCCTGCTATTCAGGGCTAAATGCTTTGCCTCGAACCACACCATCTGCTTTGCCCTCCTGGGCAATTTGCAGGCTACTGTCCAGATCAAGTGTTATGAGAGATGTGTGTGGGAGGACCACAGCAGATGGTGGGATGGAGAACATGGCTGCTTGGTCTCGGCTGCGGTTGGCGCGATAAACAGAATCTTTCAACATGTAAGCAGTCTGCAGTCTATCCCGTGACGTCTCCATCATGGCCGAGATGGTTTGAATGTTAATTGGCCTCGTATCTCGTCGTGGCAGAGGAGCTGTTGACCTCTGCTCTCCACTTCCAACCATCTGGGGTTTGACCCTGCGGCCGTTGTGACATCAGTTGACCTCCCTGTTACCGTGTGATTGGGTGACCGTGGCAACAGTGGAGTCCTGCATCGTGTTTGCTTCACCCAGAAAGCAACAAGACGCAACATATGAGTGAATTCCCCCAAGCTCGTGCAACTCACACAAGAGTCCAGCCCAGTGATGGATGTTCTTTGTGCATGCGTCTCTTGTGCATGTGTGTGGCGACACATGGATAGCCCATTCAGACCGCCCTGTGATGTGAATCAAACCCGTGTCAGTCGATCCTCCTTAATGACTGGTGTTGGCTTTGGGTCTGAAGGGGATCAATTTTCAAATGAATGTGATCTCGGATGCAGATTGCCATTTAGGAGCCTCACCGGCTGCGCTGTGAGGTACTTTAACACCGTGTAAATACCCACCGTGCTTAGTTTCAGCTCCAGATCTCACTTGGTCCAGTGATGTTCTGCATGGAAAACTTTAATTCTGATAGCTAGATGAGCGCCTGCAGCAGCTCAACCTTCTTCACTGAGTGCAGCCGTCATTCACTTATTGACATAAACCCACATCCTCTCATCAATAACTACCCAGACCAGAAACCCCTTAGGCAGCCTCGACATCAGACTTACCTGTGCCATTGACTCAACAATGCTGGATATTTGAGACTGATTATAAAGCGTCCAGTTAGGGCTAAAAAGTAGGGATTGTAATGATTATTGATTAATTGCTATTCATAATTTAACTGATTAAAATGTATTAGAAAATGAGGGACAATGTATTGTGGGTTTGCTATAGGAGCCTCAGAGCACCTCCAGAGTCTATAGGTCATGTAAATTATCTAACATTTGCACCTTCATCATGGGGATTTTTAATGTATTAAATTTGATTGCTTTTGCTTTATTTAACCATGTAAATCAAACATATACAGAAAAAATTTGCACGAACAGCCCTGTGCACAGGTCCAGACACAACAGAATGAGGTTGAACTTCATTTTCAAGCAGGAGATTGATACCCCGTTTTCACCAAGAAGAACCAGGTGCTGGTGCTGGTGCTTAGTTAGTTCAAATCTTGTTCCTTCTAAGAACCAATTTGCTTTTCCATTGGCAAGGAGACAAGTTGGAGCCATTGTGTCACCGTAAAACCACTACGCTAGCATCCATTACGTAGCAGTTAAACAAAAGCAGGAAGTTGATGATAATATCTATGTTTATCTCTATAGATGGTCTTAAGGCTGATTGTGAGGCGGAGGTCCTCCTGTTGCCTGGACACATCCGTGATCACGCTACTGGTGGGACACAACTGTAGCGGATTTCAGGTCAACAGTTTGTGGTAAACTTCCATGTGTCCTGGGAGTCATTCCAATACATCTGCAATCGGACCAGGGACGTCCTGGAGAAAAAGGACACTAATTAGCGCTTGTGTGTCCCTTTCCACTGTTGATTGTTGGTCATGATAACCCTGCCCCGACGTACTCCGTTCTTAGCTCTGGCCCAGCAAAGAGTTGATGCTTGCTAAGCACCAGTTTATAGAACCTGGAGTCGGTGCTTAGGTGGTGGAAACACAAAGAACCGGTGCCAAGTCAGGCTCTGGCTCCGAACTAGACCAGGAACCAGCTCAGTGGAAAAGGGGTATCAGAAAACTTGAGTCAGCTGCATCATGTCAGGAGATGTTTTTATTTTATGCTGTGTCTCTAGTCTAGAGGATCTACGTTTTATCTAATGGAGGGATTCTACTGTAATCATGTCTGATAAATACCCAGTCAATCCCCTTCATCCCACACTCACTCTATTGGAGATTCTTGCACACACACCAACAGTAGTAGAGCCTCAGAGTCCCGGCTGTTTCAGCAGAAGGGGACTGTAGCCGGTGTGTCTGATGTCGACTCAGCAGAATGTTAATGTTGTGAAATCCCATTAAGAGCAATCCGGCGCTGAGCGGGGCCGGGCCAGAGCTTTATGGGACAGCAGGTCATTTTAAAAGGCCAGCCGTGCCCTCGTGTTTGCACCGTGTAATGGAGTCTAATCACTTGAGTGGCTCACACTCGGTTGAGCTGCTCTTTTAAATTGCTGCCACTCATGTTTAGTTGCTCTTAAAGGCAATTTAAATGATTTTGTATGAGTGTTAATGATGAGGAATAATTGTTTTAAGAGGTCCCGGGTAGAAATGCAGCGTAATTTTGCCAAAAGGCTTTTGCTGCTGCTGGTTTGTGTGTGTGCAAAAAGAACATTCGCCAGTCATTTTCATTGCCCTGCCCTGATGAGATTGATTGAACAGCAGGGATTGTATGCAATGCATCAACGTTTCCCACCAGGTTCAGTCGTGAGTGCCATTGGCCAACAGATGGGTCATTTTGTGAGGTTGGTCTGCTGGAAGGGATCATGGGAAAGGCTGCCCTCTAACTGGTGGTAACACAGTGCCACTGGCTTTGGACTGTCAGTATTTATTAGATGGGACATGAGACTCTTTTTCCAGCAAAAAGGTTTCTCTAACATGCTCACCCATTTGAAGCCAGTGCCACTCATCGTTTCCCTCCTCCAGGCAGTGTGTGCTTGATTAGAACAGAGTAGGTTGCTGCCCTTGTCAGCCAGTGTTGCCCGTCACTGCTGAGGATTGGATTGTCACCCCGCTCTTCAGGCAGATGACGGATGTTCCTCCCAGCGCTACAGAGAGACGAGTTACCGGGGCTGTTTATCTTTCACATCTGAGAAGGATGTGGTGTAAAGCGCTCCTCCTGGAAGAAGCTTCCACCCACATGTTTCTATAATGGTACACTGAAGCTCTGCATTATGTGCTGCATCGAGCGAGAAACTCCTGTGAATGAAAATTACTCTCGACAGAGGTTCTGTCCTCCATGTATTCACTAAATACACTACTGCCACTCAGCATGCCCTTGCACAGTGCTGCAATTTCCAACCTTAATAGCAATGAAACAGATCTGCCATTGAGATGTTTTTCAAGCCTGTGGCATTTCTTTGGCAACATACAATCTGTGTAGGAAAAAAGATTTGACTGTCTGCTCTGTGTATGCCGTCTCTTCTTTGTCCTCATCTGTTTTCCTGCCAAAGCAATCACCCATGCAAAACAGTGTGCTCAAACCACTGGGTCAGTGTGAGGGCAGAGTCCACACACACACACACACAGCTGTGGTGAATCACCTCAGGTAACCTCAGATTATGCACTAGCAAGTATATGTTTGTGGAAAAATGCAGTCATACATGGCAGCCTCCTGTTGGTGTATTGAAACAGTAATAGGGGATAACAGGAGTGTGTTTGCTTCACTTTGTAATACAGTAAAGCGTCATTGTTCCAGTCTTTTTTTTTTAGGTGAAGCTGTGTCTGTGTTGTAAATTTAGTGGTAAAGGGATGTTGACTTTTTAAAAAAAAAATTGAAGAAACTGTTGCGGAGCAGTCATCTTCAATGATCATTTGACATCAGTTTATAACCAGAGATCCATAAATGCGAGCTTGTTGTGTTTCCATTCAGAGTTGCGCGCTGGGACACGTTGCATGAGTTCTAACAAATGTGTTCGAGGCATTTCCTCCCACATAAAATAAGAAATTCTGCACTGTTTACATCTATGTTTACCAACTTGCAGTCTTCTACTGCTTTTATTGTTGCGTTGCTGCTTATCTTGGTATACACAGATGTGGTTTCCCTTCTAAAGACATGCAGGTGAAATGAATTGCCCCTGTCCACACTATGCCTTCAACCCTTACCCAACCCTTAGCAGCTTTGCACAGGATACTTAAGAACATGTAACACCTTGTAAAGATAACTCTATTTGTTTTCGGTATCCATTTTTCAAACTGAGAGGGGTTCCACCTGTTATTTTCTAGTTTCAACCACCCAATGAGCCCAGTCATGTGGACCCATACTGCAGTGACATGAATAATTGAGTTGTCCTGTGCACTCATAGATGTAAACTGCAGGGATCCTGTGGCTTCACTGACGTTCAGCATCTTTGTTGCCTGCAGCGTTGATTGCAAGAAACCAGAAACTTTGTTCACAGCAGTGGGTTCCATCTAAAGAACCCTTACGATTTTCATGTTTGTCTGTACTTTTGCATGAATAGGTTAAGGTTATGTAGGTCATGTATTCTGTTCAGAGTGTTAGTGTGAAGCAAAATGTACTAAAGAAGGTGGTAAATATTTGAATTTGTTTGAAATTTTGACCTGTAGACTTACACCAATCAGACATAACATCATGACCACCTGCCTAATATTGTGTTGGTCCCCCTTATGTGGTCCAGAATGCTCTGAACCATTGGACATGGACCAGAGGACCTCTCAGGGTGTCCTATGGGGTCTGGAACCAGGACCAGGGCACTGGATCCTTTGGGTACTCTGGCTTGTGCAGTGGGGCCTCTGTCAATCCAACTTGTTCCACTGCATCCTGTTGATGCTTGATCAGAATGGGCTGTAGGAAGTCTGGAGGTCAAATCAACATGTTGGACCATTGTCATGTTCCTCCAGATGGGGTGCATTTTCCTGTTGGGGCAGGCCAGTGACATTTGGGATTTCCATTTGCATGAGGGAGTGTGTTTGTTGTGGGACAATGTTTATTTGGGTGTCTAAGTCTCATCAACATGGATGTTAAAATCCAAGGTTTTCCATCAGAACACCACATAGTACCAATATGATCAATGATATTCGCTTCACCTGTCAGTGGTCATAATGATGTGGTTGATTGGTGTATTTCACGATTAATTGCGTAGTTGTTTAGGTAAAATAACTTTGCTCTGTTGCTGAGTTCTCTTGAGTTTAGGTCCAATGAATGTCTTTGAGTGTTTCTGGAGCGCTGGGGAAGAAATAGGTTAGATCAAAGCAGCACAAAAACGGATCAGACACTCATCACACCTCCCCTCCCCCCTTTCCTAAATTTTGCTTTGCATTTTTAATTAGAACTCAGTCGAGTCCTTGAGCACAGCACCCCATTAATTATCCAAGTAAATTCACACAATGTTTGACTGTAGCTAATGACTTATTTTCTCTGGGGCAGATGAAGCCACGAGTCCAACTGTGGCAGATTGAGGCAATTTAGCAGCTAAAATGACATGACACTTTTGATCTGCTAACATGCCTCCTAGTTAAGCTCCGTGTCATCAGAACCGTCCCATGGCCTACAAGCGGAGCGTGTCAAGTCATTTTTAAGCATGGCCAGTTATGCAGTTAAAATATGCTCCTGACTGGCTGTTTTAGTGGGAGAAATGTGTCAAGGAATCCCGCAGCGTGTGTCGTCCTCGCTCTGCAGGTAGCAAATACAGGACTCCAGACTGTCAACTTTTAGTTTCCATTTTCTGGCCAATTCTCGAGACGGGTGACAAGAATTTGTACTTGGGTGTGCTGGTGCTTTTTGCAAATTTGTCCTCTTGTTGTAACTCTATAGTGTACCCCGACCAGGATGGAGGGAGACCTGGTGTGTGTTTATGTTAGAATGAGTAGCATAGTTAAGATGTGTGGACAGTCACTGATAAGCTACTATATTAAAACAACCTGCATATTTTTGCATTTTTTGTGTTACCAAAAAAATTTTCCCAAATTTTTACCATCTTTCTAAATTTTTTCATAGTGGTCATTCACTTTATTGACATCTTCAGATGTGCTGATTCTGAATCTGAAACACTTTCATAAAGCCTGTAGTAGCACAGAGAGGCAGCTCAACAACAGCAACCTCATGCTACCCTTCAAGGTCGATATGAATTTCTCCTTCCTTGCATTTTATTCCTCTGTTATTTCCTCTCTTAGTGCAGCCTTTTTTAGTAGCTGTCAGTTGCGCAAAGGGGTGGAAATGATGTTCTGGGAGTGTTTTGGGTTCATAATTTTAGCAATCTTCAGACTGAGGTACGGTTGTGCTTGATGCCGGGTGTGTAGGGATTTATTTATGGTGGCTCAGCAGTCGGTTACATTCAGCGTTACAGGCATGGGGGTGGGGAAGAACCTTAGGGCTCCTAACAAGGTTATTTATCTTCACACTACATTGACACCCTGCATGCACTTTTATTGTAGTATTTAATGGCTGCTTTGAAAGGTGCTTTTTCCTCCTAAGCCCATGCTCAGCTCTGACTCAGACAATAGAAGTGATTGGTCGCTCGAGAATGTTTTGAACCGAAGCGCACAGAGTTGGGAACAATCTGGGGCCGTGGTCTCCCAGGGGCTTACTGCTGATAAATAGTTCACCCCCTCTTCCCCGCAGACATCATTAAAAATGTCAAATCATTAAAAGCTGCAGTTCTCCATAATCGCCACCCTCTTTGCTGATGGGAGACATCTCCTGGCCTCTTCTTTTCTCCCGTGGAGCGTGTTAAATTGCATTCCCAAGTGTTTGTGAGCTAAATTGGAATTGCGCCTCAGTTGCTGCAAACTGATTGTCCTGTTAATTATCAGTCGATGATAAAATGGCAAGGACGAGGCAGAACTGCACTGAGAGTAAGGCAGATGCTCAAAAAGACCTGTTAAAAAGATGGCTTTTTGCACCTGGTGGCTTTAGGGGTCATTCTGTGTAAAGATTAGGCGAGGTCAGTTGCTTGACCATTCATGCTGAAATCCATGTGTACATTAATCACATTGATAACTTAAGTAATTAATGTGAGTATTAAACATTTTTAGTGAGTCATCTTGTTCATATTCCAACGATGACTGGATGCATATGCAGGGTCAGGCGCAGAATGATTTTAGCATGAAAGCATTGTGGAAGGATGTTTAAACTTGGCACACCAGTAGATGATACTTCCGTCTCTTACTATTCTAAATTTCATCAGCCTACCCTTGATTCAAGATGTCCATCTGGCTGTACATTTCTACCTGTGTTAACTTTGTTTGGCCATAACTCTCATTTCTGTCCATGTAGTTTCAATCGTAGCATCTGGTCTTGCTTGAGTTTCTTGAAAACGTCCCACCTGTCATCCAAAGGGCTTCATCAGTTCTAAGCTAACTGGTTGGGAGTTCCAGATTTTTATACTAGTCAAAACCATTAACACTATTGAAGCTTCAGTCTGCTGGGTGTGTGATGCCCCTCTCCTTGTTATGCGAGTCGATAGGTCCTTCCCTCTCACAAAGGGGTTCGTTAGAATAACCATGACCTGGAAGACTGAGAATCTTCAGACATGCTTCCATTTCTACCAACATGTGAAAGCCTTCTCAGTGTTAGTACTGTCATTCAGATACTATTCTCACCATAACATTGATTGAATAGATCCTACGTATTACAATTAGATGTCTTGAAAATCCACTTTATTTGCGATTTTTGAACAAATCCAGAGTTTGAGACGTCTTAAGCAACAAACTGAGTCTTGATTGCCAGAAATTGCTGCATTCTCTCCATTCACCAGAAACTTCTGAACAGCTCCTGAAAACTTGAAGACTCTAGGACGTATACTTCAAGAGATATGGACATCTGAAAGTGGCATCTCGTTCAATTTCCAACTTTCCAATTTCAGCTAGAAAATGGGCAGATGTCTTTTTCAGATGCCAAGGATCATTCCTACAGAGTTTCAAGAGACTGAGATGGTCAAGCAACCACCTTCACTGAGTTGACACGGAATGACTCGAATGTCTCGTTCAAAAACTTGAAGAATTCCGGGACCATTCAGCTGAACTGCAGGCGGTGCTTCCTCAGAGCAGATGGGAGACGAATATGGAAACCAGTTAGAAAGACTGAGAGCAAAATAAAACATACTTGACCAAAAATAAAATAAATGCAGCCAAGCTCAGACTCGATACAGGGGAGCATGGTGTCGGAGGATACACTCAGCATGATGAATATATCTTGGTAGAACTGATGATTTGCAGAGATTATAAAAATGTTTAAGTAGTAAAATATCTTTAATATATAGAGCTACCACTGAGGACACCTGAGGAATTGTTGTACATTTTAATTCCAGGTGTATTTTTGAAATATGACAAGACAGAGAAGACATTGTTTGTATTTGCTGTGCTTCTAGCTATAACTGTGCTGCTGCTATAGAGCTCCAGGTCTTTATATTGCAGTGAAAAAGTGATTTAACTGGGGCAGAAAAATGTCCAGAAATTGCTTCAAGTTCAGAGGGTTAAATATATAAAAACAGAGGGAGACACATTAATAGAGGGAAGTTCAAACCCTAGCTTGTTTCTCACCTCCACAAAGCTCCCCAGGGGCTCAGTGAGGTCGGCGTGAATGTCTTATTTTATGTTTCGCAGTGTTACAGAAGCAATTGTACACATCGATCAAGGTTGTAAAGGAGTGAAAGTGGGGGTTTCCAAAACTATGATGGAATATACCGTCACCTTGACTCTTAAGTGTAAATGCATCAAGTTAGTTCAGGATGAATAATAGGCGTTTCATCTTAGAAGAAAAGGCCCATCTGTGCCTTATTTTGCTATTTATCGTATTGAATTGAGGAATATAAATATGTTTAATGTTAAGAAAGCTTCACAGATGGTGTGGGCCGTTCCGTCAGGGGTTATGTTTCTATGCTGATGAATATTTCTGCATCATTCAGATCACCTTGACTTTAGTTTCCACACCGGCTCACTGTGTCCGGCCAGAGTCGGAGGAAACAGGTGGCGAGGTGTGAGGGGCGATGGAGAGAAGGCTACTGTGTAGGCCATGTAAGCCACCGTGCTGTTTGGTCAGAGCACAGACTACCTGGGCCAGTTGGGTGTGTTCATGTGTTTACTTGTTTTTCCTCTATAGGATGGAGAAATTTGGAAGAAGACAATTTTGAAATGGTTCTATCTGCAATTGAGCAAGAAAAAAAAGCTACTAAAATGGGATTTGTTGTCATGTTACTATTGTCTTGGGTGCTCACAGGATTGTAGACAAACGTCGATACTACTGGGTCATTAGGGGAGGTCAGTTGCTTGACCATCTTGGAATCTGTTTCAGGTTTCTAGGAATGATCTTTGGCATCTGAAACTGACTTCTGTCCACTTTTAGCTGAAATTCCAACATTTTCAGAATTTTTCACCCAATGGAAAATATCAATAAGTCATTCGTTGGAAATTGATCGAGTTCCTGCTTTCAGGTTTGCATATTTCTTGAAGTATATGTCCTAGATGTTCAGAAGTGTCTGGTGAATGGAGAGAAGGACATTGAAACTTGGCACGCCAGTAGATAACACTTCCATCTCTCACTATCCCAAATTTCATCAGTTTACCCATGATTCAAGGTGTCCATTTGACCGTTTGCAAATTAATAACCTTTTTGACTGTGTCAACTTTGCTTGGCCATAACTCCCATTTCTACTAACGTATAAAAGCTTTCTAATCATTGGTAATGTCATTCAGATATTACTCATGACAAAATTGATCCAAATATATTTTTTGAAAATCCACTTTATTTGTGATTTTTGAACAAATCCTGCACTTGAGAGGTCTTAAGCTAAAAAATGGAGTATTGATTGCCAGAATTTGCTGTGTTCTCTCCATTCAACAGAAACTTCTGAACAAAGATTCTAGGACGTGTACTTCAAGAGATATGGACATCTGGAAGTGGCATGTTGTTCAATTTCCAACTCGTGAGAGGTAAAAAATTGGCAAATGTCAGTTTCAGATGCCAAAGATCATTCCTGCAAAGTTTCAAGAGATTCAGAGATGGTCAAGCATCTGAGTTGACATGGAGTGACCCTGCTGTGAACATTTGATGCCTTATCCCTCTTGTGCTCTGATGCACTGTAGGCTCCATTCATAGATTGATTTCACCAGTTTGGTGCTTTCCAAACAGTCCCTGCACCAATCCAGTGCTACTTTTATTGCCGAACATTCTGCTGTTGCTTATTTGAATGCATAATTGTTAAGATAACTCCCCTTGCCAAAGTGCGTTTGCATGAAAGGAGTGAAGGGAGTGAATCAGGATTCTAGACTGACAGTTCGTGTTAATCAGTGAAGGTGTCTTCAGGAAATAAAAATCTGTTCTTTTAATCACTTGCCTTGATAAATGAAATTTATTCTCATTTGCATATTTGAATAATTGTGCCTCCTTCAAAGGCTAAATATACTTCTGGTTGAAGTGCCTTTAGATGCACTGATTGCTGCTGCTAATCTCTACAAGTGGCCCAAGTTTTGCCGGGCAGCGCTGGAACACTCAGCAGACAGAATTACTACTCCACCGTCGTAACACTCGTTAAGGAAGAGCAGCCAGCACTTCAAGTGCTTTATTTAACAGATGGAATTTTAGTGGAGTGAAGCAGCAGTGCTTGACCACAGGGAGTAAAGTTGGTGTTGAAGCTGCCGCAGTGCACCCCTCTGCCTGTCGCCACTCTCTGGGCTGCACTGACTCATTAATGAAACCCACGTTCACAACATTTATAGCACTATAAAAATGCAGCTTTATATTGTAGAGAGTGCACATATATCAATTAGATACCAACACTTGCCCCTGCTGTGGAAATCAGTTCATTGTTTCAGTAATTTTTCAACTAAAATGAGAAAAACAAAGCTAAATATTCTGATTCCAGCTTCTGAAATCACTGCTTTCCTTTCTATATATCAGCATTTTTAATCTTTATTTTGCTCACATAAACCCAGAGGCTTCAAGATCTCAACTTTGGCTCTGCAAAGTAGTGATTTATAGTTTTTAAAATACTTGAACAGAATCAGAAATACTGTATTGATCCTAGAGGGGAAATTACTTATGTTACAGTTGCTCCTGTTCAAAGTTAGAAATATAAACAATATAAAAAATATAGTTGAACACAAGTGCAAAATATGAACTAAAAATATCAACATGAGTAGAAACAGTATAAGCATAAATGTAAAATGTGCTTTCCTAAGAAAATAATATGTAAGTGGTGTGTTGTTGCACAGAGGTAATAAATAGCATTTTATTGCACATAGACACGCAGTCATTGCACCAAGTTATTGCATATTATTGAGCGTTAACTCAAGGAGTTAAATGAACCAAGAAACTAGTTAACTGTTTGCACTGAAACATGATGAGTCTAGTCGATTGATTCAGAGAGTATGACCCTCTGAGTGAGGAGTTGTAGACCGAGCAATAAATTAATAGTCATTAGCTGCAGCCAGGGGTTGATTGATATACTCAACGAGACTGATAACCGATATTTGGAGCTGATGTGTTTTTGCAGGAAAAAGTGAAAATCTTGGTGTCAAAATTTAGAACAACCCAAACTTCACAACAAAACTTTCAAACCTTAAGTGCTGATAGGCTGTTATTCATGACAAACTAGGATAGAAATTGTTAAGAAATACTAACAATGTGATTATAGGAGTGATAATTGGCCAGGTTGATAATGTGTTGACCCGTAGTTGCAGTTAAATGAGAGTTATGCTAACCATCAGTGCCTCCTACCCAGACATCCTCTTGGCGTCTTGGAGTGATGAAGGTATGTCCTTCCTCATAAACCATCTCTAAAGCTATTTTGAGCATTTAACATCCTGTGTTGTTTACATTAATGTCTACTAGCTGTCGGTCCTCCTCTTTCCTGCCTATGTTGGTGTATTGCTGCTGCCTGTTGGTCACTGGAATAGTGTCAAACCACTGGCAGGAGTGAGTTCACATCCCTGTGCATGGCAAATAAAACAGAGGCCCACTCATATATAAATGGCTCCATGGTGCCGCTGGAGGTCTGGCGTAACCACAGGATACTTTTAAACAACACCCCCTTTCTTTTTAATGTTTGAAGAGGAGTCGTCTTAAAATTTGATGATCATTAAGATTGCACAGGCTCATGAATATTCAAACCAACAGAGCCCCCCCATTCTTTATTCCTTTCTTATCTCTTTGTCACCGTCCTCTTAGTGCAAATTGCTTCCTCTTGGCCTGAATTTGAGCAGGAGCCAAACAAACACTGGTTTCCTCAGGAGGACGCCTACCAGCACTTTAGCGGCTCTTGAATGTATAATGCAAAACACTGTGTCAGGCCGCTGCCTCTAATTGTTCTATCGAGTGTTCAGTGTTTGCGCTCATTAACGTGTTCTGCCAAGTATGGTTTGTCAGATTAATAGCGTCGCCTCCTGCGCTGCCGTAATCGGAGTGGCATGTGGCGGCCGGCAAGACGAACGTGTGTGATTTAGCTCATTGTGGCACCTGAATCAAACCGTTGGGTCCTTCTCTCAACAGGAAACAAACCAGACTGCGTGACCTGCTCCCTGTCGACCTGGCAAAGATGCACTTCTCTCAAGATCCCTGCACTTGGCTGGATTAAGAGGTTTGTTTCCGATCCTAAAACCCTGCTCATCTGCCTTCATTACAAACTGCAGCTCTGTCCTGGTAGTTTTCATCTATACTCAAACTTCAACGCTGGTCTTTCATTGTGTTAGGTGATATTAGTGCTGATGGAACGATGACTTTCTTTCCATGAATACTTGCTGACTCCAGCCTCCATGCCTTTGTTTGATAATGACAAAGTATCCCGCCGCTGATGGGAGGTGGCTGATTGTTAGCCATGTGAAGACAGACTGACTGATTTCAATGATCTGCCTCACATTCCATAACCCAGCTGTGGAAACCCGATCGCACTGGTCCGGGCTTACCTGTAGGCGAAGGGGAAACTGAGCCAAGGCGGCTGCTAAATTTTTCAACAGGTTCCAACCCAAAAGCAGCTGATAGACACCGCCGGCTTGGAGAGTTTACGCTTAGGTTTCAACCTGCGGAAGCCTACATCACTAACCTAATTGTTACAGCATACTTCAGAGCTGTGATACCACATGGCACAGGTGCAGCATATGAAGTTACAGAAAGCATCGGATTACTCAGGAAAAAAAATGCCATTGTTCAGATCTTTCCAACATCAAGTGCCATTATTGTTTTATTCAGAACAAGTATATCAGACTTATATTTCTAATGGGAGTGTGTCATAGGCAAATGAGAAAAACACACCACTTTGTAAATATTACAGAAAGATGTCAAAGCGCTGCAAAACGGAGAATCCACAAGGCTGAAGCTGCCGTGCCAAACTTAACTAAAAATACAGAAGAGCTGCTTCAAAACATTAAACCTTACATGAAACCAAGTGGAATCTTTGTTGGAGTTGAATGCCGACTGAACAACGGTATGTTTAAGCTGTGAGACCGGTCTATGTGTCACATGCATCACATCAGTTTACGTGTTTGAAGAGAGAAAAACCCATTTCCTTGTGTACTGTGAAGCCGTCCAACATGTCCATCCTTTTACCTAATGTTGTTTTTCCCTGAACTTTGAAAAACGATGGTTAGAAATGTCGGTTTGTTGCTAGGGCTCAGCGATATCTAAACACATTTCCAACTGGTAATCGCCGATATATTTGCAGTGGTGTCTGACGTTATTTGAAAAAGAGTCATACATTGCTTTATTTATTGTTCTTACTACTTAAAATGACTAAAATCCTATTTCACTGTCGAGCTACCTGCTAATAACTCTTCCTCTCTGTGCCTGCTCTTTATCAAAACATGTACAGGAAGAACTATTGTTGTCAGCTTTTCCCCGCAGAGTAGAATCAGTTTGGAATTCGCGAATAGTTAGCATCATGAACGTGTCAATCTGGAAGACCAAAGCGTCTTTACTGCACCCCGGCTCATAGCTAACTAGCTTTAACTGTCCTGACCAACTGGTTTTATTATATTTTAGGATTTCACACTTACATATTCACTAATCAGATGTTCTCTTAGAGGTCTTGGAGGCCGGGTTATTGGCCTCATGAAATCGCAGGTGAGGGATAACCTCTTTAAACAGCGTTCATTTTTTGCATTAATATTTGTGCAGTACTTCTGTGTCCCATCTCAGTAGAGTAGCTGTAGTCTAAACTGTCACTGAAATAGGAAATGCTCACGTCGGATTTTTGCACAGTTACTTTTGTAATGTTGAATACAATCTTTTTTTTTTTAAATGTCCATTTTGATATGCAGATTTTCCCCTGTGGTTGTTGTCTTGTTCTAGACATTGTAAATTCAGGTGTTGTACTTAAGAAGTCTGAGAAAATCCATATAGAAACAATAAAAGTTGATGTTGATGAAAGTGCTAACCAATCAGCATCTAAGCCAATAACTAGTGTTGGGATACTATATCTTCTATCTCTTTAAATTGAAGATAACCATGCACTGACTTATGGCTCATTCCATGTCAAGTTGGCGAGGTTGATGTAATTTGGGATAGTAAGATATGGAAGTATCATCTACTTGTGTGCTAAGTTTCAATATCCTTCCATAAGGATCATTCTAAAATGTTTAATCTATTTATTGGTTTGCACACATGCATTAAAACTGCATTCTGTCTTTCAACCAGCAGGGGGTGAATCCTCTGGTGGCAAAAACAGGTTGGACTGAATAGAAGTCTATGAGAAAATATGATGAAATATTTTAGCTTGAAGACATTATAGGAGGATATTGAAATGTTGCACACCAGTAGATGATACTTACATCTCTTACTATCCCAAATTTCATCAGCCTACACATGATTCAAGGTGTCCATCTGGCCGTTCGGAAATTACTTTTTTTTTACCTGTCAACTTTGATTAGGGATAACTCCCATTTCTACTAACAAATGAAAGCTTTCTAATCATTAGTAATGTCATCCAGATATTATTCTCACAAGAAGGGCTTGTTGAAGCTTGTTTGCCAGAATCCGCTGCATTCTCTCCATTCACCGGAAAGTTCTGAACATCTCCTGAAAATGTGAAGACTCTAGGATGTGTACTTCTAGAGATATGGACAGCTGGAGTGTCATCTCGTTCAATTTCCGACTTTATTGCAAATTTCCACTGAGTGAGAAATTATGAAAATGTTGGAGTTTCTGCTTAAACATGGACAGATGTCCATTTCAGATGCCAAAGATCTTTCCTACAAAGCTTCAAGAGATTCTGAGATGGTCGGGCAACCACCTCCGCTGAGTTGACATGGAATGACCCTCATGCGCAGTTTGTATCATGATATCTTTGCTATGATTAAAATCATTTTCTTGCCACTTTGGGGTTGCAAGGTCAACACTGCTCTGTGATGAATCTTAGCCATAGAAAGACTCTCCAGCGCTCTGGGGACCGACCGTGGAGGCAGGTTTACCTTTTATGTCTGTGGTGTTTGGACTGCGATCCAGTGTGTGTGGACACAAAGAACTGCTTTCTCAGAGAGAGTTAACTCTGGCTGCTGCTTCCAACACGTGGTTGCCAACAGATTCTTCTCCTGGGTAAACGCAGACATGGAGACAGCAGATTGCTGCTCATCCTCGGCTGCTGGGCGTGTCTTTGTCTGAGGAGCAGGAAGTCATTTTGACAAATGGGCCTATTATTGACTGCTCACTACCTTGGCAGACAAGACTCTTTGATCTGCACATTGTAAAGTCATCCATCTACTGCATGATTGATGAAAGGAGAATGGGTTTCAATGTGTGCCATTGCGATACAGTTTAGTCTTTCCACTGAGGTGTTAAAGTACTTTAACTTGACCACCTTATTTCTGTTTCTCTTGCAAATTTTCAGTGTTCCTTGTGTCTCTTCTCTTGGTGTTGCAGTTAACGCGACAACTAAAATGTCTTTTTCACTTCTTCTGATAATGATTTGTGCCCCCAACTGGAATTTCCCCATTGGAATAAAGTCAGTTAAAGTGAACTCGGTGACACCCGCTGCCCTGTCCTTCTCCCTGTTTTCCACATTGATTGAGTGGAGTGGTCACAGTAGATCCCTCCGCTACCATTTTAACCAAACTGCGTCATAAGGTATACCATCATGACGCAGTGCTTTAACTTGACTTATTTTCACCACCTCAGTTCTGTTTCTCTGTCTGCCTTTTCTTGGTTCTTGTTGCAGTTAATGAGAAACCTAAAATGTCATTTTCACTTCTTTTAATAATGATTTGTGCAACCTAAATGAGGATACAAACCCACAAAAACGTGGATGTCTATCAAGTGTCGTCCTCACCCAACCTTTGTAAACTCTACTTGAGGTCACTCTTGCTGCACTGCCAATACACTCGGCCACGTCAAAACAAGGCAGTCCTGCGGCGAGCAGCGGTAACCTTCAGCGTGGGTGTTGTTGAATCTGTTATTAATGTGGTGAGTGTGCATTTTTTTTTCGTACAGTGAAGGCTCCAGTATGATTTTTTTTTCTTGCATAGTGCGTTAATGTATGCAGAATTCAGCACAAACCCTCGTAAGACCGGAGAGTGCAAGCAGGCAGGGAGGAATGCTGTTGTGCGTTTGCTTAGGAGGGAGGGGTAACAAGTGAGAAGAGGGCTTTCTTGTCTCCCAGGGGAGAAAGATGAGAGCGAGGGAAGCTTGGATGCATAGGTAGAGAGCGGGGGATGGTGTCAAAACCAAGGAGGGAGGAAGAGGAATAAAGGGCTGGGGTGGAGTACATTGTCGTAACTGAGCTTATAGTACAAATACATCTTGCATACCAGAATGCCACATTGGGTGAAAACACCTTTTAAAGGCACACGTAAAGATTACATGTGACATGCCCTTGGTGGCATACCTTTACCAGTTATTAAATAAAGAAAGTTTAACCTTGCTCGGCATCATCTGGCAAAAAACTCTGTTCCCATTCAATGGTCAGCCTAGATTCTTGTTGATTTTTCTGTTTTTTTTAACGGTAAAAAATCACGTCACAGTGACTGTGAATAAATCAAAATTGTAGAAAACAAGGATTCAGGGTTCTTTCTTGTCATATCAGCGCATGTATTCACATGAGGCGGCAGGAAATTAGCACTAGGGACCTGGTTGTAAGCCAAAGAAATGAATGAATAAAAATAAGAAAAAGACAGGACAAATGCGTAGATGTGAACGTCCTCATTAAGAATAATAGAAACTACTGCAAACACCCCAAAAATAAATGTGGTGAATCGATAGTATCACATAATGCACTGTGCTAGTTGACGCAAACCAAGACAAAGGTGTGTCTGATTAGGCCACCTGAAATGATAGGCTAAGCAGAAAAGGTCCACATCGAGAGGAAAATCAGTAGAACGTGACTTTGTGGGAAATTTAGTCATCAATCTCTCTGAACTTTTAATACAGAGTCTGCTCGATGTCACAATAAATGCCTATATCGTCAGCTGGTTGGGAGTCCCAAGAGCTGCAAATGCTCTCTGGAGATGAAAATGAGAATAAAAACGTCCTGAAAGCGACTTGCTCTTGGAATGGACTGCTGCCTTGAAGTTACAGTGAAGACAGATGGTAAACAAAGCAGGGTTTTTCCTGGCTCAGAACGGGCCTTGGAGGGGGTGAGTAAGCATGATTGGTCTGCGCACAGTACAGGCAACGAGTCTCTGCTGCCTTATTTGACTGAAATCTGTGAACTTTCTTCTTGATCATGTGAATATAAATGGGGGCAAACCCTTAAATTAAATGAGTTATAGCTTTCTGATGCAATGCCACGGCAGTCAGCGCATTCCCCTGCTGGATTTTTCTGACTATTGAGATGCGATTGATGGATTTAATACAGCACATTTCTAGGGTCTGGCGCTTTCCTCAACACTCCTCTTTGACTGGCTTAGTGTCCGCCGTCCAGTTCAGCAGAGCCAAGTGGATATGAGCTGTTAATCTGCAGAGATGGGAGAAGCGTGCCCACACTTCCTTCCACAGTCGTCTCTTCTAGCGGAGCACAGTCGGTGCATCTGTGAGAGAGTGGGTGGTTTTGCACTGCTTGGGAAAGACTTTTGAGTGCGCTCCACGCTAAGCCCTCCCCTTCTTCCTCCCTCTCTATCTGTCTCTCCCTTCTCTCCTCCCTCCAGCAGCTGTTTTCCTGTCTTAGCTGGGAACTGGAGCCAAGCTGTTTTTCCCCATCCTCGCGTCACAAGCAGGAACTCACCGACTTACCGACATACACACACACACACACACACACACACACTGTCTTTTTGTCTGTCTCAGCCCTGTCCCACACTCGTCTGGCTGTTGACTGTGTGCTGACCTCATTTTGGACTACAGACTGAGGAGCAAGTATTCCCACTCTTCTACTTGGCTGCTGTGATTGCGCCTTCACATTGCGGTGTGAGAGCCGCCTGACTGTTGGTAGAAATGCTTTCATGGTAAGATGTCTCGTCTCTTCTCTCAGGCCACTTCTGTCTCTTGACCTCTTGTCTGTGCTTCTATCAGTCCGTGATATGTTCTCGGGTTTCCAGTCTCTCTCCCTCGCTAACTCTGCTGCGGGGCTTATTCCATGTTGACAGTTTCCAGAAGTCTTTCTGACTCTGTGCTACAGCGTTCTCCCAAAGAAAGTCTCTGAACGAAATAAAATGTCAAACAATGTGTGTTTAAAAGTTAGCTATTTTATGATGGCTTGTGTAGTTCAGTACTTTCATGGGTAAAACCTTGCATAATTAAATCCAGCTCGAGTCACTTTTTCTGTTTGTTTCATCCGGTACTGGAAGTTTTGGTTTCTGGATGTTTAAAAGCAAAGACTGTTTGTTCTGCCTGTCCTCCTCTGCGTGGCTGTTGCCGGCGTTGGACCCTCAGTGTAGTGTTTCACACGTGAGTGGCCGAGTGGTGGGAAAGCGGCACACGATAGTGGACTTTTGGCATCGTGTTACACTGCCGGCATACGAGACCGGCTCAGCCCTGACTCGTAACTACACCGTACCCAACCCGGCAGGCTGAGCCGAGCCTAAGCGTCAGATCGTACTAGAAAAGACGTGGCACGTACGACAGCACTGAAATCAAAAGTATCTACACAGAGCAGCTGTGCTCGAAAGGCAGAGTGAAAATCCAGGAGCCTGGATCTGCAGTGTCGGTTAAAATGCTGAACCCCAAGCTGGACGATTTTGCTCCCGTCACATTTTTACTCACTGTTGGTCTTTTTTGTTACTGCAATGCAAATACAGCAATTCAGCCCAGTTCAGCTGAATATGAAACACAGCAGGGACGCAGAGTTTGTACAGAGTTAGGTTAGTGCCCATGGCTTATCTTCAGCTAATAAATATAATTGTGGTATTTAATTAAAAAGCACTTTATTCTTTGTCAAAGTGATTTTGTAAAATGAAATATCACTATACAGAACCGAACACCACAAATCATCAGTTCAAGGACCATCGGATAGTTCAAAATTGGACAATTCTTTCTGTGTTTGCAAGTTTTGGCCCCGGAAAAAACGGATAAAAAACCAAACTAGCTCAAATCCTGACTCATTTCTCAAAGCGAGAATGTTGGATTATCGGAAAGAACAGAAGTGATTGTCCACAGACGTCCCTAACTCCCAAGTCAGAAAGGTGTGGGCGGAAAGGGGTTTCCAAAGCAATTCAACCATGAGATGAAACACTCTTCTAAACATTATCATCAGTCTGCACTTTCCAATGTCAATTACGCTTTTTCCTGAAGCTTGGGAGAGCTCACTGATACTTGTCAAGTGTCAGGAAACCAAGTGATGAAAACATCGCAGCAGTGGGAATACGTTTCAGTCAGAGGAAATTAGGTTACCTGCTGTTTTTCATCCTCAGCTAAACATTAAGTAACTTGTCCACTTGTAGCTCTCTACGTCGATTTGATTTGGACCTCATGCAATCTCCCCTCGTCTTATCTTTCTATCGTGACGATGCCTCACAGACGTGATATACGAAGAGAACCTGCACTTTGCAATCAAAAGCAATCATCCAGTTTCATTGCATGTCACATAGCGTGAGATGAGGTGGTGCGCAATCTAACGCAGACTGTTTGATTTGGAAGAAAAACATAAGTCATCATCTTGCATCCTTCACCTGCCCTGCTCTCATATTTGGAAAATGTAACCAACAATACACAAGCTGGGGCCACAGAACTGCCACTTTTATGCATCACAAAACTTCAACAGTGGAGGAGATTGTGAAGGAAGGGAACAAAAGAGGGCAACAAGAAATGCTGATTTGGCAAAATGAGTGCAAGGTAAATGTCTTGAGCCGTAGTATTGTGTTAGCTTGCCAGTAGGTTCTGTCTTCTGGCTTCTGTTTGGCTGGTTCATAAATGTGGGTCCTGAGTTTCTGCTTTCTCTTTTGAAGCAGAAGCTCTAAATCGTCAATAATAATTACCTTTATTCATATCTCATTTTGCCTTTTCTTTATTTGAGTCTGTAACGTAACAGACTAAGAAATAGAATAAGTACATTAAAGGCTCTGTGTGAAACATTAAGAACCACTGGATACTGCTAGAGCATCAGCAACTCGGACCAAAATGAATCAGTGTTTCGGGCCACACCTTCCCTCTTCATGAAGGTCATGTACACAAACGTCATCCATGAGCTCATGCTAGCTTTGTAAAATACATTGAATGGTCTTAGCGAGTTGTTGTCGGCTCCATTATTGTTGTCTTTGGCTCTCTCCAGTCCATGTGTGTCTGTTTCCACAGCCTGATGGGCCTGTGTCGGATACACTAATAAAATACTTATTTGGTTTTGAGGGGTACTGGCTAAACGCTGGGCTGCACTTTTAAAATGCGGCGTTGGAGATCACTGTCGGACAGCTCGCAGTTTCAAAGGGAGGGAGTCACATGCATGCAACTGGCTTCCTAAACATTGAACTGACAAGCTAACTTCAGTCTGCTAAAGATGACATTGCCATCCTTTATCTTTACATTGCAGATGGTTGTTTGCTGCTCTATAAAAGCTTTATTTGTGGACATGTGTAATAGACTAAATATGCATATGGACCTAAATGAATAAAATGTAATCCAACATCTGAAGCTTCTAAAAGAACTAAAGCAGACAAGAGTTGCACTCAGAAGCTCCGGCCTGCTGACCACATCCATTCTGCTCGAGCTCTAAATCTAGTTAGTAGTCTAAATTTGTAGTAACTCAAAGACGGACTCAACATTGCAGAAAAACAAACACTTTCACCAAACTGTGAATCCATAAAGACATAATCTCGTTGCACCCTCGGAATACGAATTAGAAATATGGTTGAGAAAATGTTCAAACTGTTTTGTTTAGCTTTGGTTTGCGCTGGTGTTGTCGGCTTTTTTTCTTGTAGAAGAGGCCGAACTCTGACAGCCTTGCATTGGAATGCGTTGCGTATCCTCTCGTCAGGATTTAACCGCTGTTAACCACTGTTTTATAGTCTGGATTAAGCTGTGGCTGGCTTTGGTCGTCCTTTCACACCACTGTTTGGTTTACAGCTATCTCTAAACCCTTATTATCCTTGTCAACTGGCACACAGCAAGTCAAACCTCCTGTTTCTGTCTTTCCCTTGGCTCGTCTAGTCTGCTGTCATTGAATCAATATCACTAATAATTAAAAATCTATCAGCATAGTGTATTTTAGCGCAATCTTCAGTCTGTGCAAGTAATAATGCAACCAAACCTGCTGTTGAGTGTTTGTCCATAAGGGCTGCCTTCAGCGAACTGTTTCATTCACCCCTGTAACAGATGCTAAGATGGCAGGTTATCATTTGTTTGTGTACATACATACATGCTCACACCCATGTAATCATTGCCAGCAGTTGATGTTCTGATGCTGTGGCGCAGATAACACAGTGTTAGTGCTACTTCAAAGTCCCTGCATTAATAGTCTGCATTAAGGCGCCCTTAAGCTGTATGTATCTGCTTGTGTGTGCTTGGGTGGGGGTTGCTAGCGCTAAGACTGGCTGCTTGTGTTTGATATGCCAACAATGGTTGTCATGCTACTCAGCCACCGTCTCCATGTCACTGCCTCACTTGCACAGATAACAAGTTTTGCGCCGTGGATTCTGGTTCGGCCGCATCTTAAGTAGTGCCGGTTCTTCCTTGCATCCAATCCCTGCGCTCTGAGCCAAGGTGAATAACCGAGCTGATATCCAGATCTGCTTTTTTAAAAAAAGCGGAGGAGATGGAAACTGAAGTCAAATGTGGGGGAGATGAAGCAGAGATTGTTCTTGGTTTGCAGCAGCTGCATTTGCCACTTGATAAGTTCTCCCACCGAATTCAGATCCCTTAATCTGACGAGGTGTCGGGTTAGACGCCACTTCTCATCGCTTCATTCCCAGACTTTTCTTTTTCCTGTCAGGTTTCCCTCCATCACCCATCACTCATCTGCCCTATCAGTGTTTCTCTCCCTTGTCATCTCTACTTAGCTTGTCCTTAGCTCTCATCTCTTCACTGATACTCTTCATCAACCCTGACCTTCTTTTGCTACCTTTTCTCACTCCTTTCATTAGTCATGTTAATGATAAGGGTATTGCTCTCTACTATGTGGTGTACTATAAAAAGCAAAGGCTGTTTTCCTCTTCCTGCCCAGTATACAAACATTTCTACATGCTAATATTAATTAGTGATGTGTATTATGTGTTTTCACATTAGACTAACACTGTATGACTCTGTTCATTTCAAATGTGACAGCAGTGACCATGACCTTGACTCCTGATGCCCCAAATATCTCCCCTTCCTCTCAGTGCTCATTTAAAATTAATGCCTCTTGGCCACTTTTTTGTTGCTGCTGGTGTGAGGACGTGGCCATTTGTTTAGTTTAGAGCTGAAGCACTTTTGTTGAAGCTGATCTGAAGGGGATTTTGTTGATTGATGAAAGGTAATTGGCAATTATTTTCATGAGTAAATAGGTCATCACTTGTCATTTTTCACAAAAATACCAAGCGTTTTCTTATTTCTGCTTCTGGAATGTGAATATATTGTGGTTTTGTGTAGATTCTCAGTCATCCAGGTCATGGCAATCGTAGGAGCTTCAGTAGGAGTCAACTGGACTTCTCTCGTAGGTTCTTGAAGACATTGCACCTCTTGGATAAGAGGTGAAACCAAGAATCCTCAAGAGAAGTCCAGTTGACTCTGTCTTCTGGTTGTCACTAGTTTTAAATGAATGAAAAGTGAGTATTTTGAAATTTGGGACAGTAGGCCAAGCACGCATTTGAGAAGTTTTCTGACGATCGTACGCTATCTTACACTAATCCCAATTTGTCATTTTATGAGCTTTTTAGAGGATACGTACAGATTGCATCATTAAATAGATAAATAACTGCGGCGTCCGGACGTTCTTACTCCGTGTGAACTATGCAAAGTCGTGATTGGTTGTGACACAACTGGGACGACAAGGGCACGCTATGCATCTTGGAGGTGTAACTTACTTTGTTCTTATTTTGCAGAAGCCAAAAAAATAACTAAGAATAGCAGCCTGAAAGAAGAAGCGTTGTCGGGAATCCTTCTTATCAGATACTGTGCAGACTGTGAATATGGATAGTTACTGTTGACATTAGCTGTATAAGTTAATTGCATGAGCCTTGTCTCCATTGCCTCGCCGGGATTCTGTTAATCCCTTAATTGATTCATTACACGGCGGTTGCCTGTGCAGAAGTCAGAGGCGATGTAAGTTTCTCTGTCTCGTTGAAGCTGTTTTCTGGTCATAGTTTGGTTGTTTTTACTTCCTGCATTGATAAATTGGGTAATTAATGGAGCTTTATCTACAGGATAGTGCTTTTTATGCTGTCATTGTTGCAGTGTATAGGGTTAGTTGGGGATGTAGTAATTTACCAACATCTGTCAGCACGTTGTCACCTTAGGAGGCAACTCTCATCTTCCACTTCTGGGTTTTAAACTTTAGAAACTACCACTGTTATGCATCTGTGCTGCAGACAGTCATCTGAAATCACGTTGGTGTCGCCTTGAGTGCAGAAGCTGAACATCATTTGGTGACTCTGTGCTCGATATTGATCATCCAGCTAGTTCTAATGAGTGAGAACTCGGCAACTGACAAAACAGCAGAGATGCGACTCATGAAAATCGAACCAGAGAGAAACAGGATGCAGAGATTTTAGTTAAATTGATATTATTTGTATTCAAGCAGGAACTAACCATGTGGGGAGGATTGTTACTGAGCTCGTCAAATCGCATGATTTCCCTCTCCTATACTTTTGGTTTCAGAAAATTGAAATCTTTGACTCTTTTCTTACATTTCCCAGATTAAACGATCAGTCAACAATTTAAACTTTTCTAACTGTGGTTTGTTATCTGTAGAAATCATGTTTCCTGTTGAAGAGTTGAGGACAGCCTGTATTAAAACAACAATACACTTGAGGATAGAGGTCGTACTCTGAATATGTGAAGCTGTGCCTCCTGTACTGTCAGGATTTGTTGGTAGCTGATGACATCGCTGGAATGATCTTGCCTTCCCACTGCTTGCTCATCATGCAGCTATAAACCAGTATGTCACAATGTCGGGTTGAAAACTGCCCTTGTTTGTCTGGCTACCATGTTTGTGTGTGTGTTTTTTCTGCATGTGTTATTGATAAAGACTTCAATCAGTTACAGTTGTGTGTGTGAGTGTGTGTGAGACTGAAAGAGGAACAGCTTTCTGCACAGCGGGGCTCAGGCAGTGCTGCCATTCAAGCACTGGGGGTAAAGTTGATTTGAAGTTTGATATTCACCAGCTGGAAGTGCCGTTCTGATGTCAGCAGCTCAATGCGGATGACATCAAATATTCCCAAAGGGTTTTTATAGAGAGGCTGATGGGACCGCTTCCCTCTCAGTCCAGAACACCCTCTGGCTGGAATCCTGAATTGTTGATGTGGCCAGAATCTATCACAATGTAGTTTCTGACATTTTTTTTATTCGCCTTTATCAGTTTTATACCATTTTATTGGCTGTGTGAGCAGACAAGCTCTGACAGTACATTTTTCTTTGCCAATTGCTTTTTCATTTCTATTAAAATATGATTACATTATCAAACTAAGTGAGCAACGTCTGACTTCAAACATGTTCTCTACTTAAAAACCCACACGTAATAATATAATAATAGACGTGGACTCAGACATAAAGTGCTTTGGACACACAGCACCAGACTGACTGATTACAATTTTAGAACTGAGTGTTTAATTCCAGATTTGGCTGCTGTGGTTGAATTGCGGACATCTGCATATGTCATTCTGTGTATTGGAGATTAACTGGTCATTGGGTCATTTCGTGTCAACTCAACATAGGTGGTTGCTTGACCATCTCAGAATCTCTTGAAACTTTGTAGGAATGATCTTTGTCATCTGAAACTGACATCTGCCCAATATTTAGCTGAAATTCCAACATTTTCTTAATTTTTCACTCAGTTGAAATTTTCAATAAATTGTGTGTGTTGGAAATTGAACGAGATGCCGCTTTTAGATGTCCATATCTCTTGAAGTTTTAGTAGTATAATTATTTGCTTAAATAGGTGAAATATTTTGGCATGAAGGCATCTTGGAAGCATATTGAAACTTGGCACACAAGTAGATGATACTTCCATCTCTTACTATCCTAAATTTTCACCAGCCTACCCATGATACAAGGAGTCCATCGTGCCGTTTGGAAATTAATTACTTTTTTCTACCTGTGTCAACTTTGATTGCCCATAACTCCCATTTCTACTGACATATGAAAGATTTCTAAGCATTAGCAATGTCGTTCAGATAATATTCTCACAATAACATTGATCAAATAGATCCTGTGTATTACAGATATATTTTTCCAAAAGTTTTGAAAATCCACTTTATTTGCGATTTTTGAACAAATCCTTAATTTGAGAGGTCTTAAGCCAAAAAAAGAGTCTTGATTGCCAGAATCTGCTGCATTCTTTCCATTCAACAGAAACTTTTGAACATCTCCTGGAAATCTGAAGACTCTAGGACAGGGGTGTCAAACTGCGGTCCTCAAGGGCCACAATCCAGCATGTTTTAGATGTTTCCCTCTTCCAACACGCCTGATTCACATGATCAGGATCGTTATCAGGCTTCTGCAGAGCTTGATGATGAGCTGATCATGTGAATCAGGTGTGTTGGAAGAGGGAGACATCTAAAACATGCTGGATTGTGGCCCTCGAGGACCGGATGTTGACACCCCTGCTCTAGGACGTATACTTCAAGACATATGGACGTCTGAAACTGGCATCTTGTTCAGTTTCCAACTCGCGAGAGATTTATTAAACATTTCCATTGGGTAAAAAATGATGAAAATGTTGGAATTTCAGCTAAAAAGTGGGCAGGTGTCAGTTTCAGATGCCAAAGATCATTCCTACAAAGCTTCAAGAGATTTTGAGATGGTCAAGCAACCACATTTGTTGAGTTCACGGCGAATGACCCTACTGCTAATCTAAAACATCACTAATTAGCCTTTTTTTCCTCATCAAAATTTTCCCCTCTGCTTCTTCTGATCCCCATGAATCTCTTCTCTCACTCGCTTTCTCTTTCTAACCGTTGACGCCTGAATCATTGCCAGCGCAATCTGAGCGTGCACGAGGGCTTTTATTTTGCATGTATGTTACAGATTCACAAATGTCAGCTGAGTGATCGATAGCCTCTGTGATTGCAATCTCTTTGTCTGTGAATGCATTTTGCCGTATGATAACGAGACCCCTCATTTATCCTGAAATGGCTCCATGCGTCATCTTTAGTGGTATAAATTAATTAAAATGGAAATGGAGAGCTTGTCTGTCTTCATGGGCTGTAGTCATGAGATAATGTTCTGCAAATGACTTTGTCTGCCAGTAAATGTGCATGTTGAGAGTACTCAGTCTTGTGAGTTGTTGTCAGAGCTGTTGTCCATTCATCATGCCGTGGTCTGATGCATTATTCTTGCTTCTCTCTACAATGCACCGTGTATTTACTTGGTGACATTTAAACGGAAACAAGAAAATGCAAAAACCATAACCTGTGTAAATGGTGTAGCTGCTCTGCATTATGATCAGAGGCCAAACTCATTTATGTCAATTAGAAAAATGTGGCTGATGGAAGTGTAGAGCGCTCAGTGTGTGAAACCTGGCTCTAATAGGGGTGTAACTGTAAATTATGCTCGATAAGAGACTGCCTCGGTTCAGTATGCCCTCTGATCCAAACAGTAGCTGTCACAGTAGTCTTGATATTTACATACTCTCACTCCTGGAGCTTCTAGATTGTGACTTCAGTAGCCTTTTAGCAGTGCACAAGTTGTCATCGGTTGTTATCAGCTACAGGCTTTAAACTTGGGTGTCATTTTCTTTAATTTTTTGAGACGTGTTCACCAGCAGTATGCAGCTTCTGTATTCATGCCGTACAGGACCAGCTACAATGTGAAGCTTACTCCTGATTTAATCACAGAACTCCTTGTCAAGTCTTTTTTTCCCCCACTGACTGTTTTAATAAGGTTTATTCAGACAATATGGTTTCATTCCGTGTCAACTCGGAGTTTGGGGGAGGCCAGTTGCTTAACCACCTCAGAATATGTTGAAACTTTGCAGGAATGGTCTTTGGCATCTGAAACTGACATCTGACCAGCTGAAATAGCTGAAATTCCAACAGTTTCATAATTTTCCACCCAGTGAAAATTTTCAATGAATCATTTGCGAGTTGGAAATTGAACAAGATGCCTCTTTCAGACGTCTATATCTCTTGAATCCACAATGAATGGACGCAGACTTAGGGTCAGGAGCAGAATGATTTTAGCATGAAGGCATCATGGAAGGATATTGAAACTTGGCAAACAAGTAGACAATACTTCCGTCTTTTCCTGTCCTAAATGTCATCAGCCTACCCATGATTCAAGGTGTCCATCTGGCTGTTTGGAAATTACTTACTTGTTTACTTGTGTCAACTTTGATTGGCCATAACTCCAATTTCTACTAACATTTGAAAGCTTTCTAAGCATTATTATTGAATCTTAGAGGTCTGAAGCAAAAAATGAGCCTTCATTACCAGAATTTGCTGCATTCTCTCCATTCACCAGAAACTTCTGGACATCTCCTGAAGATGTGAAGACTCTAGGACGTATACTTCTAGAGATATGGACGTCTGAAAGTGGCATCTCGTTCAATTTTCAACTCACAAGAAATTAATTTAAATTTTCCATTGGGTGAAAGATTATGAAAATGTTGGGATTTCAGCGTAAAATGGGCTGATGTCACTTTCAGATGCCAAAGATCATTCCTACAAAGTTTCAACATATTCTGAGGTGGTCAAGCAACCACCTTCACTGAGTTGACACAGACTGACCCAATGGCTTCATGCGTTCTTTACTTGCCAGTGTTGGTTAAAAGAGAAAAAGGCGGCATTATGTTGTGGAGTTTTACTTCTGGAATTGCAATACAGACTTTTGATAGTTAAAGTTAGAAATATGTCAAACTTATTTTTTTTTATTCGTATTTTATACTCAAGAGTCTTCGGGTGGATTTTTCTCTTACTGACAGCATGCTGGCATTTCAGTGCCTTAATAATGACAGTTGGAATTACGGCCAATTAGAGACTGTTGAATTCTGACATTTTTCAAAATGTCACATACTGACACAGATGGGTTTTTCCGTTATCCCTGCCATACCAAAAATTAACTGTAACCCCAAATTTTGTGCACAGAGCAAATCATCGATTTAGTGTACCATCACACCCCTAATCTTCTGAAATAACAAAGCATCTATGTGGCGGCTTTGTTTTATAAGCAGGCAGCACCGTCTCATGTTGTGCAGACTCGGTGGAGCTCTGCGTACGGCTGCAGAAGGTTATTAAGTTGAAGTAGCTTCAAATTATGTCATCATCGTCTGATCCTTTAATCTTTTAACTCGCTTCAACTCGTTATATACACACACAGCATCTGCGTGTGCCTCCCCCGGTGGGTCAGTACGAGTTATTGTTCTGTACTTTCCCTGGAAGAATCACGCAGAGTTGTTTCCCAAGAAACTATAGGGGAGTGTGAAAAACATCGGAGAGATTGCGTACAGGAAAGAGCGATAGAGGACAGGGAGCAGTGGAAGTGCAGCAGATCTGGAACAGCTCGGTTGTACAGGGAAACTCTGCACCTGTGTTTGGAAGTAGCTCGAGGCCTTCAATCTGCTTGCTGGGAAAGCTCAGCATGTTGCGTTTTCTTATAAACTTATAAAATATGAATTGCATCACATTTGTTTGCTCGGGGAAGAGGGCTAACAGTGAGTACTAACTGCATGACTTTACAGGAAGTCAGCGGTAAGTTTCAACAGATCCTCTGTTTCTGAGTGTTCTTCATTGGAGGGCTTCTGGAGAATTTTTGTACTATTTAAAGATGGGCTTTGTTTTATCAGGGGGTAATGAGTAATCGTTACAGTAACTGGTGGTCTATGAACCAAAGTTTAATAACCGACTACTGTTGGAAGGTGTCATCATCTCGGCCTGTTGACCATCAGCGTTCACCATAAAGAAAGAAAACTTACATGTCTAATTTGCTGCTATCTTTGTTTATTTCCCAAATAGCAGTTGGTGTATTAAGGGGCAAACAGATAAGTTCCCACACGGAGAAACCAGATGTTTGTTCGTGCCTGAAATTGGCAAGTGGAGAGGGAAAAAGTTTTTGAGAGGAAGGTTTGAAGTATAGAGAAGTTCAGTTATCATTACTCCTTCTTTGTCATTTTCCTTTTCATTCTGCAGCTCTCACTGGAAGCCAGAACTGTTGATGCCATATTTCTGCTCTCCGTCTCTGGCAGTGTCTTTGTTTGATGAAAAAAAACAAGTCTTTTTCTTATCAACTTTTATAAGCCAAGCCAAGAAGGACTGCAGCTAGCAATTTTCCAGGGTTCCCACGCAGAATAGAGAAGTATGTAGTTTAAATTGGGCAATTTCCAGGTCTGGAGAAGTATGGACACATTCCGTCCAATCCAAGCCTTTTTTTGTTTTCAGGTTGTCCATTCATCTGACCCAGTGTCATTACTGCAATACCTCAGGAATGCCATGAGGGAACTTGGACTCGAGGATGAACTGATTAGATTTTGGTGGCCAAAGTTCACTGTGATCTCACAAAATGCATTTTTGGCCCTAACAAAATTTAATCTAATATGATAAACTGATGGAATTTCACTTTGGCATCATCGTGTTCTGCAAAAATTGTGACTGTATTTTGCATTTGGTGCTCAATTTTTAAGCTCTTTCATAGTCTTCCCTACATATATTGTTTGAGTCTGGACAAATATCGATGTAAACTGCAGTTTTCAGGCATGAATATTTGTATATAACTTTTTTTGTTCAATATTGGAAGGGAGAATAATACAAGTCCTCTTTGGGCAGAGATGTTGTTGCTTTTCTACTATGAAAACTACTCTACCCAGAGCAATAATTTTCTGGCAATCATCATCAACATCATAGCATGCACAGTCGGAATGCAACATACATGTTAGAAGCTGGATTTTAAAACCATTTATTAACTTTAGAGTCATCTGGTTATTTGCACTCGGATGTCAGATATGGTCTGAAAAGTCTTCAGAACAAGTTGGAAGCTTCTGTCTGGGAAAAGTAGTAACATTTGAAATAGAAATTGTAGGATCACTGATTTTCATTATCAATAATTACCAGTTGTTTTCTCCAAAAATGTATTAATAATTAGTGGTCCATAAACCATTGGGAAACGGTACAAAAACGCATTGTTTCCAAGAGTCCAAGATGACATCATTAAATGTCTTGTTTTGTCCAACCGGCAGTCTAAAATTTATTGTCATTCAATTTACTTCAGTTAAGTCTGGTGTTTCAGTAAAAATCAGCGTTGTTTTTTTGCTTGAAAAAAACTTCCACATGATCAATTAATTGACTAAATGTAGCCTTAAAGATGTGATGTGTATTTTATTTTTATTTGTTTATAAAGTTTAGGTTTCTGACTATCATAGTATACTTAATTTAATGTTGCCGTTGTAAATTTGGACAAATTGAACAAAATGTCCTGTGTTTGTATTAAAATGTTGTCATAATTTTGTCTTTTTGTGTGCGTTTCAGGAGTGTGGTTCCCCCCGGTTGAAGACAGTTTGTGTGTCGAGCAGCATCTGTCCATCCAGGACCCACAGCATCATCACTGTGCCCATGAGGTAACGTCAGGATCTACCGGCCCCTCATTACCACCCTCGGTCCATCCTTTTCCCTCCCCGCTGCCCCTTCCTCCCTTGGATCCACCCAGCCATGGGCCAGAAGATCTCGGGCAGCATCAAGTCAGTTGATGTACGCGGGGAGCCTTCATACCGGCCGGTGCGCCGTGAACTACGGGGCCCAGATTTCTGCCGGCCCCCCAGGCTGGACTTACTGCTGGACATGCCGTCGGCCAGCGCCGAGGCTCAACTTCGCCATGCCTGGAACCCCGATGACCGATCGCTCAATGTCTTTGTTAAAGAGGACGACAAGCTGACATTTCACCGACATCCTGTAGCACAGAGCACAGACTGTATCCGAGGCAAGGTAGGCTACACCAGGGGCCTCCACGTATGGAGGATTCACTGGCCAGCCAGACAAAGAGGCACCCATGCTGTTGTGGGGGTGGCCACCGCTGAAGCGCCTTTACACTCAGTGGGCTACACGGCCCTGGTGGGCTCAGACTCTGAGTCCTGGGGCTGGGACCTGGGTCGAAACAGACTCTACCATGACGGAAAGAATCGTCCCGTTTCCTCATCAGCGCCTACATACCCCTGTTTCTTGGAGCCAGATGAATCATTTGTGCTTCCAGACTGTCTGACGGTGATACTGGATATGGACGAAGGGACGCTGAGCTTCATGGTAGATGGACAGTACCTGGGAGTGGCTTTTAGGGGGCTAAAGGGCAGGAGACTCTATCCCATCGTCAGTGCTGTGTGGGGGCACTGTGAAGTGTCGATTCGCTACATCAACGGACTAGATCGTAAGTGCAACACCGACCACACACATAGTAACAAAAAGCATAATATTTATAAAGCAACTATAAATGTGGTTTACTTCTGTTTTTCACTCCCCTTCATGCTCTTAAATGATGTCGATTAGCTGACTGGCACTAAAGATCAGTGCCGTTATGTTGTGTGATTTTCAAGTACAACTTCTGCCTTTGCATTCTCTTCACTGTCTTCACATGTCAGCTCAAACACCTGTTATTCCCGTCTGCTGTTTGTTTGCTGACATAGCGTGGAGCATTGGTGCTGTATAATTTATCAAAATGCGTTAATTGGCAACATTTAGAGCAGCAGTTTGCAAAGGGTTTTTCTTCCTGATGGTGCAGTGTCTTCCTAAACAAGACATCTTTATGCTTAGAATGTCTTGCCTGCATCTGTTTGATGTCAGAACCTTGTTCACCCCACGACTTTTCAGGCTAATCCCTGTTTAAGTTTAGCACGGTCCCTCGTTATTAGAACCTGTCATGCTGCTTCTTAGGATGTGTTCATGTGCTGCTCTGTGGTGATACCTGCTTGAACTTGATTTATAGTCAACATGCACACACAGATTTATATGTATATATAACTGTAATAACTTGCACTGCATGAAAAGTCAATAACTCACAGCTCTGTGTTTATTGAATCGCCTTTCAGGTATGAATGCTATATCCTATTTAAGTGTTGCTATTTGCATTTGCATCATTGTGTGGAATTGTTTTGTTCATGGCTTAAGGTCAAGGTGGACTTAAATTAAGACCTGCTTCTTGAGGCTGCAATGGTCCAGGGGTGTGTTGTGATGGAACCACAGGGGGAGAGGAGGAAGAGAGAAGCAGTGTTGGATTCTTGGAAAGTGAAGTGCAGTCAGTAGTAAGATGTTAGTTACAGGCTATGACCAGTCATGTGTGACTAGTTCTACACAAAGTGCACTTGTTTTGAATATAGATAGAGTCTGTATCGGGCAACTGAGTCATTCTGGCAGCCTTCACTAAACTGCTAACTCTCTCGAGAAGTCAGTCATGCAATCCTGAGTGTGACTGAAGTGATGTCTTCACAGTGTAATATGTGTGAAATACGGAGGATTTTTTTCCCAATTTCAACAAGTGCGTCCAGAAATAGTAATGATGTGGATATTTTCCAAATACTTGGTGTTGGCGCTCCCTAAATGTCAGGATGGAAGGTTTGACGCAAGACTGAGAAGGCTTCTCTTGCAGATTTGTCATTTAGCATGTTCTTCAGAGAGCCCGGAAGATGGAAACGCTGAGCACATTTGTCTCCTCTGATCTATAAAAAGCCCACAATGAGAGCGACTGCTGCTTTGTTTACCAATAGGAAGCCGCTTTAACATGCTCTCTGTACTAACATGTACCGTTGCCGCTCTGCTTCCTTCGATCACTTTGTGGACCTCTCTCAAGCCCTCAGTTGTCCTCACATTTTCACACATGCAGAGTAAAACAAGAAAACTGCATCCGACTCTGATGTAAGAGGAAAGTCAGTTTTAGCACTGTCCCAAAGTCTCCATACAGATCAGTGTGTGTGTTAACTTGCCCTTCTCAGTGTTTCTCAGTGCCCTGTCGCTCTTTTCTGTTAAATGTCATCATTTCAACACGCAGAGTCGTCTCAGATTGTGTAATAGCCTTCAGTTGTCCCTCCAGCTCCGGCCTGCATGTTGCACAAAGACCCGAAGCAGGCTGGGGGCGTTGCCGACAGTGTGGCATGGACACCGTGTCCATGGCCGCGAGCCATGTGTGTGTGTGCTTGCGGACAGCAGACTGTTGAGGGGGAGTTTTGGAAGATGTCCCAGTGTGCCTCTGAGCTCAGCGTCTGGCCTCACATAGTGGGAAACCTCAGGTTAGGGTGTGTGAGTATATGTGTTTAAGCAGCTGATGTACACATGATCTAGAGCACTTGAAGTCCTTTTCTACAAACACACATTACAGTACAAATTATCAGAGGCTCATGATTGTTCTCTGCATCCACCATGCAGTTCCCCGCTGTTTTTCTAGATTTCTGACATGTGAACCTGTAGATGGCGACTTCCTGTCCACTGCAAATTGAGGAGAGTTGAAGGAAATGTTGCTTGGTGTGGACCCGAGTTCATGTTTTCTAATATTTCCTCAGACAGTTTTAACTTGACCTAAAACATACCATGATTAAGATATTTTTTTCTCATGCAAAATGTTTGATAATGACGTTGCTTCCAGCTGTTGACAACTATTATCTCTGAGTTTTTTAAATACCTGCAGGATCAGACAACAGTTGGATACATACAGTGATGTGCAGAAGTATTTACCCCCCTACAGAAATCTATTTTTGCTAATTTGTCACTTGTAAATGTTTCAGATCATCAACTAATTTTAAAGTGAGACAAAGATAACCCAAGAAAACACAAAATGCAGTTTTTAGATGATGATTTAATTTTTTTGAAAGAAAAATGCTGTCCAGCCCATCTTGCCCTATGTGGAAAAGTAATTGCCCCCGTAGCTACCAAATGACCAGATTCATTTGTCAGTCGGGTTTATTAGTGCCACAGCCACATATGATTAGTGCCAGGCTTGTTGGATCTAAACATCATTAAATAGAACCTGTCTGGTTCATTGTGAAGCAGCTAAAGGCTCTCAAAAAGCAGCACATGGTGCCACGTTCTAAAGAGATTCAAGAACAGATGAGGAACAAAGTCATTGACGTTCATCAGTCTGGAGGGTTACAAAGCCATCGATGAGGCTCTGGGACTCCAGAGAAACATGGAACAGTGGTGAACCATCAGTTCATGACCTAAAGCTCAAATGTGTTCTGCAGCATGACAATGATCCAAAGAACATAAACAAGTCCACCTCTGAGTGGCTCGGAAGGAACAAAATGAAGGTTTTGGAGTGTCAGAGTCCAGACCTGAACCCAACTGAAATGCTGTGGCAAGACCTTAGAAGAGAAGAGTGGACCAGCATTCCTCCATGGAGATGTACAAGACTGATCACAAGCTGTAACAAACATTTAACTGCAGTTGTTGCTGCCAAGGGACCAACTAGTTATCAGGTTCATGGGGGGGCAATTACTTTTTCACAGGGCTGATGGTAGGTTTTCAATAAATCTTCATTAAACCGTAATTTAAAAATGGCATTTTGTGTTTTGTGGGTGATCTCTGTTTAATATTAAGTAAATATAAATATCAGTTTGATGATCTGGAACATTTACATGTGAGAAATATGCAAACTAGAAGATTTCTCTATGTGCGTATCCAAAGAGTGAAATTTGAAGTGAAACAACAGCGCCGGTAACCTTATTTAAAAAATGAAACGATAGATTATCCTCAAAAAAACACATAGAGAGGATCTGTCTGGGCCGGGATCCAACGGCAAGTCATACTGTGTCGGCCTACTTGTCTTCACGTCAAACAGGTGAGCTGTCAGACACAGAATGACAGTTTACTTTATAGCTGTTTATTTTATTGCAGCACGTAAACACAGTCTGTTCTGTCACTGACACGTAAGCTGCATGTTTAGCTTGATCAGTCTGTTTTTTTACAAAACTAATGAAGCTTGGAGATGGGAAAACATTTTCCTAGTGGAAACGGCTGATGGTGCTCCTGAACTCACACAACTTGCCTTTGTTTTGTCTGTATATTTAGTCTTTTCATCAGACTACTGATGAGTCAGTCAACATTATTCTCATATTCTCTTTACTTTCACGTCTGCCTAGCACAACGTATATGATATCAGCAGTCAAACATGTTGAGAAGCGGCTGTGTTCTGACAGAATGCACATGAGAGATCAGTGTGCATGATATCACAAGACACAAGGCCTATCTCTATGTGATGTACAGAAGAATGGAAGCATCAATATGTATGCTTGGAGATGGCAGTGCTCCCCTATTCCCCGATCTTAGAGGATTCACTTTTTGTTCACTTCTCTGGATTCTTGGTCTTTCCCCTGTCTTGTAGTCCATTCACGTTCTCTTTTTTTCCCCCTCCTCCTGCTTGGACTCCTTTATTCTCCATTTCTTACTCCCTAGGAAGCGAGAAGAGATAAGCATCCTTCTACGTTTCTCTCCTGTCTGTATTGTCCCTTAATACCCCACATTAATTCAGGGTTCTCATCCTCGCTGTGTTCCACTCAACACTTCAGTCCTTGGGCCTTCAGTCCCAGAGATGCTTCAAAGCCGGCCCTGCTGAGACATGATCTCTATCACTCTTCATACCTCTGACTTGCTATCTTCTTTAAGTACAAAACAATGGGGTTGCTGGATCCCACCGTCCTCGCCCTTCCATTCTTGGAAAGCCATCTCTTTCTCTGACAGTGGCCCCGACCAGTGTAATGGCAACAAGCTGAGCAACCCTCATTTGCACCAGAGAAGAGGAAGTGCTTCACACACACTACTGACATGCCTGCCCTCCCCTTTTGCAAATGAACCCTGTTTGACTCCGACTCTCATTGTGTCTCATCACCTCCCTCCTGCTCTTCTTCTTTTCTTCTTCACTGTCTTTCTTCTTTCCCTTCTCTTCCTTTTCAGCACTAATCCTTTCTTTCAGAATTTACACACCCAATTGTGGTGGCAGGTTGCTGTGGAAACAGTTTAGCTGACCTTTTTGCGACTAGGTGGGTGGTTAATTGTTGACTAGGAAGCTTGCTCACTAGTTTGTTGGCCAAGGGCTTGCCCTATGCAAATGGGATAGCTTCCTCCTGCCTGTCTGCAGTTCAGAGCTGTTAGCAATATTCACAGCACAGATGCAAGCTGTAACTTAATCTTAGACCTTGCATTAATTAAGGTTGAACTGATCCACAGCTTTGCAGATTTCTAGTTTGGATGAAAAATCACTTAGTCAGTGTTGTTATGGTTGTTATAAATTACATCCTGTTATGGTCGGTCGCATTTTATTATTTGTTTATCTGTATTAGTGACTGAAATGGGCCATTATGATCAAATAACAGGCTAAAGTGATCCTGTTTGTTCTCATCCAGTCCTTTTGGCATTATTTTTGAAGTAAAAACAACAATAATGGAGTCCTTTCATTTTAAAGCGCACAACTTCTGCTGTGTTTATTTCAAATGTCTGCACTAAACCTGCATTTTAGGAGCATTGAAAAGGAGACTGTAGGAAACAATGGTGCGTGTACGTTTTCTGTTTGAGTCTTAACTGTCTTTACATGTGCCTCTGTCAGTGGTTAGTTCAACATGGATAGCAAACTGCAGGTGATACTGGCCCTGTTGTCTCTGCCAGCATGTGCCGTGACTTTAAGAAACTCTCTGGTCTTACATTTCTTCAGTGCTGCTCTTGTCTGTAGCATCCTAAGCAAACAACCCCCCTTGCTTCAGTGTACGTGAACGGTCATGCAGTGTGCATCCATAGGCGTGTTGGTGTCGATGCAGACTATTTCTGATGCTCTGAAATGGTCCAAGCATCAACTGCTGTTCGGAATTTTGGTTTCGGAGGGCTCGGTGCAGGGGCCGATTTAATGATGTGGGGGCTGCAGGCAAACTCTGTCCTGCCTTATTTTCACTATTCTCCAACTGAAAGTAAGGCTTGGCTGTGGTAGATTGGGTGCTTCAAACTTTTTTTTCCTAAAGTCATATTGTTAATACTGCACAGTAAAAATAACATCAAAGGAAAAGTCAAAAAATTAACAATAGTCCTGTCAAAGAACCGGATCAGTGTGCAGCATTGCTAAGATTACTAGTCCAGTTTTAAAATTTTAAAGATGCCATTCCATTAGTGTTGATGTAGCCTGAGTGCCAATCATATGGTAAATTTGTACTGCGCACACAAGTAGATGATACTTCCATCTCTTACTATCCTAAATTTCATCAGCCTACTAATAATTCTAAATGTCCATCTGGCCATTTGGAAATGCTTTACTTTTTTAATTGTGTCAAATTTATTTGCCCATTACTCCCATTTCTACTAACACGTGAAAACTTTCTAAGCATTGGTAATGTCCTTTAGATACAATTCTCACAATAACATTGATCAAACAGATCCTATGTATTACACAGAGATTTTTCATAAGTTTTTGAAAATCCACTTTATATGCGATTTTTGAACAAATCCTTAATTTGAGAGTTCTTGAGCTGAAAACTTGAATCTTGATTGCCATAATCTGCTGCATTCTCTCCGTTCACCAGAAACTTTCGAGCATCTCCTGAAAATGTGAAGACTGTAGCACGTATACTTCAAGAGATATAGACGTCTGAAAGTGGCATCTCGTTCAATTTCCAACTCGCGAGAGATTTATTGAACATTTCCATTGGGTGAAAAATGATGAGAATGTTGGAATTTCAGCTGAAGAATGGGCAGATGTCGGTTTCAGATGCCAAAGATCATTCCTACAAAGTTTCAAGAGATTCAGAGATGGTCAAGCAACCACCTTCGCTGAGTTGACATGGAATGACCCATCCCTCAGCATGCACACTCAAAGACGTGTCTTTTTGATGATTCCACACCTCCACTGTTGCACACATTCAGTTACTCTGAGTGACCATGAGTGATGTCTGAACAGCTCAGGTTCCCCTCATAGGCTTCCTCTATCAAGATGGATGACGTCTCACTACTACTTCCCACTGTACAAACATGAAGCCTAAATATCCAGATAGTAGCGCCCACTACTGCAATATTCCATCTCGGACTGGACCCGGATATCTGAATATTGGAATATTCAGTCATTGTGGTGGTTTCTGGATAATAATTTTGCGATCCGAATACTTGTGCACATCCCACCACCACCGTGGCTGCGACTGCATGAGCCAAATATTCAGATATTATATCATTAATTGGACCCGAGTATCCAGAGCACAGAAATTGCTATTCTGACCAGCCCTAATTCTATCATGTCATCCATCTTTCTGTGTAGTCTGTGGGTTCTGCCCGATGAGAAAGCATACATCCACTGTAGCACTGACTGTAGTAAACCTCACCGTTCTTCTTTGTAACTTAAAATCTTTTTTAACAACATAAGACCTCACAAATATTCTTACTATTAAATACAAGCATATCAAAATGTCTTTAAAATGACATGCGCTGTAATCAGTGGGCTACCAGAGTGCTCCCAAATTTCCTTGCAGAGTGAGCATGATTGTGTTTCCAATTTTATATTCTGCCTCTAAATCTGAACTTATTCATATAGTTTGATGCTCTGATGAAAAGTCTTTACCATAGTATTAGTGTAAAAGTTCTTTTTATTGTTCTACATTGGTTCCTAAACAGCTCTAATCATTTGACTTTATCTGTATTCAGTAATCTTATTTCAATAAACCTACACTGTTGCGGGGAGTTAAGCTTAAGAATCTGTTGCTCAAATGACAAAATCAGCAAGATAAGTTTTAAGTGATCTGTAAAGAACTGAAACATTTGACTTGATCAGAAATGAAAAGCAGCTAACTTGGCCGTCCACCTACGGAGAACAGTAGCCAGAGTTTCATTTGTGTAATCATTTAATTTCCAGTAAAGACTGTTTGGTAAAAAAAATGTGACGTCCCACCTGTTATTTATCGGGGCAGCCAGTCTTCATCTGTGCTCACTTGGCTGCGCTTCTATTCAACGAGAGCTGTCTGTTGCCTGAACAAGGGCTGATGATTCATCCACTTCCTGTCAGAATTTCATCCGTTTTGATGTACTCGATCTCACCCTCTCACCTTTTCTGAACAGGTTTGGTTTTGGTACATTGGTGATAAAAAAATCCAGCGCCAGGCACCTCATGAAAAACAGTGACTGAATGAGGGTCTAGTGTATCGTTGGCAAGATTAGACCATTTTCTTGCTTGTTTTTTAAGACTTGTTGCATTCATTTTGTGCGGCATGTCACAGTGTAATGAAGTAGTCCTGGTAGATTTTGCTCCAGAAATAACCAACAAACAAAAATCATGCAGTGAGTGGGTTTCTACTTAGTAAGACAATTAAAGATTAGATAAACCACTGAGAAGTAGCTGAGATGGAAAAACAAGAGTGAAACTGAAAGTAAATGTCAAATATTAATTTTTCAAATAGTCATTTCTTTAAAAAAAATACTTGTGAACTCCAGCCAAGAAATTATAGTTTCCTCGTCACCAGTATTTTATATGTACACATGGCCACGTGGACTGTGCATGCTGTTTATTAACTCATTATTTCAGTGGTCCTCTTAAAACCTTGTCAGTTTAGCTGCCGTTTCCTGAGCAGAGCGAGGAGGCGCCAGGAGGAGCTCAAATTGTCGGCAGTCCGTGCTTCTGTCTGGAGCTCACTAGCCTGTCGGTTCGAGGTAATGGGAAGTCAGAAGCCGATGGGAATTCTTCCGCTGACAGTATCTGACTAGTTCAGCGAGCAATTGGTCTCCGCTCGGAGTGGACTATTCAATTTGAACACTTGCGTTTCCAATTAGGTGCGGAGCGACTGTTTGCACCGCTGTACCCGCCCTCCTGCTCACCGCACTGTTCTGCTCCAGTTTTCTTTTTCATCTCCTTCGTCACTGATCTGATTCTGTCCATTCTTAAATATATTCTCTCTCCGCCCTGTTTTCCCCTTTTGACCCGCCGGTGAACAACATTTTAGGTCTGCAGATGTGTCCACACCTTATGGGTAATGCATGTGGACACATACACCCGTCATCCCAAATCTAGGGCAGACAACCCCAGTAGTTTTATGCTAAACCATGACATAAGCATGGCTGGGACTCTGCACCCACGTCTGTTACTGCAGCACATCTTTCATACTGAAGGACGAGGAGGAGGTAAAGGCACAGTAAATTGGAACACATGTGCCAAAAAGATGGACCTGTCTTGCCCCTTATTCCTAAGTAGGACATAACTGGGTCGTGCTGTCTCTCAGTCTGATGGCTGCGTAGTGCACACATAACCACACAAATGCACCAGGCTGCAGGCGTGAAGGTACAAGAGGCTGGATGAACTGTCGCCAGTTGCTTATAAGCCGTCTCACCTCAGTGAGGGCAGACAAACTGACGCGCCGTCATCCCAAAACTTACCTCCACTTTGTTCTCGATTAAGTGTTAGGTAGGTGAGCGTGCCTGCCAGCCCGGCGGGCCTCTGTAGTCCAGCGGAACATCAGGCGCTCGGCCGTCCTTAACCACACTTTCCCACACTCCATCTCCTCTTTAGTGCGCCATAAATCTGTCAGGAACCGGTCTGTAGCCGTTACAAGAAAGACGCGAGTGCTTGAGAGGAAAAAGAAAAGGGCACATATGGACAGGTACATGACAGATTGGAGGAAGGAGGAAAGATGAAGAATGTGCAAGAAGCTTCATTCTTCTCAATCTAACTGAAATGTTTGCAAGTAATCGGCATGGATTAATAATTAAGTCTGCCTGTTCATTCTCAGTCAGTCAGGATGACGTGCAGGCTGCTCTAAATAGGCACCCAGACTTCACTTTCAATGTTCGTCATAATATGGGCTTGAAAAAACATGTAATTTCAATATGATGGATTTGTTATGGCTAATGGTTTTTCAGACTTGGTCGCCCGGTTTAAAAGGTTTTATTGCAGACAGATTTTGGTGCAGAGAGAAGATCAGGGGAGGGAATCCAGCTCTGAGCAGGCTGGTGCTGGTGAGCGGCCAGCGTGGGAATCTTGGAGAGCGTGGTGCTGCATGAATGGCGGCTTGGTGGGTGGGGTGACTGGTCATTTAGAGACGGAGGAGGTGAACGTGGCGTCTGACACAGTGAGTTGCGGGCTGGAGCTTGGTATTGGGATGCACAACGAAGTTTCAGATGCAAATTCAGTAAGCACAGTCAGCCTAATGATGCTACCATGGGAGCAGGCAGAACAATCTGGAGAGGAGTGAAGTGATGAGCTAGGGTTTAAGTTCTGCAGCTGGTGATTAGTGGATGATTCTCAGATGCATCAGGTGATTGCTTGCACAGAACACGTGGCCATGCTCAGACATAGATGCATAAACACGAAGAGAGAGAGAGAAAATATTAGAAACGCAAAAAATGATGGCACTTTGAATGAGATAAATAATGAATATTAGACCACCTGTTGTTTTGTTCACAAAGTCGACACAACAGGCCTTAAATGATTGTTTCCAAAGCTGTATGATTTTCTTGAAAAGATAAAAATGCTCCCATGGAATATGAACAAATATATCTTTTCCAGTACTGTAATTATGTAAATTCGGTACCTTTGCATTTTACATGATTTTGTTCGCAAATGTCAAACTAACTGCAAATGTCTGTGCATCATGTAGGATGTGGTAGAATAGCAATCAAGTCTCAGTTAATTGCCCGTCCACATTATGTGAGCATGTGAGCAGAACTAGCCTGAAATTGCTTTTTAACTGCATCCCAGAACACTTTATCAGCGGTGTAAGTCAATTGCACCATTTGATGGACAGTGTGTACCTCCTGTTGGTGCTCATCAGCAGTGTCTGACAGGACCATTTGTCGCCCCAGGCAACCCTTACCATGGAGACCGGCGTGTACCGGCAGCGATTGGCTGGTTCTCAGCAAGTTTGTAGAATCATCACGTCACCACCTCCCCGAGGAGAGCGCTGACAGAGAGTAATGCTACTGTCTGTGGCAGCATTTACACAAGTGTTTCACTCCTAATGAAAGCATTGGACTTGAAGTGATAATTGACTTTTTTTTCGTGTTGCTAACCCAGACATATGCAGCAACTTGAGAGGTAGTAGGAGGAAACAAGTATCACATGGAAGCACGTTGAAGTAAACGTGCAGTAAACATCGTGCACAACTTTGCCGATTCCTTTCTGGTCCAATTAAAGCGGTGTTATTTTGACTGTAATTTAGAGGAACGTGCAGCAGTCTCCTCGTGTTATGGGTCTCCTGAGATAAAGCTACTTATCTTGTAGAACAAGTGCAAATGCAAAATCTTCCTTCTACCATTTTATACTAAACAGCAGGATTTTGTTAAACGTTTAAATTGGCAGCAATGCAGGCAGCACTTGGAAAACACAATACAGTGCATGTATCGCATGTGCATCTGTGACTGTACACTCCCAGTACCACACATTGAAGAGCTAGTTACTATGGAAACTGTCCATATGCTAGGCCTATGCCGGTGATGGTGGACTGATTGATAGGTGGTGTTAGGCCCAATAGAGTGTGCATCCGTCTCTGATTGTTGGTACCACGGAGGCTCCACGTGCTCGGTGCGATCTTAATGTCACTTGTTTGCAAGAGCAGAGTTCAGTCGATCACAAGGTGCAGGACCGAATGGAGACGTGATGAGTCTTAGTTTCTAATCTCGTAAGCTGGTGCACTACAGCGTGGACTTGCATTTGCAGACAGAGGTTAATAAGATGTTGGAGGGATGTGATGTGATTGTCCTGCCAAGTATGTCTCTCGCTGCTGGGAAGGATTATCAGCTGTACAGTCTCACTGCACACATCACTGCACATTGTCTATATTCAGAGTTCATTCAGCTTGTCTTTTCTGATTTGGCTATGTGCTTATGTGGCTGCAGATGAATCCACACTCTGCTACATGTCCCCAGGGCGCTCTTACAAAGACTTTTCATTAAGCCCATGACAGTCAAAAAGATCCAGATAGCTGTGCTCCATTCCTGCACACCCCGTCCACTGCTGGATTTCATCATTTCCCTTTAGTGCCGTTTCAAAAGTTCACCATTTCGTGCAAATAACATAACAAAGGGAAGCACGAAAACAGATTCACTGTTGGAAAGTTCGTCCTATTTAATTCTAACAGACAATTTAAGTACAGCGATCTGCTTTTAATTAGACTCTCGGTGTACACAGTCGATGCTTATCTGATTCTTGTCTGATCCTGGCTTCAGACAAGCTCCTGTTTCCTTGTAGCTGTGCTCATCAGTCAGCGGTCATGCAGCAGTGGGGCAGCAGTTCAAGCCTAGAGGAATGCCTGAGGTGTGTTGACAGGATCGGTCTGCTCTGGTTCCGTGAACACTCCTCAGACTAGACGACACGTATTCACTTCGTATTTGTTTGGCAGGGGGTCACAGTTTGTGGTATTGTGGCGCACTTTTAATAGAAACGGCTCAGTCAGTCACAGAAGAGACTTGTTTGGATGTGTGTGTATAAAAATGCTCATTTGAAACAACACCTTCCCCTGTGGTCGGAAAGGTATTTTGTTCAAATTATGGGCTGGAACAATATCATTACTGATATTGAAGTTTTGAAATAAGTTTACAAAGAAGACTCAGAGGCACATAGGGGCCACACACCACTGTAGAAAAGCAGCTGACAACCAACAAAACAGATGCAAATTCACACATTCATCACCATGAAACCAGAATTTATTGATATAAGAGTTCAGGGTCCAGTAGGAGTCTTTTGTGTTTGCTCTGTCAGTATCAAAGCTGCAAGTGTTTACCTTGCGAGGCAACTGGACTCTTCTGGGATTCACAAGATCATGATCGCAGATGAATTAATTTTGCGGCGCTTGTGGTCAATCCACAGTTGATCGGACCAGTCGTCATTCTATGAGAATCTACTAGCGGCTGCAGATATGGTTTAGGTGTGAGATAGCCCGTGATAGATGCTGATAGACAGATGGTTGCCAGTTATATGTTGGAAATGGCTGCCCTTCCCCAAACCGCTTCCAAGGACGACCTCTCAGATGGTCCTGTGTAACGAACCATCTGCTGTGTCAGGTTGTACCAGTGTGAGATTATTGTATTTTTAATATCTGCAACATTAAAGTAGACCCTCCAGAAGACTTAGCCACTATACCCAAATCATGACTTTGACATGATACCTGCCTAAATATATAGGTTCTGAAATGATACCGCAGCAAAAACCTAAAACATCAGGGAGAGTTATTTGTGATAGACTGCAGCGCTCTTTTTTTAATCAGTTTGCAAAAAACATTTTGGCAATGTCAGTAGAGGATGTAAATAGAAGCCATTAAACAGGAGGAATTACTGTACCATAGTGTGCATTTTCATACCCGGAGGAATTCTTCATTAAGATTAGCTCTTTACACATTTACATCTCTCTACCTTCACGTGCCAGACTCCTGCTTATTAAAGATTGTATCCTGTATCCAACATGCAGCAGTGCTTTAGTTTGTTCATAACTTCGGTTGTTGATCTGTGTACTGGTGCTCCATCAAACTCTGATGGTGACATATTTGCTCTTTGAATCCTTGGAACAAATCGGCTTATCTGACGGGAACATGCTTTGCTAAACTGGACATGTTAGCTCCCCTGGTCTGTGTGTGTGAAACGTCTTTGCAGTCGAGCTTTGCGGCGTCTGTCCCGCCCTTCTGGTTGTAAGCAAAATAATATAACAATATCACAGCCATGCTTTTTTCTTCACCATGAAGTTGCAGTGTGCTAATGGAAGGAAAACACTTTGGCTTGCCACTATACCTGGAGAGCACACAGGTAGTAGAGCGGGTTGTCCACTGATCACAAGGTTGGCGGTTCGATCCTTGGCCCCTCTGTATGCCGAAGCGTCCTTGGGCAAGACACTGAACCTCAAGTTGCTTCCGATAGCAGACAGACATCTTGCATGGAAGCTTGGTCACCTTTTGCTGTGATAATGTGTCAATGAGAAACACATTGTTACCCTGAAGTGCCTTGAGCAGCACTAAAAAGATAGAAAGGTGCTATATAAGTGCAGACCATTACACAGGAAATACAGCTTCTATTAGAACCCTTTCATTCTTTGAGTGTCGGTACTAATAAAATGATGGTAAATGGTATGATTTTAAATGGCAGGATATAGCAATACCCTTCTAGAATCGGTATTAGGGATGCAAATTTTCAGCAATTTCAAGTCAAAGAGATTAATAACAATCGATCATTTATTTAAAGGAATAAAGTTCAGTGGGCATTATTCTACATACGGATAGAGCTAATGTTCCAGTTACATTGGCCACTCAGCTGTAAGAACACTGTCCTAGTAGGCTGTGATTACTCTTGAGCATGTAACGGCCACAGAAGCTTTGTCATGGTGGCCGCTTGCCATCTAAACCCCCACAATGCTCTCTGCTTGCCAGCATGGAACTGCCCAAATTAGAGAGACACCACTAGTAGCACAACAAAGTACCACAACTAATACACAGTTACACTCTCTGGCATGCATGTCCCGCATCTTCTACCTCATTGCTTAATATATTTTTATCCAGTTAATTAATTGACTAACAATTACTCATCAACATTCCTAATACCGCTTTTCCACCAAGCTGGTTCCAGTGCTAGTTCGGAGCCAGAGCCTGACTTAGCACCAGTTTTTTGTGTTTCCACCACCTAAGCACCGACTCCAGGTTCTGTAAACTGGCGCTTAGCAAGCACCAACTCTTTGCTGGTCCAGAGCTAAGCACCGAGTACGTCAGGGGCTGGGGGCGGGGTTATGGTGACCAACCATCAACGGTGGAAAGGGACACACAAGCGCTAATTAGTGTCCTTGTTCTCCAGGACGTCCCTGGTCCCATCACACATGTATTGGAATGACTCCCGGGACACACAGAAGTGTACCACAAACTGTTGACCTGAAATCTGGTACAATTGTGTTCACCAGTGGCACAATCGTGAGTGTGCCTGGGCAACAGGCGACCTCCACCTCTCAATCAGCCTTAAGACCATCTATAAAGATAAACACAGATATTATCATTACCTTATTGCGTTTGTTTAACTGCTATGTAATGGATGCAAGCATAGTTGATGTACAGTGACACAATGACGTGGCTCCAACTTGGTTCCTTGCCAATGGAAAAGCAAACAGGTTCTTGGGGAGAACGAGATTTGAACCAACTACGCACCAGAACTAGACCTGGTTCTTCTTGGTAGAAAAGGGGTATGACTGGTCTAGAGTGCAACATTACCCTGCAGGGTCAGGTTAGTTCATGGAAAGTAGGAGAAACTTTTTCTTGCAGCCTTCATGCTGTCATCTAGAGGTGTGTGTTATTACGTTTGCATGCAAGTGTGAAAGCCTCTCCTCGTGTCCTTCACACAGTGTGTAAGTGGACTCGGAGCAGCGGGAATCCTGCTCCAGCAGATGGTGCTTACAGGTGGAGCAGCTTGACATCCGTAAAGGGGGCAGCAGTTACGAGTCTGTCTGTCTGACATGCACAGACATCACTTGCCTTTCAGAACTGGTGGGGGGGGAATGCTGGCACATTCTGCCGGCACACATTGACAGGAGTGACGACATGTGTGCATATTGCAAATACTTTAATATCGTTAGCTGCAGCGTCTCGTTCCGCTCACATGTGCGTATGAAGCAGCGTAATTAAAGTAGCCGTGAATTAAATCCACTGCTGAAAAATGAACTTGTTGACTGCTTCAGCGCCGCTTATGATGAAACTGATGTGAAAACCTATCAGCAGGTTCATTCCCTCAGGCTCACGATAGTCATTAAGGCTTCGACTGCAGACTCTGTTTTCACATCCATCAGCGATGCAGCCCGAGATGAAGCCGGCTAAGCCTTCTCTCGCAGCGGGGACCAGATGTTGCACGATATTGCTCGCCGATTTCTGAATGAAACCGTAAACAGCATTGAAGTCTGAGTAAATACATGAAGCCAGGGATGATGTGTGTTGAATAAGACTGAGAGGGCCAGCTCGGGCTCTGTTTGGACCCTAACCACGCCTCTCCTCTCTCTAATCCCTCACAGCGGAGCCCCTTCCCCTCATGGACCTGTGCAGACGAGTAGCTCGGCTGGCTCTGGGTAGAGAGCGCATCCATCACATCGACACACTCCCACTGCCGCAGACTCTCAAGAACTACCTCCAGTACCAGTGACCACACACACACACACACACACACACAGAAAGAAAGAAATAAATAAAGTGAGGCCCATTTGTTGTAATGATAACCAGCCTCCCAACTCCATCACAACCATCACACATCCGCTGAGGATGCAGACGAACTATGAACAGGTGGTTTAGATGGCGCTGCAAAGGGTTTTGTTTACACCATTTGGGGGTTTATTTTCTGGTTTTTACCTTTTTTTTCTCCTCTTTTGTTCTTATTGCTGACTTCTGCCTTTATCCTGGACGGACAACTAGAGGAGCTAATTAATGAAACGAAGAGAGCGAGAGATTTACAAGGGCATGTTTCGATCCGGTCTCCTGCTAATCACATAGACGGAGTCGGAGCACATGTCCTGAGTTAGAAAGGCCTTGAATGCTGTGGTTTTTTCGGGCAACAGTTTACCCAGACATCTGTTCCTCACAGACTCTGTGGAAGCCTCCTCGGAAACATGTTGGTATTTATATTTATATTCCCAACAGCACAGCAGGCTCTGTGGAGACACAGCAATCCCTGCAAGCCACATGAGGAAGAGAGAGAGACGGAGTGAGTAAGCGATGAGAGAGTTCTATTTCTGTTGGTGTGTACAAACTGCAGCACACATGGATCACATATATACAGTGTATGCTGGTGTTACGGGTGTGTGGAAACAAAGTCTGTGCTGTCAGCAGCAAGGAGACAACTCACTGAGAAGCACAAACAGACTTGAAGCATCTCCAGCCTAGTTTTAAATCCTCCTCCTCTCTCTCCTCCTCTCTCTTTCGATGTGTCTCCATCACTCCCTCCAGTTTGATTTAAGCCTCCATCAGGCTTAGTGAACTGGAAGGGCCACGGCCGCTGTTCGTCGGCTCTCCAGCTCCTGTAACACTGATAGAGATTGATCCGAAGGTGAAGCTGTGTATTCGACTGCTAATGTGCCTGCTCTGCTACAGCGCACACCGGGGGAAAAAAAAAAAAGCACACGACTCATCTGTCATATCAGGAGACACTTCTTTCCTCCCCCAAAGTTTTAAATGCTGCTTTTCTGTCTTTTTCTTCCACCGTCTTACCGTCGTTTTTTTTTTATCCCTGATTTACTTTTGAAAATGATGAGATTTTTCTTTAATGTTCTCTTTTTTTAATGGGATTTTGAGATTTGTCTGCGGGACAGGATGTCTCGCATGTATAGGTGGAAGAATGTGCTGCCATGAAAAATCTTTTAAATGTGAATAAGAATAAACTCAGCTAAACTAACCCTGCCTCGCTGTCTGCTCTTTGAGTGTCAAGTTCAGAACGGTTGTTTTAACTCAGACAGAGTTGGGCTGACTTTAAGTCCCCATACGTTAAACCTCTGAAATGTCATCTCTGTGTATCAAAGTTACTTATTTAGAAGATGTTTCCATGAAAATAATCCCTTCCTGCCCTAAAATGGCTCAGATGGAACTCCACTTTTGCTTCATCTAGAACAGGGGTGCCCAATCCTGGTCCTCGAGGGCCCCTATCCAGCATGTTTTAGGTGTTTCCCTCTTCCAACACGCCTGATTCAAATGACCAGGATCATTATCAGGCTTCTGCATAGCTTGACCATGAGCTGATCATTTGAATTGGGTGTGCTGGAAGACGGAAACATCCAAAACATGCTGGATAGGGGCCCTCGAGGACCAGGATTGGGCGCCCCTGATCTAAAACATGCAGGATAGTGGCCCTCGAGGACCAGGGTTGAGAACCCCTGGTTTAGAGTAATGATGGAAGCACTCCAGCATCTCCAAGCTGTACTTCAGAATCAGAATCAGTATTATTGTTGTTATACAATGTATAATGAAATTGCATGGGACTTCTCTCCTTGTACACAAATAACATACTGGACATGCACCGATCAGGCATGACATCATGACCACCTGCCTAATATTGTGTTGGTCCCCCTTATGTGGTCACAAATGCTCTGAACCATTGGGCATGGACAAGAGGACCTCTCAGGGTGTCCTATGGGGTCTGGGACCAGGATCCTTTGGCTCCTCTGGCTTGTGCAGTGGGGCCTCTGTCAATCCAACTTGTTCCACTGCATCCTGTTGATGCTTGATCAGAATGGGCTGTAGGGAGTCTGGAGGTCACATCAACATGTTGGACCATTGTCATGTTCCTCCACATGTTCCTGATTGGTTGATGTTGTTTCCATGTGGTGGGGTGCATTTTCATCCAGTGATGTTTGGGATTTCTATTTGCATGAGGGAGTGTGTTTGTTGTGGGACGATGTTTATCTGGGTGTCTAAGTCTGATCAAGGTTTTCCATCAGAACACCACATAGTACCAATATGATCAGTGTTATTCACTTCACCTGTCAGTGGTCATGATGTTGTGGCTGATCGATGTAAATACATACAAAGAACAAGGAAAATATATAAAAAATGTGTGAAATATGTACAAAAATTTAAAAATACAGAAAAGTATTGCAAAATTGTGCAAGTGAGGTAGATGAGTATGGAGTGTGGATTAGTCCTTGAGTCCGTAAAAATGCTAACAAAAAGACAAAAGCAAAGAAAAGCGGTGAGAGTAGAGCCGCCATGTTGAAACTGTCAAACTCAAACTTGCGTTAGATGGCGCTATGTTGGTAAACTGATCAGTTAAGTTCAGACACGAGAAGGGCTAACTAGCTTTATGCAGCAGTCCACACATATTAGCATCATCATTGGTATCTCCTGATAAAATACTTAGAAATGAAATATGGAAAGTTTACCATGTACTGTAAGTTGAAGTGGTTTTTTCATTCTGCCCAGTGAGTTTGCATATTTGAAAAGCATTATCAGGGGGCTTCACAAAGGGAGTCGGCACAATAATGTTAATTCAACTACAGGAGAGGCTTAATGTTCTCTGCAATGAGGTAAAAGAGATGTGTGCATATATTTTTCTCGGCTAGAATGAGTCGAGAAGCCCTTATGAGAAGTTTTAAAAACAGGACCGTGACGTCGCCCGGCAAGGCGCAGCCGGGGCCCCACCCTGGAGCCAGGCCTGGGGTCGGGGCTCGCAAGAGAGCGCCTGGTGGCCGAGCCTTGGCCCACGGGGCTCGGCCGGGCATAGCCCGAACGGACGACGTGGGCCCGCCTTCCTGCGGACCCACCACCCGCAGAAGGACTCGTAGGGGCCGGGTGCCATGTGGATCGGGCGGCAGTCGACGGCGGGGGCCTCGGCGACCCGATCCCCAGACACAGACTCTAACCGTTGGGACGTGGAACGTCACCTCACTGGGGGGGAAGGAGCCTGAGCTTGTGCGGGAGGTTGAGAGATACCGTCTAGATATAGTCGGGCTCACCTCCACGCACAGCTTGGGCTCTGGAACCCAGCTCCTCGAAAGGGGCTGGACTCTCCATTTTTCTGGAGTTGCCCATGGTGAGAGGCGGCGAGCTGGCGTGGGCTTGCTCACGTCTCCACAGCTCAGCCGCCACGTGTTGGAGTTCACCCCGGTGAACGAGAGGGTCGCGTCCCTGCGCCTTCGGGTTGGGGACAGGTCTCTGACTGTTGTCTCGGCCTACGGGCCGAACAGCAGTGCAGAGTACCCGGCCTTCTTGGAGTCCCTGGGAGGGGTGCTGGACAGTGCTCCGACTGGGGACTCCATTGTTCTACTGGGGGACTTCAACGCTCACGTGGGCAATGACAGTGAGACCTGGAGGGGGGTGATTGGGAGGAACGGCCTCCCTGATCTGAACCCGAGCGGTGTTCTGTTATTGGACTTCTGTGCTAGTTACAGTTTGTCCATAACGAACACCATGTTCGAGCACAGGGGTGTCCATAAGTGCACGTGGCACCAGGACACCCTAGGTCGGAGGTCGATGATCGACTTTGTAGTTGTGTCATCTGATCTCCGGCCGCGTGTCTTGGACACTCGGGTGAAGAGAGGGGCTGAGCTGTCAACTGATCACCACCTGGTGGTGAGTTGGATGCGCTGGCAGGGGAGGAAGCCGGACAGACTCGGCAGGCCCAAACGGGTTGTGAGGGTCTGTTGGGAACGTCTGGCGGAGCCCTCTGTCAGTGCGGTCTTCAACTCCCACCTCCGGGAGAGCTTCTCTCAGATCCCGGGGGATGCTGGAGACATTGAGTCCGAGTGGACCATGTTCTCCACTTCCATTGTCAAAGCTGCTGCTCGGAGCTGTGGTCGCAGGGTCTCTGGTGCCTGTCGTGGCGGTAATCCCCGAACCCGGTGGTGGACACCGGAAGTAAGGGATGCCGTCAAGCTGAAGAAGGAGTCCTATCGGGCGCTGCTAGCTCATAGGACTCCTGAGGCAGCTGACGGGTACCGGCAGGCCAGGCGTGCCGCAGCCCGGGCCGTTGTGGAGGCAAAAACTCGGGTCTGGGAGGAGTTCGGGGAGGCCATGGAGAAGGACTACCGGTCGGCCCCGAGGAAATTCTGGCAAACCGTCCGGCGCCTCAGGAGGGGGAAGCAGTGCTTCACCAACACTGTTTACAGTGGAGGTGGGGAGCTGTTGACTTCGACTGGGGATGTCGTCGGGCGGTGGAAGGAATACTTCGAGGATCTCCTCAATCCCGCCGTCATGTCTTCCACTGAGGAGGCAGAGGCTGAGTGTTCAGAGGCGGACTCGCCCATCACCCGGGCTGAAGTCACCGAGGTGGTTGACAAGCTTCTCGGTGGCAGGGCTCCGGGGGTGGATGAGATTCGCCCTGAGTACCTCAAGTCTCTGGATGTGCAGGGACTGTCATGGCTGACACGTCTCTGTAACATCGCGTGGCGGTCGGGGACAGTGCCTCTGGACTGGCAGACCGGGGTGGTGGTCCCTCTTTTCAAGAAGGGGGACCGGAGGGTGTGCTCCAACTACAGGGGGATCACACTCCTCAGCCTCCCCGGGAAAGTCTATTCCAGGGTACTGGAGAGGAGGATCCGGCCGATAGTCGAACCTCGGATCCAGGAGGAACAATGCGGTTTTCGTCCCGGTCGTGGAACGCTGGACCAACTCTACACTCTCCATCGGGTGCTCGAGGGTTCATGGGAGTTTGCCCAACCAGTCCACATGTGTTTTGTGGATTTGGAGAAGGCATTCGACCGTGTCCCTCGTGGCGTCCTGTGGGGGGTGCTCCGGGAGTATGGGGTTCGGGGCCCTTTGCTAAGGGCAGTTCGGTCCCTGTACGACCGGAGCAGGAGTCTGGTTCGTATTTCCAGCAGTAAGTCGGACCTGTTCCCGGTGCGCGTTGGACTCCGGCAGGGCTGCCCTTTGTCACCGGTTCTGTTCATAACTTTTATGGACAGAATTTTATAGGCGCAGCCAGGGGCCGGAGGGGGTCCGGTTTGGGGACCGCGGGATCTCGTCTCTGCTTTTTGCGGATGATGTGGTCCTGTTGGCTTCATCGAACCTGGACCTCCAGCGTGTACTGGGGCGGTTTGCAGCCGAGTGCGAAGCGACTGGGATGAGGATTAGCACCTCCAAATCCGAGGCCATGGTTCTCGACCGGAAAAAGGTGGCTTGCCCTCTCCGGGTCGGTGGAGAGATCCTGCCCCAAGTGGAGGAGTTTAAGTATCTTGGGGTCTTGTTCACGAGTGAGGGGAGGATGGAGCGCGAGATTGACAGGCGGATCGGCGCAGCGTCCGCAGTCATGCGGTCGCTGTACCGGTCCGTCGTGGTGAAGAAGGAGCTAAGCCAAAAGGCGAGGCTCTGTATTTACCGGTCAATCTACGTTCCGACTCTCACCTATGGTCATGAGCTTTGGGTCATGACCGAAAGAACGAGATCCCGGATACAAGCGGCTGAAATGAGTTTCCTCCGCAGGGTGGCTGGGCGCACCCTGCGAGATCGGGTGAGGAGCTCGGTCACCAGGGAGGAGCTCGGAGTAGAGCCGCTACTTCTCCACATCGAGAGGGGTCAGTTGAGGTGGCTTGGACATCTGTTCCGGATGCCTTTGGGACGCCTCCCTGGGGAGGTGTTCCGGGCATGTCCCACGGGGAGGAGGCCTCGGGGTAGACCTAGGACACGCTGGAGGGACTATGTCTCTCGGCTGGCCTGGGAATGCCTCGGGGTCCCACCGGAAGAACTGGAGGAGGTGTCTGGGGCGAGGGAAGTCTGGGCCTCTCTGCTTAGACTGTTGCCTCCGCGACCCGGCCCCGGATAAGCGGAAGATAATGGATGGATGGGATGGATGGATGGAGAATGAGTCGAGAAATATGAAAAAGTCTAATATCATGCATTTAGTGTAGCAGGTCATCATTTTCAACAAGGATCATTATCTGGTGAAGATGTTTTGCCGAGATGTGTAGCTTTATTCTCAGCCTTACAGCAGGATATCAAGCATGTAGCCTTCAAGTGTGTATTTAACATCACTTACAGTGCCGTGTAAAAGTATTTGCCCCCCCGCAGACATCATCTATTTTTGCATGTGTCACACTCAAATGTTCCAGGTCATCAAACTATAGTAGCATTTAGTAGTACTGAATTATTTTACACAAGCTTGCAAAGTCATTTTAATAATCAGTGTCCATTTCTTTCCTTAAATCATAAGTTTGCTTTGTTTGCTTCTGTGTGACGTTAAAGACTCATTTTAAGAAGTTACTGGTTGTTGGTAAAGTGTGTTAGTACAATGTAAGATCAGAAAGCTTGACAGATGTGACTCTGAGCCACGTGGCCAAACAAACAATCTTTCTCCTGTATTAATTTATTCTCAGAGAGTAGATGTTGAGTTATCAGCACTAAAACAAATTCAACCACATCAATCTCTGGAACAAGCGTAGTTACTACAAAGGTCTTTGCTGCTGTCAAAGAGCCCAGATGCTGGTTTTGGTGGAGAGTCGAGACGAGCTGGCTCTGAACAGGATTCCCCATCCCAGGACGGGCTTTGAACCGCAGAACAAAGCCGGTTGTGTGATCAAAGTTCAGCTCTGCGTGGCTACTTCCTGGCGCTGGCAGCAGAAAATCCATTAATGTTGTACAGCAGAGAGCGGCCTGTGTTGATAACATCATAATCGCTCTGAGAGGCATCACTCCCTCTGCTTTTAGCCGCGTCTGAGACGGGGATGACCAGCGCCAGACAGCTGACGGATGTGGAGGTTTAATGCTTTAATAATGACGACAAAACTGTGACAGACTTTAACAGATATAACTGGCTGAACAAAGTGCACGAGAACATGTTTATTAACGCATCAAAACACAAAGATGAAATGCTGAAATGCTCGTCGGTGCAGGGATCAGCTATAAGCTCCTGTCTGCAATCGATTCCCAACTGTAGCATGTGTCTGCCTCACCATATAGTGCTGTTCAATAATGCAAGGGGCCGACCCTTTAAAGGATTATTGAACAAGCCTGGAAGTTAAAGCAGATGACTTGTTTGATCTGGTTAGAAGTGACTTGGCTTTGCTAGATCCATATTTAGCCGCTTCCTGACAGTGAGGCTTCACTTCAATTCATCTCGCTGTCTTTTCCTCTGCCTCCACCACATTCTGCCATCTTCCTCTTCTGTCTCACCGAGCTGGGCTATTTAAATCCTCCCATCGCCGTTTTCTTTGCTCAAAAGCACAGTTTCCATCACAGAGCTTTATCTTCTGCCTCACCTGCTTTGACTGAAGGTAAGTAAAATGACTTTCAGCCATGAGAAGTGATAAAGTGCTACAGTGTGCCTTCCTCATCCTTTTCCTTTTGCCAGCAGGGGAAGGCTGCATACATCCAAGCATGCATGTTATACATATGCATATATGGAGTGACGGAGGGATCTGAGGAGGAGATGGATGGTTGGAGGCCGGTTGTCTGCTCCAGAGACGAGCAGAGATCCATAATTTATGGAGGCAAAATCCTGTGTCTTCTCTGCTTGGTAAGTCATGTCAAAGCTAACATTTCTTATTTCTGCTCTTTCTCTCCGCTAGACCACATATGGAGATATCTTCAGAGGACATAATTCCTCAAAGCAGAAATGGAGTTTCTTTGACCTACTTGGGGATTTTTACAGCCACAGATGAGAAGGATTGGACTGTATCACATTTATGTCCAATCAATGTTCAGCACCAACATCAAAGATGCGTTGTCCGTCCCCGTTTCCTTGAGTTCTGGTTTGTAGTTTGCGACTCATCTGAAAGTTGGAGGTTGGACTCTTCTGTACCTCGTTGCAGGAGACTTATTTATGTTGCTGTTAACAGGTAACATCAGAATTAAACCACCAAGGGTTGGATTTCAGAAAGTCTCACAGTGATGTCTTTAAAAGATGGACAGCTCTCCAACCTCTCCACCCCCACAAATCTATCCCAGAGACACAGAATTAATGAAGTGAAAGCAACACGTAGGCTGCAGCACTTTTCACAAGCAGGAACACAGTCATTTGAGAGATGCTGTAAAAAGAATATACATTCTGCACGCCAGTAGCTCATTTGTTTTCTCAGTTCATCAGTATTTTCAGTTGATAACTAGTCAGAAAGTGGAGAGCAGTAGATGCTACGAGCTGCCAAAGCCCACGTTTGCACAATTAAATAGCTCTTGTGTCCAGCTAACGAGATACTAGATGGTTTGTTCAACTTAGTATCATAGAAGACGAAATAAAACATACACACATCTGAGAAGCAGAAACCAGTGAAGTCAAGTTTTCCACAGATTGCAAGAGATTGACAAAGGACCAAATACTGGCTTAACTAAAAATTAATCTACAGTTCCAGACAAGAGTTTGAACATAATGTTTAGTTTTACTGTTTTTTACACGGTAGAACCTTTAAAACTGCAGTGCTGTGACAAAGTATTTGCCCCCCCCAGGAAATTTTTGCATATTTCTCACACTTAAATGTTCCAAATCATCAAACAAATATTTATATGTATTGAATATTAGACAGAGCTCATCCACAAAACACAAAATGCAGTTTTTAAATGATGATTTATTAAAGATTTATTGTAAACCTATATCACCCATGTGAAAAAGTAACTGCCCCCCCTGAACCTGATAACTGGTTGGTCCCTTGGTAGCAACAGTTAAATGTTTGCGATACCTTGTGATCAGTCTTAGCCTTAACAATGGCTTTGTAATCCTCCAGACTGATGAACATCAGTGACTTTGTGCCTCATCTGTTCTTGAATCTCTTTAGAACGTGGCATCATGTGCTGCTGTTTGAGACTCTTTAGGGTTCTATTCAATGATGTTTAGATCCAACAAGCCTGGCAGTGATCATATGCAAGTGTGGCTGGTGAGACTGAACCCAACTGGCAAATGAATCTGGTGATTTGGTAGATTGGTAGCAAAGGGGGCGATTACTTTTTCACATAGGACAAGATGGATTAGTCAGCATTTTTCCTTCAAAACATAAAATCATCATCTAAAAACTGCATTTTGTGTTTCCTTGGGTTATCTTTGTCTTACATTAAAATTAGTTTGATGATCTGAAACATTTACAAGTGACAAATATGCGAAAACAGGAGATTTCTGCTGGGGGGGCAAACACTTACACACAGCACTGTATGTACCCGACTGCTGTCTGACGCTGCAGGTATTTAGTAAATACTTAATAATAATAACAGTTGTAAACAGCTGGAAGCATCACCGTTATCAAACGTTTTGCATATCTTAACCACGGTATGCTTTAGGTCGAGTTAAAACTGTCTGAGAAAATATTAGAACACCTGAACCAGGACACACACCAAGCAACATTTCCTTCAACTCTCACCAATTTTGCAGTGGACAGGAAGCAGCCATCTACAGTTTCATATGTCACACATCTGGAAAAGCAGCAGGGAACTGAATGGTGGATGCTGATTCCCAGTGTTATTACTAGTACCAACTCTCCAACCACTTAAAAGTGCTTTAATTCAATGTTAGTATAAAAATATTGTTTGGTGCAAGTTTAACTACCTGAAAAATAATGCCACGGTCATGACTGGTATCTAAGGAGGCAATTACTTTTTCATATAGGGCATGATGGGCAACATTTACATGTGACAAATATGCAAAAATAGAAGATTACTGTGGGGGGGCGAATACTTTGTCACGACATAGTATGTACCTCCTTAGAGTAGTCACTGCATGCTTCAATAATGGCTTTGCTCACTCTTCCTTCCAGCCAGCTTCACAGTCGTCACCTGGAGGTTTCCCAGCAGTCTTGAAGGATTTCCCTACATATGTTGGACGCTTGTTGACTTCTGTTCCATCCCTCTGCAGTCCAGCTCACCCCGAACATCTCAGCTGGGAGTAGACCGGTGATTATTGTGTACATCCTTCACAGTGGGAACCGTGCAGCAAGACATTGAAGAAGGAACCAAACACCTCAGATTTGAACTTGTCAGACTAAATTCACAGATTTGCACTTCATTCCTTCTTGGCCTAAGTAGTTCTTTGATTCTTCTTGGAAAATTACAGGTTTAACTTTGGCAAGATGTGAAAGCGTCTGATAAAAAAGCTCAGTCACACAGAGATGACATGATAAGATGAAGCTGTCAATATCTTCTGAGCGGCAGCAAAGCACACTTTTAAATGATTTTCCTCAAACGAACTCATGGACGATCCATTTCACTCAGAGCATACAGACCCCTTATTGTGTTCTTCAGTCGTGGTGTCACTGTATATCTTCTAGACGTTATTGGCCCTGAACTATGCAGCACTTCAGCTGGTAAAGAAATGCTGCACTAACTTTGACTGCCATCTGGTACGATTGTATTTTTGTGGGTCCCCAGCTGGAGTCAAACTACAGGTTTTGGGCATGGACATGCTTATAATTATATACATAGAATGCACTAGAGTGTTTCCTTAATGTTAAACAAGCATGATTTCTCGGGCTGTACGTTGCTGCAACACCACTTCTCAAAATCCTAATATGATCTGCCCCCAACAAGCTTTATTAAATGACTTCTACATGGTGATCTGTGCCAGTGTGTGGACTATATTTTTTCCAGATAATGCTTTTTTTGTTTGTTTTTCCCCACTTCCTAAAAGCCTAGTTTGCTCTGATTGGTCAGCTGGCCCAACAAAAGCGAGGTGTCATTGGTTGCACACCATAGGCCAAGATCTAGTGAGGAAATAATGCTGAACTGTCCGGCAGGAGCTCGTTCTTTGTTTGAGGGGGTGCCAAAGTCCCCATTATGCAGAGGAGCAAAGGAAGTAAAGCCGGACATCAAACGAGGCGTTTCATGCAGGTAAAGACGAGCATTTTCTTTGGCGGATGGCTGGAGTGTCTCTCCCTTTGGTGCGGACTTTGCTTTGTCAGTTTGCAGGACTTTTACATGCACAAAAAAGCAGCAAACACACTAAAGGAAAGGGGAAAAGACGAAAACCAAGGTGATGACCCTGAAAAGAAACAACTGTAAGAAACAACGACCATAACAAAATGTTCACTCATTTATTTCTAAAAACAAAGTTATGTTATTTTAGGAAAGTCACAGTTAATTTAAATATTGTGTCTTTTCTTATTTCAAATTGTAGGTTTTTATCTAAGGTACCATTCCCATTAATTCCTAAAACTATTTACCATCTGTTGATTCTGGTGTCCTTTTTTTTCTCAGTGATTTCAAGTTTAATTTCCAGTCTTGATCCATTGTTGCCTGAAAATCCAACACTGATGCCATACCACACTTTATCATAGACATCTGTTCTAGATTTATTCTAGGCGAGCGTCTTGGTGCTCTGAGAGATCCCTCATTCACACCACGTCCTGATCCTGCTCTGACTGCGGGACGCCTCATTCAAGTCTTATCCTGTGTAATAGAACGTAAACATTTAATTTGTCCGTCATCATTTTGTATTCATTTATGTGAAATGATGTATTTCAGGGGCTGCATGGTGGCTCGGTGGTTAGCAGCGTCGCCTCACAGCTAGAAGATCCCCGGTTTGCGTCACGGTTAGGACGCCTGTGTGGAGTTTGCATGTTCTCCCTGTGCAGTGTGGGTTTTCACCGGGTAGTCCAGCTTCCTCCCACAGTCCAATAACATGCTGAGGTTAATTGATTTTTCTAAATCGTCTGTAGGTGTGAATGAGAGTGTGCTTGGTTGTCTGTCTCTATGTGTAGCCCTGTGATTGGCTGGCGACCTGTCCAGGGTGTCTCCTGCCTTCACCCAAGTCGGCTGGGATAGACTCCAGCACCCCCATGACCCTGCAGAGGATTAAGCGGTGTATAGATAATGGATGGATGGATGTATTTCAGACTTTAACATCCTTTTAGAAAGAGCATGTGAGGAAATTTGTCTATTTTAAAATGACAAAGAGCTTTAAATGATCAAACATGAACCCAGTAAATCCATTAAAACTAAAGTAAATCGACTGAATTTGCTGCTTTTGCCTGGGATCACCTAGAATATTCTAGAATACACTGGCATTTTTAAACAGCCCTAACTTAAACCAGTCTATATGATGAAGGTTAATAATGCAGGACTCGTTGTGACTATTTAGTTGTGTTTCTTCCAAGATGGTGGCTTCAGATTTTATTTTTTTAAATCAAATTAGTCATCCACTGGAAAACAATCAAGGAAAAGCTCAAAGCGATGTTTAAAGTGTTCATTTGTATTAATAGAATCATTTTAAATTTCATTCGGCGTCGGATTCGTCTTCCATATGTGCGGCTGCAGCTCAGCCTCAGTGACGGCTTCCTCCAAAGTCGGCTATCAGACCGAAGCTCAAAACTCTCTTCAAGTGCTACCTGAACAGTCTGTTCCTCCAGCCGGAACGCAGCGCTGATAACGGGAGGAAAGTGAAGAGAAAATGAACAAAAAGCAGGGAGGCAGGAGGAGAGGGGATTAGAGACTGAGAGGGAGAGCGAGCTGGCTGGAAGGAGGATGGCTAACCGTAAGGTGGCAGGGAGTGAGAATGGAAAATAAAGGTGGGAAGGGAAAATACAAGACGGTGAATGAAAGAAAGACTATTTCCAGCATCTACTTTCCCCTCCTCCAAAAAAGCATCTGAGTGGAGATAGCATGCACAGGCTCTTTTCACTGCTGAATATATGGAGAAAAGCTTCAGAGGCACAAAAGTAAAATACACCGATGCAAAAAGCTCAACTTGAGGGCTTTTCATGTTTGGAAACGGAAGCTTAATGAGCACATAAATGGTCCGAACGCTGGATCCCGACTCCAGCAGCACTGGTTTTTAGCTTTATATGTGAAGGTATGCATGAGTCATACTCCTATCTCAGTGTCGCACACACTCGCAGCAGTGAGAACTCAGTGTGAGGCCCAATAATAACAGTATGGTGCCTTCTCTTATCTATCCGCCATCTTTTTTTTCTGTGCCGTCAGCATCTCCCTCCGTACACGGCTTCTGTTTCTGCGCGTTGCTTCTGTTGAACAAAAGTGAGAAATTGACTGGGGGAGTTTCACTTTTTTTTATATTTTCCCGAAGAATGTAAAGAAGAAGTAAAACACGCTGCCATATAGTTCCCATGGTGTGTGCTTGTTAATATTTCCCGAGACCTCCCGCCTGCTACCGCAACCTTTTCAAATGTCACCTGCTGCCTATTAGGCAAAAACAAACCACCTTACTGCGAGGGAGCATCTAAAATTAGTGATAACACATCCGTGGGTGCCCGCATAATACCTGGGTTAATTACTGGCCACAGCCCACAGGCCATACAACCCACTCTCAGATTTGTGTATGTAAATTCTGTGGAGTGTGTGTGTGTGTGTGTGTGTGTGTGTGTGTGTGTGTGTGTGTGTGTGTGTGTGTACTTTAACAGTTTCATCAAAACCCTCAGTTCAAAGGACGACCTCCTAATCTCATCAGAGCACACACAGCAGCCACTGTTGTCGCCGACTCTGAGCCAGAAGTTTTTTTAAATCCTCCATATCCGTGCTCGGTGTGACGCCAGCGTTTGGCGTGCAAAGTCATCCGTGCCCATTGGCCTGTTGCGTCGACTCTGTGCCCATTAGACCTCATGTAAATAAGCAGCCGGCCAATAGCAGGCGGGGATTTGTGCCGGTCACCTTTAATGCTCTTATCCTGGTTCTGATGGCTTAATTTCAATAAAAAAGAACAACATGTCTCTATTTGGCCTCTCAGTGTAAGCGCTCCCAGATGTTTGCTTTCTAACAGAGCAGCCTGTTGTTGGCTGCGTCCTGACGGATGGAGACGGCCACGCTTTGCTCTCATGTGATTGTCAGGGTCATGTTAGTTTAAGTTGAGAGTGGAGCCAATTTTTTTTCGGATTCTGTAAAAATGCAAAATTAATTGGTGCAAAAATCACAAGAGGCCTCAACTTATTTCTGAAACTAGACCCAGGCTTCAGTATTTGCTGCTTTACTGCTGCCACCTTTTGGTTGTCTACCGTCACTACAACATTATCTTAGTTCCTAGACTCAAGAGGATGCAGAGGAATAAGTTAGACTGACAGAGGCCCCACTGCACAAGCCAGAGTAGCCAAAGGATCCAGTGCCCTGGTCCTGGTTCCAGACCCCATAGGACACCCTGAGAGGTCCTCTGGTCCAATGGTTAAGAGCATTTGTGACCACATAAGGGGAACCAATGCAATATTAGACAAGTGGTCATAATGTTATGCCTGATGGGTGTACAGTCACACCTTTTTTGAAGTCTAGAGTATCTTAAAGACTTCTTCCAAAGATCTACCTGTGCACTCCTTACTGCTTGAGATGCATTTTAGGAACGGAAACGTCCTTCAAGGTGGCATGCAGAGGTGACAAAGATGAGAAGTTGGAGGAGGAAACGAAGAAGCTCAAAATAGAGAAATGAGAAGAGTGTGTTTAAAGGGCTATTCCACTAATTTATGATATTAGTAGTGTCACAATAGACAGTGTTTTTGTTTGTTTTTCAAATTTAGGGGAAATATTTGTTCTGGTAATGATGATTTTTAGGGACAGCACTGTCACCTGTGGGTTCTGGGACATGTATGGTTTATTAATGTTTACTGGTGATTATACACTTACTGTAGGTGTGAGTGTGCATGTTCGTCTGTCTCTTGCGCTCTTGTGTACCCATCCCTCACCCAGTGTCAGCAAACAGATGGACGGATGAGGATTTTCACCATCAATGAATCTGCGATATACGTAAGTCATTAATTACTTACTGATTAAATGTTTTGTCAATCAGACCAGAGCTGAAACTGAAGGATATTCAATTTACAGTGACACAAAACCAGTTAAAGCAATCAATGCACCTCAATTTGTGGTCGATAATTTTTCTTTTCATTGGCTTATTGACTCGTCACTTTAACTCCAGTCAAAATGCAACTAAAAGCTTCTTTTCATTCAGGCATTTTTCAAAATAAAAGCCTCCTGAAAACCCTGATGGCACGACTATGACATCATCAGGGCTGCTATCTCAGACTTATTATTTTCTCAGCTCTTTTTGTGCCACAAAGATGTTAAACAACAGGATGAGCAGTAATCAGCCCAAGAGTAAACTATACTGTAAAAAAATTCTGTCTTAACTAGCCAGCACAAACTTTTGAGCGTTGATTAGCTTCATTTCTGAGAGGCATAACTCATTTTCTAGGCACTACTCTTTGCGGTGGGCCTCATAATTAGAGCAAAGTGGATTAGCGTGTGCTTGACTGTGAAATGGTGTGGAGCTGCTGGAGTGTGAGGAGCTGTAATTACTGCACAGCACACACCAGACGAGTAATCCAATGTTTGTGAGAGGGTTTGTTTAAAAGGTGATTATGGAAGGAGTTTAGTGTACTCGTAAAACGTGAACACACACCGCTCTCTAACGTAGAGGACTGAGTTTGCTCAGTCGCCATGGAAATGTTCCTCTTTCCCTTCCTGTGAGCACCTTTAGAGCCTCTCCTCAGTGTTGACTTGCAAGTTCTGCTAAAAGAACTTCTTATATTAACAGTATACTATATCAAATGACTCAGTGAGCATTTTACATTTCAGCCCACTGTTTTAGTTTGAGGGTTTGCAGCTTTACCCTCCTCTGCTCTTCCTCTCCGACGCCCAACAGACAAACTGGCAAGTATTTAGCAGCTAAAGAGCCTCAGCACTGCAAATATAGCTGCTGGAGGCCAAAACAGAACTAAAATGAGTGAAAATCTAGTCAGAATGTATCAAAAACACAGATTCAGACTTCCAGGTTTCGTACGTAACGACTCCAAAGAGCCAGTCCTGTCAGGATGGAGCTTTTCTGTGTCATTTTTCTCCTTTAGAATCGGTTCCAACATCTGAATTACTTCAATATTACACCTTGCTGTTGTACAGCGTGTAGTACTTTTATGATGTTCGGCAGATTCATGGAAGGCGTTACCGGTCAATCAAAACACAGTAGAACACTTTCACAGAAAGCATGAATTGGGCTTTATTCTAAATGTAGTTAGGGTCTAGAGATCAACAATGAACTGTGATCTCAAACTACTGTATGTTTGTCAAATTAGTGGAAAATGAAGCTAATACGTCAGATGTGGGTCTTTCTCTTCCATGGCTGCACAGTAATGAAGACAGCAGTAGTGGAGATCAAGGGATGGACTACAGCTGTGCAAGTAATTCATAATATCATACGATCCAAAGAGCCCCTCAGCTCAGCAAACTGTGTTCATTGTTGCTGTGTGTCATCCTGCAAGCTGCCAATAGTTCGCACTCTTAACCTCCATCGTATGAGGTCCTGCTTCCAAACCAATGGCTGCCCTGACTCCATCCTTACCACTTAGTGTGTGAATGCACTGTAACGTTCATGCTGTGGCGTTTGCAGCAATGTCAAGTCAGCTTGTTTGTAACATGTGTAGCTTTGGTGGTTATTATTACTGAGCTTAAGAAGTACGAGTCTAAATCAGGGTGCAGAGGTTTTCTCACTGTAAATCCTTCACAGGCAGGACAGCGGTACATGCCCTGTAGGTGAGCCGGGAAGGTTTTGGCAGTAAACACATATATTTGGGAGGATCACGCTAAGCTCCGGGGTATTTACACGCAGAAAAAGAAAAGCATTTTCTGTTCTCAACCGTTTCTTTGTGTAAAGCGTTGTTTTTAAATCTGTGTCGGGCCAAATCCATTGTTGTTTTTCCCACTTCCTCCTGTTTTCCTGGACAACTGACAGGACTTGAAGCATATTTGGTGAGTGAGATATTGATCGTTGACTGTTCACCGCTTCACAGAGCTCACTTCCAGTGTTCTGCCTCCCACAGATTTCTACTGATGAGCTCAGGTTTCTTCAGCTCCAGGTAGGAGTCCTTGCGGATTGCATGAAGTCCAGGTATGGAGCTGAGCAGCAGGGCACAGATCATTGCTCCGCTGCTCTTGCAGACGTGGATGGAATTATATTAGTGCCATTATTCTGAACATGCAATCGGACAAGATTTTATTTTATTACTACATAAATCATAATGTGTTTTTGAGTGGAAATATATTTGCTACTATCCATTAAGTGCACAGTACTCTCAGTGACTTCTAAGGAGTATGGCATTGTGCTACAACTGCATCCTATCCTTAGTGTAGGTGGTTGTTCTCCATCTTATTTCCCTCCAATCTAATCAGGTGGGCTTTATAGTGAAACTAGAGGCGCACCACGGCACACTTAAGCAGTTTACACAGTTTAGGTTACATAGCTAATTTTATAAACCTTCCTGAAATTCGGTTTCTAAGTTGGTTCAATCATCCTTTCTTGAACCACCTATTCTGTTGGTTCTCTAGTAAAGAGAGAAGCCTTTGTACGTAAAACTTTGGGAAACATGTCAAGAGTTGTCATACAGAGTCCATATAGTGTTTCATACGATGGAAGACATACCATGACAGCATTTCTATCACTCAGAGTCTAAAAACATGGATTCAAACGTCCGATGTTTAATTCATAACAAACCCAAGAAAGCAAGTCTATCAACTTGCATAATAGAGCTTTCTATTCCTCAGACAGAGGCAGAGACTTCACACTTTATATCCAAGAGGAAGCAACAGTGCGGAGGTACATCTAAGCCATTTGAAGGCAGGAGGGGATTATTTTCACGGGAAAAAATCGAAATAACTCGACGAGTTTTTAGGGGTTTAATCAATAAGTGGAGGAATGGCTGTTGATGCTGACGCGTGTGACTGTATTGCCAGGAGAGGCCTACTTTTCAATGTTCAATGTCACTGAGCAAGATTCTGAAATGAGAATACAGACAGGAAGGAAGAGACTCCATTTCTATTCTCCCAGTGCGTCGCTGCCTCCATCATAACCGACAATCTAGAAACTGACTGCAGACAATAACGTTCTGATGTTTGCACCCACTTTACAGACATCCTCTCCTTGAACTGGCATTAAATCTTTCCCTATACAGCAATTCAAACATTTACAAGCTTCCAGACTTTCTGTAGCACATATTCCCATCCAGCAGGGGTAATGCAAAGCTTAATTTCTTCCCTAAAGCCTGTAGCTTCTGTGATATTCTCCTGACAGCTCGGATAACCTCTTGAGTGTTAAACCACAGCCACATCCTTAATTATGTATTTCTCTAGGTCTTAAAACAGTCAAACAGTTGAGTTATATAAAAAAAATCCCCATACATGCGGTCATGAACGGGTAAATTAGCTATAGAGACTAAAACCGTTTTTTGCACCAGGCTATAAACATGTTTATTTCTACTGTAAAATTGGGCTTTTTAACATGGAGGTCTATGAGGATGACTCAGGCCTCAAGTGGCCATCTGAGGAACTGCAGCTTCTGGCACTTCAGCCCCAACACTGTCAGATTAATACATCAGTGAAACGGAGACAGAGAGGATATACTGTGCACGTTTGTGAATTGTCTGTGCGCAGTTCAATATTTGCACAGAGAAAACTCAAAGTTGTTAAACAGCCTGAAGTGTCCACACGGCTGCAGTCTGTCTTCCACCTCATTGTGTGGAAAATACAGTATAAAAACATATTCACATTTGAAACACACATTAGCCATTGTTTTACTGCACTTCAAAGCCTTTATTGTCTAGTTAAATGTTAATAACCAGCTCTAAACCGATGCAGCCATCTCTGCTCGGTGTTGCTGTTGTGCTCCAGGACGCTGGCAGGCTTAAAGGCCACTGCTTGCAGCGAAAAACCAATTTCTGTCGGTCCTCGTACACAAAGCCATGCTGCACTGGCCTCGAGTTCTCCAGAGTGAGCGGGCTCTGTGGTTGAACTTTTCATATCCTTTGCGCACCGTCCACCACTGAGTGACCATCTGCTATTACTTTAAAATATCACACGACCGCCCGTGTTTTGTTGTGGGAAAGCAGCTCGGCTTCCATCTCTGGTTCGCCGCCTTTGTTTTCGCTCCCGTGCTCCCATCTCGAACTCACCTTTCCGTCTGAATCATAGAGGGGTCTTTGTGTGCCAGAACGTCGCTCCTCAGACTCCTTTAGGTGCCTTTGTTGTGGTTTAATCACTGCTCCTTCTCAGCGTTTTGAGATTACAATTAAAGCCTTAGCATTCAGGCACTCTCGCTGCCTTAGAGTGAAAAGAAACACAATGAATAATGCATGCAGGAATGACGGTAGTCTATTTCTGTTTGAGGCAAGTGTGCTTCATTATTTATACGCTGCTACCTCAACTTCTACTGGCAGCATGCTTCAGTGACTGACAGAAGTCATGACATTGCGGCCTCGACTCTGACTGCCATCATCTAAGCAGCAACAGCAAGAAGAAAAGTGTGTCGGCCTCCCGTCCGTCTGTCTGTAGGTTTGTCAGTCAGATACAGGTTCTAAATGCTTGAGTGTGTGAGAGTCTGACAGAGTGAAACCTGTTTCACTTGCGAGTCGAGAGTGATGGTGACAGTGCCCGGGGCTCCCCCAGCTCTGCTCTCTGCCGTGGAAAATAACAAGTTTTGTGAATATTTAAATTCTCTCATATTTAGCTGCAGCGATCTCAGCAGCTCATGCAGGCAGTAGGTCAGCATTTACACTGATGTATGGAAGCGTAGATAGGGTTTTAACAAAGACTGGGTTGTAAAAAATCAGGTCAACCTCTCACTGGCACAAGGCTGAACTCATTAGATTATGATATATTATAGATATTAGCTCAATATGTTTTGCCAAAGTGTAAAGAGCACAGGGTAGGATTCAGGTGTGATTATAAAACCTTCTCAGAATTGACCACAGACTTGATAATGACTGTATGTAGTTATGCAGTACAGTCTTTATCCACTAGATGGAGGCATTCCATTGCTCATAGACTCAGTTTGCAGCCTCAGTGAGGAGAAATTCATGATGTGTTTTACTGTCCAGAAATGACTTGGAGCTTTACAAGTTGTATAAAATCAATGTAACATTACATTTTTTCAAAAAGTAGACATTATAAGGTATTTAGCTTTTAGGCTGCCATGTCCCACTGATAAAACATTTCATAAACTTTCATATCAGTTTTTTTTCTTTTTTGTGCCAGTGATGGCTGTCTTAGCATCGCAGGACATTCTCAGGCCACAGTTTACCTACATATATACTAGATCTGTTTTAAAAAATGTTTTAAATGAGGCACACTTCCAGCCAACAAAGTTAGTATTAGAATTCTGCATTTCCCAGCAATATTTCCCAGCACTTGGAGACAAATATAGCCGTCCTGCACTGCAGCCAGCTTCACTTTTCTTAGCTATGTTCCCATTCCACGGTAAATATTAACTCCAAGCAGATTCATGACTGTGTGGTGCGTCTATGCAGGAAACGTGACTAAATAAAGGGGGCTCAAAACAGTCGGTGTGCATGCGAACAAAAAAAGACATGCGCTTTCCTCTCTCGTGATACGACACACAAAAGAAATAAAGGAGCTGCTCACAGCTGGAGAGAATTTTAAAAGATAATGAGGGACTGTGGAAGAAAACAACAATCATCTTATGAGAAAACTGGACTTGTTCCTAACTGACTTTGGCTGATATGTGCAGTATTAGTTTTGTTTTTTACTGTCAACATCCAGAGGAATTTGAACAACATTAACTAGTACTTATATATAGTTTAAGTTTATTTAGATTCTTATACTTATCCCCTTTGCTGCTGTAACAATGCAAATTTCCCCACTGTAAGATTAGTATAGTCTTATTGCAGAGCCGGCTGGCCCATTAGGCAATATAGGCAAATGCTAAGGGTGCTGAGGCCTCCAGGGGGCGCCACAAAACCGGGAAAAATTCACCTTCAATATAATTATTTTAAAACTAGTTATTACTATTAACTCTTAAAATGGAAAAGCTCACATTGATTCAAATGTAAAGCAATGCCCAGTTAATATTACTGCCAAACCGTGCTGTTTGATTTCTTTCGTAAGCGTATGTAAATCACTGATGGAGGGGGGCCCCACATTGGGTAGGGCCGGCTCTGGCTTGTCGCATCATATTATTTCGTTGCAGCATGAAACAGTTAATCATCTCAGTTTCATGTACTCCAATGAGAGTGTACTAGTAAACCTGTTTTTCACCTCTACTGGATGAATGTTGTGTAAGATTCATCAGTTTGGATTCTGAAGTTTTATTGCTGCTTTCAATGTTTCATTTTACAAGCATCTTGTCACTGTAGAATCTTACATTTACTCACAGTCAGACTTAGTTTAACCTCAGCCCTAACCCTAATCTAACCAATTCTTGTGATTTCTCCCCCAGATGGGAGTTTAGTCCTCATAATGCGTCGGCGTGAACAGATGTGCCCCAACATCTGTCTGCTCTGACCTCCGTCCTCCTGCTTGTGACCTGGAAATTGATCTCAGTGCACCGTTTCGATGGATGTCTGAATTCTGCAAATGCATCCTGAGGAGAGAGAGAGAGAGAGAGAGAGAGAGGATGCTTGCCGGAGGATCTGGAAGCGAGAAGGCACCGGTGCATGGTGAGGTTTGAGCAGAAATCAGTTTCCGTTAGGGCCAAGGGATCTTCACTGTGGTGACAGCAACAAACATGTGGTTAGGAAATCATGGTGTAGACAAACAAAAAAGCAGCAGTGGTCTCTGTGTACTGGCCAACTGTCTACTTTGATGTAGCGCCTTTGATAGAGTCTTTAACTTCCCCCTTTGTTCCCAGCCTGAATACCGCAGCCATCTTCTTGCTGGAGAGCTGGTTGTAGTCTTGGACGGGTGTCATCGCCCAGATAATAAATACAACTCAGCTAACTAAAGCAGAATTGTGTTGTGTCCAGATGAGTAGCTTTAAGTGAGCAACATTTCAGCACCATGGACAGCAGCCGATCCATGATCTAGTCTGACTCTCCGTGATGTAGACTGTGGGGATAAACCTGCACACCTGACATGGCGTTCTTCTTGCTTTTCAGCATCTGCCTTTGTTGTTTTCAGAACCCTCTTAGTTGCAGCAGCAACCTCTGGGTGCAATATGGCAGCCCTGCTTGGCTCTTTTAGTGAATTATCTATTTTAACAACGCCTCCCTGCATGCAAATGCTCCTCCACCAAATCACTTCCCCTGTCCACTTAGCATCGTCCAGTATTACTGTGATCAGTTTACAGAAATGAAAAGCAATCCAGCATCTTTGTTCCCTCTAAATGCAGCAGATTGGTAATGAGGTGCAGCCAGACCATTCTCCGGTGCTGACACAGTTCAGTGGAGTTGGTCTGACTATGTGAGACTAAGCAAACTCTACATTTCTAAACTGCTCATTATACAGCAGCTACTTCAGCAGTGGTGCAGGCTTATTAGAAATATGTGGAAAGCACAGACACTCAACTTCTATTTCTCTTTTCTCTTACAAAGATAAGAATAAAGAACATGTCTGATAATATGCTAAGAGTAGCACTAACTATAACAAGTCTGAACCTGACAGAGTGAGTAAAATTTTAACTGTATAGATGCAGGAAAAATGGCTGAATAAACCTCAGTATACAGTAGAACTGCACGCTGTCAAAGTCATTTTGCACAACCCTCTTATATTTGGGGGCTTTTCCGTGCTTGTACGGCCTATTTGATACAGTACTGAGTCTTTTATGAAAGAACAAAATGTAATCCAGTGGGGATCAGTGCTGCACCTCCCTCTGAAGAGGATAAGTGGTTTAGAAAATGGATGATTGAGTTCAATTAAATTGATGTCTTCGGAGAAATGTTCTTATGTACCAAGGTCAGATGTTTTCGGTGAAGTGCTGCGTGTGTTTAATCTGAATGTTTTTGACCTTCAGTAGTTTTCTCTTAAGGAGTTTTTAACTTCATTTCTGTAAAGTGCATAACTGTGATTTCAGCCTAATTTGAATGAGATTGCACACATTCATCCCTCCGTGATTGCAGCTTTTCTTCTTTTTTTTGCACTTATAATAAGACTGAGAGCTCTTTGGATAAAGCTGCCACCACAAAAACAGCAGAAGCACACACACACACACACACACACACACACACACACACACACACGAGCAGCCGCCATCACACAAATACCCACCGCTAGATTCCAAAACAAGTTTTTATTGGCCAATTTACAGAAAGTGCTGTAGTGACCATTCCAAAGAAAAACAGACCAAAGAGTCCAGAGAAAAAAAAAAGAAAAGAAAACTGAAATTAAAAAAAAAAAACTTTTACACATTATACAAGGTTTCGATGTTAATTTCACCGTCCTCTTCTAAAACAAATGTCAGGACAACATTAGGGCTCGGGCCGATGCAAAATCCACCAAAGATTTCAGGGAGGGGTGGGGGTGGGGTGCAAGATGGGAGGTGACGTCACAAGACCAGGTGTCACAGTAGATGAGGAAAACTCTTAAACAACATATGAGATCTTTACATGAACATACAGTAGAGCTACAGTATACACATACAGTAGGTTCTCCCAGCGTTACCCACAGGACGGCTGTCAGAGGCTCACTAGGTCAGGACATGTTGGACCAAACCCTTCGATTCTTCAGACATACATACATGTCTGTCGTCTTGCACCAGAACTTTTTATTATTATTTTCTGACTCCTCGCTATCAAACATTACAGACAGACTGGATTCAGGATGGTCACGGCCGGAGATTAATGCCCTTTCACTTTAAGGTGAAAAAACCTTCGACTGGGTTTTCCTGATTAGGTCAAATGTGCCAAACACGTTCCCCTCTCAGTCCTCTCCTCTTAAAGCTGCACCAGGCAGCTTCACAAGTCGCTGGTCTCAAGTCGCAGGCTAATGAGTTGGGATTTATGCAATGTGACATCAATCCCAGGTCCTAAACTCCTTCTATTAATGCGGCGTTTCACTCAGAGTTCGAAGTCTGGCAAAGTTTCTTCAAGGTGTGGTGCTTCTGTGCTCACCAGAAATCCAATTTAAACTGAAGGGACATGTTTGTTGTTGTTTGGACGTGAGAATTCGAAGCCAGTGATGTACGGTAGCATCAGGTAGCTACATGCAGCTTAGACTGTTATATCAAAAATAGACTTTAGGAGGTTGCTGTTGTGGGCAAACGTTAGATTACCTCAAATATAATTGATCTAAGCATCCAGGTTTGTTTAATGATAAGCAACAAGTACAAGTGATGCTTACAATGGGTTCTGAGAAGCGTTAAACCTACATAGAAACACACCACGTACAGCTGGCATGGTAAATGTGTTAGCTAACCGTTGACCACTTACACAACATGCACATCTGGAACAACTTTACTTGTGCTCTAACTATGTGATCAATCAGTTCAATATTTAGTCCCCCTTTCTCTTTTAACTCTATTGGTTTTATCTTCTCCAGCTACTGAAATCTGGCTTTTTAGCTCTTTAGATGCTCAACCGCGCTCATCAGCTGTCTTATTATTAGTATCATTTGCTGAAAGTAACTGTCTGAACCAAAATGTTGAAGCCGCAAGTTGTAAAAACCAAAACAATGAGGTGAAAGATGCGAAAACACTTCGCTAATTACCTGCTGAGTTGTCATTACAAGCAATAGCTTTACGTTTACTAATTGAACCCATTGTTAATCTAAAAATATTGGTTTGTGTAGCTTTAATGTTCATGCGTGCAATTTAATATGGTCCTATTTAAGCTTTATTTTGAAATTAGGTGTTTAAATTTGAATTCTAATCAACCAAATCCAAGGGAAATTAATCTTGGCTCATGCACAGTTACCACCTAATTGAAAAATAGAGTATTGGCCTCAGCACAACTGTTGATTGCATTTTTCCTTGGTAGAAGTTTGTGTTTTTGACTTTCTAGCAACCCTGCATTGCGACATGAAGGAGTGAAATGGTGGAATTAATAGTGCAGCACTGTAGCATCGGACGCTTCTCCTGCGACCACACTGAAAATATGAGTAGTGAAGGAATGCGCTTCTCTGTTCGGTACACCAGTATTCTTTTTTTTTTTTTTTACACGACGTCTTGCCTAGTGCAGCTTTAACTGACCCAGTCCCTACGGAGGCAGTGGCACATCTGCCCGAACAAACCCGAGTCGACATCAGCTGGAATGATCTGAACACGGAGCTAGAAACACACACGGGGGAACTCGGGGATCGGTTCTGGAAAGGCTCCTGCAGGCTAAGGGTTCGGGGCGCGTACGTACACATGAAGAGGTGGTGTGTGTGTGTGTGTGTGTGCGTGTGTGTGTGTTGTGTACAGGTGGAGAGGGAAGGTTTCTGGGTGGACGATGTGGGGCTGGACTGGTGGGGGTAGGTGGGGAGGGGTTGGGTCACCTACTATACTCAATATTTACAAGAAAGGAGCGTATAAAAATGTACAAGGAGACTCCTCTGACTTTCCCAAAAACCCAGAACTCAGACCCCTCGGCTAGTTCAACACGACGTCTGCGACAGCACACCGATCATCTTTTTTTTGTTTTGTTTGTTTTTGAGTACCATTGAAAATATGCTATTTCTGTAAAATCACCTGGCTTTGCCACGTAGGCTAGAATAAAGACTGATAAATAACATGAAGTATACAAACCAAAAAATAGTCTCAGTTTCTTTACCTTTGCAACTCATTTTTCTTAAATAAAGGCTGTTTTGCATTTTTTGTTTTTTGTCTTTTTAAAGATGGGACATCAGGAATCTTTGACACGTCAAACTGAATGGATGGCGCAGGGTTTCACTGACAGAATGGGTTTCATACAACTTTGCTTCACTAAAGACTGGCATAGATTGAAACAGGAGAGAGAGATCAGTCGTGGGGAAACGTCTCTGTGGGTGTGACCTAATTTTGGCGAGCTGTTCCTTTAAGAAGGATGAGAGTCATTTAATCGTGGAGTAGTTTTAGTGTCGTATTATTTCCTATCAGCTGTATAAAACGGGAGGTTTGTCTGACAAGGCTAAGGTTAAATCATAGCACTGTGTGTGTTTGAGTGTGTGGTTCAGTGTCGTCTTCCAGTAGGGGGAGATATTACCTCATTTTTAGAGCATCAACATCATATAAAGTCTTTTTGTTTCAACCATCTGATCTGAGGTTTCAGTATGGACGCGTTGGAGATTGTGTGTGTGTGTGTGTGTGCATGTGTGTGTGTGTTTGTGTGTGCGTGCGACAGACTGCAGATGTGCGTTTCAATAAGATATTGTTGTTTTGTCCCACTTTTGGCCCTTCTTGCTGGAGCGTTGCATTCTGGGTAGCTGGACGTCCACTTCTTCCTCGCTGTCGTCTGACTCAGCACTGGTGATGTCGTCCTCCTCCTCTTCCTCGTCATCTTCGTCCTCCTCTTCCTCCTCTTCATCCTCCTCCTCCTCCTCCTCCTCCTCGCTGGCTTCCTCCTCTGCAGCCTGGGGCTCCTCCAGGTTCTGTGGTGGGAAATATTTGCAGAGATTCAGAAACTTAATGATCGTAAATTTGTTGCAAACCCAAGAAATCCCAATAATTCCTCCTTCAAGTCATAGCAGCTAAGCAGAGCATTAGTGTAACTGTTCTGTTCCTGTAGATATTCCAATCGTTAACACCCAGCAGCTTCTATTTACAGCCTATTAAAATATTTACACCCCTTTGGAAGTTTTCCCCTTTTGCTGCTTTTCAACATTGAAATATGGTCAATAGAAACTGGCTTTGCTGACAAGAATTTACAAAAAAAACCCTCCTACAAGTCAGTGTGAAAACAGATTTCTACAAAGTAATGTCAATAATTACAAATCTAATACGTCAAAAAAGTGATTGCATTAGCATCGAAGTCCTGCAACAAATTTGCAGTTGGACTCGGGTTTGGGCTCTGACTCCAACCCAAAACAAATCTTCTCCCAAGTCACAGCTGTCTTGCAGACTGTATGAGATCCAGGATTTCCCGATGCTTAGCTACATCGTATTAGCCTCTAGCTTCCTGCCAAAGTGCATCCCCACATGATGATGATGCCACCGCCATGCATCACATTGTTTGTGATGATGTGCAGTGTTTGGTGTCCAAACACAGCGTCTCATCTTATGACACCAAAAAGCTTAATTTTGGTGCCATCAGACCAAAGAGCCTTCCTTCTGCTGACTTCAGAGTCTCCTACATGCCTTCTGGAAAGATTTATTATGAGCTTTCCCTGTGCCTCTCTCCCATAAAGCTTTGACTGGTGAAGAAGGCTCTCCGATCTCAGCCACTGAAGCTTGTAACTCCTTTAAAGGAGTCATAGGTGTCTTGGTGGCCTCCCCAATAGTCTTTCTTCTTGCATGCTCACTCAGTTTAAGCAGATTTTAACATTTGCTATATTCCTTCCATTCATTACTGATGGATTTAACCATAAATGTTCTGGTGTCAATCCCCTGACTTATGTTTTCCAATAGAATCAATGCACTCATTTTACATTTTTAAAAAACTTGCATTAATTTGTAGAAATCAGTTTTCACTTTGACATGAAAGACTCTTTTTGGGTTAATTCTTCTGTAAAAAGCCAAATTTAATTTCCCATGATTCAAAGTGTGAAAACTTCCAATGCTTCTTATAGGCATTGTATCCACTATATTCCGTCCACATCCCTCCGCCCTCCTACCTCCATCGGATTGACTGTGATCGTCAGAGCAGAGTCGTCCCAAGTCACGTCTGCCTCTTTGGCCGACTCTGCCAGCTTCACCTCCTGCTGGTGGGTCAGATGGATGCGGTATATGCCCAGCACCACCACCACCACCAGGGCAGCGATGCACATCACGATCACCACCGTGGCGGCGCTGGGTACACCTGAGAAGAGGATGGGAGAAAACAGAGAGGTAAGAGAAATGGAATAGATGCCTCAATGCAACACTCTGAATGCTGTAATTAAGTTAATTGTTCATTTTGTTTTGATCAGAAGACCTTCGGCAGCTACTGCAGCGGTTTAGCGTTGCACTTCAGCTGGGTACTTGCAAAAGATACTTAACAGACATTAAACATGAATCTCACAGGAGAAAAGATGCGTCGTACCACTTCCAGTCGCTGGTTAATTTCCACCTAGAGTCTCGAAGCAGGTAGACACAACATAAAATACACGTCCAAGGTACTAGATATAAATGAAATATGATCAACAACACGTACACAGCCTAACAACCACATGCTTCTACTCCCAGCCTGCAGCCCATACACACCATAAAACACACACACACATCCACATACACCTTGTTCAACGCCCAGACTATTCCTTCAGCATATAAATACAACGTTAGACCCTGAGCTATCCTGAACCACATAAAACACTGGATTCTACACATCCCATAATACAACTTAAGAGCATCTTTCTAGCTTAGACTCAGTCCACACTCCAAGAACTCGCTCTGAATTCTGTATTTTGTGTCGTGCTGCACCTGAATCCTTATTACTGCATCAGAAAATGCTCTTCAGACTTCACTTTTGGGTAATATTGGCCAATTTTGTGCCTATACTTGCCATTCTTCTTAATGTGTTGCTTTAAGACTGCATAAACCAGTACTTTTGTATTAAAAGCCTGGTTATTCATGTATACGTACCTTGAACCACAGACATTCATTTAGTTAGCTAAGGTGCTTACGCTACAAAAACAAAAAGCGTTTAATCATAAATGATGTTCATGAAGGTTGGTAAGTTTTGAGTTTCTACTGGGAGTATTTTATTGTTGTTGAAAAAAAGAACAGTTCCTTTAAAATATGGATACAGTATGAGAATTAATGCAGACTTGAACGCCGCATTACAAAGCTCTGCATTTAAGTGTGTACTGTCAGAGGTATTCCTTTTTAAATCCTTTAATTTGTGAGGTGCAAGGATTTACAAGGTGAAGTGCTTTGAGATGTTGTGAATTGGCTCTATATAAATTAAATGAATTGAAAGAAGGTGCACAGTATATTAGTAACTTGGCAGACTGTTTTTAATGTACTAAGTAGACCTTATGTGACTCAATAAACTCAAAAGATTACACATCGATCAGGCATAACATTATGACCACTTGAGGAATATTGTGTTGGTCCCCCTCATGTGGTCCAAAATGTTCTGAATCATTGGGCATGGACCAGAGGACCTCTCAGGGTGTCCTATGGGGTCTGGAACCAGGACCAGGGCACTGGATCCTTTGGCTACTCTGGCTTGTGCAGTGGGGCCTCTGTCAATCCAACTGGTTCCACTGCATCCTGTTGATGCTTGATCAGAATGGGCTGTAGGAAGTTCGGAGGTCACATCAACATGTTGGACCATTGTCATGTTTCTCCACATGTTCCTGATTGGTTGATGTTGTTGCCATGTGGTGGGGTGCATTTTCATCCAGTGACATTTGGGATTTCCATCAGCATGAGGGAGTGTGTTTGTGGTGGGACAATGTTTATCTGGGTGTCTAAGTCTGATCAAGGTTTTCCATCAGAACACCACATAGTACCAATATGATCCATGTTATTCACTTCACCTGTCAGTGGTCATCATGTTGTGGCTGATCAGTGTAGCTTAGTGTCTTAGAAAGCACCACTTTACTTGGAGACCATAGTCGTCCATAGAGCGTCTCTCTGCGATGGAGTCAGGTGACATTTTGAACGTGCTAGCTAGGCTTCTTTTTCTTCAGAATGTGGACATACACAGTTCCAGTGCCTTAAAACTAAAATAGGCGGTATTTTTTTGACATCATTGGGCATAACCTTCATATTTAACCCTTTAGGTCGTCTTAAGACTTCTGCACCTGCTTTTGGCTGTTTTCAGGCCAAAAGCAAGAAAAAAAGTCTAACTCATAATGGGAGATTTTAACCAATCAGAGGCTTTTCCAACCAGAGCAAGTCAAAGTATAAAAAAAAGTCTCTGGATGTGGTGCTATAGTTACATGTGGGAGGCTGGGGTTTGAATCCTGAGCCACTAACTGATGCTGAATCGCAGCTTTGCATCCACTGGGAGAGGCTTCGACCAAAGAGGGATTTCTGCATTATCGAGGTTTAACATGCATCCTCCCTTATTCGGGCACAGATTGCATGTTAATACCAGGTTTAAATGGTGCCTCGCTTTGCTGCAGATCCTTCCTCAGCAATTAAACTCTCATGGCCCACATCGTACAGCAATATAAGTTTTACATGAATTTATGTCCAAGATCTACTGGCTTTGATTCGCGCCCGAAAGACGGTTTCGAATGCATTTATTTTAAAAAGAAAACCTGAAACACATTAACTTCTGGTCTCTATGCAGTACACGACTGCAAAGATGTATCACAGGCCCTATTTAGTAGCATAACCACAACACACACCGAGGGATTTCTCTTGAAATAAAATGTTTATTTCTTCTGCTCTGATCTCCAGCCCGCTGAAATAACATGACTTCTCAGCGCCTGCCCTCTCTCCACCAGTCCCTCCTGGTGTGTGTGTGTGAGCGTGTGTGTGTGTGTGTGTGTGTGTGTGTTTAACGAGGTTGAGGCTCACAGAGGACTCTTCAGATGATCATTTGATTCAGTCTAGTTCCTAGATTTTCACACTAAATCCGCTGCCTTTGATCTTCCTCGGGGTGAAGCTTCTGAGTGTTTGCACACACACACTATTTCCCCCTTCATTCATTAACACACATGCGGCGTGATATCATCAGAAACATTCACATGTGCCAAAAGCATGTCATGGCTGAAACTTCAACTGAAAATCTCTCTCTTTCTTTTTTCCTCCTCCTGCTTTCCAAACCACCCACCTCCCTCCGTGCTCTTCTGACCTCCTTTCCTCACACATACACCCTCCACCCTCCACCCTCCAACTCTCTGGGCTGTTAACAGCATCGGCCACTGAACTCTCCAGGACTCTAAGTAGAATCCATTAGAGGCTGATGAATAATTAAATCTCGTGTGGTAGATTAAGACCAATGTCTCTCCTCCTCACCATGTTCTTCTTTTTTACTTCAGATCACTCATACACACCAGTAAGCCAGCTGCATCTTCTGGGAAGACCTCCATCACCGAGAGCAGCAGCGGCCCGATGAGCAAGCGCGATAAACAAACTAGAAAGCGGAACCGAGCGCTCCCTTGGATCTCGCCATGTTTACTCTAGAATGGATAGCTGACACACAAAAACTCTTCGCAGGCTTTTTTTTTTCTCTTTTTCTCTTCTACAGCAGAGGCTCCTGACTGTGATTCTCAGAGGTTTTCCTTTGGGAGAGCCCATCAGTGTCTAGTCAAGTCAGCTTCTACATCTATCTCACATTTAGATTCATGCATGAGCAGTGTTGTCACGCGAACTAGTAGTCTGAGATTCTTCTTACTTCCTGAGGTAGACTTCAGGGTTTCTAAGTGTGTTTTTTTTGCCTTGTTTATGCTGCTTTTACCATTTTCGGCGATTTACCACATTAGCTAGCCGATTCTAGAAGTGGTTGCTGTCAAGAAATGAGTTATGACCCTCATTTAAAACATCAAGATGCCGTCGGGGGAGAACTTTGGATTACTACAACTTCTGTGACCTTTATAACTCCTGTGTGATCGTTGAACTGAGCTGCAAGAATGTAGTTTTATAAAAAATACCCCCACAAATCCAGACTTTTATGCCGATGTTAAGAGTTGTTCTTTACTTTTTTGTTTGCTATTTTTTCATTTCATGTTGCAGCGTCAATATTACCATGAACCCCACAGATGCATCTTTTGCAGAAGTCTTTAAGATACTCCGGACTCAAAAGAGGTGGAGATATACACCGATCAGGCATAACATTATGACCACATGCCCAGTATTGTGTTGGTCCCCCTTATGTGGTCACAAATGCTCTGAACCATTGGACTAGAGGACCTCTCAGGGTGTCCTATGGGGTCTGGAACCAGGACCAGGGCACTGGATCCTTTGGCTACTCTGGCTTGTGCAGTGGGGCCCTGTCAGTGGTCATCATGTTGTGGCTGATCGGTGTATGATATAAACACAGGTGATTTTCCCAACATCTTGTGTGCACAATCGGTAAAGCAGAATTCTGATTTGTCCTCAAGAATGTGATGTGTATTGACACCTTCATAGAAAGACACTAGTCAGGGGAAATAATGCCCAAACATTTCTGCAAGTGAGTTGTATAAAAACACGTCACTGGGAGTTCTAGTGGAAGAAGGTCTCGCCATGCGTTCCAGCCAAAGTGCCGGTTAGTGATGGTCAGTGTACTCTATTCTGTTCCCTGTTCCAGAGTTGGATTTTTTAAACACTTGAATAATGCACAATAACTGAATTCAACACGACAAACTTTCCCAGTTATTTTGTGCAAGGAGCAAACTTGTAGATGATGAAAGGAGCCACAGCTGGATCTTTAGAAATGTTCAGATGTTAGCAGAAGCAGAGGCCACCTGTTTATTACATCGGTCAGGTTCTGTATAGATTCTAAACCCACCTCATGTTCCTGCACCAGTATTTGTGTCTCACATGCAGTGTATGAACCAGTGAGGCCCCTCCGGCGTTCTGAAAATAGTTTTAAAGTGCTGAACTAGAACCTTTGGGTGGGAAGCTTTTAGCATTTCTGCTCCAAGCAGCTGAGCAGTCTGCCTGAGGACCTGAGTGCAGCTAGAAGTGTTGGAATGTTTGAACATCAACTTATATCTTTCTTTTTCAAAGAGGCTTTTGATTACACACAGAGGTTTCCTACTTTATTTTACCATTTTATTGATTTTATGTCGTCAAATTTTATTCCATTACGTCTTTTTAATGTATTTTATTGAGTTTTCAATCTAGTTTCTAATATTTTATTGATCTAGTTTAATCTAGTTTTTATTATTTTTGTCATTTTAGTTACATATATTTTTAAAATCTCATTCTTTTAAATCTAACTTGGCCTTACTCTCGACTTGCTCTGTCATCTGTGAAGCACTTTGAACTGCATTAACCTGTATGAAAGGTGGTTATATAAGAAAAAGTTTGATTGATTACCTACAAACGCCATGTTATTAATGCTAGTGGACGTCAAGACCACCGTCCTCATGCTTGGTGTGACGGGGAGAAAGAAGACAGTCAAAGTGTTTTCCTACCTGAGCTGTGCATGGGGTACAGGTCGTGGATCATGGATGGATGGTGGACCACCTGCATGTACTGAGGTGGAGCCACCATGTGGTTGATGTGTTCTCCGGATTCTGAACTGTGCAGGACGCCCGCCTGGGTTGGGGACAGACGAGGCAGAAGCGATGAAGGTAAAGAGATCACAGTTAACATTTCAGTCACAGGCTGTTTGCCGAAGCTGATATATTCTCGGCAGAATAAAGTAAAGTCTCCAAGTGTGGATTTTAAAGTAAGGCTGGGAGAAAGGGAAAGTGAATATATTCATGGCTTTTTTTGGGGGGACAGGGTCAACTCAATAGAAGAAGGTAATCTAGATTCCACTCGACACCCTGCAAAGTTCAATGTATGTATCCTGAAACATTTTGTTTCCCGCAGGTAAACACCCGAGAATGTATAAATAAGTGCAGGGACAGAAACAAGCGGTGGTCTGCTGACATGCTGAGCTGATTTTGGCGTTTATCATCAGAGTGAAGAGCAGTGGATTACAGGTGGAGTGTGTCTGCTGCCAGAGAAGCCCGACTCACTGCAGAACGGTTCAGTGTTCAGCTTGGCTTCTTTTGATAGGTGGAGCTCGGCTGTGTCGGTGCGTCAAACTGCTGTTTAAGGTGTATTTTCCGACCTGTTTGGTTCCTACAGAGAGATAATTCCTCTGCTACTAAGAGGTGATCTGACTGGAATACCTAACGAGGCTCATTTTTAAATCTGCCCTGAAAGTTGCCAGAATCAGCTCAGCCACTTTGCCAGTTCGAGCTCTTTGGTCGTGAAAAGCAGCACGATCTCCAGTGACAACTTACTCGTACTGTTGCTGAACATCATCAGTCACATTAGGGGTTCTGGAGAAATCATACATCTGTTATTTTCAAGCTGCTTGTTGGGGACATTTGCTTACACTGCCACTCTTTTTAAAGGTACTTGAAGTGTGTATCTGAATGTGGGAAGTGGGTGGGTTGGAGCTGCCATCGTTATACCCATTTATTTGTCACATAAGCAGAAAGCACAGAAAGCACTACTACTGGAAGCAAAAACTGCATTAACCGGAATAAAACTGGTGCAGAGGATTTAAAAAAAAGCACACACTGCCTTCTAATATCCATTGTGCAGGAGTTATTTTCACAATCAGTTAATCTGATCATTTTCCTTTTGGTTAATGGAATAGTCAGTGTGTTAAAACAGTAAAAAGATGCATGTATTTAACTTTAATTTATACATATATGATTGAAAACTGCAGCAAATCCTCACATCTGGGCTCCTGGGATCAGTGAACGTTTGCTGTTTTGCTTTAGAGGACGACCTAAATGGTTGAATGCATGCTTTATTTTAACCCAGTGTAATTCCCATTAATGCATCTATTGCTAGCTTTGCTCTCTCTATTTTTCTAGTAGAAGTCTTCCATCCTTGCTTGGAGATTCCAGTGTAAATAGTAAAACAACTGCTCCAGATGGTTAATTTCTGGGTTTACCTTCAGTCAGACTTGAAAGCAAACGCTTACCATGATATTTTTGGAAATATGGAAGGTGCTCGCCCTTTTAAATCCCATTTTTTTGTGAAGAGCGCAAAGCTGAAATGACCCTTAGCACCACAGTGACCACATTAATGGGAAATACAGCAGGTAGAAATAAACGGTATTGATCCCATAATATGGAATTAAACACTTAAAGGCAGATTCGTTTCAATAGTCAGGGTGTTTGCTACAGTAGAGGACAGTCAAGACCCCCCAAAGTTGGAGAAGCAGAATGGAAACTCAATAATGAGCTGCTGTGGACGACAAAAACATCAAAACAAACAAACAAACAAACAACAGCTACATGTAGACTTAAGTGTGGCCAGTTAGAGGGCTACTGGAGTTATATATAACCCTAATTTAACTTACAATAAAAAGCAGAACTTGAAACTACTGTTCCAGATTTAAAAAAAAAAAAAAAATCATTTTATAGAAAAGACTACTATATATATGCTTCTGTACTTCTAGATAAGGGAATGATAAAAGTGAGAGACCGGAAATATCGGCTATGCACTGATCTGCCATCTAAGCCCAATCTGATGGGAACGCTTTTATATTGCTCTATGCCCAGTATCATAGAAAAAACTGTAGTTTGAATCTTGGAGAAAATGGAAGTTGTTGGTCTGCCACTGTGTGACTTTGGTGTGTTAAACGTTGATATCTGAACTGACGTGTTAACCGACTGAAGAAGCGGTAGACCAGTGTTCAATTACTGCTCCAGTTCCCCATCAGAAGGAGCAATCTGATGTCAAGGTAAAGGGTTGAAAATACTTTAAATACAGTGTACAGATGAAGTGATGTGAATATTTTAGATGGCTGAAATACATTTTTATTGCCTTTAGCCTCCACGCTGGTCTTCTGACTATGGCTACCTCCCTTGGGGACAGCTGAAGATGTAAACACTGAAATGAAAGTTTTAGCAGCCACACTGGTTCACACTGACCTCCAGGTTGAACTCGTTGCTGGTGTAGCGTCCGTTGAGCTCTGAGCAGGTCAGTCGAAACCTTCTCTCCGTCAGCTGTCCCGGCTGCCAGTTGTAGTAGCGAACCTGTCGGATCACCTGCTCGTAGTTGGACATGGAATCCACACCTGTGGAGAGAGGCAGAGGGTTGGAGCTGGTATATGTAGAACTACATGTATAAATGTTATGTTCATGATGTATGCTGGTGTCGTTGCCATAGTAACCTACCATATATGGACATGCCGGAGGTGGAGTTGGTGGCGTCGAGGTGTTTTCCGAGCAGAGCGCTTCGCTGCAGCTGGAGAGACTCCTGCTTCGGGTTCAGCTCCTCCCCCAACACCAGGACATCACAGTAGTCCAAGTTATGGATGATCTCCTCCATCACCCCGGGTCGACGAGCTACACACACACACACACACACACACACACACACACACACACACACACACACACAGTTTGCTGTAATTTGTCGCCTCCGATGCTCGTACCAGAGGACAACCAGGAGACATCCGTTTGCTCTCACCCCATTATGTTTTGGGTTTTACAAGCACGAGGAAGTGTCGGCAGGAAAACTTTGTATTTGGGGTCATTTTCTATTTTTAGTTTTGAATATGTTCTCGCTTCTAATGAGCTGCTCTGCACTTTTTTTTGTAGGCCGACTTTTTAGGCCTCTCAATCTGGCTACTGCAGCTCAGACGGCTTTTTTTTCTCATCTCGGTAATTGAAGCAAACTAACAGACTGAGCCAGACAGGACCGGCGTAAATTGATGTATCCTCAACTGTCAGCTGTCTCCAGACTGATTTCTACTGTCAAAAAAACCACACACACATGTAGAATAAAATGCTGCTCGCTTTGAGGAACCATAATTCAAGCAGTACAGGACACCAATACCAACACCTTCTCCTGCTCCCAGACTCCAATTACTAGTGAACTCTGTGAACACAGGCGGCGCCATGAGCTACTGTGGTGCCAGCGTCCTAAAGACAGCTCCCATCACAGCGGCTCTGGGTGGCTGCTGGGGCTCTTTGACAGTCCGCTAAACACCATCCTCCACCTCTCGCTGCTGCCCAGCGTTCTCCCTCGCTGTGAGCTCCCACGGGAGGAAACCAGCTATGCTCATTTAACAGCTTCCCAGTAGAGAAAGACAGATATGTAGTGTGTGTCTTTGAAGGGAGAGGTCTGTGGAGGGGAGGTAAAGATGAGGTGGAGGAAACAGGAAAGAAAGTTGCGTCCCAGAGGAGTAGTTACTGTATTGTTTACAGGCACGAAGTATAGACGGTATATAGAGATTGATGAGCCCTCGGTGACGTATGTTTCCTGAAGAATTGATTTGAAGCTCAGTGTTAGCAGCGCCTGACTCCTCCTAACTCCCAGTTAATCCAAAAACGAGCAAAGAGTTGGAGCGGGAAATGAGCGGAGGTGGGCCATGCAGACGTCTCTGGGTCATGGACCGGCCTGTCAGTCAAAGCAGTCATGCCCTTAACTGTGCAGGATTTCAAGCATTAATACAATTCAAACGAGTGACCCCCATACGGTTGTCACAAATTAGGAAATTAGCTGCAGAGACTAAAACTGTTTTTTGTACCATTATTTCAGCTGTAAAGTTGCACATTTTAACATGGAGGTTTACTGACTCGCTTTTGGAGCCTCAAGTGGCCATTTGAGGAACTACAGGTGTTGGCACTTCCTTACTGGCTTGATTCTTTGACCCCAGAAGTTGCTGCATGGTATTTTATTTATCAACATCACTCCATAAAATGAAAAAATTTCAAAATGTTAAATTACATTAAAAAAAAAGTCCTGTAAAACTATTGTATTTTATAAGTAGGTCTTTCCAACATACATTTTAAAAAAGTTTTAACATTAAAAACAAGTGAATTATCTTTATTGAACCATGATCTGATACCCTTTTCCACTGAGCTGGTTCCAGGTCTAGTTCGGAGCCAGAGCCTGACTTAGCACCACTTCTTTGTGTTTCCACCACCTAAGCACCGACTCCAGGTTCTAAAAACTGGAGCTCAGCAAGCACCAAGTCTTTGCTGGTCCAGAGCTAAGCACCGAGTACGTCAGGGGCTGGGGGCGGGGTTATGGTGACCAACCATCAATGGTGGAAAGGGACACACAAGCGCTAATTAGTGTCCTTGTTCTCCAGGACGTCCCTGGTCCCATCACACATGTATTGGAATGACTCCCGGGACACACGGAAGTTTACCACAAACTGTTGACCTGAAATCCGCTACAGTTGTGTCCCACCAGTAGCGTGATCACGGATGTGTCCAGGCAACAGGAGGACCTCCGCCTCACAATCAGCCTTAAGACCATCTACAGAGATAAACATAGATATTATCATCAACTTACTGCGTTTGTTTAACTGCTATGTAATGGATGCAGGCGTAGTGGTTTTATGGTGACCCAATGGCTCCAACTTGACTACTTGTCAATGGAAAAGCAAACAGGTTCTTAGGAGGAACCAGATTAGAACCAACTCAGCACCAGAACTAGCACCTGGTTCTTCTTGGTGGAAAAGGGGTATGTGAGAGGTAAAGAACGCCGCTGCACTAAATATTGGTAGACATGGTTAGTAATGGAGTTAATATGAGATATAAGTAATGTTTACTGGGATGTTTGGGTTTCTGACATTTTTGGATAATTAAACATGCCCCGGGTCGAATTGATTCAGACACATCACTGCTGTTCCTGAGAAACAAATGTAACAGAAGGGTTAAGCATTTTTTTAAAGGTGCTCTTTTGTCTCTGGTTGTTGCTTTCACTGAAAAACAGGATTCAGGATCATATTTACATCTCTTTTTAAGCCTCTGTCAGCTTATTGTTTCAGCTGAGCCCTGTGGGCAGCTGCTTTCAACCAGTAAACTAAATCTGCTCTTGTAAAGTTTCATTGTCACCATCACGGTTGTTTGAAACCAGATGTAACAACTAAGACGTGCATCTGACGGTATGGTAGCGACTACAAACACATAGAAACTCTGCTTTATCCTTTGATTTTTTCTAAATAGTTCCATCATTTACAAAATTAACATTATGCTGTATTAAAAAGTCTTGAAACTAACAACTGAGATTATAAACTTATTAGAAAAATGTACGCTGAGTTAACAGATTCAGACCAGATGAGTCGCCCCCTGCTGGCTGTTAGAAAGAATACAGGTGTCTATAAATAGAGCTGAGGTGTGGTTTTTAACAATAATAATGAATAAAAGTAAGAATAAGAATAAGAAAACAGCAGCTAAAAAGAGTTCTGAGGGACTCCAACAGATAAAAACACATTGTTCTTACAAATGGAAAATTGAGCATAAAAGCAATAGAACCCGCTTTTTTCAGTAAACTCAGTAATTCAGCTGCTACAGTGTGGGTTGGTCTGATATGAGTTTATGGTGACTCATATTGACTGGTACTAGCTAATGTGATATTCAGCAAAAGCCACACAGTCTTTCTTTTGAATACAACGTGCAGCGTCTTTAGAAACCTTCCACGAAATAAACTTTATTCGAACATGTGCAGAAAACAAACGCACTTCTCATACAAGGTCTTAAACAGTCCGTCGCCCTGCCTGGTGTTAAACGCTGCTTTGACGTGAACCGAGAACTTAAGAAAAGCCCAGCCGCTGACACAAACCAGCAAACACTCAGAGTAGGGCCTGAGTGCAGCGCTGTCCCAGGAACAGTTTGTGTGATCATGCAGCCAACGCTGATCTTACAGCTACAGTGTGGGTGGGATGAGAAAAAAAAAGACAACAAGCTATGCTCCCTAGCAAGGAAGGAGATGAAGAGAGACTAGGAGAGGCACTGAGGAGAGAATTACTGCAAGGGAAGAAGTGGAAACCAAAGGAAAACTCTGAAGCAAAGCAGAAAAGAAGAAAAGACGAGATGGCCATTAAAGCAAATAGGTCAAACTGTTGAGCATTAAAGATGATAAGTTAGAGTGACCTTGGCTCTGAGGGAAGAAGGCGGCAGAATAATCCTCGGAAAGAAACTGTAGGACGGCAGAGAGAGAGAAGCGAGCCAATGCTGAGCTGGCTCGATGAAAAGACAAATGAAAGACAGAGAGACAAAGCATGGCGGAGGGCTGTGGGGTGATTAGAAGGTCCAAAAGAAACTTATTGCATGGCCTGAAAAAGAAATACGCGATTTATCTTGAATCCTTTAAGCCTCGGGGGAACTCAAAATCTGCTCATTATGGAACTTCATCGAGACTCCGTCTACCGCACACTCTTTCTTTCTGTCTTTCTTTCCTTCCTTCCTTCCATGTCTGTGTCTTTCTGTGGCTTCCAGCTAATCTCTTCCCTCCAGCTGGAGTCTCTATTTCAGCAGCAGAAAGAGCTCCGCCGGCTCCTGAAAGCGATGCCACTTTCTGCTCCTCTACCTCCGCCGCATTACACACAATGGAGGGCTAAAACCTCCCTCTCGCTCTGCTTATCTGTTCCTAATTGGCAGCCAGCGGCGGGGCCCGGGGCCCAGGCGGGCGGTTCCTGCCTCGGTGGTCAGATCGTTGAACGAGACTACCGCCGCCGGGATTTAAATGTCATACTTATTTGCCAACGGTCAGGGCGGTGCGACCTGGGAATCCGTGTTCTGGTAGGTGCAGGCCTTACTCAGCAGGAGGGGGTCTGAGCTGCATAGGGACACAGTGGAGGGGCTAATACCTACAGACCTGAGTGGAGAGGGAAACTGACAACAGACTGGCAAGGAGTTCTGAACAAAAGGCTCCGCTTACACTGCAGGTTACTGCTGGGGAGAAGAAGCTTGTCCTCAATTGGATCTGCATCTGACATTTAAAGCATGATTTGTTGATCCTGCATTATTAAATGCACATGGTTCCCTCTAATGCCCCACATCAGCTGAAGTTCATACACTGTAATGAATTAACACTTATGTCAGTATTTCCATTCATGAAGAATCTGTGCAGTACCACTGGCATGTGCAGTAATGTTATTTCTGTAATTACTACTTATATATAACTCCTTTTTTATTTTGTATTTCATTTCCTAAATGTTTGCATTCCCTTTGCTGCTTTATCAACACAAATTTCCCCACTGCGGCATTAATAAAGGCTTATCTTATCTTATCTTGTGAGCGTTTTCTTTAAAAACATCTTTAACTGTATTTTTTAAGGCAATTTACTGTTTTTTTACAGATGTTTTCTGTTTTATTCAACTACAGATATTAACTTAAGTATTAATTTTTACACGTTAACCATCAAAAAACGGCTAAAACTGTGAATAATGTCCACATCCACGATCTGTACTTTTACAAATAGGGACTCATTTCCTTTTTCCAATGTTTGGCTGTGAAATTAAACTGTTGAACTGTATTTAAATCAGCTTAAAAACACCCACATTATATGACTAAATCTAATTTATATTAATGCTGCATAAAACTGTTGCTTTTAAAAATTGTTGTAATTATGTTATGATGGAAATATGAATTGGTGCCATTACTCTGACAGATAAATTCAGTGAACAGATATAAATTATCCTTTCATGGACTAAAGCTTGAGTGTTACAGATTTTTAAATAGTCAGAAAATTAGATTTTTTTTGACAAAATAGAACTTTAGTTTCACAGTTGAATGTTAATGGACTTACAAAATGAAACAGCTGTTATTTTTTACAGTGGGTTTAACATCAGATAATCAGTGCATATAAAGGATTCTTTGACGTATGAGTGGCATATAGAGTTAAATCAGCTCCATCTTCACCAGATACATCATTAAACTGCATATATCAATTATAAAATTTAGCCCAAATGACTTCTGTCCTTTCAGGTAGTGTGAGGTAGGAGTTAAACTTTCCAACTTTTTATTTGGTATCTGGGGAAGTTTTTTAAATATCAGAATCAGGAATAAATTAATGGTCTTCACAGAGAGACTGCTTTGTAAACAGTTGATCAAATGTTAGAAAGTTGTAAAATGTGACATATAAAGGACGCAATAAGATGCGTCCTTTATATGTTGGTGTCCACGCCACACAGATCCTGGCTGTGTGCTGTGGATGTCTACCGGTTCAGTATGTGGGCTGCAAAAATCACACACAGCTGGAGCGTTGTACCACATCCACAGCCGGTGTGTGTCTTGTAATGTGCAGCAGCATATTCTCCTCCTCCCCCCCACGCTCCATGTTAAATTCACACATCTGAAATATGCAGGGCTTGGCTCTAAAGGGGACCTGTTGACCTACAAGACGGACCCAAAATTTGCGCTCAGCTGCTCACTGATGCTGCTGACTCGACCTCAAACAAAGTCCAGGAGGTTCACTGTCAAAAAGTGTTTGGAGCAGAAATCCTGGATCTCTTTTTGGGGGAATCTTTTGATTTCCAGTGTTGGTGGGCAAAGCTGGGTCTCTCAAAAGAACTGGAACATGATCCAGTTTATTCATCTTTTCCTCGTCCTCCTCCTGATCTACCGGTGGGAGTGGAGGCCAGCAGTCTGATAAAGCTTCCTGTTGTGCAGCCAGATGCGCTTAGCAAAGCCCAGTTTTGAAGGATCCAGTAAAATCTAAAGAACTTCCTCTTGCATCAGTCCACATGTTCTATTTTCCTCTGACATACAGTCAGTCACAGTTACAGAAGCTAAAGATGTTTTAACTTCTGTTTGACTACTTGAATGCATGACTTGTTAGGAGTAGCAAGGAAAGGATCTGAACCTTCAGCCACACAATGGAAAAGCGAGTCTATACATACGAATATCTGCAGTTCTTAAGAGCCACTTCTGAGTCAAATAAACTTACAAATAGCTTCTTTAATGCCGTTTTCCTAACCTTTGCTCCCACCGAGTTGGAGAATTTGCCGGAGTGAGAGTGAAGGCACAACTTTTGTTTCCCTGAGTTCACAGTGCGTGCAAATGCAGCAGATGAAAGACGCTCTGGCTGCTGCTTATTTACAGTCTCATGAGGCGTTATGAAATGTTCAGCTTTCTCTGAAGGTTTGTTTTGTGAGACAGCTGGTGCTGAATAGGCGATGGGACTTCATGAATGAGTGAGCATATTATGAATATGAAAAAAAAACACAACCTGCTGAAGTATTTAGGTGGGACAGATTTCCACCGGCAGGAAGGTGGGTGTGTGTCTCCTGCTTTCTGAGGTATACTCAGGCTTGTGTTTTATGATGTATGAGTTTATCAGCAGGAAAGCACCTGTACAAGTAAATTATGCACATTTATGTATTACTTTATACCACCTGTACCCTCAAAGGTAGAGCAAGTGAACAAAATGGAGATTTTAACAAAACAGGGCATATCAGACACAACAATGCGAGAAGAACAGGATACTGGAATAGGGCTTTCATTTTCCCCTCTATCCCCACTTTGCAATGATCTAGCCTCCCCATCACTGAAGCTGACTCCTGCTTTTGAACAGTGGCTGGTGTAGATAAAAGAAGAGAGTGAGTTTACACCAGAACAGGTGGATAATGCAGTGCTGATCCCTCACTGGCTTCCCACCCGCTGCCATTAGTGTTTGGCTGGATAGTTTCTAGCAGTAACCCTGATGGTGTTAGCCTCATATGTTACAGGCCTTACCTGTGTGGTGGACGGTGGTTTCTGCCCTGGTGACCGTGCTGATGATGTGGAGCTCCTGGAACAGAGCGACGCCTCCTGAGGCTCTGAAGTCGGAGGCCGGATGGTTCACTCTCTCCACCCCGCTGATGGTGATCCTGGGCTCGCTGGGCTGCAGCACCATCACCACGGCATCGATGTCAGGTATGGTGATGCAGGTGTCCTCACCAAAACACCTGGACACAGAGAGGTGAAGAAAGGCCGAAAAATGACTGTTAAAAACATATCACACACTGGTGTCCAAAGAAAGTGCACTGACTCTAATATTTCTAATTGAATGCATGACAATGACATGTTGGTGTTAATGTAATATTGCTACAGCTGTTGCTTGCAGCTACATTAACACATCCTGGCCCCACCAGGACCCATGCACCACAGCCCTCCTGTAAACTCATTATTATTGGTTTCTATTTTCACATCGTGCCTTTTGTACTTCATAATACTCTATTTACTACATTCTGTACTCTTATAATACTTTATTTTTATTGTAAATAACACCAATTTGCACCTTATTGTAAATATTAACGTTTTTTGCTCACTTCTGTAAATACCAGCTTTTTAGGCACCTTATGCTGCTGTTTGACGTCAACCAGCACAATTTGCACATCAGTTGCACGCTCTTTTGTACATTGTCCCTCTATCTTGTATGTAACATGTGTGAGCTGAGTAAAGTATCTATCCATCTATCCATCCACCTAGATATCTGTCCGTCTGTCCATCCGTCCATCCGTCTGTCTATCTGTCCATCCATCCATCCATCCATCCATTTATCCACCTAGATATCTGTCCGTCCATCCATCCATATCCATCCATCCATCCACCTACCTACCTACCTATCTATCTATCTATGTATCTATCATCACCCCTGGTTATCTTTTTTATTAAATTTTGCTAATAAATTAGTTTATTCAAATGATAAACTAAAGCAATTTGAGGGCTTATGATAATATTTTAATCATAAATGTTGCGTTTACCAAAAGTGTTAACACTGGATTTTGAATATTTTGAGAGCCCCTGTCAAATACAGGATTATTTAGCTTTAACTTGAAATATTAATCTTCATAAAAATGCAGTTTAGAGTTAAGCTGAGGTATATTTGATCCAAATCCGAGGCTGCCACTCAACCCCTCTGGAAACTCCTAAACAACTTTAGCCATTGTTGACCTTAAATGGAGACAGATTCCGTAGCTGCGTGGCTGATTTCTCACCTCAAATGTCTTCAGAAGCACAGTTTGTTGGACACTTCTGGTTATATTTTAAAAACAGTTCAGCCACGCTGGCCCGCTTTGAAATCCACGAGGCCATGAGCATTCGTCCACTCAGGTGCAGCCAATGTTTGCATGGCTGTTGGAGGCTGGAGCTGCTGTTGGTTAAACCTATAAGTCATCTGTCATGACACTGCCTAGTCTTACACCCATCAAGCATCCGATGTTGGACAGCGGTGTGATCCACTGGTGAAGTTTTCTGATCTGTTACAGCAGCAGTTCACAGTTTAAGTCATCTCAGGTCACCTCAAAGAGTAACGTCAAGACCTTGTAATTTATTATAAAGGGAAATCAAACAAATCCAGCTAATTCCTTTTTTATGTTCTCCTCAGTAATTACATCAAGATAAAATCTGCCACATTACCACGACACTGACCTCTCTGAATGTAAAGTCGTACAAGTCGCCCTTCAGGAGTGTCTTTATTCTCATCTTTTAACTGATTTCACTCAACATGGCTGAACTGTGTTTAACGAGCAGGAGGTTATGTACGTATGAGGACTATATATTGCACCAAAGGATCACATCCGGGCGTTTTTAAAATGACGCAAGCCGTTGTATGCCTTTGCAGCATCAGAATGTAAAACTGCAGAACGTTATGGCGGCTGAAACAAGCTTATCAACGGAAACAGAACCTCTTAGCTGCACTAAAACCCCAGCTGTCAAGTCCAAATCCAGACGGCAGTGTGTGCTGTTATTCAGGGGGGTAAATCGTCCTGTCATGTTCCGGCAGCAGACGCAGACCTGCAGCGGTGTTCCTGCTGTGTTTTCATATGTGCATGTGCTGCCTCCCCGCCTGCATGTCAGCGTGCAGTAGCATGTGTTCAAACGCGCAGCATCCACTGGCAGCCCTGAACGGACGGACGCGGATCTGCTCTCTAGGACTCGATTTAGCCAGCTGTGAGCTCACAACACACACACACACACACACACACACACAGATCTGGCATATTCACACAAATGAGTGCAGACATCTGACGCACAACCCTTGTGATGCATTCGTTGATGCACACAGAGCAAAGGCAGCAGATCACACATCAATCACATGGAAAACATGACATATTAAAATGAGAAAAAGGGCCGGAGCGGGGCGGGGGAGGGACGGGTGAGTCGAGCTCGGCGGCGATGGCGGTGGAGGAACCCGGGAGGCAGAAGCGGCGAAAGCTGAACAAACAAGGCACATTTTTTGTTTTTACATTTCACTAAAAGCCTTTCAAGCACACGAACATCTGTCAGTGGGAGGGACATCAGTGCCTCCTTTCCTTACTGTGACTCTCTAACCAGCTACGAAATCATAACAAGCTTCTTTTTCTTTTTCTTTTTCCTAGATTGGAAACCTGCGCCATAAGATTTCAGCTCTTATGCATCCTGTATTTTCTCACCTACATTTTGATGTAAATGAAGCTGCAATGCACGAATCGATTTGATGAATCTCCATGTTTTTTTCCCCCCCGTCTCTCGCTGGGTAGCCGCGTATGAATTTTTATGAAGAGCTTTAGAAAAACTGAAAGGAGGTGGCGGAACATCAAGAAAATATTTCAAAAAGTTTGAAGTTTTCTACAAAGTATTTGCTTAGATGATTACACACATTGTCTCATGATGCCCTTTGACGGGTTTTTAAACATATGTGAGATGGGCAATCAGCTAGATTCATTTCAGATGTCAAGTCTGCATTGAAAAGCAGCGCAGCGCCACTGGCAGCACTTCTTTTACTCTGCTGTGGGAACTGCACACTGATCAGTTACAACAATAAAACCACTTGCAGGTAAAGTAAATGACGTAAGTGAAGCTGATGTGCTGGAAGCTGGAGAAAGTGGCTTCGACGTGGGACAAATTGTGGTGGTGTTCCTGGTGTGCAGCAGTTAGTAGCTACCAATAGTGGTTCAAGGAAGGACAATGACATGTGGACCTTCCAGTCTACCTTAACATTGTCGTAGACCACATTGGTGGACTGCAGTGGAGTCTTCCAGTAGTATGAAGGTGCTGTGGCTCAGGTGGTAGAGTGAGTTGTCCACTGATCCCAAAGTTGGCGGTTCAATCTCCGGCCCCTCCGCATGCCAAAGTGTCCTTGGGTGGAGTGTGAATGTGTGAATGTGAAACACATTGTAAAGCGCTTTGGATACCACTAAGGTAGAGAAAAGCGCTATATAAGTGCAGACCATTTACCACTTATAAAGCACCTTGCCACACTGCAAACTAAGGATGTTGAGGATTGACACATTTTTTACTCATCAGTATTGGCATGAACCTAAGCCCAATGATTTTTTTAAGTCCACTGTCACAAACATGCCATGAAGGAAGAGCCACATCCGTGTCAGATGCAAGTTTTGAATAATTTTCTGAATAAACGCAGCTTATCAATCGCTTGGTGATTACTTGATGACATAAATTGATTATATGGTAAATAGTCTGCACTTACATGGTGCCTTTCTACCTTAGTGGTACTCAGAGTTCTTTACAATGTGTTTCGCATTCACCCATTCACACACCAGTGGCGACAGAGCTGTCAACAGGAGCAAGTTGGGGTTTAGTGTCTTGCCTGAGGGGATCAGACCACCTACCTTGCGATCACTGGACAACCCGCTCTACCACCTGAGCTACAGCCATCACTGGGTTATAGAAAACACTCTCCTTATCAATCCTGGCTTGTTTTAAACACATAAGATCTGGACGGCGGTCATTAAGCACCACAGAAGTCTTTGTCGTTGTGGCCCAGTTTCGAGCTAAACCCCCACAATGCTCTCTGCTTGCCAACATGGAACTTCCTGTAGTCCCAGCGACCACCTCCTGGGGTCTCGTACAAGTTAGCATTCAAACTCCTCAGTTTTCAATCTGACAGCATCTGTGGAATGTGCTGGAAAAACAAGTCCGATCCATCGAAGCCCTACCTCACAACTTCTAAGACATAAAAGATCCGCTGCGAACATTTGGGTTGCTAATACCTCAGAACTCCTTCAAAGGTCTGTGAGTTCATGCCTTGATGGGTCAGAACCGTTGTGGTTAGTGGTTTTACTGTTGTGATTAATGAGCAGCTCGTAGTCAGATTTCAGACACGTAATATCAGACTATAAGGAGTCATTGTGGGAACTGTCTACTTAATGCATCCAACTGCATATCAGTTAAGCACACGGCTATGTCAGTCCTCCGCTCACTCATTCCTGTAAGCATCACATAATGCGATTATCCTCAGGCCTGGGTCACTTAATGAAAACAAATATGTCACAAAATAAAACGATGATGATGAAAATGAGTGCATGAAATGAAACCAGAAGGCTCCGAGGTTGCTTGAGGCAACTAATTTGAATGCAGGGCCTAATACAGGTGTTCAATGTTAGTTTTAAAATAAATACATTTAAAATACATATTGGACCATAACACGAGGTCAGGACATCCATAAATGAAAGTATGAAAGTCTGAAACCTTCACCTCGGGACAGAAATGTGACTGGGAGGTTGCAGAAGCCTGGATAATTATATAGAGATATGAATAAATAGATTTTATTTGCTCTACATCATGTCGTGACTAAAATTAAAACTAATACGAAGAAGGGCATTAGTGTGCTCATTGAGGTACTAATTAACAGTGTGTGAGGGTTATAATTTATTTATTAAGTAGAAATATTGCACATAATTAAAAAGGGCAAACTAGACAGAAACATCCCTCGTAGCACTGTTGTCTGTTTCGGTCTTCAGATATCACAAGATTATAGCGACAAGTTCTCCAAAAGCTGGAATCCAGGGCTAAATTTAACTTCCCATTTACTTTCTTGGAATATAAAACCTGCCTGACAGCAGGATAAAGCCTAACTAATGTCTCTAATCCGTCGCAGTCATTTGTCCGAGGCCATGGTTTGGGATAAAACAAGTTTGAGGGCATCATGTAATCTCTGCTTTTGTTTCCTGTGCTGCTGGCCGGCGGTGCTTCTGGACGTAAAGCGGGCGCTAAGCCATTGTTGTGAGCGGTGGGAGATACAAACTCAGTGATGTGGGGAGACGGCTGCTGCGTGGGCCTGGGAAAGAAAAAAGAAATCCTGGAGCCAGTCCAACTTAATTATAAAGAAATATGACAAGGGAGCCTGAAAGGGCCGCTGCAAAGATTAGCACTGCTTGCTTTTATTTTCCCGATGCCTGGAGTAATTGCAGTTATTAGGTGTCAGCACAAAACAAATTTAATTGCATTTGGAGGAATTAATTAAGATCGCTGTTTGTTTGTGAGGAGTGATGCTGTCCGCGGCAGCACAGGGCCCAATGTGTTCTGGTGTTTCAGGCTCTCAGAGTTACCGAGTCCGTTGAGGAGAATCTGTTTCTGTGGATGGGGCACTAAAACAGCTAATTGGAAGTTAAATCACCCATGTTATCAAGACTCTGCACACAGATTTGCAGCTGTAAACTCACTACAGCTGACACGCTGACATAGCCGTGGCAACGGGAAGACCATCCAGCAGCATCAAGTCAAATAGACATTTAGTGAGAATTAAAGATGATTAACAAAGCTCTCTATGTTTCTCCTACTGTATGACAATCATTCACTTCGAAATAAAAGGTTTGACTTCTATCTTAGCAAAGACTGAACATAATATAATGAATCTTGTAAAACTAATAAAGCTAAAACTGTGTATTGCTACACTTGTCTTGCTCAAAAAGTATAAGATAAGTTGAGATCAAACTTTATTAATCCTGAAAAAAATTACATAACATGGCAATAAATCTAGCGCCTAATAGAGAAGCAATAAGATATGAGCTCGAATACAAATAAAAATCAGTTGGCTAAAATAAGACTAGAAGTAGAAGTAAGAACTCCAATAATACTGAAATGAGAATCTGTGCACTTGCATATGTCAAGTGGCCATATGTTCCACTCTCTCTCCTCTCTCAGTTTTATCTCTGCCTCTGCAATAGAACTCAATAATTACACTTTTTATTCAGCGGCAGCAAGAACAGAATCTTAAACCAATAACATTTAATTTGAAATCCACCATCTCTTTGCTCGTCCTCTGTTTTTTCTCCTCACATCTGGTTGCTGTTCCTGGATTTAGACAGTAAAAACTGCAGTCCTGGCGTGGATTATCTCATTCGATAGACTTACAATGCGTTCTGATCAGTCCACGCAGCCTCATGCACAGATGGACACACGTGTCCCGGATATCAGATAAAAAGACCATCTTTGCAGCAAAGTGTTGCAGCAGCTGTTTTTCACCGGTGAAACATTTCAAGAGCTCCGGGGCTGAAATCACCGGTTGTTAATAACTTAATAGAATTGTTTGCATCCTCCAGAAGTTGTCACTAAGCAGGCTGAATTTTGATTTGCTGGTCTGAAAGCAGATTCATGAACATACATTTTATTCGTAATCATTTTGTAACTCAATCAATCAACTGGCGGAACTCGTTGCCAAGTATTGGGGTGCTCAATGGTCCTGTGTTGGATCTGAAGAGACGTCCGCATCCATTGCATGGGTAGTGTAGGGGGGTTCAGGGGATGGAGAGTTCTGGATTTTGTTTGGGCTCTCTTCTGTTTGCCTTTTGGTGTTTTTCAAAGGATGCTGTTTTTTCGTGGATTGTTCTTCTCCAGTTGGTTCTTTCTGCAGCTTTGCGTCTCCCAGCTGACCGGATTGATTTCAGCCCTCAGCAAGGAGTTTTTGAGCGGATCCTTGAGTCGCCGACGTGGGGTTCCAAGCTCCGAGTGTGCCGGGTGTCCAGCTCGTCAAAGTCGGTGGCGAGTCGTGATGGTTTCTAGGCTCTCCATCTTTGCATGGAGGAGAACTGTTCGTGATCCGGTCCTGCCACGCGATCCGAAGGATTTGACGAAGTTTCATTTGATGGAATCGTTCAAGTTTGTGGATGTCCCTCATGTAAAGAACCCAGGTCTCACGGGCGTACAGATGAGTCGAGATCACAACAGCTCGGCAGACCATGAGCTTGGTGGTTTGTGTTAGCCCGCGATTGCTCTTTTGAATAGCTTCCCGCATGTGGCCTTGATTCCTTGGAGTACGAAAGCCTTGGCTTCGAATTGTTTGAGGTGGTCCATGGGTCACCACCCCACACACACACTTCAGCTGACAACATCCGCTGTGGCAAACCTGGGCTTGACAGGCAGGTTCATGAGGACGGCTTGCATCGGGCTGCCGACTTGTTCCAATACGTGGAACTTCACCTTTACCGCCTACCTGCCGGGCATCGGATCGTGCTTAGTCCAGTCCCTCACCTGAATCCTTACCACTATGGGTGACCCTACCAGGAAACAAAGCTCCAGACGGCATCGAATTCAAGCTCCTCCACCACGACACGGTGACGATCCACGACTTTTGTAAATAATCATCATGTTACACAATAATAAGCCACGCTGCATCACCATGTCTATTATTTCCATTTTAGCTTTGTGTGAATTAACTGATTCTCAAAAGCCCTGGTACATTAAACAGACTAGCGTTTGTCAAAGTTACTCTAGAAGAATGGCCTCAAAGTGTACAATATATCACCAGATCAGTCAGATATATATAGAAGAAATGCCACAGCACCTTGCATGAAGCTGTTACTCAGCACATGCAATAATAAAGCTCTAGATCTGGCATCCATAAACAGAATGAAGCAATAATGCATTTAATTAGCCCCTGTAATTACATCACAAGAATCCGCCATGAAAAAGCCAATTTGAGCTCAGTTCCTACGCAGATATATAGAATTATAATAACAACAGGATCGACCAGACTTCTGTTAAAGTTAATAAATGATAGAAATAATGTTTGTTGTTATTTTCATAGACTGCTTTGGAAATTAGTCCTTTTGTTTGCTCTTATAAAGCAGAAACTATCAGTTCTGGACATGAATCATTCATCATTTTGTGTCATCTAAGAGGTCTAATGGCTGCAGCTTTAATGAGGAATTCTACTCCACCAAGATATTTTACATTCACTGTATGTTTCATTTGAAAGTTTTAACTTCTGGACACAATACTGAAACGTCTATTTTCAGGAGGCTTCAAGTCTCCATATCACACATATTTAAGCTGCATTCTGCGCCATGATTTCCTATTAAAGTTGTTGTATTGTCACAATTCACATCCACGAGTTGAACCTTCCCTCCTCGGCAGATGAGTCAAATTTTCACGCTTCTCGGTGAAGCTCAAACAACCAAGTAAGCTGACAAGAAAGCTCTTTTTCACAGCAGAAAGCAAAGGTTTAATTACTACCATCGGCAATGATTCCGCTCTGTGTGGCCGTCCAAGTTCAGGGTGCTGGTTGTTACACATTGTGACTGACTGGAAAGGCTCAGTGAGATATATGGACAGAACCGAGCCATTGTTGATGAATGCATTTACGTAGACTTTAGTACTTGGTCACGTTTGGGTTTTTGAAGCATCTTATCTCGGGTTTTGACCACCGTGGCTTCTTGCTTTAGTCAAGAGATGAACAGAAACCAAGTGTTGTTTCCCACAACTGTCCAGTTTGTACAACACTACGGCCACTTTCATCCATAATGAAACTCGTACTGTTGTTTCTTCCAGTCTCATGAACGTTTCACACAGCCGGTAAAAGAAAGCCCGACTCATACGGAAGTTTAAGATAACTTAATCTCACCAGCCACAACTGCATATCTTCATCTGTCGCTTCATCATCCTACACAGTGGCAGTGTCAACATTTCTTAGGGGTCTCATCTCATATCGTTGGCAATAAGCTGAATAGGTCAAATCCAACACAACACAGTAACCAGAATACTACTGTTTATCATGCATACGGGGATGTGAATAACAAGATTTCTCTTTGCTGTATCCTGAACATGATCAAAACCAAAAAAAGACACTAAACCAGTATAATGGGGTGCATTCTCCTGCACAAAACCCCAGAACATCCAGTGTCCATTCACACAGGTGTGCACCATTTAGCAGAATATCTCCAGCAAAGAGTAACCCTCTCAGCCAGATGAAAACAGCTGTCCGGGTATGCACATTATTAGTTGAAATGGTGATGAGGATGAGAGAGTTTACACAAGTACAGATAAAAGGTTTGTGGTATAGATGTAGTTTCATGTCTGCATATTTAGGGACTATGTGCATGTGCTCATGTGTGCACATTCATTCCATCAAGTGTCTAAACCACACTCCATGACAAAAATGGAATAAATTCGTCCCAAGGAACAGTGGGATCTGCAAGAGTTGTTAAGAATTAGTGCTGTTTGCTTAATTATTTTCTCTACGCCTGCAGTAATTGCAGTTGTTAGGCGTCAGCAAAAAAGAAGTTTAATTGCATCGCCGGGAAATATTTAGCATCTCTTTTTATTCGTGCAAAGCGATAGCGTCCACAACAGAGAGGGGAGTTCTTCCAACAGTCGCAGTTAAGTTATGGCAGGAGGCCAAGTTTCAGGCTGCTAACTACATTTTTGCTGGATTCCAGCTGGAAGCTTAAACACACCTTATCAGAGAGTCTCTACACGTGTTTCTGAATGGACGCCCTTTCTCACATTAGCCACGCATATCCGCAAGTAGTGTTCAGCGCTTTTATACACAGTCATGAACACAGCTGGCAACTGCCCAACCAGTCAGCAGTCTGCAAGAAAAACTTAAACAACATTTAGCAATGATGCAAGCTTAGCCGTCATTAGCATAATGTATTCCTTGATAATCGGTGTGCCTCCAGCTACGACGACTCTGCTTCATCACTAGCTGCCTGTGCGGCAAACACACCAGCATGCACACATGCACTTCTGCTGTGTTAGTTGAAGTTCCTGGGCCCGCGGCCGTGCATCGAACCCAACAGGAGGGCGGAGAGTGAAACCCCAGGGCTGTGCTGAAGGGGTCTACATATATTTAAAACAATCATGAATTTTAATGGTAACCCACCAAGGGAGTCTGTTTTACCAGCCAGTCTCTCTCTCACTCTCGCACATACTCTCTGTTTTTCATCTCTCTTTCCTTGATTCCTCTGGCAAAACCCAGGCAGAATTATTAATGCATGACATGAAAATGTAAAAACTAGCCCCTGGTGGCGACAGTGAACCGAAAATGGTGTATTAAAGGAAAGGGGAAGTGACAGCAGAGGAAGGGAGAAACAGAGACAGAACAGTTAGAGAAGGAGGTGTGGGGATCAATGTGTGAAATGGGAATGATATATCAGTCAGTCTGTGATGTCTGCTGTGTTGTCTTAACACTTAACAGGGGTGCTGAGGTGGGATAACACTCCCTAGATCTGAGAGAAGATGTACGGAGAAACAGCAACGATATGAGAAGACAAGAGGAAATAAATGTAGTTATGTAAAAAGAAAAGGAGACAGGAAAAAAGCAAAATAACAAGAGGAGGGGAGTGTACTCACTGGACGGCGGTGGAGATGTGCAGGCGTCGGATGCCTGGTGTTGGAAACTGGCGAGAGTTTATGTAGGAAACTTTCCTCACAGCGGCGTTCATGTTCTCCAGGTCCTCTCCCTCCATCACCAGGATGGACTGAGCCGGGTTAAAGTGGAACTGAAGGAGGGAGAAGACACAGAACGGCACATGACAGAATGTTAATGGGGAACACACCCATTTAAAGCTGCATGCAATCAGGGCTAATTGAGGGGGCTGTGGGGCAAGAATGAGCTGCCGGGCCTCCTGTTCCTCCCACTCTCATGCAATCCAGTTTTCTATGCTTTAACACCACCTGCCTCCGGATTCGCTGTGCGGTAATGTGATTAAACTTTAACTCAATTTCAAGTCGTTGCCTCCAGATAAAATATTAAAGCAAAATATAGAGTAAAATTGCATTACTAGATGTCTTCGGCCACCTGGGGGCAGTACAGCAAGTTACACTGTAAATGCATCACTTACATACAGCATGTGAACTTATACCAGCTTGTTAACAAACCAATTTACACATCCCGCAGATAAAAAACAACATTATTAATCATTTGTAGTGGTCCAGTGCAAGTCCAATAACCAAACCCTAGGATGTCACATTTGGATGCACTGGGAATCCCTTTGCATCATTTTCAATGTGCAGGGCAGTTTGATCAACTAAAAATCTATCAACATTAGTTTATTGTAAATGTTGTCAGTTGATGTGCCTTCCTAGTAATGTGTTTAATATTGTGATAGCGTCTATTTTAACCTTTTTGTAAACTCAACTAGGTGGTTTTGATGCTAAAACAGCAGGTAAAAATGAGACTTGTGTCACAAAATAACATAAAACTAAGTGAAAAGAAATTGGTTTTACATTGGACATGAACTTCAGTCTTTTAGGGGCAAGTTCTGTGATTTATACTTCCACCAGCGCTCCAATCTCCTGATGAGGCTCTGTTAAACCTGAAAAAATTAAATTAAATTGAGTAACCCCTTTCCTGCTTTGGTCACCCGAGGAAAATATGTGGCTACTTAGCCTTAGTTGCTAATTTTGTCAGTCAGTTATTTGTTGCCCTGCTGGTAGTGTGCAGTGGATTTTCCTTTTTTTATTCTCGCTCAAAATAAGGTTGATGAGACTGGTGGGACTGAACCAAACCAGTAAAGTAACGGGATGTAAAACCAAAACAATGAGCTGACACTAAACTGTTATACATCGATCAGCCAGAACACCCTGACCACTGACAGCTGAAGTAAATAACATTGATCATATTGGTACTATGTGGTGTTCAGCTGGAAAACCTTAGATTTTAACATCCATGTTGATCAGACTTAGACACCCAAATAAACATTGTCCCACAACAAACACACTCCCTCATGCACATGGAAATCCCAAATGTCACTGGATGAAAATGCACCCCACCACATGGCAACAACATCAACCAATCAGGAACATGTGGAGGAACATGACAATGGTCCAACATGTTGATGTGACCTCCAGACTTCCTACAGCCCATTCTGATCAAGCATCAACAGGATGCAGAGGATCCAGTGCCAACATCCTGGTTCCAGACCTCATAGGACACCCTGAGAGGTCCTCTGGTCCATGCCCAATGGTTCAGAGCATTTTGGACCACATAAGGGTGACCAACACAGTATTAGGCAGGTGGTCATGATGTGTCCTGATTGGTGTATCCTGCAATTTCATCCATTGTTAAGAAAATGAACAGTGCGGCTTTGAAATTCTTTACTAAGTCATTAGATATGTAATTTAATATATCCTCAAACAAATTAAGTGTGGATCCCACAGCAGTTGTTGGTAACGCAGCTTTTCTTATCGATAATAAAGCTGAACAAACTGTAATAAAAATAAATAAATACCTGTCTTATGCAGCTCTAATGTGCCATACAGTACACAATAACAAAATCTGATGTTGACATGACACGAGTTTGAGGTCAAGATGTGAAAATGTTGGTTTGGCAAGTGCTAGAAAGTCAGTACTTTTATCCTAAGTTCCAGGCAGCCTTGTTTACTACTCATTTCTCTGTACAGTAGTATGAGCATCAGTTTGCAGAGGCCTGGAACTTGCTTGAATCAGGTGATCCATCAAAGTGAGCATCATGACTGTGCTGCATAACCATGCAACAGCAATGTCACATTGGCTAAAACAAACAGACCCGATGTGCACCGTGATGGATCACCTGTTTCAATGTACTTTCAGGCTTTTACAGATGGATTTTCGAACTGTACCGAAGTAAATGCAAAACCAGTGGCTGGCTAGGAAGCAGGAGAGAAAATGGCAGTGTGGTAGTAATGCGAATATGGTTGCACTTAGTAGTCAGTAGCCTTAAAATATGGAGAAAACAGTTGTGTGGCTTTTTATGTCAAAGGACTAGAAAATAGCTGGCAGAGTCTCTTCACAAGTGTGGTTCGACAGAGGTGTGTGCTCTCCTGCAGGGTTTGATGGTAGGGATTTGAGGTCCTTATTTCTTGAAAGAGGGTTTTGCGTTCTCCTGCCAGAGTGTCTCCCATTTCCTAAAACTGGGTCTCAGCAGCAGGGTGACACTACTTCAGCACTCCACGGGGCTCTCCATACAGCTCCTCTCCCCGTCATTTTCCCCTTCACACTTTTTCCTTTTCTGTTCTCTGCTGCTATATTTTTCCGTCTATGTGCCTCTGCCCCCTCTGCCTTCCCCTCTCCGCCTGTTATTCTCCTCTGATTGTGCTGCGCCAGCCGTCCACCTGCTTGGCTAAATGCTGTCCTTAAGCCTCCCGCGGACTTAAGGGAGCCAGATGAGTGTGTGGTTAAGAAGAAAATGAAATGGCTCTCAAAAGATAAACTGCGCTGGCTCTAGAGAGGTTGCCTTCCTCTTCTCTACCACATTTCCCCACATCACCCCACCTTGTCTTCTCAAAAGGCTGGCAGGCATCTCTTTCCTGCGCCACAGCAAAGGAGCTCCGTGGAGAGAGCTGCTGGAGTTTTGGGAAGGCGTATAAGGAGCTGAGGCTTGGGCGGTTATGGGGGCGGCTTTGAGTCTACACAAACCCCCATCCATCTTATCTGCCCTCTATCTTCCACAGTGCAGGGAGATGGATTAGCCGAGCCAGTGTTGGGGGGGAGGAGAAGGTAGCAGAAGAGTTTCAAGAAAGCCAGCTGGTGATTTAGCTGTGGTGATTCAAAGAAATACTACTTTGTGTCAACTGAGATCAAAAAGTGTGTTTTTGTGGGTGTGCACACATGGCAGGAGGATATATGTTGAATTTACAGTCAGTGCAGTCGGGATTTCTCCTGCTGTTTGTCGTGCTACTGAATGAGCTAAATTTGTGAAACATTTGGTGAAATACATTTATTGTAGAGAGCTGAGAGGAGATGACAGACACAACTTGCATGTCTGCCGGCAGCTGGTAGTGTTGGCTCAGTGTAGAGCCTGGAAACAAGGGAAACAGCTATCCACACACACTGTCCCAGAGCAATGAAATCTGCCTGTCAGCGCCATTAAAGATTAATTAACACATGATAGCTCATTTGTTTAATCTGGAATAAAACTGAAGCGTGATAACTTCCAGTTGTGGTTTCATGAGGCGCTGTTTATTTGGTCACATGCTCGAGCGTCCTTGATTCCTTACGCTAAGCTAATCTGAATTTAATCATTCATTCACAATAAAACATATTCACATCCAGCACTTGTGAAGCAATGTTATCATCCAACTATCATGTCTACTCTCTTTTAGCTTTGTTTTTGTGCTTTATTTGGCTCTTTAGCTGTTGCGTCTGTGATAGAGTGGTAAGTGGTCTGCACTTCTATAGCCTTTTCTACCTTAGTAGAAGCACTTCATGATTTCGCATTCACCCATTCACACACACACATTCATGCCATGCAAGGCGCTCGCCTGCCACTGGGAGCAACTTGGGGTTCAGTGTCTTGCCATGGCATGTGGAGGAGCCGGGGATCGAACCGCCAGCCTTGCGATCAGTGGACAGCCCGCTCTACCACCTGAGTCACAGCCGTCCTGTACACGAGCAAGAACATGCCCAGGGCTCGCTGGGATGGTGATTCGTGGTTCGGTCCAAACAAGTGGCAACCTCCAGGGTCAAAGATTGTAGCCAGTTCCTCAGATGTCCACTTGAAGCTTGCTCCAAAAGCGAGTCAACCCTTATAGACCCCATCATGTTAAAATGCCCAAATTTACAGCAGAAACACACATTCCCAGCCTGGTGCAAAAATAGTCTCTGTAGCTGCTGGGATGATTTATTCACATAACTCACTCCATTAAGTTGTATTAAGGCTTAAAGTTATGCATAGTTGATGTCACAGGACGGTCCATGGTCTGCCTCCGCTCCACTAATGCTCATTTAGGATTAGTTGGGAGTTAGGTGAATCAAGGCTGATTTATATTTTAGAGTTTAGGATTATAGGTCTTCAACCAATGGCAAGAAGACATGCTAGCGTCCTCCAACAAGCCTGGCAATGACGCTATGCTTACATCGAAGATTCCTATGAACAGTGCATGTGTTTGTAAGCCCTGCTTGTGACTGCTGATGCAACCATCAGCAGTCACAAGTGGCTGCCACAACTTAATGGAGTTGTGGTTTTCACTCCACAACTCCATTATGAAGTCTGTCTAAAAAAAGAACTAACGCCTACACAAAGACAAACAAGTAGCCTACATTTCTGGGTGTTTTCAAGTATATTTGGTTCTGTCCTAAAGTGGCAGCTCACGGCTATGTTTAGACGTATATGTGTGAAGCTCTGCATAGCACCAAAACACATTAATAACACAGTAGCATGTTTCAGCCTTTAAACACTGCCAAGGTAGCGCTTGGGCCACCAGCTCCAACACCAGAGGGTTTGTCCATCTTTATATACAGCTGCTCCCTCTTCTGTCTTCTCAGCAGGTGCTTTACTGTGTGTTTTTGAGCTTTTTCACCTAAAACAATTGGTTGCTGTGTCCAAAAACATCACCATGAGAGATGACAACAACATCAACGGTGCAGGCCAGACTCACAATAAAGCTCTCTATATCTGGTGGGAGTACACATTTAGGGCACTTTTAGCCAAATTCTCAAGCTCCTATGTATTTTTTTTGTACATTTCTGTACCAAGGATAAAGAAAACACTGGCTGACAGTTGCCCCAGTTTGTGCCTCTCACACATAGCTGCTGGTTGCATCAGCGAGCCTGATAAACCACAGTGGTAAAAGGACATTGTGCTGGAGCGAGATTTATTCCTCTGCAGTGGCGGTAGACACAACGCATGGGCTCACTGATAACTGTGCCATGTTCAGAGCTTAAAAAGATATTTAGGGGCTGGGAACAGTAACGCTAACCATGATAAACAGCACGGTTACGACTATAGAAACACACACACATGCTGGTAGAGTGCTGCTAGCTCAGGCACCTATACAGTGACTCTCTCAAGGATGTGTAAATGTATTTTTAGTGACTGTCAAAGATTCACCAGTCCTCCCAGTGGAGACACAGAGACTCTGACAGCTGATCTTGACTGCGTAGCTCTAGGTCACTAAGTAAGTACCTCTCCACCTCCTACAGTCCTTGTGCTCTCATTCCTATATGGTGTGAATATAGAGGGAGGGAAGGCATCAGCAGAGGGTGTAGTTAACATACTGGGGTAAGTGGTATCAGTCCTCTCGTTAGGATTTGTTTGATAGTCGACAATCTCCTCTAAGGCGAATTTCAAAATAATGCTGACAGATGTATATGTGGGCAGCTCATTTCCAGCCAGATATGGTGAGCAAATGTTATAAAAGTTTTCAGTAATAATATGGTGCATTGTAAAGAAAATGAAGGGAAAGCGAGGCAGTAACTTTGTAGATCTTAGAGGCAGATCTAAGCAGTTTAAGGCAGGAAGGGACTATTTTCATTGACAATCTTCCAAATATTTAACTTTCACACAGAAAGATGAGCTTTAAGGGGTTTATTCAGTGACTGGAGAGGGACTTTTGTGAGTATAACCTATTTAAATCGACCACAATGAAACTTTTTGGACAACCTCCTGTGTCGCCTGCTGCATGTGTGTGTTGGTGCGTACCTTTATATTCTTATCCAGGCTCTCGAGGGAATTGATGTCCAGTCCCTCTTTGCAGGCCTGCAGACAGGAAATGACTTTCTGACTCTCAATTTTCCCTGGTCGGATGGTCAGTCCAGATAGGCTTCCCCGGAAGTACTGAGTGAACCTCGGCTTGGTCACCTCCCCACCTGCACAAACATCCAAACACACACACATACAGTTAAAACACTGCATTGACTGCCGCAAAGCACACAACACCACACAAGATGTGCATCTCCATGGTGACACTTTTGTTTAGTTGTTTTGCAAATGACAGTGAAACTTTTAAATGCAAAGAACAGAACCTACAAGAAGTAAAGAGTACAAAGTCGATACTCTTTATGCTGCATTTGAATGAACCAACGCTAATGCTCCATTTTCTATGCAATCATTACAATAGGTCATTCAAACATCTCTGGGTTATGGCTAATTTACTGCAAATGGCTGATTTGTGGTCCCTTACTCATTACAGCATCATCGAACCAACAGTGACCTTGTCCAGCCTTTAATTATGAGTCCTAATGACCCAATAACGGTCATAATTGCCTCAAAGATGCATGTTTTGTGTCCCCGTCCTGTGATGAAGCGCCGGGGTGCTGCTGTAAAAGTGCAAATGCTACTCAGCCGGCTCGTCCAGGCTAAATAAAGGTAAGGAAAAAGTCGACAAATTTTAAAGCCTGTCCTCTGAACTCCATAAAGGCCAACACCAGCAAGAGGAGTCTCCAAACCACTCATTAGCCGAAAGGTTACTAGCTCTGGGTATCAAAACTTCACCTTTGCTTTCCTCTCCTCCCTTTCATTTATCTCCTCCTCTGCTGTTCTCTAATTCTGGCAGTAATCCACCAAAGCACTAAAGGTACAGAAGCGTTCCTTCATCTAACAGCATTCGTCTTAAAAACCCAAACTGGTTCGTTCATCAACAGCATTTAGAGGATGAGGTGGAGCAATGACTGATGGCGAGGTCCGTACCAACAAAACCGTCTTTCCCTCCTATCCATTTATCTGACCAGCCTCTCAGCGCACTTCCCTGACACTTCTGTGCTCTCGTACACCTGCTCCCAAGTGCTTGTTGGAGGCAAGCAGCAAATAGATGTTCTTTTCAGAGTTATTTTTCACCGTTTGTAATGTGTGTACAGTCATGTCCACATATTATTCCGCTGTCCGAGTGCCGGCTGCTGTGTATTAAATCACCGAGCAGATACGGCAAATTAGGGAAGTGGTCCAGTCAGTTAACAGTCTTAAGCTCTGCTGCCATAAACAGTGATCAACATGCATTTTTACTACCTCTACATTGTAGGTGCATTCTTTAAAGATTTCTAAGTAAGATGGAACAGCACAGTGGAAAATGGAAAGGACAGTCGCACCCATGTTGTTCTAAACTGTCCTCTACCCTTTAGCCAGCTAATGGAAGTTACTAATGTCCATTGCAGGCCTTTTTAAAACATTTTTACCTGGCTCCAGTTGGAAAAAATAGACTCTGAGTCCTGGGTGTGATTCCAGATATAACAGATTTTATTAGGTCAAGTATCTCTTTGCTGCCAAGCGACTTGGACCGCCTCAAACCGTGCATATGGTGAGCAGACTGCAGCAATCTTTCCACCTCTAGAGGCTCCTTGTACAATTTATATGTGGTGCAGCCAGTTCTGATATTTTTCTTTTCCTCATCACTACAGTGGTGCCTTACCTCTGGACACCACACAGCTCTGCTCAAGATTCTAAGCATCATCTCACTGCAGTGGCTCAATACGCTTTTTAACGAAAGGTGTGCCACACTAGCTGACAAACTAGAAGGTCCTACTCTGTGGCGGCTGCAGACAGGTGTCCATGGCACAGCCTCAGGGGTAATAAGTGGGCACTGGAGGACTGGAGGGTGATAGATGCGGCAGAGGACAAGGCACTGACAGTGGCATTTATCTAAGTTGGTTGCTGTGCTGCACCCCTGCCATGGGACCACATCGTGTCTCAGAGGTGTTAGGAGTAAGACACAAGTGTTTCACCCAATCATGCTCGACCTTCAGGACCTAAAAGTCTTATAATTATAGAAAAGGTGCGCCAGTGGAGCATTGCACAATCCCTAAAGTTCTACTGTCCCTTTCTGCATGCCAGTCATTGAGTGTGTTCATACGTAATTTATCAGACTATTTTATTCTTTGAACCAGGCAATCCAGTTGATGACTGACAAAGTACTCTAATACATTATAGCGGTCAGAGTTGGGAGAACCCTTAATTCAAAACCTTTAAAAGCTTGACTCAGGTTCCCCTCATTTCCTGCTAATGGTGCGGGCACATCTATCACCACCCTAAGTGATGTATCGAGGCCCTGAAAAGCTCAGTCAGCACAGATGGAGACACAACTGACCACTACTGGAAACACTTTATCATGCCTTACTTTCCTGGTGTGAAAACGTGACATGAATGGAGTGCAGTGACTGCAGCCCCTCAAGTTAGACTCATCCCTGTGATTACTGACCTGCAGCTGCATTGTGCACAATGACTAGTCAGATAGAGCTCCCTTATCACCCTTGGGGCAGAAAACAGAGGCAACAGAGTCCCACCAGTTGAAGTGATCTACCCAGGGGATCTTATCAACCCAGTGGCTTGTCATCTGCTTGTCTGCTCTCCCAGATGGGAGACTGATGAAGCCTTCTTCTTGACCGGGTAGATGGAGATATGTGAACAGCGATAAAAATCCAAACACCCGAGCTCTCCCTGTTAGTTGAACCTTTTTGTCAGCAGTCCCTCTTTGTTTCTCAGTAAGTGTTTTCACACTCCATGAATTCAGGTCTACCCCCCTTAGCATGCTCATGTGGTGCTTCAGACCCTCATGCACCTGCTCCCAGGTTACTGGGAGGGGGTTGGACAAGAAGGCAGGAAACAGACTTTTTGATGTTCTTTTCACACTCTTTTCTCTTTTTTTTCTCTTCCCAAGAACTAACCATGCACCCAAACTGCATTTGCTTTGCCAGTCTTAAGACAAATGCCTTTTTAGCTGCTGCTAGACCTTTTCTAAAAGCAAAAACACAACAGCAAAAAATTAAAGAGACTCATTAATATGCGGTCTAATTTTAAATGTAAACTGTAGGCTGTAGCATGTCTGACTGTCGAGGTTACAGGTACAGTTAGCTTATCATTAAGTAACTACATGAGTTTGTCGGAACCTACATGAATAGTAAATCCTACATATGTAGAACACAAGGAGTTCTTCTATCCTGCGATACAAGAACAATACTGGTTATTTCTTTCTTATTTTACTAAACAGTGAGGATTTGGATGTTTTCCCTGGAAATGCTGCTCTAAGGTCAAATCCTGTATTCAAAGTCTGCATGATGTAAATTTCATCATCTGAGGGTCCACATGGACTCCGCTGTGGACATCCACGGGAGTAATTAAAGTCATTGCTGCCGGACTTTGGAGGTGCTTTGGTTTTGGTATCTTCTTCTACTTCATAGCGCTTGAAGGGGGCAATGGTGGTGCAACGGTTAAGTCTTTGGGCTACTGATCGGAAGGTCAGAGGATCAAACCCCAATGTGGCCACTGTTGGGCCCTTGAGCAAGGCCCTTAACCCTATGGCGGACCCTGAGCCCAGCTTCTTAACAAGCTGGTATATGGGAAAAGAGAATTTCTCCCATATAATAAAAAATGAAATAAATGAGAAGGACACATGTGCATCCTCTGTCCACATCCATTGGAAATGAGGAGATTAGCATTTCATGAATGAAGCCTTGGTTACATGTTTAGTGTTCTCTCTTAAAATGAGTCAGGAGGGCCGCCCTGATAGCCTAATGGTTATGTCGCAGGACCCAAGTGCAGAGGCGTAGTGGCAGTCCCGGGTTCGAGTCTGACCTCGGGCGTTTATCGGGCGCATGTCCTTCCCTACTCTCTCCCATTTCCGATTCTATCCACTGTCCTATCTAATAAAGGCACAAAAATGAGTCAGCTGGAAACATCAAAGAATTAGTCGGATATGACATTTCCAAGCAACTTGTAGCTTAATTAAGTAGCTACAGATGATAAAGTCTGCTAACATCCACTGTCACTTCTCATACTGTCAATAAATAGCCATTAAAGCAATAAATTGTATTGTGTGCTGTCCCAAACAGAAAGCTAAAAAGCCTGATGATCTCACATGTATGTGTTTTTTGTGTTGTATATTAATTAGTGTATGTAAATGTGTGTATTCATATGTCTTTGTGTGGCGCAGCATGGCCACGCTACTCTTACATGTCCTGAAATAACTGGAAGTTCAGTTCAGTACAGTGGACATGTCTGCTTTGCATTTTTAAAGCCATATCCTTCTAAGTGCCTGCTGATACTCTGCCAAGTACCGAATAGTCAAGAGAGCAGGGAGCCTATCTCATAAAACCACAAGGTCACATTTGGATTCACGTACACCAAACTATGCCAGACCCATTCTAGGCTCTTTCTTCATGCTTCACCTGCTCTTCCTCCTTAACTCAGTTACTATTTTCTTCCCCTTTTCCTGCCCTCTCTTAAGATGTCCACCTATCCACTTAGTCCCAGTCTGACAGATGTTATCAATTTAGGCTGCGGCCAGAGACGCCATTAAGGGTCCCAGACAGAGGATAAAAAAAGAAAAGCAGAGGAGAGGGGATTACTGAGATGCTGCAGAGCGGGAATGATACGGGTGATAAAACCGCTGATCATTCCACTTTACAGAGACTGGTCTTTACGTGGTGTCAGCTCTCTCCGGTCGCTCGGAGCAGCCCTCCCGGCTCTATAGATCTTCACTCTCCTTTATTTGCGTCATTTCCAAAACAGCAACAGATGAGAGTGGAGCGGCATCGGCGAGCTGGAAATAGGATCGTTAGTTAAGTGTAAGTGTGAGAGATGTGAGGTTTCTCACTTCCTGTGTGATTTATCGTTCATGTATCAGTGTCTGTGAGTGTATATTTATTCAACATACCGCATATACAGCTATATTTCTGATTCCATTTGTACACATGTAGCCATCAACAGCTGTCCCTGCTGGGCGGAGGGAAGCCATGAAGACAGGGCCGCCCTGTGTGATTACACACTCGACGAAAGAGGAGAACGAAGCAAGATGAGCGTGTTCCTCTTTGCTATCTGACTGTTACACACTTCTGAACACGAACACTCTCTGCCAGGTCAGAGGGTAAATATAGGCTGACTGAGTGAGAAGTGCACAGCCAGCACTTACTCTCTGGGGTGAGGAAAGAAGGTGAGGTAGGGATCAAACACTTTCATTGGGAAACAGGCGAGAGTGAAAATGTGCAAATGCATAGAGACGCATGCAGCCGGAGAAGATCTGGTGTTGCATTAAGCTGACAAGCCTGAAGGACAGGGTGTATCTTATGCACAGTAACGAGCAGCGTGACCTAGAGGGGTTAACTGTGTAGTGCATTTTGAAGGACTGTACGCTTGGATCCCACATGGCGACCGCTGGCATGTGCTACGAGTACATCAGGGTCTTTGTGCTTTCTTAAGCCCTGTTTGCACCAACAGCAACCCTGCTTTCATTCATTTCAATGGAGCCTGTCTCGTCACACAGCAGGGATTCCAGCGCAGAGGTCTCCAGTGAGACAACACAGGGTCATCACTTGACATTTACAGCTTCATCACACGCATCCAAAAACACAGCCTCAGTACATACTTAGCAGTATGAACACGGTACTATTTACCTCCAAACTGTTGTAATGAAAGATAAAATAGTTGTCACAGCTTTCCAGAGTAATAAATATCGATTCTGAGTATTATGAACCACTGTGCAGTGTTTTTGCACCTGACAAGCTTTCTAATTCATATGTTTGTTACCCAAACGTCCCAGACTTACTTCCCCTGCATTCCAAATCACATAGCTTTTTTTTTTTCTTTTTCTTTTAGTATGCACACAGTTGGACATTCTACTTTGTCGTAATGCTGCACCTTAGGATTTTACTGTCTTGCTCATGCATCAGTCACAGTCTGTAATGTGTCTTCTGCTGCACAGATTGTGGGTCAGAAGCCCATGTTGCTTTGCATACTGCAAAATGAGACATTCTGGTATTTATGGCACGTAGCATTTCCCATGGTATGTATTGGAAGATACAAAATAAATCTTTTTGTGGCTGACAAATCAGTGGGCTATTGTAATGCATCCTTCACGTCCTTCCTTTGCCTAAAGCATCATGGCTCCATCAGTGCAACTCCCTCTGGGGTTTTAGCAAAGAGCTGATTTTGGGCTGCTTATGGTTTGGTCCTGGTCTGTTGGGCTCATAGTGAGTAAACATTAAATAGTGCCATAGAGTGTATGAGTCATTCCATGCCAACTCACCTACGGCCTCCCAGTTGAGGTCAAGGATTTTCTTGAAATAAATCAGTAAAATCTTCCACCTAAACCACGGAACCTTGTAAAAGCCCACAGCTCTACTCGAAACACGTTTTCAGTTATGAATTTTTGAAACTTCATTGGTGCCTTTAAAGCATCTTTAAAGCCGCACCAGCTGATTATTTTTCACACGATTTGGCTGATTTTTTTCTTTTACTGAATATCCAGAAACCTCAAGAAAAGGTTGTGATCGTGTCAAAAGCTTTTGCTGATTTTTTTTCAGAAATTAAAAGAATAAAAACTAAAAGAATATAAACCTAATTTATCATCAAAACGAAAAATCTTTCCTTTTCAGAAATTCATATCTCCATTAATATTCACTCAATTCCAACCAAATCTGTGTTGCTGAGTAGAAACAATTTAGTTCTGTCAGATCTAAACGTCATTTGGTGCTACATCTAAAACTGAATGCCACTGGTCTTCCTGAAATTAGCTTCAGAGCTGGAAAATCCACTTTTTAGGACATTTTAACAGGATTTTTCTTCAGGAAGGACTGTTTTGATGTCTTTGAAACTTTCTGAAGGGAATGTCTCCATATCCATTGAAAACATATTAAAAAACTAAAGATGTTATATCAATCCTTCATTATTTACACGAAAATGACAGTTTTCGTAGTTTTCAGTGGCTTTAACATCACATTTGGTGGATAACATTTGGTAAGTTCATCAGCTTGTAGCATTAATGTCATTAGCAAAACAACAAAGCAAGTCTGGCCTCATCCCACCTGACACACGTTCAGGAGGATTATTGCAGACAGGATTGCGATGAGTAGCGTGCATTGTTTTGCTGATTACAGCTAAATGGAACTGTGGGATTTTGCAAGGTTCTGTGGTTTAGGTTGAAGTTTTCACCTGATTTTTTTCAAGAAAATCCACGACCTCAGCTGGGAGGCTGTAGGTGAGCTGGCATAGAATGATGGATGAAGCAACCGTGACGATACATTTCCATCTGGCCGTTGCCATCTCGCTCCTTTGAAACCATACATGATGGCCAAGGGTGGATCTGATAGAGGAGTGTCAATCACAAGGGTCATAAACTCATTAGGGAAATGTTTGTTTTGGTAACAGATCAAGTAAGAAGTAAAATCATCTTCTCATAGAGTTCTATACAATCAGACTTCTTTTAGCAACCAGTGGAGCTACCCTGGTGACCTGTCCAGGGTGTCCCCTGCCTTCGCCCTGAGTCGACTGGGATAGGCTCCAGTCCCCCCGCGACCCTACAGAGGATTAAGCGGTGTATAGATGATGGATGGATGGATGGATGGATGGATGGATGGATGGATGGATGGAGCTGCCCCCTGCTGGATATTGGACAGAATGCAGATTCAAAGCACTTCCGCATTGGCGTCACTTTTCGGACTTTGAGTCAACCCTAACCCCATGAGTAGTACAGACTGGCATTTTAATAATAATTTAACCTTCATTGATCCCCTTGGGGAAATTCCTTCTCTGCATCTGACCCATCCTATTCATATTTAACCTTAACTATAAATACTAGGAGTCATTGGTTAAGGGCCTTGCTCAAAGGCCCACAGCTGTGGTGGCTGGGACAAGCAGTAGGTCTCACTTTCCCACCTCAACCTCTTGCCAGACAACTCACTGGTTACAAATTCACTTCATGAACCACGACCTTACCACTATTTCGGTGATGGTATCGGTGTCATCAAACTACCGAGACCCACATAGGGATTATCTGGTCCCCACAAGCAAGACATGCAACACTTAAATTTACCGTATGTTTACTTATCTTCTAATTATTAATTAGGAGCAACACTAGTCCACAACTAAACCTTGCATGTCACAATTAATGGGAAGCAGGTAGAAATGTGTGAGAAGTTCCTTGAAAGCAAACTAAGAAGCCTCCTTCTCAGCTCGTCTCCGCCTGGTTGGATAAACAATTTGAGCGTGAAAGCACACAGAAATGAAAATTTAACTACATTCGCACATAAAATTTAGAGCATTAGTCTTTCCGGGTTTATTAAGCTCTAAAAAACCTTTATTCAGCGTCATCCTCAGACACTGAAACTCTCATAGCAGTGAAAACTGATTCCCATGTGTTTGCAGCCGCTAATGACCGTATGAGGCAGGTTTAATTTCAAATTTTACAGACTGAGTGATGCCCTAAAATCTTGTCACACTGCACTAGAATGGCTTCTTTGGATAAACATGTGAAATATGGTAATTCTAAATTAAACTCATTGGCTGTGGTCAGGACAGAATCTGTTTCCATTAGACAATGCTGACTGGCCAGTTAAGTGTTATGAACCATGAAATTAAATCATTAAATTGAATTAAATACAGCAGAATATCACTGTACTGATTAGAGCTGACAAATCTTTTCTTATTTACTCTGCCATCACACTCTATCATGTCACATCTTGTCTGAGGTCTAAATCATCATCGGGCCGCTCCTCTGTTAAACCAATTACCAAGCAACGGAAGGCAGACATAACCAGTTATGCAAGGGGTTCGCCGTCTTTTCTCCCGCTCTGAAAACACATTCCGAGCCGAAGCTTCAGGAGTCAGTTTAGACAATAAATGAGCTCATCTTTGCAACATGTTTGCAATCAACATGCTGGACACTTAAAGCCGGCTGCTTTGAAAAGGCAATCTGCTGCGGCTAATGGCTTAGGCTTTCAGTATCGCCTTCACGAATCTTTATCGAGGCTTAGCCCCCGACTAGAAAAGCAGAAACAGTCTCTGAACTCCCTTTTCTATTCAAGACCCTTTTAATCCTCCTAAAGGCATACACTGTTCAATGAAAGGGAGGGGAGGGGAGGGGGAAGAGGAGGTCAAAGCTGCAGATGAAAGCCACACAAGATGACCCGCTCGTGCTCCCACAAAGAGAGGTGTCTTTATCGGAGGCTAAGCATCGCTGAACAGCCTCATTTGGGTTATCAAATCAACGGCATGCTGTACTGCGTGGAAAAGTGCCCTTTGTTCTGCCCTTGTGCAATTAGTGGCAGCTATCAGTTTGGAGGACAGTTTAATTGTACGCCTTCATTCACACTCGTTCAATCGTTTGTCAAAAGCAAGCTAAGTGCTCCTCTTAATTACATTGTTCATTCAAGGCCAAAGAACATGTTCCGCTCTCAGTGGCTCCCTCAGTAGTAATACTTCAGCAATATTATTCTTGAACTTTCTCTCATATAGAAGCAGCCGAACACCCCAGATACTTCAAACGACTGTGACTTTGATATTAAAACTTTAGCTTCATTTGCGCTCCTGTTCAGCTGCCCTCGGGACAGATGAATGAATGGAGAAAATGAAGCGGACACTTTGGAGGGACCGTCATCATCATCAGCTCGGCCCACTCACCTTGCCAGCAGGCGCCCACTGTGAGCTGCACATCGATCTGCGAGGGGTGGATGGGCCAGTCGTCCGTCACCAGGTAGGGGTCGTAGGTCACTCCGTCCACGTAGAGCGTCACCACCGGGAACTCCACGTTGATGACGTAGTAATGCCACTCCTTGTCACATATCTGAGAGACAGAGAGAAGGTCATAAGAGGATGTGCAACGGACTAAAAAGTAGTTCAGGAAAGTCGAACACACCCTGAATGATAATGTGAATATTATTCAACACTTGTGGTTGAACTGCTTTTAACTCTCTAAGCCCCAAGCAGTTTAGGGGCATTTCACATCTTCACTCCCTGTAGGCGAATTTTTCACTGCCTTATAAAACCCTGTACCTCCATGGAAACAGCACAACCACGAATAGAAGTAGAGGGAACTCAAAAAGCTCTTTTTCTGCAGTACGACACACACACACCGATCAGCCACAACATCATGACCACTGACAGGTGAAGTGAATAACATTGATCCTATTGGTACCATGTGGTGTTCTGATGGAAAATGAGATGAGACTGATGAGACTTAGACACCCAAATAAACATGGTCCCACAACAAGCACACTCCCTCATGCAATCTATCAAATGACCAAATTCATTTGTCAGTTGGGTTCAATCTCAACGGCCACACTTGCACATGATCACTGCCAGGCTTGTTGGATCTAAACATCACTAAATAGAACCTGTCTGGTGTTGTGAAGCAGCTAAAGGGTCTCAAACAGCAGCACATGATGCCACGTTCTAAAGAGATTCAAGAACACATGAGGAGCAAAGTCACTGACATCCATCAGTCTGGAGGGTTACAAAGCCATTGATGAGGCTCTGGGACTCCAGAGAACCACAGTGAGAGACTTTATCCACAAATGGAGGAACATGGAACAGTGGTGGACCTTCCCAGGAGTGGACCAACCACCAACATTTCTCCAAGAGCGTGTCGAAGTTCAAGCACAAATGGTTTATGCAGCATGACAACGACCCAAAGCACAGTCGAGTCAGTGTCTGGACTTGACTCCAACTGAGATGCTGTGGCGAGACCTTAAAAGGTCCGTTCACGATGGAAAATCATCTGATGCGACCGAATTAAAACTATTCTGCAGAGAAGAGTGGACCAACATTCCTCCATGGCCATGTAAAAGACTGATCACAAGCTGCAGTTGTTACTGCCGTGGGACCAACCAGTTAGTAGGTTCAGGGGGGCAATTACTTTTCTACAGGGGTGATATAGGTTTACAATAAATCTTTAATAAATCATAATTTAAAAATTGTGTTTTGTGGGTGATATCTGTCTAATATTCAATAAATATAAATGTAAGATGGATGATCTGGAACATTGACGTGAGAAATATGCAAAAATAGAAGATTTCTGTGGGGGGGAATACTTTTTTAGAAAATATATTTTTGACGAGGGGGGGAAGTTTTTCCTTTGTTTGATAGAGACAGAGTGAAATCAGGGGTAGACAGAGAGGAAAGAGACATGCAGCAAATGGTCTTGAGCCAGACTCGAACTCGTGACTGCTGCCAAGGGACTTAGCCGCCACATGATGTGCACCTTAACCTCAGTGAGCTAAACTACAGCCCGGGGAGTAAATGCTTTTTCACGGCACTGTCTAAACTACATCGAAAACACAGACCCAAGTACAACCTGAGTGGGAAAAAAGGAGTCACCACAGCTTTCTCAGTTTTGGCCTGGGCTGTGTCTGATGCAATAACAGCTCCATATGGTGAGGAATCGCTTGAACAAGTAGGACTTCAGGAGAGGGTACGAGAGTGGAACATCAGCACAAACACAGCCGCACCACTGGTTAAACGGTATAGAGGAGGCACATTACCAACGAGCGAAGGATCAGTGTCTGTCCTCCAACATCTTCCATGTCGAATTCGCTTTTCGTGCAGCCTTGCTTTGAAAAATAGTCAGATAAATGTTTCTGGCTTGGCACAAGTATTGACTGTCAAAACTGGTGGTTCAATGACAGGCAGCGACAGTGTGAAGGATACTGCATGAAGTAAACCTCTATGGATGGTGCCCAAGAAAAAAAAAATCCCCATCACTCACAACAGGACAAAAAAAGAACATGAAAAGAAGCCTGATGAACGCTGGCAGCACATCCTTTGGCTGGATGAAAATGAATTTGTGCGAATGTGGTCCAGCATGTTTTGCATGGACCCGATCAGGACGACCACAGACCGCATTGCGCTGACTGCTAAACACCGAGGTGGGAGTGCCGATTTGGATCTGCATCAGAGTGAAAGGCGGACAAGAGATGACATTTAAAGGTGGCACCACGAATGGAAGTTTGTTTACCAAAATACTGAATAAAAGATGACTCCCAGCCTCAAGAAACTTGGCGGGTGAGGAATTTTCCGACGTGATAATGATCCCGAAAGAAGAAAACAATGACCTGACCAAGTGTGTCCCTTTATTTTTAATCCAGGACGTGTTTTAAAGCTGAAAGTAGAGCAGCAAAACCCCTCCGGCAGCCAGAAAGAATCATTTGTGAAGAAATCTCAATCATGCATGCTTAAGAGGATCAAATCTGACATGCAGAATAATAAAACGTAAAATAATTGAATCCCACTCATGAGCAGTGAACTCACTTCTGCTCACAGTTGGTCCTAAATATGAACCTTTTATTATAATCTAATTAGTCATACATTCTGTTATTCAAATGATCTCATGTGCTCAGTTTGTGCATGGGATTGTGTATAAAACCTCACATATGAGCGCTTTGATTATAGTGTATGTGTGCATTACGACTCAAAGTTAACAGGTTAAATGTGTCCGAAACATTTTAGGCGGATGCGACATCATGCACTGTTTATGTAATAAAAATACTATACGTAGTATTTAAGAGGATTTTGGGGCTTTTATCTGTAAAGGTAATACTGTGATTCACTGGGAGGACGAAACATTATGCTGGCAAACACAAAAAAACATTTATTTGCACTCTCCAAACTAAAGAGGCAGCCTTCAAAAGAAGAAAAATAAGAAGGGAACATTTGATTCCAGCCACTTAAATTATGATTAAATAAAGGAAAAGTGCAATTCATGTCCACCTTTCTACACAAGAGGGATTAGTTGGCGCTTCCTAACAGTAACTTCTGGATATATATCTCTAGCATGTGTGTGCATATGTGAGGTTTCCTGAATCCAGAAACGCAAACGTACAAGTAGTTATTCCGCCCAGTGAAGTTATCTGTGCCGCAGTCTGAATGGTAATCAGTTCAAAACAAGAACAACAGTCTTGACACACTAATGAAGAATATCTGATTCTCCAGTATGAAATTCGAGTGGTGGCGTCAAGGTGCAATTCTTGCTATGGAAGACAATGAAGACGCAGCCTGTGTGTCATTAGCTCGCACACAGAGCAGCCTCACAATGCTGAAGAATGCCGCAGCCTTGGTCTCTCTATGGGAACACAAAGCTCCCCCGATCAGAACAAAACCTTTTTGATGCCATTCTGCCGCCGTAAACTGCTTGTATTCATCACTGGAGGCTCATGTGTATGCTGCAGATCGACGATTGATTGACACTCGGTAATCACTGACGGTGATGTAACCGTCCTCCTTTTGTGTGTTTGCAATGAGCGTGGTGGTAGACATTATGTAGAAGAGGTCGCTCAGATCCTTCATACTCACCCGCAAACCACAAAACACATCGCATACACAGTTCAGTCCGTCCGTCTGTCTGTCTTCTTTACAGATGTGACCTGCTCATTCTTTGCTCTATTACTCTTTCAGCCCTTCTCATTTTATCATATAAATCAATTAAAGGTGAGCTTGGACCTTTTTTTTTTTTGCAGACATGAAATTAAAAATAGTACTCTTCTTTTTTTTTTAACCCATAATAATACAAAGAGAATTTCGAAAAATCAAATGCCCTCTTTCACGCCCTCAGATCGTTTCATTCCAGTGCAGGAGAACAGACGTATTAATTCTTGGTTTGGGAAGTTGAAACTGAATCGCTTCCTTTGTGCTAAACGCCCGCTGAAATGCATTAGCGCATCACCTGTTCAACCTCCTCTGAAAAATGCTTGACTGTACCTCTCTTCAGCATGCTTGACCATTTAGCCTGCCTTTTGCTGTGCATTTTAATTGATTGCACCGGCCCACTCATGTCCGGCCGTCTGTCTGTCGGCTTCGTGCTCTACCTCAGCAGAGCCAGCACTCGTCAGGCGTCGGGCTTCACCTCTTCCTCTCTGCTGCTCTGATACAACCTGGGAGAGTCTTTGAACACTTAGCCTTGGGTAACCTCCCCCTCTAATGAAGAGTGCTCCGCAGAATGCTTATCAGCACCATGCTAGCGCAGCAGATGGGAGTTCTAATCAATCCGGTTCATTTTCCCTGTTACTGAGGTGCGAGCTACAACATCTGGCCTATTGGTGATCATTCGGCACAGCTGCTTAACACATATGCAGCGTGTCGATCCGCTGAGTCGGGACTCCGAATCGTTGAGGGGATAATCTGGTTGCGGTTTTGATGGTGCTGCAGATGCGACTGAAGCTGATGAGACCGACTTTGATTAGCTAGTTAGGATTTAAGGACATGCATACACATGTACCAACACAGCAGCACTACACCTGCAGCTTCTTTGAGTATTCAGGTAGCCTAAATGTGATTCTGATGTGACTCCAGCATGGTTTGCGCTCTTCTTCTTTCACACGTCTGTTGCAAGCGCACTGTTTTTTGATCTGCCTAAATCTCATTACTCAGCTGTCTGATGTAAAGCAACTTATGTACATTGGCGTGAACACACACTAATCCCTCTGACATTTACACATGCAGACCTCCTCTCTTCTGCTACTGCTTCTTTCTGCTTTTTGCTCTTCAGTATTTCAAAGGGAGCTCGGGCCCATGTGGGATCTGAGCGCCTAGTGGGTGACTTCCTCTTGCCGGCTTCAAAGGGGAAATGGCACAGTGTTCTCGCCCAAAACGAGGCTGCTTGAGCCGGGTTGCCGTGTCAGCTGGAGATCCCTCTCACAGATAGATGGAGGGGGAGAATAATGTGGCCACACATGTCAGTGGAAAGTACAGAAGCCATGTTGACACAATATTCTTCGTAGCTGGAGTGACTTTTACCAAAAAGATAATCCTTCAAACATCTAAAGTCAGTAAATATTTGAAAAACTTCTCAACTAGAATATGCAATTAGACAACTACCAATCTCCAAATGTGTGTATGTGTCTACAATTTTGAGTTTTGACAATTCAAACAATGAATAAAATACATTTTCACTTGTATGAGGAGGTATAGTAATTAGATTAACTGTAGCTGCAAAGTATTTAAAAGGGAGAAGCTTGTGAACACTGGATGTTTCACAAGGTTTTGTCTTTGGGTTTCCACAAAAGCCACATCGCAGATCAACCCCGTCTTTTGTCAGTAGGAAGATGCAGATGGCATTATTGGATGGATGGATGGATGGATGGATGGATGGATGGATGGATGGATGCATGGATAGATAGAAGGATAAATAATGGATAGAAGGATTGATGGGTGGATGATGGATGATGGATGAATGGAAGGATAGATAGATGGATGGATGGCTAGACCTTACAGTTTGTTTCATAACTGAATTAGCTGAATTATGCTTTGCACCACAAAAACTAAGCAGTTCTTGTATTTGACAGATATTGAAAACAAAGCTGTACTGTTTTTTTTTTACAGGAAGCAAACAGTTTACTTTACACTAGCAGGATATACACTCATCAAGTACATCTGCCAATTCATGCAATTATCCAAACAGCAATCCATGTGACAGCAGTGCATCATGTACACATCAGGAGCTTCAGTTAAGATCCACATCAAACACGGAAAGACTGTTGTGCTTGTGCTTGTTAGTGTTGGCAGATGATGTGTGACAGCAGAAGACCACGTTGGGTTCTACTGCTGTCAGCCAAGAACAGATAACTGAGGCTGTGAGGGAATGGGCTCACCAACACTAGACTTTTTCTAAGACTGGGAAAATGTAGTTTTCTGAATCTCCATTTCTGCTGAGGCTGTATTTGTATCTGTATTTGGCATCAGTGGCATGAATCTATGGATGCAACCTGACCTTCTATCAACAGCCCAGGCTGGTGCTGCTGCTGGTGTAACGGTTCTGGGAGTTCTTTTCTTAGCACACTATGACACCCCTAATAACAATCAATCATAGCTAAAATGCCACATCCTATCTGAGTATTGTTGCTGACCATGTGCATCCCTTTATAGCCACAATTTATCCATCTTTTAAAAGCTACTTCCATCTTTTCACAAAGCAAAGTTCATCCCAAACTGGTTTCAGGCACATGACAGTAACCTCAGCAGACAATCCTGTAGAACACCTGTGAGATGGTAGAACGGGACGGTCGCAGCATAAATGTGCAGCTGACAAATCCACAGACATGATATGATGCAAGCACATCAACATGAAGCACGATCTAATTGTTTCCCACATCTTGTGAGATCAATTACTCTCAGAACTGAGGCTGTTTTGTGAGTAAAGGGAGGCCCTACCTATTATTAGCATGGCGTTCTTAATAAAGTGCTCAGTGAGTGCATAATTTGGGTTCAGCGTCGCTTCGGGCTGAGAGCTAAGAACCTCTGCCAACATAAAATCAATGAGCTCCAGAGAGCGTTTGTTTGGTAGTCAGATTGTTGCAGGATTTGATAGTTAGTTTTTTGAAAACAATTAACAAATGAGCAGCCGGCAGGTTGTGAGTCAGACAGACAACAGCGCTGCACGACAACACCCAAGCCCCTCTATTCGTTTCGGTAATAGCAATGCATTGGTATAACGACGGAGGGGGTCTCCGGCAAAAACAAAACGAAATAAAACCATGTTCCTGCAGTGCATTGTGCTGTATGTGATTGTATCATGCTGTATTAATCTCCTGCGTAGCGTTCTGGTAACAGTCCCATGAGTCTTTTTCCTCTTTAGTGCAGACCTGTGTTTTTATGTGTAGCCTCTGTATGATAAGAGTAAAACTGTTCAGAATGGGATTTTGTTTTCCCTTATGTTTTGTCATTCGCCCAATAAGAAATCTACATAATTTTACAATCTAGAGATTAATTTTATTGCAGGAACTAATAAAAAAGTCTCATCAGCAGGAACGACAAGTCAGCCACCCGGGACATTCCCTGTTTGCTCCTCTGCCGTCGGGGAAGAGGTACGGCACTATAAAGACACGGACTAATAGACTAAGGAACAGCTTCTTCCCCAGAGCCGTAGCCTCCATCACCCCACCCCGCCCCCCTCCCACAAACGCAGGCATCTAGAAACAGACTGTGTGTGCAATAAATAATACAGTCTGTTTACATTTTTGCAGTTATTCTACCTCACTAAACATAAGCACTTTAATAATAATTTAATAGTCTAATTTTAAGGATGTCTGTCGCTTGTTTCTTTTTAAAGCTGCTCGTTGTTTTATTGCTGTTGCTGGGTTGTTTTCTTTCTTTCTGTCTTTTTTATTTATATAATTGTTTGGAAAGTGCCACCAGATTTTCACTGCAGAAATGCAATGACAATAAACATCTATTCTATTCTATTCAACATACTGAGAGGAGGTGCAGCTGCTAACAGACTGGTGCCGTGTCAACAACCTGTCTCTAAATGAGGACAAGACTAAAGAGATGGTTGTGGACTTCAGGAGTGGATAAAGGAAGCATGCTCCGCTGACCATCGGCGTCCAGAGCACCAAATTCCTTGGTGTCCACCTGGCAGAGACCCTCACTTGGTCCCTCAACACCAGCTCCATAGCATAGAAAGCCCAGCAACACCTCTATTTTCTGCGTAGACTGAGAAAAGCCCCACCTCCCACCCCCCCATACTGACAATATTCTACAGCGGGACTATTGACAGCATCCTGAGCAACTGCATCACTGCTTGGTTTGGAAATTCCACCATCCTCAGACGGCAAGAGCCTGCAGAGGACAGCAGAGAAAAATCATCGGAGTGTCTCTCCCCTCCATCGTGGACTTTTACATCGCACGCTGCACCCGCAAAGCCACCAGCATCGTGAAGGACAACACACACCCCTCACACAAACTGTTTACACTCTCGCCATCCGGCCGGAGATACAGAAACATCCAGACCTGCACTCATTTCCCTAGCCATATGACTGTTAAACATTTAAAGAATGGACTAAAGACACACACACACACACGATCTACTCACGTTAATATGTTGGCGCTGTGCTATATCTTATTTAAACTGCACTATTTATTTGAAATTTGGATTCGGGAAGCATTATCTCACTTCAAAAAGCTGTACATTGTTGTTGAAATGACAATTAAACCTTTCTGAACCTTAAAATTGTCACTAGATCCTGCTGATACTTACAGAAATCGTGGGTTTTGTTCGTTTGTTGTTCCGCCTGTTGGAGCCAGAGTTGGTGTCAGTGTTGATTTAGCTGATTTCTTTATGGAAATACATCATGTTATTACCAGGCAGTTTCTATCATAGTACATTTACCTAAACCATGACTATGGGTGTGAACAAAAAAACAAAAAAAGACCCCAAAACCATGAAGAACTGCACTCAGACGATGCCATGTATTCATGCAGATAGAGTGTCTAACCTACTGGCTACAGTGAAATGCTGTCCAAACTGATAGAGATGGCAAATGTTTGGCATCTTCTCAGGAAAATGATTAGAGCTTGAGAGAACAGGTGCACTGCTATTCATGGGAAGACGCCAGCTGGACGCAGACGAAGAAACTTTGTGGGTGTGAAGGAGGTGAAATCAATATTCATTACAAAACCTTAGAAATGGAAATAGCTCAGGCGACCGTCCACGAAGCCCAACAAGACTATGGAATAAAGCTGCACGTGTTCGAGTGATTCGGCAAAGATACACCTCCTGCAATAACAGCCGCAAACAGTCGCACACATGAACGCAAAGGCGCCAATCCAGCACCATTAAGTGTCAGCTTCAAAAACTTCAAAGTAAAAGTTTAGGAGAGCACCGCTGGCTCGCCTTGCTCATGAAAGCGAAGCAAAAAGTTTTGTATTCCCCAATCCCTCCACTTTCCTGTGTCTCTGCCTGATGCAAATTGACAGACGGAAGGAATGAATGAAATAAATAACCACACAAACAAAAGGAGAGGGAGGATGTGAAACAACCAGAGGACAAAGGGAAGAAAAAGCGAAAGAGGGTGAGGAGAGGTAGAGAACGGAAACATCACACATCAAAGATCCTTCATCATCTCTTGGGGCACTCAACGGCGAGAAGAAAACAAAATTGCTGTCTGCCCCCCCTCCATCTCACTCTCTTTCTCGCTCGGCAGTTTATTTGGTCTCTTTTCTTCTTCGCCTGTCTCTCCATTAGAACTTGACTGTGGGAGTTGTTGCCGCGAGTCCTTTGGAGTTGAAAGTCTTTAACAGATCTGTCACCCAGCCCCACCTTTTAACTTCAAACAAGAGATGGAGGAACGAGATAGAAAAAGGTAGAGAATGAAGAGAGATGAGGTGATCTGAGATTGGATGGTGGCGGGACCGGGAGATGACAGTGAGGGAAGGAGGGAGGCTGGAGATGAAAGTAGGAGGAGGAGGAGGAAAAAGAGAGAGTGGAAAATAAATGATGGAAGAGAGGTTAAGAGAAAAAAAAGCTAAAGAAGTGAGAGTTTAAAATGAAAGATATACCTACAATTCAGGTACCCGGCAATCAAGAGCAGAATAGTTCAACCTTTTACAAACTGTGATTGTTTGTTTGTTTTGCTGAGATTTTAACAAGAAGATCAACACCACTCTTATGTAAAGTTAGCAGTCAATTAGCTTAGCTTAGCATAAATACTTGCCTGCTAGCACCTTTCAAGTTCATAACCGCCAGTGAAACCTTTTATAAATAACAGCAAAAATAACTACGGCTCTGCTGCCAGTTCTTTATGCAATCAGTCCTCTTATTCCACTTTTCACTCAAGGAAAAGTGTAATTTCCATCCCGACCTTTTTTAACTACAAAATACATCACTATGCTTTAGACGAGCCTCATTCAAAGGCCGTGTAAAAACTGGTTTATTCAAGTCTTTAAAAATGTAATGTGTGTCACAGTTATGTATCAGTGCCAAGCATCATTAAATAAGTAAATCAACAAGGCCGAACACTGAAACGACAAAATTGGTCTTCAATCGTTGCCTTGGGAAATATATGGGATGTTAGTAAAAGATAAAGGTAGTGGGACTGTTTGCCTGTTCTCCACCCTGCTATCTCCCTCCCCCCTCATCCCCACTCTCACCCCAACCTGTCGAGGCAGACGGCCGCCTTCCCTGAGCCTGGTTCTGCCGGAGGTTTTTAAAGGGGTTATTTTTGGTTTCTTCCCAACATTACTGACTTCTTGCTCATAGGGAATCCAACTCTGGATTGTTGGGCTCTCTGTTCCCTGTTGAAGTGCTATGAGATGACATATGTTGTGAATTGGCTCTATATAAATAAAATTGAACTGAAATGAGTTGAGGGAAATTGAACCAATGCACCTTGACACTTGACCGAAGGTACTCTATGAAACTAAATCCTTATTTTACTGCCTCCACTAGTTTCATTTAGGAACCTGGAGTCATTATTCTCACTAGAGACTGGTGGTAAATACAAATACACTGGTAGCATTGGAGCCGATGACAAGTGCTCCTCCCTGACTTTGAAGACTGTATGCCTCTATCAGGTTTCTAATTTATCTGTCAGCTTTTTGTTTACTCTTGACACGATTAACTCCATCACTTCTTGCGTGTGCACTCGAGCGCAACGCCACGGACGCCTTTGAAGATAAACCAGCAAAAAGGATGAATCATTATCCTATACTGTTTTTATCGCGCTGCTTCCACGATGGCAGGCTTTTCGTTCTGGCTGTAAGTGTGGCCATTTTTAACAGGTAGAGACACATCTGCCTTCATACAAGGCCGGGTGACCTTCTGTAAAAACTAGCTTGTTTCATACGTGGCATTTATTTCCATGGCAGCCAGTTTAGCTATAATAGCGGGGATAGTGATGGCGGCAGTCGTTCAGTCAGTCTGGTCCAGTACAGTGGTCCAGACCAAGTGGGTGCCTCTGAGACTGAAAAATACAGCCAATGCAGAAGTGCCAAAAGTTCCTGGAAAGTCCACTTGAGGCTGGCTTCACTATCAACTTAATACCCATATACCCCATGTTAAACCTGCAGTGTGGAACTTTTGTCTCCCCCTGCTGGCAGTGACAGTAATGCATGCTTCTGACATACTTTCTATGTGAGAATGCAATTCTTCAACTGAGTGATGAATGAGAATCAGAAAGTTGTTCTGCCATTGGTCTCTATAGCTAATTCCCATGCATCACAACTGTGCAGGAGGAGTATTTAACTAATCAATTTTAATTGCATTAAAGCTTGGAGTTATGCATAATTAAGGGAATGTCTGCATTAAGTAACAAGTGGATGACGTCTTGCATGGTCCAGAGATGTCTGCATGGCACGCCTCAACTTCACTAATGCTAATCAGTCGTAGTATTTTCAAATTTTCAAGATGGTGATGGCTGGAGTCACAAGACTGAGCTTCAAAACTGCTGCTCAGGAAACCAATAGGAGGCATCACGGAAGGTTTGTCCATCTTTACATAGAGCCAGTGGTCCAGGCTGAAATACTTCTCTCAACTGTTTGTTCAGACTTTTATGTGTAAATGAGATATATATTGTAATGACCCTGGTTGCTGCCTAATGGCTTGAAAGACGGCATCGTGTGAAAATTGGTTTTCCAGGCTGTTTTGTCCAAACGTAAGACATTCCCATCAATGTCAGCATCTCTCCTGAGATTAAAAACTAGTTAAATCATCAACTCTGAGTTGAAGCTTCTTGAGGATTCTTTTACAGGGTTATTGGATTCCAAGCAAAGTGTAAGAATGAAAGATGCCTCTAAACTTTGGGTTATTCTTCACTTTCACTGAGAAACGACAGAGGAGACGGACAGCAAGACGGAAGTAAAAGAGGTGGGGAGATGCAGTAAAGGAGGGAGGAGGGCCTGGAGGGCATGCTGGGGGAAGGATCCAAAACAGAGATTGATGAGCATTGGAAACAAGGTGACTTTGCAGAGGGGCGGGGAGGAGGAGGTTCCGGAGAAGGAATGAGAACGTTACAGCGCAGGCAAAGTGGAAGCAGAAGTATAGGATGAAGGGATTTGATTGGTTGGGGGATTGGATGGTAGAGTACCAAATGAACCTGGAAACGATCACATTATGACAAAGGAGATACAGGAAGACATCAGTGGTGGAGCTTCATACTGCTTAAGGCAACTCAGAGTTTAGTGTTATAAATGCTTGTCAGGAGTATGAGTGCAACGATATGAATCTCTGGGTGAAAGCAGTGGCAAGATTGAAAGCATAAAAGCAAACAGAGATCCAGTTAATCAGCATTTTATCTTCGTTAAAGAGATTTTTTCTGACAGTTCTGCTCTTTTTGTATATACTGGCTTAGTAGAGTCAGTTATAAAGAAACGGTTCGCTAACAACGGACACCAAGTTAGGTTTTAAAGCAAGAAAGGGGTAAACAACAAGGCTGTGTTTGCTAACGGAACCTCTACAAGAAATTGCAAGCTGTTTGAAGACCCAGACCTTTGTGCCACCGCTCCTGTACAACCTGTGTCAGAGATGTTTTTGAGGAAGAAACTAATTGCAGAGTAGGTTCTCCTGACTAGCACAGAACAACACTAATTGGGTAAACTTAGCACCATTGTTTCCACCTCTGCTTGTCTTTGTCAAGTAGCAATAAACTCCACTGTACGATCATCATCAACCACATACAACTCACCATACAGGCTAACATAACAAACCCTTTACCATTTCCTACGTCCTCAAAGATCTGGAGTAACATCCAGTAACTACTGCTGGTCATTGTTCGGTGCAGCTGCAGTTAATGCTACAGTTGAAGCCGTCAGATCCTGCAGTTCAGTGGAAACAGAAAGGCTGAAAGGGCAGACTAGAGAGACTTTCCTGTAAACATTTGTTCCTGTCCCAAGTTGTTGCAGTGGAAAGTGCACCACAGATATCTCTACTGCAGCGGCCATGATAAGGAGTGCAGCGTGTAGTCAATGAAGTCTTTCAAATTGAGAGAAAATGGGCCATAAACAGCCATAAATAAAGTGGTATTTAAGAAGATTTGAGATGTTGAGTTGGGTATTTTATGAGAAAATGATGAGAAAATTCCTCCACACACAGCTGGTTAGCAGATGAAAGACTGGCTTTTAAATACCACGACAAAGCCTGAATTAACAGATCCAAACAACTGTGTTGGTCTGGGGAATCATACTGAAATAATGTGAAGGATCACTACAGTTAAACTCTGACTGGTTGGATTATTTCCACCTTTCGAATGCACAGAAATCTCTTTTTATTGGTCCGCTATGTGCACATCTATTTCTTTAAAGTAAATACAAGTGTAGACAGTGTAAATGCAAACAACTGCTTCATTTAGTTTTAAGTGTTGTCTAATACCTCAATGAATCAGTATCATTAAAGTAAAGGCTTCCACGCAGGCCGGTTGGTCTGGCCTCAGAAATACTTAGCCTCCAAATTCATTAGCCAAAGTGCTGTTTGCTAACACGTAATTGCAATAAATCACCGTCGGTTTGGTGTCAACATGGAAACTGTTATCATGTCAATTGTCGTAAGCATCCACAATTGGGTGTCTGAGAGCCTATAATTACAAAAATAGAAGGAACAATTAAAAGAGACTGATAGCAAAGGAACAGTTTCTGGTATGTGTGTGTGTGTGTGTGTGGGTGGGTGTACTCTATGCATGTCTGTGAGTGTGTACGGGAGAAGTACTTGAAGGTGACTATGAATTACCGGCTGGCAAAAGTGACTAATTAGAGTAGCAATTATACAGCCGCTCCCGGCAGAGACCGAGAGTCAACAGCCAAATGACCTCTCCGCAAACTCATAATGGGCCACACACACAAACACAAATAGACACACACACACATGCACTCCCACACACACATTAATATCCACTGGGTTTTTAGGCTACATGGCCATTTCTGGGAGACTGATCACATTGACTCTCTCGCCCTGCTGGATTTATGTAGAGCAACAGAGTGGTTAAAAATATTGTGTTATTCCCACAGTTCCGGGGGCTTCTAGGCGGCTCAGTGGTTCAAAACACAGACAGGACCATGTGGGCTGCATGCAACGCTATCGGCCTGTCCGTCTTCAAACATGTAATTCGGTTTCAAAATCACAGTTGTGGTTCCTTGAGGATTTCCTCTGATTTAGTGCAAACGAGCAAAGGGTTGTGAGCGTGGAACACCATGAGAGGGAAGTAAGTCTTTGATGGAACTGTTTCGGTAACCTGATTATCTTTTATCATCAGCATCAAAGTTCATTGAGTCCAGCCCGTTCTCATTCCCCAGCGTCAGATACTGGCGTTTTGTCAAAAGTTGCTTCCATCTGAGAGACATGCGCAAATGTCTTTTGGCATCAGGGCCACTGGTAATATGCAGCTTTTCTAGATGAAAAGAGTCTCATAATGAGGTTAGATGAGTGAAGTTACTGCACTTTCCCCCAGGAGACCAAAGTTTGTGTCCTGTGTTCATACAAGAATCAGAATCATCCATCCATTATTGATATACCACCTAATCCCCTGTAGGGTCGTAGGGTGGCTGCAGTCTGGACAGGTAACCAGTCTATCACAGGGCTACACATGGAAGACAGACAACCAAGCACATTCACATTCACCCCTACTGAGAATTTAGAATCACCAGTTAACCTCAGCATGTTTTTTCACTGTGGGAGGAAGTCGGAGCACCCACTGTAAACCCATGCTGCACAGGGAGAACATTCAAACTCCACACAGAAAGATTCCAGGCCGGGATGCTGACCAGAGATCTTCTAGCTGTGGCGACTGTGCTAACAACCGAGCCGCTGTGCAGCCCAGAATCAGAATCAGAATCAGAAAAAGCTTTGTTGCCAAGTGAGCTTGCATGCCACAAGGAATTCGTCTTGGTAACTGAAACATACACCACTCACGAAAAGTTAGTTGGACAACCAGATAGCAACAGAGTTAGTAAGTAGTAAACATCTAAATCTAGAGTTCTGATAAATATAAAAGCTACACTACACATACTACGGGTGATTTATGAACAGGATGAAACATCACAGGTCGATAAACAAAAGTGGACTTTACAGTCTAAGTGAAGATAGGATGTACTACAAAAACAGTGGCATTATATTCATATAAAAAAAATAAAATAAATATGCATGGGTATTAAAGAATTGCGTATAGATTAAAGTATTGCACATCAGTTGGATGGGTTCGAATACTGCACACGAGTCCAGTATTTTAAAGACTCTATTTATGGATCTATACATGGTTTAGAAATGACCATAGTTGGGGTTAAAATTAAACTTCTCCACAACACCTACTGTTACAAATCTCAGGTTATGGACTGTAGCAACCATTAATGTAATAAGTTATTATGTTAATGACTTAGCAATTTAAAAAATCCTTTGAAAATGTAATAATGTAGCCGATAATGTAGTAATACATCAATAGGACTGCATTTCTTGGGTAATGGGTCTAGTGGATGGCATAGTGGTCATATTCATCCATCATAATACGTCCCATGTAGCTCTCACTCTCCTGAATCATGGTTGTAGGAGCCAGTCTGAGAATCATTTGTTGTCCAGCATCTTTACTTAGAATATTTTTTATGTGCTTAGATATGTAAATTCATCATTTCACGTCAGTCTCTGTTGGATGTTGTGTTGTCAAATGAATTTACTACATTTCTTTTCTTGGAAAACATTTCATTAAAACTTTTTTCCAACATTTCTCAAGTAAAACGATTCAGTCCTCACTTCAGACTGTATTTAAAGAACTGGACTGGCTCTATAATGGCACTTAACGCCAATAAACTTCTTACATTATTAGCTTTATCACATTTTAAATGGCACATATTATTACGTTATTGGTTGCTACAGTGGACCTATGTTGACTGTTTCTGGCTCTACCCACCTGAGAAATGACACTGAAGGACAACCTGTGTGCTCAAATGAGACACTAAAGGGTCCCGACAAAGCAGGAGTCGGGAGCGAGACCTGGTTTGTCAATCATACAAGACTAACCAGCCCTTTTTTCACTTTTCTGGTGATCACAAAGAGCTCAAACAGACAGGAACAGTTGCTTGTGACCATTATGTGTATGTCACTCTTTTATGAATTTGGACCACCTCTGTGCAGCTGGTAAATCTGCCACCGTTGGAACCATACCTAACTAGGCAACAAATCTGATGTGGTTCCTTCTGTTTTGGTAAGTTTATGTCTAATATTGCAGTCGCTCCTCCACACTAGGCCTTTCTTACTAAAAAATGTTCTCAATTTGAGTTGATGTTATTTAGAAAAGCTTTTAAAATGATGGAAGAACAAAAGCCTTTTGCAGTTTTTTTTTGGTCCTTCTCCTGCACCTCGGGAAATCAGACTACTTTGGTGCACTGTCATAATGCAGCCATCAAGCGGCGGAAAGTACACTTTGTTACATCAGCCTGAATTAAAGATTAAATATACGATGTTCCTGCCTTTTTGCCAGATCCTGAGCTTTAATTAAGATTGCGGCAGCCAGGTCTGTCTTATGAATCCACTGCATGTCTGACAGTACCTAATTTTCACAGTGGTGGCTCTCTTTAAACACAAGTATTCCTGACATTTAAGTGGCTTAGGCGGAAAGGCTCAGCTTCATCTTCTATTTTATTTTATTTTTTCAGATCTTACGCAAGAACCTCACTCAAACTTTTCATATAAGTGACTCAAAAGCACGGTTACATACCTATAGGTTCCCTGTTTAGTGCCCCCCATTAGAACTATATCTACTTCTTGACCTTTTTATGGCCACTGATGACATTTACTGTACAGCCAAGAATAATTTTCCGCACCGCTCTGTACTATAATGAATGTGCTTTTCATTTGACGCCTGGAATCTGCATCAGAAAGTGCATTCGAACCTTGACTCGTAACTTCTGAGCGCGCAGACATGACGGACGTCTTTTCAAGTTTAGCTCAACGTACGCTCCTAGGGTGACATCATTATCCGCGTGTCAGTCATGGATTATTTTCATATCTTCTCAGAAAACGCAGAAAAGGAAGAGTCTTGTTAGAACTACGGAACTACTCTGGAAATCATTACTTGAATATCACAGTCACACAGGTGTAGTTTCAGACAGGTTGCAGACAGGCACCGCTAATAGCTAATTTAGGGTACTTTCATGGTGCCAGTTAACCAAAATGTAAAAGAAATGTAGACTCAAGTGCAGCACAAAGACGAAAGAAAGAAGTTAAGAATACATCACACATGCTTGCATGCTGTCAGAACGCACAAATGCAGTTTGAGAGGATTTCTAATTCCTGCTGATTTCTGGGACGGCTGCTTATTACCGATCAGAAGCGCTTCTTATTAGCTTGCATGCTTCCTCAGTATTCTCCTACAAATAGTAGAATTTCAAGCCAAGCAACAACGAATGGAACAAAGAAGTTTATCAGACTGAAATATCAAACAAGGTAAACAGAGAACGTTTATAACCCAGCAAGACGACATATTCAGACGGCCATATAATCTAATGGAAAATAAAAGACACTGAGTTACTGCAGGACGCTTTAATACCTGCACTAAGTCAAACAGGCAGCCACATTATCTCCCCGTGCGAGTGCATTGTTGAACTTCTCTCGCGCACGTTTACTTTTCGCTTACACGTCGCCCACCTGAATCTGCCTTCGAGGAGATAAATAATAAAAATCATTCCGGCGACGATCTAAAAGTGATTTGTGTTTTTCTTCTTGTGCCGAAAAACCAGATTTACGCGCACGACAGATGAAGACATGGTTTTGTTTACTGCCGGATTTAAGAACTGATGAATGGGAAGCATGCTTCAACTAAAGAAACATAAAAACACAAAGAAGGCTATCTTACTTTTTAACTGCTGTGGTTTATGCCTGAAAGACTCCACAGCATCAGTCAGCCAGCACACATTCAACACACACTTTCTTGCACAACAACATAATTTCTTAGAACTACTTCTGGAAACGCTTTGGCCCACATAAGATTTTTTGGATCCAGGCGTCCCCAAAGCATTTTGTTTGAAGGTCTTGTTGCAAACCGAGATTATATATGGCTACAGAAGCTGGATTACCTTATTTCACCCCAGTTGATCCCCGGCAGGAAACTCAACTCATCTCTGCAGCTGCACCACAAAGTGTAACTGCGCTGTAGCTTCACCTGTGAATTACTGTTTGTATCAGTAGCCAGCATTCAAGCACTGATAGTGGTATTTTGGAAAACAGGCCGACAATATTCTAGACTTGTTATTCAGTGTTAGATTTGGACTGTGGCTGGATGTGTGCTAATGTGAAGTGAACAACATGGGGGCCTGTAATAAGTTAAACGTGTCTGCCCTTAAATTACCACCCTCTCTTTTATCACGTCTTCTCTTTCCTCTCCAGTCTGACTGATATGCAAACATGCCGCCACACTTAAGCCTGTTGCTGCAGCACTTCAGATTCAAATCAGACACAAACCCTCTGATCTGACTTTGGAGTAGGACCCACACTGAAGTGTAGTAAAGTCTAAAATTGGCACCAAGGGCTCGGCTGTGTGTACAGTATGTGCGGGGGTTTAAGTGGGATTTGTGAGAAGGGTGAGCTGAGGTCTTGTCGGCTGAGAAACTGGAGGGTGTGTTTGAATTAATCAGCATCTTTCGGCCGCATTTAGAGCAAAACAATCAGAAGTGTGGTTATGTTCAGGTTTGATTGTCGTCATGGCGGATGGACCACATTAAACCAGCACTATAATGTTCCTAGATGTTGCCCAAAGATTTTAACAGGAAGTCTCAGCATACTACCTTATTATCTTGAATAGATTCATGTGTGCTAACTGGCTTTATATACACCAATCAGGCATCACATTATGAACACCTGCCTAATATTGTGTTGGTCCCACTTATGTGCTCCAAAATGCTCTGAATCATTGGGCATGGACAAGAGGACCTCTCAGGGTGTCCTATGGGGTCTGGAACCAGGACCAGGGCACTGGATCCTTTGGCTCCTCTGGCTTGTGCAGTGGGGCCTCTGTCAATCCAACTGGTTCCACTGCATCCTGTTGATGCTTGATCAGAATGGGCTGTAGGAAGTCTGGAGGTCACATCAACATGTTGGACCATTGTCATGTTCCTCCACATGTTCCTGATTGGTTGATGTTGTTTCCATGTTGTGGGGTGCATTTTCATCCAGTGACATTTGAGATTTCCATTTGCATGAGGGAGTGTGTTTGTTGTGGAACAGTGTTTATTTGGGGTGTCTAAGTCTGATCAACACGGATGTTAAAATCTAAGGTTTTCCATCAGAACACCACATAGTACCAATATGATCAATGTTATTCACTTCACCTGTAAGTGGTCATGATGTTGTGGCTGATTGGTATATATGGCTCTTCACAACTTAAAGTCACAGCAGACAGAAACATGGAAAAGGCAAAAACCGCAGCAAACCTAAACCTTCTAAGTTCCAACAAACAGAGAAGCTGAACAAGACAGTCAAGCAATCCTTCACGTAGGATTCAGATCCTAACCTCCTGAATGAAAGTCCTCGATCTTGTTCTCACAGTGCACTTTGTTGCTATTTATGCCGAAATAAACCACAGGCTATTTTTCTGAAAACAGAGCCAAGCAAGGGTGCAGAAGTTTAGTTTCTCCTTGAACAACTTAAATTACAACATGCTGCAAGGGTTGTGTGGAATTTTTGTCGAATGATACCAAAGAAATGCTGCCTACCCCGACTTTAAAGACCCATTCCAACGAAAATCAAGTGTCCTACCTTGTTAACATGTTCATATTATGTTTTTTTACATGGTAGAAAACAAGTATTTCGCTGCAGAGTACCAATGACTTCCAGATAACAAAATAAGACACCAATCTCGTCAACCTGCAGGAAGAGGCTTTCCGTATCGGCTTCTGATTCAAACATCTATTGCTAGAGTAGTTTAAGTCACAGGTGAGCTGGTGTGCCCGAGCTGCAGTGAAAGGCAAAGAGGTAGGTAGAGGAACTTCATAGACTGGGCAATTCTAAAGGAAACAACCATATAGAAGCCATTTTAAGGCAGGAGGGGTTTACGTTCAATGAAAAAAAACTCTAAATATGTAGTTTTGCTATACAGAGATGAGATTTAGGGGTTCCGTCAGTGCCTGTGGGGATATTTGTGAGATGCTCTACAAAATCACATTATAGCATTTTTCCGTGGGCTGAGGTCAGCCGTGTCAGCGTCCCTGTTGTCCGGTAATTTTGATGCAGAAACAGTGATGTCGGCAGGCAACAGCAAGCGCAGGCATCATAGTATGTAGGAGGTAAAAGTGCTGATATCCTGTAGGGCCTGGATTCATTATTAATGCTAGGTTTGCTGTTGCATCAGGCCTGACTCACTGTGTCCTGGAGCTGCTCGTTTGGCCACTGTATGTCTGTATACGCTGCTTTAAATACATCAGCAGATATTGCAATGGAGTACTCTGACTGGCTCCGAGGGGATGTGGATGTCTGGGTGAGGGAGAGCAGTCAGATAACAGAGAGAGAGAAAGGAGATTGTGAAACAGCAGCAGCAGTCTCAGTGAGAGAAAAAAAAACAGGCATGGTCCCACAGGTTTAAACTGTACGAACCAAGCAGTGGTGAAAGTAGACCTTTAGCAGAGTGGTGGAAGGAGACAGGAGGAGTTGGGGGCATCGTGCCATCTCCCCTACTGCCACACTACATCCATCACACGCCTTCTCTTGATTATCTAAACCCTGACAACGCTACACCACAGATACTCCTACGCCAAGTCTACCAGCCTTCTACCAGGCTCGCATACTCTCCTGCCTCTCCGCCTTTATCTCTTCTTCAATTCATCTCTTTTTCACATCCCTCTCTCCTACCACAGTTAAGGTCAGGGTGGGATGCGCGCCATAAATCTTCGCCGCAAATTCTGACAGCCCCCCTCAATCCAGGAAGTGCTTCAGCCAGTCGGAGGCAAGGGCTGCGGCTGCACATCAACTTCACCTCTTAAAAACTATTTGGGTAGGCAGAAAGTCCGGGTGGAGAGTCTGCAGCGTGTTATTTGGCGAGAAAGTAAGACAAATTGGTGGGGAAAAACAAAGAAAGTGCGAGGGAGGAAAGGGCGAAGGGTAAAGGGAGAGATTTGCTGGAAGAAGAGTGGATTCAGCGAAGCCATGTTGTCCAGATTAATATGATGAATGGCACCGAACAGCTGCTTTTACTGCACTATTATTTTCCTTTATTTGGCTTTTGTGCTCCCTTTTACCACAAAACGATATGAGAGGTCTCCAGTTTCTCAGATACTCACACACACACACACATCTATTCACAGGCTGAGCGCTTGAAAATGTGTGAACAAGTACTGTTGGGCACAAAAAGTACACAAAGGCCTACACACAGCTCAGTAGTACTACTCAGCGACACAAGGACAAACACAGTTACGTGCTTCCCCCATCCATCTTCTTTACTCTATTTTCACGGTGAAAATTAGTAGAGAGGTTTGACAACTTCGAACTGACACCACACAAATAAAGATTTAAGGCTTTGAATGTCCAGATGGCATCCTGATTAAATGTGAGCAATTAGGAGTCCTGAGAGACGTGCAGTTAAACTGTCATGAAGTACTTGATGCACATTAAATGACTGCTATTAGAAGACATGTCTGAAATGATCCAAATCTTAACTTACACTTGAACTTTGTACTAATGATCTTAGACTGTCCTTGACCTTATCTTAAATGGCTTGAGACTGGACTTGGACTTGTCATTAATGACTAAGACCAGACTGAGACCTGAGACTTCACTTAAATTAGTCACAAATGACTTGAGAGCTGAAATATATTTGTCAGACTTGATGACTTGATGATTCTCTTGAAGGACATGAGATCTGACTTTGTCGTAGAGACATGACTCGAGAGATATGATCATGGACTTGACACGAACGTCTTTCTCTCCGATTAAATCAGTCTTCACTTGAACTAGTCAGTTATGACGTAAGATCTGACTTGTACCTGTCAAAAAAAGATGAGGCTTTTCTCAGACTTGTGACAAATGACTTGAGACCTGACTTAAAATTGTCTTGAAGGACAAAGAAGGGCAAACAATTAGAGACATGACTTGAACTTCCCACAGATAACTTGACTTGGACTTGACATGAATTTAATCCTAATGATATGAAACTTTACTTCGATACACTCATGACTTAAGACTTGACTAGTTACGAATCACTTGTATTTAAAAAAAAAGACTTGAGGCTTTTCTCAGACTTGCTATAAATGACTTGAGACCTGACTTAAAGTTGTCTCAAAGGACTTAAGTTCCAACTTGTCACAAAAGATCTGGGGACTCGTCACAAATGACTTGATGAGATTTGAATTTGTTGCAAAGGGTTTGAGACGTGACTTGAACTTCTCACAATTTACTTCAGACTTGATTTGGACTTGGCAAGAACTTCTCTCTAATGATAATCAGATTTCACCTTCTCACTTGAGACTTTACCAAAAGTAAACACTCCTGACTTGAGATCTGAAAGCTTTTCTGAGACTTATCAGACTTGACATTAGACATAACTTAAAGTTTGCCATCTTGAAGGATTTGAAATCTGGCCTCTTATCAAAGACCTGAGGCTTCTCACTGACTTGTATAAAATGACGTAATTCGTCTTGAACAGTTTTCAAAATACTTGTGGCTTCTCTGGAACTCGTCACAAGTGATTTCAAAGCTGACTTAAAACTGACTTGACATTTGAATTTATAGCAAAGAACTAGAGACAAGTAACTTGACTTGACTTGGACTTGACATGAACTTAATCCTCATGATATGAGACTTTACCTCAATACTCTCATGGCTTAAGACTTGACTAGTTACAAATCACTTGCATTCCACAAAAAAGACTTGAGGCTTCTCATGGACTTGTCAAAAATGACTTAAAATTGTTTTGAGATGAGGTTTGAATTTATCGCAAAGGATTTGAGACATGACTTGAAGTTCTTACAGTTTACTTGAGACTTGATTTGGACTCGACATAACCTTCTCCCTAACGATAATTAGATTTCACTTGACTAAAAGTAGACACTCCTGACTTGAGGTCTGACTTGTATTGATCAGAAACACTTGAAGCTTCTCTCAGACTCGTCACAAATGACTTGATACATAACTTTAAACCGTCTTGAGAGATTTGAGATCTGACATTTTAATAGAGACTTGAGGCTTCTTGTGGACTCGTCAATAAAGATTTGGGAATTGTCTTGAAGGAGTTTATTTAAAATTCTCACTAGTGACTTGAGTTTTTATTTGTACTTGAGGCTTCTCTCAGACTTGTCTCAGACGATTTCAGATCTGACTGGGGGAAAAAAATGTCTTGAAGGACCTAAAATTCAAATTTATCATTAGGGATTAGAGACATGACTTGGACTTGTCACTAGTGACTTATTATCTGACTTGTACTTGTCAAAAATGACTCGAGGCTTCTCTTGGACGTCTTACAAATGACTGAATTCGTCATAAAGGATTAAAGACACGACCTGGACTTGTCAGTAGTGACTTGAGAATCAGCTTGACCTTGTTGCCAATGATGTCAGACTTTACTTGACCTTATCCAAATCACTTTCTACAAATGACCTTTGAACTGAACTTGTCACAGATGCGCCGACTCCACCAGCTCTGATTCATACTCCAAAAATATCACACCCTTAAAGCATATGCAGTCACACACACACACACACACACATAGAGGCTCATCACAGGCCTGTTGGCTCTATCTGTATCAGCCTGCATGTCACTGATACTCTGTCACACACAGGTTTGCACACACTCGAGGTAATAAAAGCCATTGCTCCTCGGCGCTGTCATTTAGTGGGCCTCTCCAGCACTTTTTCCCCACCTATCTAAGACCTACAGTACTTCCCACTCTCATAAAAGGGAGGCGATATTATCCTGGGATGCCGGGGATGTGAAGGAAATAAAAATGATGGAAAACTACATGGAAGTGGCTCTTGGAAAGTGTGTTTGTAATAAAGGCTGATTTCATTTGTGAAGCGGAGCGTGATAGCGGAGCTTGAGAGACGCCTCTACGGAATATGATAATGCTGCCTGTGATGAATGAGTGATATCATACTGAGAGGATCGCGACGACCAAACCCGCCTGCTCCAATTTCACTTATTAAATTATTTTACATATTACTTTGTCTCCTTACATTCTGTGTGACTGCGCTGATCTCGCGTCTGTCTGCCATCCTCTGGGCGTGTGTTGCTTATCGCATCCAGCCGACAGATTGTGTTCGAGTGTTATCATGGTGGTATCTGTTGTTTGCTGTCGATTTTCCCCCAGCAACTCCCCCGTTATATACATTTGCATGCGTCTGTCCCAGTAGGAAGTCATTTCTGACATTTCTTTCCTCTCCTGCCGACGTCTCTCTCCAGCTTTCCCGCTCTCCATCTATTTTTCTCCGTCGATCTTTATCCCCCGAGGTGTTTCTCTCGTCCACCTACATTTTTATCCCTTTCATCGTTCCTTTTCTCCCCCCTGTCCTCTGCCTCCTACCCTTCATCTTTCCGTGGTTATCGATTCTCCCTGTCAATAGGATCCACCACTTGAATACAAACAAGGCCATCTGCATGACTGCCAATCAATATCAAAAAATCCAGGAGAGGGTGTTGGGGGAAGAAACAAATCCACGGTTTTAATGTGAATATGTGCTGCGAGAGTGCCAAAATAGTGGATGGACACTGTGGTGACAACTGTATTTTAGAGGGATTTCGACACAGAGGAATTGCACGCTCCAGTCGATGCAATTTTACAGGTAGAGTGGCATGGACGATCATGTGTAAAGGCCAATATAAGTCCCTCGCGACGCTCTCCAGGTGCAGCCGGACAGCGGTCACAGTATTTGTGAGCAAAGCCGTGAGATCTTCGCCCTGAGCTGGGTAAACAGTGAGATCTAAGTCCCGACCCCGGAGCAAGAAGACAGCTTCAAACAACACAGGAGAAAAATATCTGGAGGAGCTTAACGCCTCGTAAAAAGCGGGGAGGGTGAAATTGTGTGTACGTGGGCAGGGGGTCTCAGGTGGACGGACAACACGGAGAATGTAGGTTGAGACTGTACGAGGCTGAAGTCTGCGCGGACGTTAGAGAGGCGGGGGGATGCTTGTGTGCCTGCGTTTGCCCATGGAGCTCTTCGGAGCCCGTTGGTGCAGTGTAGCTCTAAATTTAGCGAGCTCTTTAGTAGCAGTCATCTATCATTCAACGCGACCCCTCCCATGAGGAGAGAGATGCTGTGTGTGTGTGTGTGTGTCTTACAGAAAGAAGGTAAAACAGCAACACAGATAAAGAAAGATACAGAGACCTTTTAAATGTTTGCATGAAGGTTTTTCTGCCCTCTTTTCTTCTCCTGCTGCACAAATTTAAATACTTTTGTCAGCCTTTAAACTCATAAATGAAGCAAAGGGTAAAACAAACAGAACTCTCTGTTCTTTATTAACTAGGGCACTACTTTTACTTGATGTTTAAGAATAAAAATGAGTGTACACAAACAACAAGTACTAATTTTTTGCCCTTTGTGGATTTTTATTTTTTCCCCTCGTTATTGTAAATCACTCAGTTTAATGGCTAAAATTTAAAAATTTATAACGCCATGCCTCTTCTTTCACTCATCTGCGTGACGCCGTTCTGGTGGAACAAAATTTCACTCCCCTCATTTGCACATTAATGTGGTACAAAATGGGAGGCAGCTGCATGTGCCATTACTGGAGTCTGTGGTAATGGTTTGTGCTCCTCATAGCAGGTCTGGGCCTCAGAGGAAACCAGTGTGTGTGATGCTGCTCTCTCAGAATCTCCTTCCTCTCCAACTGAGACAGATGCCCACGCTTTTCTTGCAAGCAATACCTTTTTCCGCCCCTCTTTATAAGAAAAACAACATAATTTCGTAACCTCATCAGGTGGGGTGGTCCCTAAACATCCCATAGTTTACTAACAAGCAGTTTCTGATGACAGCAGTCAACAGCAGCACATCAGCAATTTGAAAATGCCAGATGCTCGGCATTCAAATTGTGCTCAGGAGATGTTTGTTTTGACAATGAGCCTGGACCAGTTAGGAGGCAATTGCAGGGGGGAGATCACGCCAAGTGGTTGAAAAAACAACAACAACAACAACCAAAAGAGCCCATGCTGTTCTCCATGTTTTACTGCCATGACTGAGCATACATTCAGCCATTGTTGGTGTGCACATGGATGCAAGCACACACTTTGCCTAATAGCTTTTATACTCCTGTGAAGATGGGGAAGGGAAAATACAGATCGATTGTGAAGAATAAGTGCTTGAATTGGTACCATAAACCTTAATTGACTGCTATGGTGCGAGCCGACAATATTCAAACAGACAATCTGGATTTGCAATCACAGTGGATGCAGTTTGTGAGGAAGAAACATATCCATAAAACCACCTGCCTATAATGCTGTGCGCCGCCCAAACAGCTCTGACCTGTTGGACTTGGGGTCTCTGGGGGTGTATTGAACTATCTGGATTCTGTGAGTTGGAGGGTGGGACCACCATGCATTGGGCTAATTCGATGCATCCGGTGCATACTTGATCAGACTGGGATCAAGGGGATTTGGAGAACAGGTCGACACCTGCAGCTCTTTGTTGTGCTCCTGAGCAGTTTCTGCAGCGTGATTCCTGCTGGGGGGAGGACACCGCCATTAGAGAGCGTGCCACTGCCAGGAAGGGTGTGCCTCTCCTGTCTAGGTGGGTGGTAGGTGTCGCATTCAAAGGCCACAGTTCTCTACCAGAAACAAGTGGATTGCTCCCTCCGGGTTGGGGTGGGTTGTTACCTCAAGCGATTGAGTTTAGGCATCTTGGGATCTTGTTCAACAGTAGGGACGTTGCAACAAAAAGGGCTTTGATTAGGGTGCCTCCTGGGTGCCTTTGGAGGCTTTCTGGCACGTTCAACTGGGAGGAGACCTCGGGATGGACTCAGAACACATTAGAGATGGCACATATCTCATCTGGCCTGGGAACACCTGCAGGATCCCCCGGAGGAAACGGAGAGCTTTGCTGGAGAGAGGAACTGACCTGCTTTAGCCTGCTGCCATCGAGTCCCGGCTAAGTGGAAGAAAATATATGGATGTATGTGTGTGTGTGGACCAGTTACTATGGACTGATGTTTCTGTTTACTGTATATATATACAGCCATAGAGGATATATTATATAATATTAAACAATAATTTCCAGATTCTAATTAATTCACTGGACAGCCCCCACTGACCACCATCTCTGCTTTAAGGATGTATTCCCTGTGCATTTAAGCACAACTTAATTTGATGAAATGCACAATGTACAACTGTAATAATAAAAAACACTAAAACTACATTTTAACTTCGGGCCCTGACAATGGTCCCTCAAGATTTGGTAGAAATGTAGGCGTTGCCTTCAGGCTCCCGTCGTTATCTTTGCAGTACTCACAAACAAATTTGCGGTTAAATTAACACAAAACTAAGTGCGACCTGGTAAACAGTCTGGGCCCCTGGGCTGCTTCTTGCTATGCCCAATTGGACAGCCAGCCTTGGTAGTTTCGGATGATGAAGTTTGGAAATAAGCAAGTCTAATGAGAGCAAAGTCTGTTAGGGAACAAGTCATTTTCCATCTTTGAGTAAATCCTATCCATTATGGGTTAATTTTACTGTTTAAAATACTGTTTTAATGGATGCAGAGAACTGAAAAGTAAACCTACATGTCAACAGCCTGTACTTTATAAAGTCACTGTGAAATATGTTCCAGATGCCTTGTGTTTCTCTGCAAACTATCCCCTGCAGTCGGACTCAACACTGTTACTGCAGACTGATATTCATATCCTGAGATTCTGACTGATGAATGGAAATAATAATAGAACTACTCAGAAAACAAACTGCAGCAATGATTTCACACAAATCTTCTACATTCATTGATGAATACGTTGCACGTATGAGACAACAGATGTGTTTGCTCCGTCTGTAGCCGTGTCACCGGCTTAAACTTCCTGACATTTGTAGAGCACAGCACGGCTGGCCACTGATTACATTTCTTATTTCCCACTACTGTCCACCTGTGAAATCAGAATAAGTCCCCCGTGAGTGTTTGCTTGATTGCTTTCTGAAAAAATAAGTGTTTTCCATGGGGTAGCCTCAGGTAATGATGCCCTTTCCACATTCAATTTAGACTCCTGCTGGAACATCATTTAGATCTCAATTATCCCAGTCGGTTTTTCTTGTTCTTTTTGCCAGCTAAAAGGCTTGAGGTGACTTCTCATTGATTTTCTCCTCCTGCCAAACTCCCTCCGCCCTGTCAGACAAGGACAGACTGAAGGCTTTGTTCTGACTGTACTACCAGCCCTTCCATTTACCTCTCTGCGTGGGTCACATTATCAAACTGTACGGAAACATGAAAGCAATGAAACGCCACTGGCAGTTAATATTAGGCGACTTCAAACAGAAATCCTACCTCTGATGGTTGAAATGGGCCAGACACACATTCCATTCGGTATCAGTATCATGAAGTATTGCACTGTGGCTCAGAATATTGAGCCTGACCCACAAAACAGTCATTGTAGAGGTTTTCAACCTGGATCTCATTGCTCATTTAGGTTAATATGGCTTATGTACTTGCTATCCGTGTCATATAAAGCTTCATATGATGCAAAGTGACACAACAAGTTAATGCGTATCCAGGCAAGGATAACGAAACTTGACACCCTTTATCACCTTGTTAACATGTTCAGGCTTTTTATAACTTGGTTAAGGTTAAGCACAGAAATGATTTGATTTAGGTTAAAGTAAATGTCATAGTTCGGGTTAAAATAAGACCTTTTCACTTTATGTTTGAAGCATTTCTTCCACGTTTCTGGATTACCAAGTTGACAAGTCCCGCCCCATCTAATATCCACCAATCAGCCACAACATCCTGACCACTGACAGGTGAAGTGAAGAACATTGATCATATTGGTACTATGTGGTGTTCTGATGGAAAACCCTGGATTTTAACATCCATGTTGATCAGACTTAGACACCCAAATAAACATGGTCCCACAACAAACACACTCCCTCATGCTAATGGAAATTCCAAATGTCACTGGATGAAAATGCACCCCACCACATGGCAACAACATCAACCAATCAGGAACATGTGGAGGAACATGACAATGGTCCAACATGTTGATGTGACCTCCAGACTTCCTACAGCCCATTCTGATCAAGCATCAACAGGATGCAGTGGAACCAGTTGGATTGACAGAGGCCCCACTGCACAAGCCAGAGTAGCCAAAGGATCCAGTGCCCTGGTCCTGGTTCCAGGCCCATAGGACACCCTGAGAGGTCCTCTGGTCCATGATTCCCAATGGTAAAGAGCATTTGTGACCACATAAGGGGGACCAACACAATATGGTGGTCATAATGCTATTCCTGATCAGTGTATGACTGGTTGGCTAAAACAGATTGACAGTTGATCACGAAAATGCACTGCAAAGTTATGTTGATTAGAAATGTATTTGTAATGTATTATAAGCATAATCCAACAGAAAATATTTTACCCCAAAACGTAATGAAGAATGCAGTTTCGTTGTATAGGAACCTAATATTGTGGAGACTGGGTTGTTTCAGAAACACAGATTGAGACTTCCAGGATTTAACATGAAGCAAACCTAAGAAACCAGTCCTGTCAACTAGCACGGTGCAGCTTTCTATATCATTGTTGTTCAAACATTTATGGCTCAATTACTCCAATATTACAACTTGCCATAACGCAGATGACTAACCTTTTGGCTTTTTTAAAGCTAAGAGGTTTGTGCAGTTTGTTCCAATGTACATTAAACTGTTTTGCTGGATTTTCCTGAACATCTGAAGCAAGGGCAAAGTTGGCATGACCCACATGAAAGGCCACAAACAGGCCTTCCTAGAACTCAGGCAGCCTTAACATGAACAATCCCCTGATCTGCCCTTTTAGCCTTATCTGCTTCCATTGGACTGCAGGATCCAACAGCTTTGACCGCTTTGAAACCTCAGTTCTATTGAGAGTCCAGAAAAATGGTGCTTGTTGCCCTGAATGGGTTTAAAAATCAGCATTTGTCTTCTCTGGTTTCAACTAATCAGCACTGAGACCCGCACAGGAGTGTTTCAAGGCTTCTCAGAACTAAAAGGTCCTAAAACAGCCCGCAGGTTCTCTAATGTGAGGATTAGAATTCTGCTTCTTAAAATACAGGTGTTTCCCTTGAAGCTTGAAAATGAATTAACCCTTTGAAACTTAGTGGTCCTTGTACTGGGACCAGGATGTGTCCGTATAGTAAGTATAGGAGGACTTGTCTTCCTATACTTCCTATAGTAAGTAGGAACTATAGTTCATATAGTAAGAATCTTGTCTAGATTCTCAGTCATCCAGGTAAACATGGTAATCGTAGGAGCTTAAGTCGAAATCAACTGGACCTCTCTTGTAGGTTCCTGAAGACATTTCACCTTCATCCAAGAGGCTTCTTCACTGTCTTCAGGAACCGACAAGAGAAGTTCACTTGATTTCTACTGAAGCTCCTTGAAGAAGCCTCTTGGATGAAGAAGAGTCTTGAATGAGAGGTGAAACATCTTCAAGAACCTACAAGAGAAGTCCAGTTGATTTCTCCTGAAGCTCCTGTGATTATAGGAAGACTTATTGCATTCCAAAAGTCTCACAAGTGTCTTTAATCCATGGAGGTAGTTCATCGGCACTACAGTTGTAGAGCTGTTAGTGACTGAATTTGCTTTTTGATTTTCTTTTAGAGACATTTTTAAAAAATTGCAAGGGTTTATAGGTTAAACTGCTTTAAAATAATAGTGACGAATGTGATATCAAATGGGTTGTCATTTCCAACAGCTGCCTGACATTCATCGCTTCAAAAAAAGAGAGAATAATCAGCTCTGTAAAGCTGCCATCAACAGCCGACTTCGTTTAACACCCTTTGAAAACTAAATAGCTCTAAATAGCCCGGCTGACTTTATTCAAATGAGTTTTATTTTTCCAGATCAATGGAATAATGAAGCCACATAAGCTGTTAATACACTGTGGAAGAACTAAACACTGAGCCTGGGTGCACGTGGCACTCCTCCAACTGCTGAATTTCCTGGACTCCTGCAAGTGCCAAAGGCTATTTTTTGGACCGTGCACACCCAATCTAACTTCTACATAGATAGAAACACTTGCAGGGGCTCATTCAGTACTGGCTCAAGCGGAAAAACATCTTTCAGATTGACAGTCTTCTTCTCTGAGATGGTCGAATGTAGATATAGATAAAAGAATGTGAAACTGCCTACAAAAGACATGTTTAATACGAGCTTTTCGGTGAAGTCAACACAAACCTCAGGCCTCATCTTTTAACAATACGCGCATCACAAATAGCAACGCTTAAAAAAATGACTCACACTGAGCACAATAGACCAGTGTGCATAAAGCCATGCTGCCTCAAACTACTGTGTCTGTTATTAATAGATAGTATACTCAGTTTTGAGCAGGTAAAACTAATATCTGCAGCCATCTCACCCACCATCCCCTTCATTCTGCAGCAGCTCGCAATGCCTGATTGGATTGTATGAGAAATTAATTGGACTTGTGTGATAAACCAACGTGGGGAGAGGAGGAGATTCTTCTGTGGAGGGGGTTTTCTGGGTTGGAGGTATTCAGAAGTTCATTTTGTTAAGAAGACATTAGGAGACGAGGAGGAAGTGGCGACAAGGCGAGGGGAGATAGCGACTTAATGAAAGGTTCCTTTCATGCCCCTGGGTTTCAGAGGCAACGCTTAACGAGAGCGAGGAAGATGAGAGAGAGGACGCGAGAGAGAGGGGGAACTTTTAAAGCACTCAAGAAAACTCTCTAACAACTACTGTGCAGCCCATTACAAAGACGTATGTTGTGCCGTAGAAACGTTTCCCCTGGAGAGGTAATAAAATAAATAAACCAAGATAACTTCCGGCTTTTTAAAGCACAGAAAATAACTGTCAGAATCCTCTGTTATATTACACCAGTTTAATTTATGTGGCATTTCATCAGATGTGGCATATGAGGACGCTAACTCAATGTGTGATGTGAGTAAAGTGCGCTTTATTACGAAACAAACAACCGCATCAAAGTGAAAACTACCTCCCCTGGACTTTAAACAAGATTCTGCTGTGTATGAGCTGCGTTAGCTTGACGGCTCTGTGAGGGCATTTTACATTTAATAAACTACACTAAGATTACCATCATGATAAACATCATACATACTAAACATCAGAGGGCTAGCATTGCCATTGTGACTATGTTTGCATTAGCATTTAGCTCAAAGCAACACTGTGATTTTGAATGACATACAGCACACAACACTATCGATAGCCCTTCTGTAATTTTGGCAGTGTGTTTTGGATCTTTATGATACTGTCATATTTCTCTTCTTCAAGCCTCTACAGACTGGGAGTCATTTTATCAGCCAGTAAATTAACATGGTGCCATCTATAAACATCATCTCCTGAACACCTTTTGCTCTAATGCTAATTCATATCATCACATTCCCACCGCTGTGCTTCACTGTCAGGACTATGCATTCACTGCTGTACACCAATTTTTTGTTCTTGGATGTCGCCCATAGACGTTGACACAGTCTGAGCTGTCACGGAACCCCTGTGTGTGTTTTACAGAGCAAAAATTGTGGAAGTAGTGAACTGTAGGCTGCATGATTTTAGCAGGACGACCACTGCTGCTCCGATTAGAGGTACAATGGCTCTTTTTGTACGTTTTGGTTGGTCTCAGGTCTTTTTTGTATTGTGAGGATTCACGATCAGATCTTTAAATTCCTCTGTTGATTGTTGCTGACGTGCAGATAGAAACAGTCCATAGTTAGGTTAATTAGAAATCTCAGATGTACTCAGTTTAGTTTCAGTGATCACGTGTATTGACTTATCTTGTATTCAGGTTCTACTTTTTAATATAGTCTTTCTAAAGGATTTGTTTTTGATTGTTCACATGAGGAACATTTCTATTTGTCACCTTAATTATGCAATCAATGCCAGGTGGTATGGTTTGGAATCACTGGGCATTTAAGTGATTTTGCACAGGTGTGTACTCACCTGTGTTGTATATCAAAATTATACTGACTCACAGTGTTGCTTTATGCTAAATGCTAATAATGCTAGCATGGCCGGTATGAAAACGACAACCTGCAGATGCTCATAATGTTTCTCATGATAGCAGTCTTACTTTTTAATGTTCTAAATAGCAGTCAGAGTAATGAGTGAGGCCGATGTGGTGGATGATGCTTTGTAGGCGTTTAGTAATAAATGAAGAGTATTGGATAAATTAAGACCGAAAACTCTCTTAACCTTGTTTAACTTGTTTTAAAAATGAAATGATTCAGCTAACAGTTGAACATCCGCTGTGGTGCCCTTCCTTTTTATCCTGTGGAATGTAATTAAATTCAGAATTTACTGCTTTAACCCTGTGAGGGTGGCTGTAGGCCGGTGCAACAACTTGCAGAGCAGGCTGACAAATAATAAACACATAGTGTAAGTTGCATGAAAAATTCTGCAGACTAAATGTCATTAGCTGCATTTGGCCCTGATGGCTTTAACACATTTATTCTTCTGTAAAGAAAACGTATTACTTAATGAGACAAAGATTTTCTAATACTCTCACTATGGCACTTTGACTAGCTACTAGTCAAAAGAACAGCTGGGCTTCGTGTAATGCCATTGGTTTTGCACGTATCTGACCTAAAATCAAATTAACAATCTCTAAACCTTTTCTTACTCAACTATTCAGTTAACTTCTTTGCTAAACTTTGCTCCCTGAAACACAGATTTGAATACTGCCAACTCAATACTGCCGAGACCCTTCATAGAAATACTGCATCCTTCATTTGGTCCTGAATTCAACTGCAATATATTCAATATAATGAGTTAAACTCCGCACAGCTTTCTACCTGACAGTTGAATGTATGCAGCAGTTCATAAATCGGGTCAACAGTGAACAAACACTAGAATTGTTTAATTGAAATGTTTAACATATACAGGGATGTATGAAATAGTTACAGTTTTCTCCTGATGAATGTAAATTACCCTGCGAAAACCACTAAATTGCCTGAGAGGTACAGCAGATGTGACCTTGGCATCATTAGTAGAAGCTGAGTGACCCTGAATGCTGCAAAAAAAAATCATTTCAGCTCATTTATCCTTCAGTAGAGAAAAGAGAAAACCTTTGACTGTCCACACAAAGAGTTTCTTAGTGACTGAAAGCAGTGGGGTTTGTGAGATGTGTGGACTCATCTTCAGAGGGCTCATTGTGTTTAAAAAGTACAGTAAAGGACACAGAAAGATGAGAAAACAGACTGAGTGAGAACTCAGCTGTGTCCAGACTCCCCCAGACGACAGCTCACACACTGCATGTCCTGTCAGGAGGCTGATGGATGACCTGCTTCGTGCTCTCCCCCCAATCAAGACCATGTGATCTGTCTGATCAAATTAGCCCAGGGGTGCTGCATCTGGATGTCCAGGCTCAGCTGTGCGCCTCTCTCCTGGATTAAACGTCCTTGCTGGGCGAGCGTGGGGTCTTGTGAGTCGAGGCGACCTGTCTGACTCCAAGACAGCATCCTTGATCAACAGGCAGCTGCTGCTCTCTACACACACATGCGAACGCGAATACACACGACCTTGCAGCGAGCTTGTTTCTGTCTGCTTTTGTTATGACTGTTTGCTCAGGTATCCATTACGTAAAACTGTTTTTTGGTGTAATTTCTAGCCAGTCATAGGATTATAACTCTGATTATAACTGTGTTTAAATTAAAAACTAAATGAGAATCTTCCAATAGAGGAGAAAATCTCATATTTTAACCAATGCACACATTTTTGCAAACCTGTCAGGTGAGAGGTGGGACAAAATATGGACACAGCGATATATCATCGTCCCTACTCATGAGATTTGAGCATCAATACGTTGGCGCCAAATATATCGATACTTTAATTAATATAATAAGGCGCTCTAATAAGGCGCTCTAAACCCTCCACATTCCCCTGTCAGCTGCTATTTCCCCAACGTCACTACTTAATGTCTCCACACGGTGGCGTTTATCACATTAATGAAGGAGACTGGAGCGGAAATGAATCGGCCCAACAACAGTTAGTACAGGTATAATGGAGGACAGCAACGCTACCGTAAGAGACGCCCCATCCACGTTTAAGTCTAAAGTGTGACCCATTTGGGATTTCATTGAGGGAACAAGCAGGCTGGACAAAGGCTACGCCATATGCAAGAACTGCCTCACATCAGTAAAGCACACAGGAAACCAACATGCAAACCCACCTGCAACGCCTCCATCCTGAACTCCTGGCCCAGAAAGCGGGTGATGCAGTAAAGTTTCAAGTCAGCCTGCAGCCGTTAACACAACATTTAAAGCAAAGATGGCCGCCAGCATTACAACATCCATCACTGGGTTCATTGCAAGGACCTCCACCCGTACAGTGTGGTGGAAAATGAAGGGTTTGGAAAAATGCTGCACACACTGGAACCAAGGTATGAATATATCCAAGTTATAGATATCATGATGCATCGATAAGTGATTGTCTTGCAATATATCGTTTATCGCAGTATCACTGTATCGTGATAGTATCGGTATCGTGAGGCATGTATCGTATCGTATCGTATCGTATCATATCGTATCGTGAGGTACCCTATGATTTCCAACCCTAATGTCAGGTAACACCGAGATAATACTGGCGTGGAATGGCAAAGGAGAGAATTGAAAAACACCGTTGCAACGTAATATCTTCATATCCACAGCGAATATTTATCAAAGAGTCACTAAAATAATTTAAAAAATGCACCGTTATTAAGTGGTGAGCTCTCCAAGTTAATTAGGGTTAATTAAAGATTAGGCAGTTTTATTGTAGAAGGATTTCTAGTGCAGCTGGGCACCAATTAGAAAAACATACAAGCTATTGTTTACACACATGAATAAGTTGTTAGTGGATGACCAGTGGCTCCTGCTCCCTAATGAACCCCGGAGTCTTCCATCACTACTGGAAAGTGCAGCCAACGTGGACGAGGCCAAGAACAAATCTCCCAGCGGAGGTTTAATACAGGTGTAATCCAGGCCAGAGGCTTCGTAGCTCTCTTTACCTACTTAGCAAATCCACAAAGGTGAGTTGAGGATACACACTAGCGTCCTAACACGAGCGCCTCACCTGCTCCAGTTTCCAGTGGAACTCGGCCGGTCTGAAGGTGTCCACCTGGGTGAAGTCTCTCCTCAGCAGAAACACCAAGCGGCAGTTGTGGACGTACAGCGAGTAGTGGTGACGGTTCATCTCTGCAGGAGGGAGAAACAGGAGGGAATCACCAACACCTTCTCACAACTGTCAGCCTTACATGTGGGGTTCTGAGAGCACACAAAACTGGGAGAGCTGCGCAAATCTAAATAATCTCCTTGGGCATGGCATCATATTACTGAATTAAACCTGGAGGATGACAGAGCTTCAGAGTTTTTCAAAGTCGGGTGTAATACTATTTGAACAGGCCTTTTCCCTAAATCCACACTGCAATCATGCAGATCAGTGGTACTCAACTAAAATTCAAAGAGGTCCAGTCAGAGAAAATATATTCAAACAAAGGTCTGGAACATCATAATGTCTAACTGGAGTAGGGGCGCCCAATCCTAGGGTGGATGTAGATTCTTACATTTTATTTTATCTAAATAAAAGGGGTAGATCTAAATAAGTGTATACTTTATTATATTTCTTTTTGGACATGCAATACTTACATTTTTATGTATTTATTTTATTTAACTAAGAATTTGTCTGTACTTATGTTTGGCCGTTTTTATTGGTTATTAGGCTATTTCTTTATCTTCTTACTTATGACTTGTTACATATTTGAAATAAATCTATTCCACTTTATTATGAGGGACTACAGATGTAGTTTGCTTGGTTAAAAAGTCACTCAGCAACCTCTGGCAGCTGGGCGTAGAGCTCCACCACTGAGAACTACTGAGCTACTAAGGTGGCGTCCCTCAGGGTTCGTTTGTGGGGCCTGAGGTTCTGTTCTGCGAGATTTTATTTTGTGTGTGGTGCTACCGTAAAGCGGGAGGTAATTCTTTACACATCATATATGAAATAAGTAAAAGAAGATAACACGCAGCTCAACTATTGCTATTATTCTGTCGCTGGCGTCATATCAAGGTTTAAATTCACAATTCACCTGCTGATTATATGTGTGGAGAAAATACTTGTGCATGGTTATAGATACTTGAGTGCATATCAGGATTTGGCTACACAGATAATACTTTTTAGAGAAGGTAACTGAGTCATGGTTTCTGGTCTTTACATGGAATTTCAGAATATTGTTCATCCTAGTGGCCTTTATCAGTCCACTTGCAGCTCGTGTCTTCCTAAGCATCCTCCCTGATTTCTTGTTGCTCACAGAGTTCTTTTGCGATGCCAACAGCGTCTCCCTGGTCCGCTGGCCGCCCTGGTACGGCAAAACAAAATCTCAGATCGGAGGACTGGTTGGCATCGACTAACTCACTCATTTGATTTGTGCCGTTTGCCACCCTGATCCAATCACAGGCTGATTGGTGGTGCTCTGATCAAATCAGATGCAACACGTTGGTGGGAGCTCATCTGTCTGAGGATAACAGAGCTAAAGAATGAGGGAGGCGGTATTCTGTATTTTTTATTGTCACAAAATGCTCTCGTGTGTGACTCTCAGCCTCAAGCTTGTTGGTTCCTGTTGTAGAATTCTATCTTTCCCAAAAAGAAGTTTTGGTTTTCATCAAATGCTACCCACACATTAGTAAATAGAACATTTGTTGGATATTAATACACGTTTTAGAGAACATTTCTGGCAGCAAGAGCAGACCTAAAGTTACAAAGTGCCTGTGGCTAAATTCAGAGCAAATATCAGTGAGACACATCACAAATGTTTTGGGACATCAGTGGAGGTTTACACCTCAGAATTAGTTACATCCAGCTGAATTAGTTCATTGTTGGTCATAGAGAAGGTTGTCCATTTGATTCCCAGCCCTCCTACATGCCGAATGTCAATGCACTGAACCCAAAGTTGCTCCCGATGGCAGCTCTGCCGCCACTACGTGTTTGAGTATCACTGACATGTGATTTATAAGTACATTTACAATTGATGGGATTTTGAGATTAGAAACAGCACATGGCTCACCGGTCTTGTCAGAGTTACACAGCAGTGTCTCCTTCTCAGCTCTGAGTCCAGGACTGGGCCCGTGCTTCATCCACGTTGCTATGGTGAACTGGTCTGTCAGGTTCTGGGGTACCACCCAGTCGGGGATTTTAGCCGCCTGATGACCATCAAACCTGAAGATCAGGTCGCTGTCCCGCCCGCTGTCAGTCACCAGGGAGGCCGTCCAATTGGTGGCGGCGCTGGGAGCGGGGAGAAGGTCAGTGCTGCCCGATGAGGCACCTGGGGGTCGTTGCCATGGGAACAAATTAAAGGTGCGACAGGAGATGTGTCAATAACAATCATGGCAGATATGCAGTGTATATTGCCCTAACCTTGGCAATGATTACTTATGAGTAAAGCAGATGGCACGGCTTAATATGTAATCAATGGGCCGAGATGGATAGAGGATGTGGCTATTGATTCATGGCAAATGAAACTAACTTTCAAAAGGAAAGAGATGTGAGTCATCGTTCATAAATTCACAGCGTAGCTCACCACTAAAATGTGCCTCTATGGAAACAGAGAGGACATATTGACCGAGCACTGTGGTAACACAAAGAGAAAAGACACAGCAAGGACTTGGTGAGAAGGACATCGCGGCGTGGATCAGCCAATCACATGATTTGTTTAGAGCTGACACTCATGTTATATGAGCCCCAGACATCCTGACAAAACACACCAATCATTAAAGCTTTGCATTGAGTCATCCCACTCCCATTCTCATGCTCTCTTTAAAAACAGCTCCGTCTTTCCTTTGACATAATAACCTCAGTGTGTTCAGTCCTGAAAGATCTTTGTTTTCAAGCTGTCACCTTGACGAACATTATTTTTGCCACACAGCTCCCACTGCCCCTTAATGTATCCGACACGCTTTTACTGATCCATCTTTGCCTTTCTATCTGACAGTCAAAACTGCATTTCAAGCCTTTAAAACACATTTATGAATCATTTGTAGCAGCTTACGGGTGGTAATGACTCAAACCGATACGGGAACCATACGGTTCCGAGAAAAAATGGGCGGCGTAGGAATTTACAATGTCTCCCTTGTCCAGGAAAACAATTGCAACATGCATCTGTTCATTTCTGCTAATACCACAACATTAGCACATTAATTGATGTTTTTCTCTCGTCTGTAAAGCTCTGTTTTTCTCTACCGCATACTCTGGGTGCATTCTGACTCCAGTAATTAGATTCCCTCAGTAAATAAATACGCATCGACTTCTCCAGCACCCAGCTGCAGCCTTCTCTTTGCCCGATGTCTTTGTACATTATCTCAAATTGATTGTGCTTTAAAAAAGCAATTACAATTTATTCTATTTGCTATCAGATAACGATTATGAGGTGCCTGAAAGGGACTCTTTAGTGGTAAACCATGCATGGACTGGGAGCCAGGGGAGGCAGGGAGGGGGTGCCGTGCATTCAGATGAGCTGGAATGTGTCTTGTGAAGGCCGTTAGTCAAAGATGATGACTCCAGCCCCCCTGCTGGCGGTGCAGTGTGGGCAGGGGGGGGAAGCCGGGAAGGCTGGGCTGCTCTGTTGGCGCTCTGGGCACTGACACGGCGGCTCGGCTGCTCATCAGTCACTGAGGAGAAAGCGTGGCTGCATCTGGGGCGGCTAATGCCCTCGCTCTGTCACATCATTAGTGACACAGCTTTAACTTGCCATTCTGGTGCCTTCATTTAGCACAGGGGTTTACCAGGGACACAAGTGGAGATAAGGATGCAACATGGACCGGGAGCTTTTAGATGTTAATTTGAAAAGGGGCAGAGAAAAGGAACCTCGGGCTCCGTCTGACCCTGGCACTCGAAGTGTGGACTCCAGTGCTGCTTTTAGCCGGAGCTTACTTCTAATTCGCTCCTCTAACTTTTAGTTTGTTGCCACAGTCAGAAGTCTTTGATCATCCGTTTACTGTATATTCCACATCTCCTCAACTTATTCACAACACAAACATCAACAAAACTCACCACAGAGTTTCTGTAGGGATTTCTCAGAGTAGGTCTCCCGGTCGCAGCCCTTCCCGATGTGGCTGGTCTGCAGCTCCACGGTGGTCCTCACAGACGACAGAGGCCCTCCGCAGGTCTCCAGGTGCATCTTGGGAAACAGCTGCTTACTGCCTGTCCCTGGCTCGTAGTCCACTCGTTTATTCCAACCTGAGAAAAGGCAGAGATGGAGTGATAGTGTTACGGCTTCAGTATATTAAACTACAGAGCCTGTTCTTAGGAGAGGAAACACTACCCAGATCCAGATTATGATCTGTAATAATATCTGATTTTCACAAACGTGCTTGTTGCTTTTGTCATAGCATGGTTTCCGCCTCATTTTGTCCATTTAGACTACCGTCAAAACATGACACCAATTCCAATTTATCACTGTCACCGGTATTTTTGGCATCACAACTCAATATCCTTCTGGCAGAATGTGCCCGCCTAATGAAATTGCTGCATTGTTGTTGGAGTGCAGTGCAGTACCTGCATTAGCAGCAACAGTCATTATGCCGTCACTGTCTGTCCTGTCAGCTGTGAACTGTGTTTTTCCATCAGGGCAGGCTATTAGTTTGTGTAGCGGTGATGCTTCACTTTTCTAACCATTTTTTCAGCCTTTGTGGTGTGAGTGTGTGTTCATCTACAGTCGCTCTCGCAGTTAAAGAGAGAATGAACCGAAAATTATGTTGTCTGTGTAATGTTTTCATGAGTCGTGTTTACAGGGAGCCAATCTCACTCATTATCTCGGTTTCAAAACAAAGCACATCCAGCAGATCTGTAAATGCTGTCAGCATAGATTTCCAGCGTTAGCTCAGTCAGATGCCTGTCACTCTATTTACGTTCCTTCCGCAGTCAGATAGCAACATCATTGCATCATCACTGATGAAACTCGTTACACCGACACCGAATTAATTGGATGCCCAACTCTCAGCCGTTCTACCCCATCCAGGCTGCTTGTGCAGGCAAATGAGTTCCAATCCATCCGTCCTGTTATCTATCTGTCTATCTATTGAGCATTACTGGCGAGGAGCTGGAAGCATGGGCATGAAGGCAGGCTGACTGAAGAAGAAGAAGAAGAAGAAGGGGAACAGCTCTTTGTTGCTCGCCAGACTGTTAAATCTGCCACGCTCACTTCCTCACACACTCACTGCGCCGTGCACAAACACATTCACACACTGCTTCTGTTCTGCAGTTGATTTACCTCCCCCGGCCTGCAATCGCTGTTGGCTGCTGTCGCTCTGTTACTATGGGATTGTCAGTGGCTGTGATGTAAATAGGCACAAACAATGGTACATGCTAAACAGGGACAAAAACACATGCGTGAGCACAAACAAAATATGGCCACAAACATAAAAGGCTTGGCTGATTTATGCCCACTATAGCTTTGTCTCACACACACATTCCTCCCTGTACACAGTTAGGTATGCGCTAATCAGCCACAACACTAAAACCACCTGCCTGATGTTGTCTATTTCGCCCTCTGACCTGCTGATGCATGGGCTGGACAGACCTCTGGAGGTGTCCTGTGGTATCAGGCACCAGCATAGCAGCAGGTCCTGTAGAGTTCTGGAAGCTGTGAGGTGGGGCATCATGCAAATCAGACAGACTCTTGACCGGACTGGGGTCTTGGTACCTGAGCACATTGTACTGCCATGGTGTGAAACAATCTTTGTGGATGTCAAAGTAGCATCCATATGAGCTGGACAGAGCAGAACATCACACTTCTTCCTATACTGCACCCTTTTACGATATTTTCCCCATGTAAACAACACACCTAGCTGACCAGATGGTTTTGTGAAACGTCAAAGCTTCATGGTCCAGTTTGGATGTTCACATGTCCACTGTAGGGGTCAGTATGGCCCCTCTGACCAGCCTGCAGCCACACAGCAAGCTGAGTGTTCTGACTTCTTTCTGTCACAGCCAACATTAAGGTTTTCCACCACTTTGTCTGTAATAGCTCTACTGTGGGATCGGACCAGCCTTCACTCCCAGCATGCATCAGCCCACCTTGTGGTAGGCTCCAACCACTGCAAAGCACAAACGCCTGACATGACCTCCTGCTGTTCTGGAGCTACTCCGACCCAGTCACAATTCAACCCTTGTCAAAGTCGCTCAGATAATTGCGGTGGGCTTGCACATTCTTCTTCCATCCAACACATCAACTTCAAGAACCGACTGGCAGCAATCAGTCGCTGCCTCATATTTCCTACCGCTTGACAGGAGCCATTGTAATCAGCGGTCTTCACTTCACCTGTCAATGGTGTTAATGTTTTCTGGCTGATCGTGCAGAGGGATAAATGCTCCCACTTTTTGACTGCTGCTTTGCGTAGCATCTTCTGACGTACGGGCTGATGGGTCGGCTGCTGCTGTGCTGCGGTTTTTCAGAGGTAACTGCGACGACGGCTCAAAAACATCCGAAAGTTCAAAGCAACAACAGAACACAGGCAGCTTTCAACTTTAGCACGAGAGCAAAGCAGATACAGTCGCTAACCTTGGTGATGCAGAAAGTGATTTTTAAAAACATTCGTGGTTCCAGGGGCGACTTGTTCGCCAGGTGCACACCACATGGTTGCAAATTCACTGAGTAATGAGTTTCTTTATTGGGATCCCAGCTATCCAGACCTTTACTCAAGATCATTCCCCTGCTCCCTTTACCTGCATTTCCCATATATCTCCACTGTGATTATCACATAAAAGCACTAAATTCCCAAGAAACAAACTAAAAATAACAATTCTGGTTACACTTACAGCAAATCGTCATCATTTTTTGCCCTATTGGTTCTTCTACTGCATCAACTTCTTCAAGTTTTGTGACCCTGAAGGAAAGATTTGACATCTGCTGACAGTTTAAATAAGAAAATTAACACTGTTGTCAGATGTTCAATATGAAGATCAAGCTAAGTGGCCGCTAGCTTAGCTTAGCATAAATTCAGTCTGGCTCAGTCAATACGTTTTTAAACTAAAATAAGAAATATGACCACCAGCATCGATAAAGATGTCGTCTGTGCTTGTTGCCTTGAAACTCTCTGGTGACAACAGTCCTCCTGGAAGTCTGCTGCTGCACCAAATCCCTGTTTCCTGTCTTTATGAAAAGCAGAACACAGTGAAATGTGGTGGTACTGATCTCCTAATATAAATCTCAACAAGAAGTCTAATAAGCACCTTTCCCAAAATGTCAAACTACTACTACTACAAACGCCTGTACATCCAGTGGCTTGTATGTGTTTGTTGGATCTGTTTCTTTCCCGGAGTTTTTGCTATGCAACGCTGCACAGAGCGGAGCTGCACCTTTCAGCGGATTCGGTTTGGGGAGAAGGCGTAGCACAGACACTCCACTAATAGGCTTGTTTGAGATGAACAGCACCTTGCCTGGAAAGCAGATGAGAGCAGGCGGCGGCAGCAGGGGGCCGAGACAAAAAGCAGCAGTCATGTCGGACAGATTCCAGCAGCCTTCTGTCTGTACATGAAGTCACAGAAGCACTCATATCCTGTTAGATCTGGTTCCGATTTAATAAAACGCTATCAGACCCATATATCAGCTGAGGCTGTACTCTGTCTCCAGGGCCTGGGATCTCTGGTTATAGTCCACTTTCATTTTACATAAATTCTAATATAAATTGTCCCTCTGTCTTGTATGTAACATGTATGATGAGTAAAGTATCTATCTATCTATCTATCTATCTATCTATCTATCTATCTATCTATCTATCTATCTATCTATCTATCCATCTATCCATCTATCTATCTATCTATCTATCTATCTATCTATCTATCTATCTATCCATCTATCCATCCATCCATCCATCCATCCATCCATCCATCCATCCATCCATCCACAACAGAACTATGGTATACTGCGTGCCATTTATGATCTGTAATATGAATGTATTCAGCCGCTCTGTCTGACAAATGATCAATAACCACATAACACATCATCTGTCCACAGAATAAACCTTCAAAATCTAAAAAAAAAAAAAGTCGCACTCTCCCCAATTCAACAAAAAGACAAAAAGGAAACACTCCTGCAACAAATTGATATTGCCGAGCTAACAGATGTGTTTTCCCATCATGCCCTGAGGCCGTGCAGTCAGTGGAGAGCTACTGCGACGCCTGGCTCTGAAATCTACAGCCAGTGTTTGCATGGCGTCAGAGCAAGTCAGGCTCAAGTGGAACAGAACAACGATGCATGGCGATCACTGGTGTTAGATTCTGTGCAGGCCCTGCTCACCTCAAGTGAGCCTAATAACATAGTCTATAGATAACTGGGAGCGAAATGACCTGTGGATGACTTGGCTTTAACTCTGCTCCGCATCAAGAGAGGGAGGGAGGGAGGGGAGGACGGAGCAGAGTCTGGTTTAAGGATGCATGGAAGGGAGTGAGGGAATGAGGAAGGATAAACGAGGGGTAATGGGTTGAGGACGCGGGGAGCATATAGATGCGCGAGAAAGGCTTGGGTTGAGCTTGGGAGTGGTGTGATTAAAGTTTATGGGTTAGAGAGCACTGGACAAACATGAGGGGCTAGTAAAAGGTGCAGGCTTTGAGGAGAGATTAAGGTGGTTTCACTCTCTTCACTTCTTAGTAGTTTTTAATCTCATGGAAGAGTGAATGTCTGTAGTCTGTTTGTCGGCAGGGAGGAGTGACCAGAATCTGTTCACTAAACCTTCAGATATAAAGTAGCCTGTGCATGTATTCACACATCTGTTGATTTTATGCCAGCAGACCATTAACATTATCATTCTGAACATATGACATAGATTGTTTCCAGCTGGTTTTTATGTTTTCTAGGGGAATACACCACTGTCAATACCTCACAGTATCCAACCTAGCTGGAAGGATATACAAAGATCAGCCACAACATTTAAACCACTGACAGGTGAAGTGAGTAACATTGATCATATTGGTACTATGTGGTGTTCTGATGGAAAACCTTGATCAGACTTAGACTCCCAAATAAACATTGTCCCTCAACAAACACACTCCCTCATGCACATGGAAATCCCAAATGTCACTGGATGAAAATTCAACCCACCACATGGCAACAACATCAACCAATCAGGAACACATGGAGGAACATGACAATGGTCCAACATGTTGATGTGACCTCCAGACTTCCTACAGCCCATTCTGATCAAGCATCAACAGGATGCAGTGGAACCAGTTGGATTGACAGAGGCCCCACTGCACAAGACAGAGTACCCAAAGGATCCAGTGTCAACATCCTGGTTCCAGACCCCATAGGACACCCTGAGAGGTCCTCTGGTCCATGCCCAATGGTTCAGAGCATTTTGGAGCACATAAAGGGGACAAACACAATATTAGACAGGTGCTCATGATGTTATGCCTGATCAGTGTTTTACAATAAAGTCTTGTTCTGAGCTTAAACCAACGTATACAATTGTATTTCACTATTTCTTTACCTTCAAAGACCAGATGAGGTCTTTTCCTAACTTGTGTCTTACAGTGTACAGCATTTGTTACCCTGTCTCGCCACTTGATGAGCAAGAATTCTTCTCAAACACCGCTGGTGGTGTGTTTCCAGTTGCTTGAACTGCTTCTAGTTGCTTTTTAGTGGTGAACTCCCATTAAGTAGCATGGAAGCTTGAAGCAAATACCTCAACACTAAAGATCTCCTAAAGCTCACAAGGACTGCACAGCATCTCAGGGTGGAAGCTTATATTAGAGCCACTTATCCCATAGCTTACTGCAGTGCCCTGTTTTTTGTTCCAAGATGTACAGCACCAAATGTTAAAGGCGCTAAGCATGAAGTGAGGATGTCTCAAAAATGATGTCATAAGTAGGACTTGTTTAAAACATACACCAGTTCTCTTGGGCACAGTTTTTCAAGATCTTGAAGTTGTTTCAAGCATCTTGGAGAACCTTCCACAGTCATACGCCCATTTTGGTCTATCTCAGAGTCTTCTGTCTCTACATGTAATCTCAGACTAGGATATTTCTTTATGACTACATGTCTGGGCATAACAGCGAGTCATGCTGCCACGTTAATTTATGACTGATCAGATGCCTCCCTGATGGCGTAGCATGATGGCCAAGAGTCAGAATATCATCAGAAACATTCTACTTCGGAATTGAAATCAGTCATGGTGACGTGACGGGACGCTACATGGGTCATTAATTTCCTACAGCGGAAAAGGCATCGGAGACAAGTGGTTCGGTTTGCCACACCTGCATGTCAGGAGACTGTGTAAAGATTAATTTCTTCGACTCCTGTTTATTTTTCTTTGCCACTGGAGCTTCCCATCTTTGCTACCATTGACCGTCACCACGAGGCGAATGATGACAGTCCTCTATCTTTGTGTCCGCATGTTTGAAGAAATGGGGAACAGGAATTTATTTATTCATGCCAATGAATAATTGTACGCTTTCTGCCTGAGGGCTGCACTACAAAGCGAGATTAGTGGGTTAGCGAGGTATGTTGGGCTTTCAGTATCAAGAAGGTGGGTCCATCTTAGCAAAGCTAGACTATCAAACATTTATCCAAACCTGTCTGATATTTGTGACAGATGCTCTCAGGCACCAGCAGACCTGACTCATATGTTCTGGTCATGCCCGGGTCTCAGGGAATATTGGAGATCCTTCTTTGACTTCATGTCTAAGGTACTGGAACCGCCCCTGTTTCCTTCACCCCAGATAGCCATCTTTGGCATCCCTGAGGAGGGTACTGAAATGACTGCTAAACAACGTAACACAATCTCTTTTTCTTCCTTAAACCTCCCTCAGACTGCTCTTGGCTGCGGGACTTAATGTCATTTCTGAAGTTAGACAAGATTAAGTTTGCTGTCTGTGGTTCATCTGAAAAGTTTTACAAACACTGGCAACCTCTCATCTCTCATTTTGGAACGTTGCAATCCATTCGACTAGGGTTCCCGAAACATAATCAATAGACCTAGACATGTTCAGAATTACATGCTGGGTAACTGTGTGGAACGTAATTGTGGTGGTGGTAGTGGCCTGGAGGTATGCTCGCTTTTCCTTCCTGTCGCTCTCCTTTGTTTTCTTTCTTTTCCCCTTCTTATTTTATATATTAATTATTCTTTTCTTTCTTTTCTTTTGCTTATTTATAATTTTTCTACTATTATTATTGTTTGGGTGGGTATGTATGCATGTGTACGTGAATGTGCATGCATGCATATATGCATTTACTATCTTCATGTTTCTGTGGGTCGGGAGGGAGGGTTGTGGGGAGGGCGAGGGAGGGGCAATTGCTGTTTGGGAGGAAAAAGAAAAACATGAATCTGCAACAATATAATCTGTGCATTGTGCTATATTGTGCTAAGTTTTGCAGATTGATGAATGAAACTTGTTTTAAAAAAAAAAGAAGGTGGCTCTTTTATTTCCTGGTTAGATCTCCATGGTAACATACGCTGTGGAGCTGAGCTGGTCTGGGGCAGGTTATGTTCAGAGTTTCGGATTAAATCGGCTGCAAGAAGCGTCTCCCTTCAAACAAATGGTTTCCTGACGACTATTTATGAGCGATGCAGATTCTCAACTGAAGGGAAATGTTTTATCTGTAAACCTGTTGAGCTGTACATCACTAAAACCACTGAATGAAGCCGTGCAGTTACAGCATCACACACTGGATGCATCGCGTTGCCATGGGAACCCAACATGTATTTAGTTGGTGATGCAGAAATCGTATAAATATGTTAAGTTTGGTCCGTTTACCCTGCTGGTACTGCTGCTAACAGATTAGAACACAGATTATCCTACTGGTATTTATTACAGAGAACATTCAATCAGTAACATTAATTTCATTTTGATTTGGCCACAAATTAAAGTAACATCCTGCATTATGGGACAGTGTCAGACTGAAATGCACTTCAATGCAATATCGTGTCTGCATCATTTGCAGTAGCAGCACTTTATACCGTCATACATTATATATTCCTCATTGTTTTCCATTAAAACAACCTGCTGACTGAAGCAGCTGCACATAATCGGTTCATTCTGTGCAGAAGAAGAGTCGTGTGACGCGTTAAATGCCTCCTTTTGGGTCTTTAAGGAGTCTGAAGCAGAAAGCCTGAGTTAACGAAGAAAGTTGCAAACCGCCTCCGTGATACCCGCTAACTCTGACTAAGGAAAGCCTGGATATGTTGAACATGCTTCGTAGAACAGCCCTCTGATTGTAAATGATAAATCCAGCACTAACAATTGGTATTATCGAGGGCTTCCCCACGTTCCACCATTACAGACACAGGTTTGAAATACAAGCAGTGGATGCAGTTCAGAACCACAGTGACACAAGTCGAATGATGAGGGCATGAAGTGCGCTGCCCTCAAACATGATGAGAAAGGAGCTCACTGGCAGGAAGTCAAATGAGTTACAAGCAGCGTGGGTGCAGCCAGTCCATGGCACAGAGTACAGTAGATGTTCTTTCCCACCAAAGGACACATTGTGTTGTGTTGAAACAGCGGCGGCGAAGCGGCGAAGCTGAAATATGAGCCGCTCCGAAAAAAGAAAACGTACACAGATACACTCTCGCCACGGAGCACAAAGCAGTTCACTCTTTATTTTATAGCTTGGGTTTAGATAAGAACCAAACAAACAGTCTCGTATCAGTGATAAATATTTGGCGGTGGCGTTTATCTTTAATAACAGGAGGCACTGCAGCAACGAAATGGGAAAAAGTCCTTTGCCAAAAAAAACCCCAGTGGACTGAACTGGAGTGTGTTTACAGGAGAGACACACACAAACACTTCTACGCCTGCTTTTACAAACTTTGATTATCACACCTTTCCTCTAATGCCTTGATTTCCAGAAAAGAAGCCGGCTTGTCTGAGGTTCTAACCATCAACGTGCTCGTCTCACTGGGGCAAAGAAATAAACCCGACTCTAAACGCTTTGATCTCTTGCAGTACAATAGAGATACTGTGGCACCAGCATTGTGAGAAAGGGATTTAAACTGAAGTCTGCTGGTTCAATCTTTTGCCAGTTGTATGACGTAAAGCCAGTTTTCATGTTGCTCTGTGTATTTGAAACGGCTCCGGCACTATGGACTCATTCATTTAGGCCGTTTCAGAAATTAAAAACCTTTCATACCTCAGTGAATAAACACATTTCAAGGCTGATCCTGGTCCTTTTACTGACGTTAAACCTTGAGGTTATCGAACTTTGCTTGAATAGTTTCATTCTCTGCTACTCTACGGTTCTGTTTCAGCACAATTAAGAGGAGAAACGTTACAGTTTAGACGAGAACTTTCGAAATTAGTTCATTTGCAGACTGTTCTTACCAATCTAAATGTGCTCTGATGCTATTGTTTAAAGCACTCAAAGTGTGTATAGAGTAGATGTCAGTGGCTTCACCTCAATCTCTAATAACAATCCAATGATAATACCAACGGTAACATCACACTGAAAGGGCAGATTCTGCTGCTTAATTAGACTTTTATTCTTGATTCTTGCTTCAGGGGGCTCTGAGGACAGAAACGGAATAAGGTATTCATAATAATGTCGTCAGCATGTTTTGTATTTAATCACCAGAAAATAGAGCAGTTGTGTTTTTGTTACCTTTAAATGCACCTTTTTTTTATCTATGCCTGGCATATTACACCACTATATTTTTACAGTAGCTCAAAATGGACAAACCAAACACTTTACTATTTTTGCATTTTTTAGCAGTTAACATTGACTGATCAGCCCCAATATTAAAACCACTGACAGGTGAAGTGAATAGCATTGATCTTATTGGTACTATGTGGTGTTCTGATGGAAAACCTTGATCAGACTTAGACACCCAAATAAACATCGTCCCACAACAAACACACTCCCTCATGCTAATGGAAATCCCAAATGTCACTGGATGAAAATGCACCCCACCACATGGCAACAACATCAACCAATCAGGAACATGTGGAGGAACATGACAATGGTCCAACATGTTGATGTGACCTCCAGACTTCCTACAGCCCATTCTGATCAAGCATCAACAGGATGCAGTGGAACCAGTTGGATTGACAGAGGCCCCACTGCACAAGCCAGAGTAGCCAAAGGATCCAGTGGTTCCAGACCCCTAACCCTAACCCTGAGAGGTCCTCTGGTCCAATGGTTCAGAGCATTTTGGACCACATAAGGGGGACCAACACAATATTACGCAGGTGGTCATAATGTTTTGCCTGATCGGTGTAGGTTTTTCTAGACACTTGGAAGGTTAAGTTTAGGGCTATTCTATTGCTTGCAAACTCCAATTTCCCTGCTAGACACCACCAAGTCCCACATGTCCTTTAAAACACGTTTTGCCAATAACACTTCTGCACTTTTTAATGTTGTACTATTTGTTAAGTAATACCAAGAGCTGAATACTTCTTCCACCACTACGATCCTGTTTGTTAATTAGTTTGTTTGTCCTCACTATATGTTACATTTAGCTGTCAAGAAACGTAATTAAGAATAACACTATTATACTGCCAGCTGGTTTTGTCAGCAAATAAGAACTAAATGATAATAATAGCAATGATGATGATCAGTGAGTTTCCTCCACCAGAATATAGCATCTCTTGTTCGGATAATTTATCTGCTGCACAACCATGACTCAGACGCATCTTGAGGCGTTACACATCTGTATGAAGAAACAGAAGAAGTAGCAGAAGACAGCTGTGACAAAATACCGTGTCACTGATATTCATAAGGTAAATTTGAAGTGCTGTCAATGTCGTGTTAATGTTATTTTCAGCCTGCTATATGAGGGTCATCGAGATGTTCCAAGACTGAAGAGGTAGTCTTCATTTGCAGCACCAAATTCTAGTGTACAAGATCAAATGTCAAACTGACCCAACCGTCATGTGAGGACCAAGAGTTGGGTCTCAGATAGGACCTAAAGACCCAACAGCAGTCTTCAAGTGCATGTTCATCATTTTGTTGGACTTTCACAGGGTTTAGCTCAAATGGATTCATCCCTCAGAGTGAGAATGATTGATGTTAAATCTTACCAACGTAATTCCATTTAAAGCGCGATGAAAAGGCCCACCAGGGTTTTTTGGCCACTCAAACAAAGTCGTCGCCCTCAACCCGCCCTGCACGCTGCGACTCCTTGGGACCACTGGGAGCAGAGCATCACTGCACACCATCACTACTTTGAAAGAGATCGTGGCCAAATTTAAGTCAGCTACAGCCTGTGATTTCTTTGAGTTTGAATGCATTTGTTTCAAACGGCACAATCTACACTGATGAGCGTTCCAATAAATGTGGATGCACTTGAGTTGGCCAAAAGGCTCATTTTCATCATCGGTCCCTTTGCCCAGTGTTGTAATTACAGGCAGTCACTTAACTTTTTGATGACGTCTCGTGTTTGAGGCTCTATCTGAATTTGCAGAGTGAATATTGGCAGCCCACCAACTACATCTTCCTCTAGACATTCTCATAATAGTATTTCAGTAAATCCAGTCCCTGAGTGATTTGCTGCTCTGCAGTGGAGAGAGCGGGTAGCCGTGATAAAGTTAGGTGAGCAGGAATGTCAGAGAGTTCGAGCTATTGTTCAAACAGCCAGAGGTGGGAAATGATAACTGGATTCAGAGAGGAGAGTCAATCTGTTGTAGCGCTGCAGAGGAGAGTCACATCGATGCGAAGCTTCAACAACCAAACAGCATCTATTCCACTGATCTGTTGTTATGATGGACAAAGATGGTGGTGGACTAAACACGTTTCAAAAGATACAGAAACTGCTTTTTTGCTGACCAAAACTAATAAAAATCGAATGTAATCTGATTAAAACAAACATATTTTGGCCACTGACCAACACAAACACCATCTCTAAACCGTGCTCTACACAGGAGTCTGTAGTCTGCCATATTTTTCATGTTTTCACTCGAGGAAAGTGTCTGTACATGCTGACGCTCAGCCATAAAAGGGTTTATTTTCGGGTCTACCATCATGTATGAAGCAGTGGGTTCTATAATCCTGCACAACCCACTGCTGAGCTGCACTTGTGTCCCTGCTAAATAATTTACTCCTATTTAAGAGACTCTGTAGGAAACTGCTGCTGCTGCTGCTGCCATCGCTAACAGGTGTAGCATGAGCTGAAAACAACAAGGACCAGCACAAACAGCAGAAGCAGAGGCACTGTAGAGACCATACATCTGAAAATCACACAGAGAGCTCTTTGTGATTCGGATGCACGGGCACAATAACACACAGCCCTGCACTGAAGCTCGGCTGTTTTAAAAGCAGTGTGGGTTTAATGGGAAGCTATTTGGTCTCCGCTGAGTTGTCTGCAGTATGCTGAACAGAACTCACACGAGAGTTCCTCTCTTTGTGAATGTGAGAGGGGAGGCAGACATGAAAGCAAACCATGTGGTGCTGGTTCATCAGTGCAGGAGGACAAACTTCTCACCGGGACTGAGATCTTAAAGACAAACTGCTTTTATGTGTGTGTGCAAATATATGTCAAATCCTGCATATAGAAAGAGGGAAATGTGGGATCATGATCCAACTACAGACCACAGACCAAGATCACCGCTTATGGCTCTCAAAGCAGGACAATGCTCCCAGTCACACCTCAAAAACAGCTCGAGGAACACGACCAAGAGCCCAGGACGTGGACCCGGCCTCCAAACTCCAACTTCCTGTTCTTCAAAATACACCAGAACCAGCCTAATCCGATGAGGCCCCGCAGACATCCAGTGGGTCAGAGCTGTTCTGGGACCTACCTGTTTAATGACACAGTCTATTAGGAAGCCACTATTTACTGTAGTCACACTATAATTGTGCTTTTACCACATCTGACTCATGTGTATAACTGTGATGCACTTCGGGCAGCATAAGAACCACATCAGCTAGTTACGGGGATGACATTACTGACCACACCAGGATGAGGATAATGTGCTCTAACTGCATTTGAACATGTATTTAGGTGTCACTTTAAACATGTGATAGTACTGCAGGTGCTCCCCAGCTGATCTCACATTATCAGATAAGACACTTGCACATTTCATCGGGGCGTAGGGGAAACGGCAGGCGTTTATAATAACATAACTGATGGATATATTATTTCAGTGTAATTAGTGAGTCACCATGTCACAAAACCAGGGGACAGAACTGATGAAATGACTTAGAGTGCAGCCATTGTTGAAGGCATCAGCTGCTGCAAACTATGAGTACGTTGTGACTGTTTAAACAAAAGACCAGATCATCAAGTGTTTGTTTGTAGCCTCACAACTTTCATGCAGAAGAATGCAGTCTGATACAATAACTATATAATTACCCATTAAAAAATGTAAATAACCTAATAGATATATCACAATAATAAAGTAATGTAATGTTAGTATTACATAAATGCTAATTATGGAAAGACAAGAGAAAAGAGATAAGGGCTGCGTTCTGTAATATGAACACTCATTCTTTATTTTGAAATGCATTTTTCAAGTTTTAATCGTACTAATAATCCATACTTTTTTAGTTGGACTGGACTCCAACAGGGCTGCACAGTGGCTCTGTGGTTAGAAGATCCCCGGTTCGCATCCCAGTTAGGACGCCTGGGATCCAAAAACATGCTGAGGTTAACTGATGATTCTAAATTGTCTGTAGGTGTGAATGAGAGTGTGCTTGGTTGTCTCTATATGTAGCCCTGTGATAGGCTGGAAACCTGTTCAGGGTGTCCCCTGCCTTCGCCCAGAGTCACCCCACAACCCTAGAGTATTAAGCAGTGTATAGATAATGGATGGATGGATGGATGGATGCATGGATGGATGGACACCTACACTGTAAAAAAAATGATTAAAAATAAAAACCTGGCAGCAAAGTTCGAAATAAAACTGAGAAAATAACAGCAAATATCTTTAAAATAATTATATTTTTAGTGTATATAAGCAAAAGACAGTACAATTTCACAGTTATGTATTGTGGAAAAAAAATTACTATTTGTAAAAATAAGATTTATGATTTAAACATTATGTATGGTGTTGGATTGTGGTTTTTTTGTTGTTGTTGTTTGTTTCTACATGCAAATCAATACTTTTTACAAGAAAAACAAGGGGAAAATCTGTAAAAACCAAAGTTTAAGCATGTATTTTTAAAAATCTTAAATATAAATTATTTTTCTTTCAAATAATGGCAAATTTCTGTAAAAATAACATTTGTTTTTTGCTGATTTAAATAGAGGAAAAACACTGATATAAAAAGATTAACTGTTGTAAAAGGACATACTACCATTTCTAAAAACACTGATTTTTGTTGTGAACATTCTGCACGGTTTTTGGCTGCTTTGCTAATTCTAAACTGTTCATAAATTACAGTTAAAATTTGAAGTGAAGCAGACTCGTCTTGTGCCCCCACCAGGCTATATGAGATTTGCCAGCATGTGTGGATGTGGATGATCCTGCGTGGAGCCACATCCACGGCTGCAAACACACAAACATGCAGCAGCCGAAGTGCGCTTCCATCACCCTCCTTCAAATAAAGGGGCTGAAAAGTGGGGAGAAAGTCGTGGCGAGGAAGGGAAGATGGATAGAGGTGCTTAAGAAAATGATGCATCATCACACTTTCACGCTGCTCCCCGCCTCTGGAGGGTGTGGACGAGTGAGAGAGAGAGAGAGAGAGAGAGGGTGTGTGTGTGTGTGAGTGTGTGTCATCACTTGCCTGCTTTTAGATGTGCGGATGTGTAGGATGATAGTCGTGTAGTGAATATTGTGTGTGTGTGTGCACATGTAAAAATGCTGACACCACGTTGGAGTAGTTAGAGTGGAGGGTGGAGGGTGGAGGGTGGAGGGTGGAGGGTGGAGGGTGCGTGGGGGGGTCATCATTACTCGTCCCAGTCATCAGTGAGAGAGCCAATTTCCATTTAAAAGAGCACTCTGCTCCTCTTTCCCTTCCCTCTCCACCTCTGTCCTCCGTCTCCCTCCACTTCAGAGAGGCCATCTTTCTGATTTCTTCTTCTTCTTCTTCCCCGGCCGTCCTTCTGTCTCTCTTTCCTCCACAATGGCCCCAAAGTATTCATTCTAACGCTTTCATGCATGCTCTTTGTGCACGATACGAGAGCCACACTTTTCTCTCTCTCTCTCTCTCGTTTTTCCCCTTCCTTGAGTGCACGGAGATCTTTTGTTTTGCTGGAGACTGCAACAGAAGAGGCTCCTAAAAGGTGGCGGCGGAGAGGAACCCGAAAACACGACAAGAAGTTAAAAGACAAAAACGGAGGCGAGAGGGACGTTTGACTGTTCTCCGAATGTTCCACGACTTGAGATTTCATGCATCCAGATAGAAGAGCGTGCTCCCGGGTACTATCCTGAAGACAGACCTTTTAGCTGTCTAATCAACGGCAGACATGAAGCAGCAGCATCATCATCACCGCAACACCAAAACAGTGAGGAATCCTCAGCGGGCCACACTTTCCTCATTTCACTTGGTAATTTAATGAACTGTTAACATGACGATATCTATTATGAAGCTTAAAAACATTTGAAAACTCCAGTAGTTCTTCAGAAGCCTTCCAGGTGTGGCTTTAATAATTCATATTCCCAATCATCTCATATTCATGGCGCTACACTGTATGAAGCAGGCTTTAAAACAAGTCTGGAAACCTCATAAATCTGTGCCACCCCTACATTTCCAACGCAACTGCGAAATAAAAGCATGAAATCACAGGTCTGCTCGGCGAGAACCTGAGGTGGCAGAAATATATTTCTATTACAATAGTGTTGTAAAGCCTCTAATGGGATAATTTCTAATGAAATTACACCGGCTCTCATTCGGCAGGATTCTGTGGGGAGCCTTCTAAAAGACCCCAATTTCATGTCTAGAGTAACTCTAATTCTTTGGCCCCCTTTGAGGATTGAGTGAAAATGACAATTTAATCCTGGGTGTTTAAAGTGGAGACACTGAAGCGAAGTCCAGAAAGTGCCTTTCTTAGATCTTCTCTCTTTGTTTCCATCTTTATCTTCATCTCGCTCATGATGGCAGCAGACCAAGGCCACTCGAGTACATTCAGTTAAAACGCTCTCATAAAGGCCGGTTCACACTCCAGGATAATTTTGTCCCGATCTCTCCTTACGATCAAAACCAGCAAAGGCCTGATTGTCGGATGTTTGCAGACGACATCATGTCTGATGTTCCTGTGGTGTGTTCAGAGTGATTTTGTCCGATCCGCTCTGAAGGCCTCGGAAGGAGAGATCGTAGATAATGAACATGTTTAATATCTGCGACTATAAACCCTGTAGTGTGTGGGGGTTTCCTCCGAGAGCAGCCGAGCACGCACAGTGTGTGATGTCACGAGTACCAGATTTAAGCCAATCAAAACGCGAGCTGACTCAGCTGACTGACGGAAGAGGAAGTAAAAACAAACAAGCAGAGTTTCCGTCGCTAAAAAATTAATCAGAATAATCATGATGATGGATTAATCTGCACTAACGCGTCAATTTTGACAGCCCTAAAAATCTCTGCCCATCGGCTCAGAGATCTGATGGTCTGATGAAAAAACTGCTTCAGTTCTAGTAACGCGCCGCATTTTTAACAGTAACGGTAACGACGATGATGGGAAGAGTGATCATTTAGATTACTGGTTACTGAAGAAAGGAACGGCGTTAGTAACGTCCTTATTTATAGCGCCGTTATTCCATCATGTTTGTTTACACTGAAGTCACGTTTGACTATGTGAGATTTGGAATACTGAGCATGAAGAACCTGATAGTCTGCTGGAGGATCTTATAGTGTGGTTTCCTCCATAATGAACACCACACTATAAGATCAGAAGTGAGAGATCTTGTGCGATCTGTCTTTTGATATCTTCAAGTGTGTGGTCTCTACATCTGTGAAGTTTTGAAACATCCTGTAGTGTGTGCCGGCCTTTACTCTGAAACAGTGATGCAGATGTTCACTGTCTGATTCCCGCGTCGTTCTACTGATCCGTCACGCTCCTGCCATGTGACGGTCTTCTAGGAACACACAAAGACCTGGAGAGCTGTCACTAGTTCAACGCTGATAACAAGGTGTAGCTGACCTTGTTGTTTCTGCTCTCAGCTGAGAACATCTTCCTGTTTTTTCACTGTCGCTGATCTTTCTCCGTGGTATTTTCTACAGCTAAACAACCCAAACACTGTCAAGTGATGCTTAAACGCTCGTCTGGGTGGAAATAGAATTAAAGCAGACTACTCAGGCCGTCCCACATCCTCTAGTTGGGATGTTCACTGCAGTCCCTTGTGCCTGTCTGCCTCAGGGTCTCCTCTCTCCACTGCAGTCACTATTCAAAGCTTCCAGGCAGAGGTGAGGGTCAGGATGCAGCGTCACTGCAGAACAATTGATAAAATGAAACCTCGGCTGTCCGCTATACGTCGACATAACTGCAACCCTGAGGCTTAATGTTCCAAAACCTTTCCCCGAGACACAGAAACTTACCTTTTATTAATCCCCCTTTTAACTCTTGTGCCTGTTTTTATTCCTCCCCTGCACCCCTTCTCTCTCCCTCCTTTGTCTTTGTAATCATGATCGCTCAATGTTGCCTTGACACTGAAGTGCCACTATAAAGGAAACTCCAATCTCAACAGGCAGAGAGACAAGGGCCGAGCCGGTGCAATCACTCTTCTATTGGTGTGGGTGTGTGTGTGCTGTGTAGCCGTGTGTCGGTAGAGGTGTGTTGTAGGTCTCAGCAAAACTACCGAACAAACACAGGTGAAGCTCAGCAGAAATGAAGACATGGAGCGCCGGTTCGTCTTCCAGATTACATTTTATAATCAGCTTCACATAAAGTTTGAGTTTCTTTCAGCCCACTGCGGTGACGTAGTTGTACGTCCAGCTGTTTTAGGCGGTGCTTTTACAGAAAACACACATTTCTAGTCTTAGAGTTTATATATTTACCGCTAAGACAGGACACAAACACAGCTCAGTATCATTATTCACTATCACTTTAGATTAGAATCTACCTTTAGACCTAGAAAACTAGCGTCAGGTGATTTTCACCCATGTGACTGTGGTCATGTGATTTTCACTGTGATGCCTTTGTCTGAGTTGCGTGGGTCCTTGAGTAGCTTCATGCTGACGTCAAAGAAGGTAGGCGTGTTTCCCTGCTCCCATCCCTGTTTTTTTCAATGCATATATAATATCTCTCTGTCACAGCTGTCGGTGATGATGCAGGGAGACTGTGCCTTCACCGGAAAAGTTCACATCGCATTTCGTTTTATGAGACGTTGTATAGGATAAACAACAGAGGAGAGCTTCAATTTGCCATGTGTTGCTGTACTTTAATATACTTTGATGAGAAGTATTTTTTATCGGGGAAAATACACCCAATATTAGTCATGGTGTTGCTAATTGCTACGTTAGTGTTCTAGAGTTAGCAGGACAGAATATAACCTTAAGGTTCTGATTTAACAAATGCAGCTCGGTACCTTTTAATTCAAGGGATTGAAGTGTCTGAACCCCCAAACAATTTCTGGGCATTTTTTTCTTTGCTCCTGTCACATTTTTCTTCACTGTGTTTTCACTGCAATATAAAATGTTGCATCTCTCTGGATGACGAGACATAGAGAGGACTCGGAAATGCCCAGAGGTGTTACCAGTCCTGGATTTCGTATTTAAAAGTTGAACATCTTTCTGTTCTCGTAGGTTCTGGCTCTGATGAGTGGTTTTGTTAAAGATCCCATCTACCCCTTTTCCACCAAGCTGGTTCCAGGTCTAGTTCAGAGCCAGATCCTGACCTAGCTCCACTTCTTTGTGTTTCCACCACCTAAGCACCGACTCCAGGTTCTAAAAACTGGAGCTCAGCAAGCACCAACTCTTTGCTGGTCCAGAGCTAAGCACCGAGTACGTCAGGGGCTGGGGGCGGGGTTATGGTGACCAACCATCAACGGTGGAAAGGGACACACAAGCGCTAATTAGTGTCCTTGTTCTCCAGGACGTCCCTGGTCCCATCACACATGTATTGGAATGACTCCCGGGACACACGGAAGTTTACCACAAACTGTTGACCTGAAATCCGCTACAGTTGTGTCCCACCAGTAGCGTGATCACAGATGTGTCCAGGCAACAGGAGGACCTCCGCCTCACAATCAGCCTTAAGACCATCTATAGAGATAAACATAGATATTATCATCAACTTACTGCGTTTGTTTAACTGCTATGTAATGGATGCTAGTGTAGTGGTTTTACGGTGACCCAATGGTGTGGCTCCAACTTGGCTCCTTACCAATTATAACAGTCAAATTTATGAAATGTACCTTAAATAAGGTTTATACTGCGTCGCCTCGTAGCAACATCATCAAGCAGTGCCTGTGTTTTTTGCTTTGAGTGATGCTAACCACACCACGCTGGTCAGACGTGCACTTCGCTCCTGTTTTCTTTGCTTCTTAGAACAGCAGTGATGGTTAAGTCATGGCAACTATTTTGTTCATGTATGAAGTGATAGCAGCCACGCAACCGGGCTTGTGTAAGGTTGGAGCGTTTATTGAATAAACAACGAGCATATGAAATCCCAGCACTTGTGTGGACGTGAGTTACTGCCTGCCATTTTCCCTTCACTCTCCACGGCCTCAACCGAGCTATACAGACCCAAAACCACGACACAATGGAAGGGCAAACAGGTTCTTAGGAGGAACGACATTTGAACCAACTAAGCACCAGAACTAGCACCTGGTTCTTCTTGGTGGGAAAGGAGTATTGGAGGTCCAGATGGTTAAAAATCTAACTGTAGTCTATGATAGTATAATAGCCTACAAAGTGAAACAATGCAGTGGAGACAAATATAATGACCTGTCTGGATTTGCGTGTTGTAGTGAAGATTCAAACTTTGCTCAAAATACTGAAGTACCGGTTATGCTCATCAGGTCCGAACCTGAAAAAATACAGGTCAGCTCTGATAAGAAATGAAGACAGCGATCTCCTGACTTATCTCTCACACTGCCTCTGGGTGGAAGCTTCCCCCTCCAGGCAACCCGGGTGCAGGATCATGTAATGCCCTGCAGATCTGAAAATATGCCAAATAAATTAAAATAAATAGACAATCTTTGGGTCCACCACATATTTCGCTTTCTCTCCCCTCCTCCTCTTCTTTCCCTGCACCTCACACTGCCTCCATACACTCACCCACACACACACATATTTCCTTTTTATCCAAGCATTGCTCTCCTCTGACACAATAAAGCGAACTCAGGGTGTCGGGCTCCTCTCTGTCTTCTTAGCCCTGCCACTGTTCATCCATCTCTCCTGCCCGAAGCCGGGTCGGAGGGCAGGGAGAGTTCACAAGAGACGACTCCTCTGCCGGCGTGCACATGTACGCTATGATGTAATGCGATAGAAGGAGTGAGAGGAGAGTCTGGTAACTCTGCTTTACACCGGATCACTTCTTACAACTAGCTCCGAGAAGAAAGGCAAGAGGAGGAAGTGGAAGAAACACAAGGGCGAGCTGATCAGTCAGATGGCGAGATGAGAGGGAAGAGAAGGAAGGAGGAAAAAAGGGGGAAAAAAGAATCGGACCCACAAAGGGAAGAAAAAAACGCAGACATTCAGGCGAAAGGGGAAACGGAAACAATGGATGTAATAGGGGAAAACAAGCTGGTAGCAGCGAGGGGATGAAAAGTGCTAAAGCAGCAGCCAGACAGCCTCAGTCTGAGATTAGAGAGGAAGCAGGAGACGAGAAGGAGGCCAAAGAAAATGGGAAAGGGAAGTGCCGAGCCATTTATTTTTCTTCTTCCCCTCTTTAATTCATCCTCTTGCTCCTCTTATCACACATCAGGACTGTGGGCTGCAAACACACACACGCACACACACACACACACACGCACACACACACACACACACACACACACACACACACACACACACACTCTTGAATGGCAGATTGGAGAGTCGAGCCGAAAACGCAGCTCCGTTCCTCAAAGAGAGAATTTGCCTGAGAGCGTCTGCTGATCTCAGATACTCCCTCCACCAACTTAACTGCTAACACGGTGTACTCCGTCACCGGGAGTCTCCGACAGCGGGAAAAATTTAACGGGATCACATTTCAAAAGTGTTGTCCTCGTGTCTAACTCCAGTCTCTAAAGTGAGGCAATTTGTAATTACAGAACGAGAAATAACACAATCTCCTTTCTTCAAATGAAAAAGTTGGAATCGTAAAGTAGAAATGCACTCTGGGGATTTTCTATTTCCATCTCTCTCCTCACAGCTGCACCAGACTTACTAGCTGGCTGGCACAGATTTAGGCCTTAGGTCATGTCAGAGTCTGAGCTGTCTCACACACACACACACACTTTGTACAAGCGGTTGTTGTGTAGCACTGAGACAGCCGAACACTCGAACAGTATCATTTTACTTTCATGTCTGCGGTGTATTGTGGTTTAATGAGAATGAAAACTCTGTGTTTTGATTGCATTGAGCGTTTAAAAGCCCAACCAGGGACCAGAGCTGAAAATTAGCTGCACACTCTCTGTGAAGCACATCAGCCTCATTCTTTGTACTGGAAAAGCTGAATGAATGAACTTGGAATGCATCTCTAAAGTAACATTCTACTATATCTCATAGTGTAAGAGTCACTTGAGGCCACAGTCAAGGCTGCTAACTTTCTCTTGTAACTGCTTTCGCTCTTCTCTTTGGGGTTTTTAATAGCTTCACTGATCCATTCTGTAGCGTAAACAAATGCAAACAGGAACTGAAATGAACTGACAACAAAAATAAACAGCAAGTGAGGATTCACACAAGACAATGGTCCCACTATGGAGCGCATGAAGAGGTCGACGTTGCAACTGCGACGTCACTTGTTGGTTTGTGAACAACAATTTGGAAGCCTTGAGTAGTGAATCTGTTTGAGAGCTAAAGGATACTATTCTAGGTAGCCCTGCCCTAAAATATACCCTCTTTTATCTGTTTTACTCTAACATAATTTACCAAACTGGCACTTGGAGGCTTCCTCCATCTCTTATATAGAGTCAATGGCCGTGTATCTGGTGCATTATATAGGGTTTTCACCATTCTGTAGTGCTGTCCAAATGTTAAGTTACAAATGCTGAGATGAAATTTATACAACCAAATAAACATCGTCCCACAACAAACACACTCCATCATGCAGACGGAAATCCTAAATGTCACTAGATGAAAATGCACCCCACCACATGACAACAACACCAACCAATCAGGAACATGTGGAGGAACATGACAATGGTCCAACATGTTGATGTGACCTCCAGACTTCCTACAGCCCATTCTGATCAAGCATCAACAGGATGCAGTGGAACCAGTTGGATTGACAGAGGCCCCACTGCACAAGACAGAGTACCCAAAGGATCCAGTGGTTCCAGACCCCATAGGACACCCTGAGAGGTCTTCTGGTCCAATGGTTCAGAGCATTTTAAGGAGGACCAACACAGTATTAGGCAGGTGGTCATGATGTTATGCCTGATCGGTGTATTTATATATATACATATAAATGATTACTCATACACAGAACTGAGACTCCAGTCTCATGAGTGAAAGTCTTGCGGTTAAATCCAACACCAACCTTCTAACCCTCCAGTGTGGTTTCTCTTTTAATGTGCAAAGCAAAAAAACTTGTGAGCCACACGATGTGGATCCAGACCAACAGAAATCAAGCAGGCAGCTTACAAGTTTACAGACTTTTGATCAAAATAGCTCGAACACATCTTGTGTGAGACTGCGTCGTCTCTGGTTTGCCTGAACGAGACGCTGTGATGTTTTTCATTATAGTGGTAAAATGGAGCAGCGATCCAGTGAGTGGACATCTGCCTGGGCTGCATCTTGTCCCACTGTGTGCGTGAACATGTGGAGTAGAAACTCTAATGTACAGTTCACGTCTGAGAAAACAAGGTTTGCTCATTTGTTTGTCTTGTGTCGGAGTGAAGTTTTACTAAAAGTGGAGAACAGTCGCTGCCAGTGAGCGAGAATAAATCATCCAGCTATGCCCACGTATGTCCCTCCGCCTTAATCCTCGCTTCGGATCTGTTTGGAGTTTTCTGACTGTGTACATTCCGCATTCTCAAGCTCGGCCACTTTTTCAAAGAAATCTTCCCGTCTCTGAGATATAATGCCCTTCAGAAAACTGACTGTCACGCTGTTATTGTGGACGTCAGCTGGGGAGCCGTAGTGAGTTGTGGCCTTGTTTTCTTTTCTGCTCAGTAAAACGCATTTGATAGGTTTACTCACATTTTAGGGAATCAACCATCTTCATTCTGGGGAAGACAGATAGCAAAAACTGGTCCAACACTCGTTACAAAAGCCTCCTCTAAAGATGAGTGGTATTGACGTGAGGTGCATGCATTTTTAATAACCAGTCACATCTCCTTCACTGCCTGTTCCAAAGATATTAATCTTTCATCCAGCGCTCCTCACTCTACAAATTTACCTCCTGGATCATCAATGCACTATGTGTCAAAGGATTCTCCTTCTCTTAGATTTTTCTATTGTAATGGAGACATCAAACAGGTACGGTATGGGATGTCTTTGTTGCTGTAGAACCTCGGTGTTGTCTGCTTGTTAAACTGCTGGATGACTCCTCATGTAAAGGACGGCTGGTTTTAATTTGGAAGCCACTGAGGACCGCTGCTGTCAAAGGTAAATATGAAATGCCACCTCTCTCCAAAAAAGTGCCTACTCATCTTGTAATGATGCCTTCCATGGGTCTCATTAGAGAGAACCTGGCAGTGAAATGCAAACATCTAGAACATAAACACCTATGTTGTACCGCTCTAATTATTCGCTGATAGTTTAGAAACCCGAGCTGCAGTCTGAGATTCATACTAATTGCCCTGACTGACAATACCCCTGGGGTCAGTTTTAATTTGGGGCTGTTAGAGGTAAAACAGCAGGAGCATTGTGAGACACACACACACACAGAAACATGTGGACACACACACATACACCGACGCCTCAGAGTCATTCTGGAAACACAAAGGGCGGGTATGAATATGTAGATTTCTGTTTTCATCAGCGTGACAATCTGCCGAGGCTCAAGGCTCGGGCTAAGCTGTGCAGCGGCGACTTCACCCCACACCGTAGAGGACGTGACAGAATCCATCTGGGTTGTATTCTTTGGAAGGTGAGGAGAGCGCAGATAGATTTAAAAGGGTATTAATGATTTTCTCCACAGCACAAATGCACGACTTAATTGCGTCCTGACTTTTCTAATGTTTCGTGCCACTGCAAAGTTTGACATTTGCAGTGAAAAAATGTCTCAACAGATATTGGATAGGTTCCCAGATATCGGTCTAGAAATCACTCTGGTGATCCTTATGTGTTAATTAGTCTTGTACGTGTCCAAAAGGCAGTCAGTTTTGAGATTTCCAGTTTCAAGTTTGCCATGTTATTATTGTTATTTTGAACTTATATGATCATTAAAACTGATTAAAAGCACAATAAATAGGATGCTAAAAAGGTAACGAGTCTAAAATTGACGTTTGGTTAAAATGTAATGCTGTTTATTACGAGGTTTATTTGATGGAGAAGGTAACAAGTCACATGACCACAGTTTGTTGAGCGTCACTCCTGTAGGATCATCAGTCAGATGCAACCAAAAATAACTATTCTGCACAGTCTGGGAGGCTCACACAGTAATTATGACTTTTAAGATTTATTTGTTTCACGTTTGTTTGTTTGCAACTTTAGCCAAGGTGCCTTTGTAAGGACGGTTTATGCACTGTTGTCGCAAGGTAGCATGTTGGACCCGTCTAACGACTAAATCTAGCTTGAAAGACTTGTTCTGAGTCTGTCTAATTAGAGACACTTATTTTGGGAAACTCTGTGGATTTGAAATACACCGATCAGTCACAGCATTCTAACCAATGACAGGTGAAGTGAATAACATGGTTCATATTGGTACTATGTGGTGTTCTGATGGAAAACCTTGACCAGACTTAGACATTTGGGATTTCCCTCATGCTAATAGAAATCCCAAATGTCACTGGATGAAAATGCCCCCCACCACATGGAAACAACACCAACCAATCAGGAACATGTGGAGGAACATGACAATGGTCCAACATGTTGATGTGACCTCCAGACTTCCTACAGCCCATTCTGATCAAGCATCAACAGGATGCAGTGGAACCAGTTGGATTGACAGAGGCCCCACTGCACAAGCCAGAGTACCCAAAGGATCCACTGGTTCCAGACCCCATAGGACACCCTGAGAGGTCCTCTGGTCCATGATTCCCAATGGTTCAGAGCATTTTGGACCACATAAGGGGGACCAACACGATATTAGGCAGGTGGTTATAATGTTATGCCTGATTGGTGTATGTTGTATGTCCTTTGATGATGTAGTTTTGAAGGTATCCACTGACTAGAGGGGAAAATAAATGTTAAAACACGTCTCTATGATGTGTGGCCTTAATTATATCAGACTGGAGTAGCTACAAGTCTTATCATTATACTTTCATTTGGTCCAATATCCTGGCTTTTGACATTTGGTTTAATACCAGAGACATAATAAAGGAGGGACTTAAAGAACACATATGTTGCATATTTATATGTATATAATTATATTTTGGGGCTCAGCTAGAATGTTTGCATGCTTTAATTTTCAAAAAACACAATTTTTTTCCCATTGCTGCAAAACTTCTATCACCTTTATTTTCAAATTCTTCATTTCAGCTCCTGTCTCTTTAAGGCCCTGAAAAGCCCAGTCTGCTCTGAATGATCAGGTGAGATAAGGTATGGAACCTCAGATCGACTAGAACAGAGATGTACCTCTTGGTAATATTAGCGCACTGTGAGAAAGCTGCTCATCGTTTCTCTGAGGGCTTGTCAAACTAGCCGCTAGGTGGCTGCTATGCCAACATCTTACACAGTGACTTAAACAAGTGACGGAAGAAATGCCTGGACTTTGAATGGAGTGTTTCAGGGAGAGAATAACTACATTTCACATGCACAGAACACTGCCATAAAACACACTAAACACACTAAGGGAAAACCCAAGAAAGCAATTCAGGCTTTTTAAAGAATGATATATAGATAAATAAAGAATTCTACATCACCAAAAACTGGCAGTTGTATGACACATATCTTCTGTCCCTGTTTATTTACAAAGCAGTAGAAATAACTGCCTTGTGTCATTACCAAGACTTCCTTATAGGGACTTTGTTGTCATTTATTAGCAAACGAAAACATGTCAACTCTTTAGAAATTAATGTACGCTTGCTAAATATCAGCAGTTTGTATTTTCATTGAGCTGCTGACAAAAGCAATCAGGTAAAAGTCATGATAAGCTGTCAGACTTTTCCACCTGTACGTTGTTGTTATGAATGAAATCTGATTTTAGACGCCCTGACGGTTACTTAGGCAACGTTCTTGGATTCTAAAGAGGGGAACGTGCCACAAAAGAGCATTTCTGCTAATGTAAATGTTCCTTTATGACATTATTAGTTATATATAGATGGGAAATGTAACAATGTCACGCCGTACTGTGATCGTGAATGGCTTATTAATTTCATTTCAGCAACCTTGGTAAAGCTGTGGAGGGCAAGCTCCCCCTGATGTCATTGTAACAGCGTTGTTGACTGTTTCTGTGTTCGAACTCAAACACAGAAACATGAAGCTTTTTCTTTCCCAACACTGTGTTTTCTCAAACTGCTCGTCTCAGGCTTCTAGGCTGTAAGATTGACTGTATAAAGCTTTCTGTCAAAGGGTCTATTGTGGAGCGAGAGACAAACTGTACTACTGCAAATAAAACTGATAACCATCCTGTCAAATGAAGAGAAGAGCCTCGACAGCGGCTCATCCCATTATTAGTTTTTCTTCTGTGTGTGTGTCCACATGTGTGCGTTTCTATGTGGACAGCAGGGAGATGAGGAGACAAGATATGTGATGGACTGTAATAGTCTGAAAAGTTTTGATTGTATTGGACTCGCTGAGAGAAGAAGTTGGTGACAATGTAGTTTCCTGTTATTGAAAGGACTGAAAGGCTTTTGGAAAAAATCGAAAAACAAAGTGACACATTGGCCGAGCCGTGGCAGTGAGCGCTGGCATCGGGACTGGCAGCCTTCCAGGGCGTCACTACAAAGGAGTTCAGAGGAAGGAGAAGCATCATGTGGTCGGGGAAGAGGTGCAGCCGGGTTAGCAAGATGCTGGGGAAGCAGCAGCAGGGTGGCTGGACGTGATCTGAGCAAACCGCTGATTCCAAGATCACTAGTTTAGAGAAGGCTGAGTCATGCTGGATCGTCCTCCCAAGCCTGTCCAGGCTTTTTCCACCGGGGTCTGGCAGAAACACTGTGAGAGCACACAAGCCCTGGAGCACGTCTCCACTGGTTGTCCCAAGGATCTGAGGAAGTGACGCACATTCATGACTAGGTGCCGAATGGTGGTTGCCATCTGAGCAGCGACCCAATAAGAAGTACTCTATCTATCTATCTGTCTGTCTGTCTGTCTGTCTGTCTGTCTGTCTTTCGGACAGGCAGCTGAAGACTGATCTTGGTTCCCAGTCACAACAAGGCAAGTGGCCCTGCTGCAACACACTCTGTGCAGAGAAGACCAGATGGAGAAGACTTAGCAGGCAAGTACCGAAGCCAAGCCCTGCAATGTGTGCTGATTGAGGTCTGATTGAGGACTCCACAGGAAGACAACCACCAATAAGGCTGTAAATAAATGCACGATGACTGCAGATCAAAGACAGAGACCTGATCCACCATGGATGGGTCACTTGGATGAAGGTGTCTTGTGTCCAAAGACCCGAAACACCAGATGTCAACTAGCTTGTTCTTTTTTGTTTTTGTTTACTTGGCGGCTTCAGAAGCAAGCTGTGAGCACAACACCGATGCATCACCTGCTAGCTGCTTTTATGCCCATCCAGCAGTGACGGACCAACATTATCACATGTTTGCAGACATGAGACTATCCATCAGACGCCCCGGTCTCTGTCGCTTTCCCTGTTTTTCTATTGTTTTCCGTTTGTGTGTCTTGGAACTAGACCACAAATATGTTAGGAATAATGTTTACTGAAGTAACAGATGTGTGAGAAGCAGGCTCATTATCACCTAGAATTCTATACAATCAGACAACCAGATGAGTCGCCCCCTGCTGGCGGTTAGAGAGAATGCAGGTTTATGTCACTTCTGCTACGTCCATTTCTTATATACAGTCTATTCTCCTCTGTAGATTTAGTCTCGTGCCTCCTCATGTCGCTGCATTGTTCCCCCGTGATGTCACTTTTAGATTTATCTGGTTTTTGTAGTCGGACTTGGTCTCATGGCACTTGTTATAGTCCTCCGTCCTGCCACCTTCTATTATCACCACCCGTGTGTTTTATTAAAGTTCTCTTTTCGTTTATCCGCCCTGCCTGTACCCTACACTCAGGTCCGTTCTCAAACTCTTCCTAACGCCGGATCAATGCAAGTCAAATATTCTGTCTCCTTCAGAGTAATTTTCAGCTACTGCCAACTCTTGTGGGAAATATCTTCTTCTTTAGCTGTTAAACGCTCCACTATGTTCATCAGCTAATCACTAAGTAGCTGAAAACAGTTGCCTGCTGCAGCGGAAAAAAACTTTCTGTCCACACCTCTGTGACTGTGTGTGTGTGTGTGTGTGTGTGTGTGTGTGTGTGTGCAGGTACTACCCATCAGTAGGCCTTTCCAGGAACAAGTGAGGACCTGTGATTGGTAGAGAAACACACAGCTGAGCCCTGCCGTCCAGAGCCACAGACCATAGCTAATTTGAACAGACAGATTACAGTTTTTTAACTGCAAGAAAGCACATCTTTTGTGCCTGAGTGTGTGTGTGTGTGTGTGTGTGTGTGTGTGTGTGTGTGTGTGTGTGTTTGTTTGACATTCCCACAGTAGCCTGTATTTAATACAACAACCACTAGGCCCATTAAATAGCCCCTGATCTCTGGCCATGGCATTTACTTCTCCCTCTCCATCCTTCCCTTCATCCCTCCAGCCAAACAACGCTCATGGCGACAACCGCCCTTTCATCCAGTGTATCTGTGCCTGTGTGTATTTGTGTGTGTGCATCTTTTCAACATAACTTTGAGCTAAAAAAGGCACAAAAAAACATTACGGCCAGGCTTCAAAGACAGGATTATCGCCGAGAACCGAGAGAGAGAGGAATTACCCTGACTGCTGTGTGTGTGTGTGCAGACACTGAAATCACATGTATGTCCACAGTAAGTGTGTATAGAATGTATGGATATCTGAAGAAACAGTGTTTTAAAGTGAGAAAAAGTGTATTTGATTGTCTGTTGCTGTGCTTGTATAATATGCAAGTTATTGTGTCTTGTGTTTGTAGTCTTTGCATGCTTTTACTGCACATAGTGGAGTCTGTGATTCCATTTGCCATCACTATTCTTTGTAGCTGTGTTGATTTGCATTAAAAAACACCACACAGCATGTTGCCAACTGCTGCTGTTTGCTCCTTTTTTCATGTATTCATTTTGAATTTAAGACCAAAGGCAAAACTTTCTTTCTTAAAGATCTTTTAAAACTATTTTCTTCACATCTTCTTTTACTTGTTTCATTTAATGACCTTAATTTCTCTTAACCTTAAAATCAGACAGCAGTCTGGTAAAGTTGTTGCTGCACTGCAAAAAGTGCCCATCTTAAGAAATTATTTAGACTAGACCGTAGTAACACCAAGACATCCCTTAAATAATGGATTTTCTTGATGCAAAATGAAATTCATTTAGCTTTTTCTGGTATTATTCAAGATCCCGACTTTTTATGGGAAATGCGGTTCAGATCAGAGACATATAAATGTATCCAAAACCACAGGCGAGTGCCGCCACTTCTTTTGAGAAATCACAGATTGGAAGATTGAACATGAGCCAAACAAGTTAACAGTTTTTGCAGGGTTCAGCGGCTGCCACTGAGCTGCTGCCAGGGTCCTCATTTACCGCTGTTTATCACCAGCCTGCTAACGTTACGTCCTGTGGGACGATAAATGGCTGGACGCCAAAGAGCACATGAATCACCTTGTTAATGGCAGAACAACCCAGATTGCACATGGTTGCATGTGAAGCCGCTCGCAGCATGTGTTCGTCTTTCATCACATGTGCCGCTGCCCTCTGACAAATGCAGATTGCGTCTGCAGTTGTCTTGAGTGTTGTTTGTGTTGCTGTTGTTGTTGCATCACTCAGATACTTGTCTTTGCATTACTTGGGGCCTTATTAGGGCCATGACTGCTTTCTGATGTGCTTGGAGGCGTATTGGCTGAGTCAAGGTGCTCTTAGTAAAGTGTTGTTGATCACAGCAGCTAAACTTGACAGGGTAATTCCTCAGGGAGGGAAGGAGAGAGCGATGGGGAGGGAAAGAGGGTAAGAAATGGGAAAAAAAGAGGAAAAACAGCAGAGTAGAAAGGTAAGCAAGGAGAGATGAGGAACCCAGACACTATGACAAGCACAAATGGAGAAAAATTAAGCATGCAGACACACATTTAGAGGTAAGCAGGAACACACAGTCAAGTAATCACATACAAACAAGCACATCTGTGAACATGGAGACACACACGCCTTGTACAAACGGAGGTAATCTCACACGGACAAGTGCATCTCCATTTCTGGATGCACAAACATTGCACAGCGAAACCTTCCCTGAAATCTCGCCACACAAACAGATATGACGAAGGCTAACCTTGCCAGCCAGGTTTGCAGACGGGCTTGATGTCAATGCGAACGGGGACGCTGTGCAGGGCTCTCTTCTGGCCGCAGTCCCACGCCGTCACCTGGATCTCGTACTGCTGCTGCCGGTCGTAGCTCAGCTTCTCCGTGTTCCGGATGTTGCCTGTCGCGGAGGAAATGTCAAGGTCAGTTTCGACCCAAATAGCTTTTTAAAGCAACTCATTAAAATGCATTGTAGAGCCCAGTCCACCTATTGTGTCTCCTAATGAAAAACATTTTGTGCCACACAGTTCGGCACATCGACGGCCACAAATTGCGATGTTTGAAGACCCCAACAGCTAAAAACCAGCGAGCACTATGTGAGTAAACACGATGCTTTCCTATTGTCTGGTTGGGGAAGTGTTAAAGTTAGTTAATCATCACTGGTGAGTCCAACTTTCTCTTTCTGTGCAGTTTGCTTCTGTGTTTATCATTCAGCTTCAGCATATTTCCAGCGTGCCAAGATTTCCCATTAGTGAAAAAGCCGAACACCTGAAAATAATTTAGACAATTACCGTTAATACGAGGCAGCTCATTAGGGAGGACTGGACGTTCTTGTTTCGGTCAACGGGCCTTTTTCTCACCGAAGACATTTCTGATTATTCACATCAGGAGACGCACAGGTGTAAACAAAACTGACGATGGCCGGATTCCATTTAGCTGCTTCGGTTTCAGGATTCAGAGCTAATCGTAGCTCCTACCTGACAGACCTCCACGCAAAAACATGCATGACTCCCACAGATAGATTTGAAACGATAAATGCAACATCACTTAACCGTGGGGGTGATGGGAGAGCCTGCTGGGTGCATTGCATGGCTAGTCTGACCATCATATTGGGGGGAGAAAAAGGAAAACCTCTGCGTTAATTTATCACAAAGTCAACTGTTTTAGCTACAAGGACCCTTCTCAAGACATATCAATCATAAAGCGACGCAGTGCTTAAATACAGACCATGATAGTGCGCGTGATGTTCTGACAGACCACAGCTGTAGTGGAGCTTCGTCCTACACAAAGCAAAAGTCATCTCCAATTCTGTTGAAGGCAACCCCCCTCAAGTCAGAAGCGTCCATGAATTTTACAAGACGCAGCATGACTTTACAGTACAAATGCCTCCTGGGGTCCCGCAAACCTCAGATTCATCTAAATAAAACACAAAAGCGGCACGAAAAGCACATCTTCAGGACAATTACTCCGACCTAAAAGACATATCTACTGCATATTTATATCTTCTCAAGAGGACTCGCATCAATCAAAGCCATCAGATAGAAAAACTGAAAAATATACTCTTCACAATACAACACATTAGCAAAAGGACAGAATGTTATAGAAGGTTTATCTTTCTATAAGATACAACAATCAGACATTTTCCTGTATGAAACCTTTTTTTATTTTACACAGGTGTGAAAAGTCTTTAGAAGTAGGTTAAGTTTGTTTAACAGCACGCTTCACAGGAAGGCCCTGAGATCCCTGCTCATTCCGAAAGGTGTGAGATTCAGCCATCCACTTTAATTCATGATTCACACAGGTAGCCTTCAAGGCACTTCCTTGCCACGAAAATCTGACCTTTTCTTAGCTCCAGTGTGCCGCTATGAAGTTGGAGGATGCTTCATGTGTGGAAAATGAAGGGCAACAGGTCTGACTTTGTTAACAGCAGAAAAGATGTTCCGCCATTCTGCCCCTCAAAGATCTGGCTGTCACACTGGTGTTTACTTCACCACAATGACCCTTGATAAAGTGCTTGACTCCAGTGGCAGTGAGGGTATAGTGCCCTTGATTTTGTGCTTATTTTCTGTAACATGGTGGAAAAAGAAAGTGTTGACACTGTGTTCACCAACCACACTGTCTGGGTGGGTTTAAATCACCACAAAGGAGACCAAGCAAGTGGTGTGTAGAACAGTAATGTCTGCTGTGTGGTGCTGGTCTCCTCTCTGTTAGTGTTTATTTATTAACCAGATATCATTGCATCAATATTCAAAAACAGTCGTCGAGGCCAAAGTCAAACTCTAGCAATCGACACAGCCTCCAGACTTGCAGACACAAAGGCTGGTCATGAAGGAAACGGTGACACTGCCGTCAGCAAAGTCGTTATAAAGACACCAGCGAAAGTCAGCCGCCTCAGTCTGAGCATCTGCTACCGCCGGCACACTCCCGCTGCCCGACTCTGCCAACACTTGGCCCTCAGCTTCTTCAACTACTGCCAGATGAGCTCGGTAAAATAAAAAAGAGCCTTTGCAGGTCCGCCCAAAAATGCAAAATACCTCAGAAAACTCAGTCACACAGTGAGGCAAAGTGGGTTTTGCAGCACGCTGATTTAAAAATAGGGAGCGGTTGGAATATTTTTGCAAAAATGACCCCATGTTTTGCGATGCCTGCGTCAATTTTAAGTCAATTAACAATGCATGCCTTTGCTGTTACCATGGGAGGATGTAAAGAAATGTTTATTTACATGCTATGACAGCTTAATCCAAATAAGACCAGCTGTAAATGCACATAAACTGGACAATAATCAGTTTTCAGTGCATAATGATCACTTTAAGGTGTCCACCGTAGCACACCTACGCTAATTTAAGCCATTTTGTTCCGAATTTTGATCGGAGAGACACTCGCAGAATATTTCAGCAATGATTCATTTTTAAAAGCATTGTTGAAATTCGACACAAAGCCTTAATCTACCATTTAATTCAGTGTTGAATCCGGAATAAGGCTGCCGGCTCAGAGCTTTCCTCACAAGCATCTTTGTCCGGCGGTAAAAGTGAAGCCATGATGAAATGTATCCAGCGAAACATTTTACTCTGCAATAAACAGCGTAAAACCCGAATCTGTGTGGTGAAAGTGGCAAACAGACCAGAGTTTCTCAATCATCAGCGGTCCGAAGGCTGCCGTTATGGAGTTGTAAAATGGCTTTTACAGCTAAATGAGCTCCATTTCACTGTAGTCATAAGCAATGTGCAACAGATATTTTTTCATATTCATCGCCACTCTTCTAAATTTATTCTTAATGGATCTGTTCTTCAGCCTGATGCCTGGAAAAAAAAGTGTTTAAATGACTTCAGAGTTTAGCATCAACTACACAAGTATGCAAGTTAAGTGTACTTGCTTATATTCTGCCTTGGGGAAAGTAAATAACAGGAGTTCTGAGTGTGTTGCTGGCTTTCTGCTTACACAGTGCATGTGTGTTTGCTTAAAGTAGTAATGGGTATTGCATTTTAAACCATCATTATATGTCATTGTCAGATTAACTGTGATGCCTTAATATAATCAGTGTAACAAATGAGTTCATGGCAGAGATGACAGGTAGCCTCGATCTCTCAAAGTGCTTTGATTAGCTGCTAATGTTTCTCAAAATTAAGATCGCGTTTTCATTAAATCCCTGTTGCTTCCTGGTGCAGAAACGATGCCGCTACTTGTCCCCCCCCTGTTCACCTCCTTTTCTGCAGTTAATAAACACCCCACCCCTTCCACCAACCCCTATTAGCCTTTAATGGTAGCATCACCCGCTACAAAAGGGATTGCAGTTGTTCTGGAAGTTCTTACGCTTTGTTTATCAGCTCTGACACGAGTCATAGCAAGGTCCTCATTAGCTGTAATGACTGATGATTGCTGTAGAATCAAATATCACTAAGTGTTTTATTATATCCACTGAAATACATGAACTGGAATCAGGAAAAGTCACTGGGGTTATATCAGCTTTGGCTTAGAGAGTATAAATCTTAGATAGCCTTGTGTTACAACTGGGGGAGTGAAGCTTGGAAGATATACACTATATTGCCAAAAGTATTGGGACACCCCTCCCAATAATTGAATTCAGGTGTTCCAATCACTTCCACTTCCATGGCGACGGGTGTATAAAGCCAAGCACCTAGGCACGCAGACTTCTTTGACAAACATTTGTGAAAGAATGGGTCGCTCTCAGGAGCTCAGTGGATTCAAGCGTGGTACCGTGATAGGTTGCCACCTGTGCAATAAGTCCAAGACCTCCAAACTTGGTGTGGCCTTCAGATTAGCTCCAGAACAGTTCGTAGAAAGCTTCATGGAATGGCTTGGCCCGTTAGTTCCAGTGAAAGGAACTCTTAATGCTTCAGCAGACCAAGACATTTTGGACAATTTCATGCTCCCAACTTTGTGGGAACAGTTTGGGGATGGCCCCTTCCTGTTCCAACATGACTCCTCACCATGCACATAGCAAGACAACTCAACTCAATAAAGACATGGATGAGCCAGTCTGGTGTGGAGGAACTTGACTGGCCTGCACAGAGTCCTGACCTCAACCTGACAGAAAACCTTTGGGATGAAGTAGGGTGCAGACTGAGAGCCAGGCCTTCTGGTCCAACATCAGTGCCTGACCTCACAAAGGTGCTTTTGGAAGATGGTCAAAGATTCCCAGAAGAGTTGAGGCCATTATAGCTGCAAAGGGTGAAACAACTCCATATTAAACCCTACAGATTAAGAATGGGACGTCATTAGAGCTCATGTGCTTCTAAAGGCAGACGTCCCAATACTTCTGGCAATATAGTGTATTTGTCACTAATGAGTTGCATTATGGGAAAAGTGTTCCCAAAGATCCTTTTTACAACTACGTTTGCTTACAGGTGTTGGGAAGTGCTTCTGCATATGTGTAAAAAGTTGTTCAATGCCTGTCGTGTCTCCAAATTGGAGTGAACAATCTGATAAACTGCCTCCAGTGACATGAGTTGGAGCCAGATGAGTCTAAAAACTACAAGTTTGAAAAGAGAAGTAAGTTGAGCACATCTCTGAGGCTCACTCCTCATCTGTACTTAAAGTTAGTCCCTCAAGGCTACATTAGCCTCCACTAACATAATACACCCAAATGTTTGATCGGCATGTCTGCAGTGGAGCCGCATTGTGTGTAAGATTCTGTAATTCTAAGTTTTGTCAGGGGAGAAGAATGTGTTGTATAAAAGACAATATCTCTCCTTCTGCTGCATCAATTTTAATCTTTTTTTAATTGTCCATTGTGAGTCAGACAATTATATAGAGTACAACAGGGACAGACTGGGGCATAAAAACAAGCCAGGAGTTTGATCCGCGGCTGCAGCCTCTAATTCTTACGCAAACCACTTGCGGAGCATCACAAATCCCAATTATATCAGACTGGTGTGGTATTCCACTCAGGATATGTTGTATTTCTTCCTTTGTTTCACATTGAAAAGCAGTACTCACTCAAATAGAGCCTACTGTTCAAATATGGCCTCATCCTAAAGAATTACATTTGAACAGATGAAGTCTTTTGAAACCTGGTTCTTCTACTTTTGGGTTTTGGGTTGATGTAGAATTCACAGAAAAAAAAACAATGTAGGTGAACTGACACCTGCACGAGTTGTACTACTACATCAATCCAGTCCACAAAATTCAGCTTTGTAATTCCTTACAGTTTTGTTTTTTAGAACCTTGGTCCCATCTGGTGAACCAGCCTGTGTCTCCACCAGTATAGAGCGGAACCACCAGTGTGATCAAGAATGCATTGTCAACGGAAGTCATTGCACAATCTCTCCTTCCAACCTGTAGAACATGACACGCTCACTGCTGGTGTCACAGTTTGCAATTCAGATCAAGAAAAAACAATTATTTATTGTTTCCAGCCGGGAGTCGATTTATTTTCAGTTGAAACGCTCCGAACAGATCGCAATTAGCTGCGTGAACTGGAACGGAAGATGTTTATTGTTGGTGGAAAACAGGTACGGTTGGTAACCACGACCCATTTTCCAATCCAGCGTCTGTTCTCGGTGCATGAAGGGAGTTCTTGTAGTCCTAATGTGTCTGTTAATATTTGATGAGTCTCCCACTACAGACGGATGACAATGCGATACACTGGGCAGGTCTGGGCGGGGAGGGGGGGACACCCTGATGGAGAACACTTGCAGGGTGTAAAGTGTATTGAAAGGAAATGCTATTGGCCATTACAGGCTGTGAGTTGATTTGTATTTGGATGCTTCGAAGGGTTTTTGCATCGTAGGGAGAGAGGCGCCGGCGCAGGACGAGCTGAATGTTGACAACGTGCGATATTTGAATTCGAGTGTGCGAGCAGGAGAGTTGGCTGTAATTCATATGAGGACGGCATTGTTCGCTCTCCCCGTCCTCCTCATCACTCATTCTTCCCTCGGTTAGAAGGCCTTCCCTCCTCCTCCTCCCCTTCCCTCCCCCTCCGACCGAATCTCCCATTCTCTCTCAGTGAGTGCACATCATTGTCTCGATGTTTTGCAGCCTCATCCCATTTCACTGTTTGCTGCCTCATCTGTTGTGCGGCTCTCCCTCTTATTTCGCTACACACACACACACACACACACACACAAGCATGCACACACACTTGCACTCTCACACCTTTCTGCATGACGGAGGTTCCTATTCCTGCTCCTTCAATTACTACATCAACTTATCCGTGTCAGCAGCCTGTGCGTGCTGTGACTGCTGGTAAGGGTGGCCAGCTAGTAAATGACTGCTTTACCCTCCATCTCACACTCTCTATTTGCCTCTCTATCAAAGCCACGTAAACACACACACAAGCAGACCACCGCTGCATCTGTCTCTGTGAATTCCTTCCATTACCCCTTTGTAATTACTATCCGCTACAGAGCACTCCTTACCTAACTCTGCTCAGCCCCCTTTGTCTTTGTTTAAAGGACAGTGCTGGCATTAATCTTACTTTTTCTTCTGATTGTTATTAAATACTAGAAAAACAAAAAGTGTTTCATCTACTAACTCTTTCCAACTTTCCCTAAATAGCAGGTACTCTATGTGCATATGTCTATGCACTAAATGCTCATATAGGAGAACGTAAAGTAGTTTTTCGGGACTACCTTTCTGGTTTTACACATCAGGTATGATAATGAGTATTTGTGTTACCAAGAGGCTGTATGTGGACATGACTCAAAATGAAATACAGTGGTGATGCCCTTAGTAATGACGGATCTTGTCATACAGTGCAAGGATGAGGCTGACAGAGGTATGTTACCTAGGGATGTCCCAGCCAAGTTTTTTCTTGTCAATATCCAGTCCCAACCTGACCCCATTTTCTTAAATTACACACATTTCAAGCCTGGCTGAACAACACTGCTGTTAAAACTGTAGCGACCCCAGGAGGAGGCAGTGTTGTGTTGCATTGAGAGGGCTCATCGGGAAAAGGGGCACCATGACAAAGTTATCTGTGATGCTTACAGACAGTCGGACGGCACACGTGTTAAACCAAGCTGGGGGCAACATGGATAGCGATCTTAGTCCCAGTGGTACATGGAACAGCAGTCTTTGCAGCCTTTATTGTGTGGTCATGGCTTAAAATAGCAATATCACCACAGTATAAATGTCCAGTAGACCAGGGTCTGCAACTTTTTTTGCACCACAGACCGGTTCCAAGCACAACGATTTTCTACGGACCAGTCATCACGGTCATAACAAATAATAATGTTTTTTTTATTTTAAAAAAGTGTCCTCAACAAATAAAATTACGTTTTATGGCTAAATATGTATTTATTTTCAAGTCTCTCCCTCTTTTCGAAGACACTCTCCAGAGACGTTTGTTTTTTATTAACAGATCGACGAGTCAAGTGCGGGAAACGAGCACAGACGGAAGTGACAGGAAGACGATCTAGTCATTTTTCAAAATAAAACACCCTGCTGACTCCGCCGGAAATAAAATAAAAAGTTTTTATTCTTTCTGTGCGGCCCAGTACCAAATAACCCATGACCCGGTACCGGTCTGTGGCCCGGTGATTGGAGACTGCAGCAGTAGACAATATTGATAATACAAATTCATCAAATAATGATTCATAATGTGGTATTTATTAAGAATATTTTGCAAATTTATGACACCTGGGTTACAGTGGATGTGAAAAAAGGGACTTGACTTAGGTTCATACTAATGTCAAACCTGCAATCTTCCTATCAGCCAGCAGGGGGCGACTGCTCTGGTTGCAAAAACTTGTATCACAATCTATGAGAAAGTGAACATACTTCTCTCTTCATCTGTTACTTCAGTAAACATTTTCCTCACGTCTTTATGGTCCAACTCGCTAGTTTTAAGACTTACTGAACACAGCATGATGCTCACTTTGTCAATTTTGCTCCCATTTAGAGTCAAATGGACGAAAAGCACAGCATCTTTTAAAAAGGAGCTACCTTGTGGTTGAGAAGTTGCTATTATTTCACTGTGTATAATGTTCTTGGGTTCTCCAGTCAGATGTGATGTCATGGTTACTACGTCCATCCACATCCTTCTAGCTCTGATGAACCCCTGAGTTTTTTCTCTAGCATCATCATGAAAGTGGCATCAATGGTTTTAAGTACATCTGGACATCTGTAAGATTCACGCCCACTTCAGAATAAACTGCTGTAACTTTGGTTTTATCTTAATTTTTGCCCTAGCAACATCATTAGGTCAATTAAACTGTCCTGTTCTTTGGTTTATGACAAAATATCCACAAATCTAACAACATTCCCGGCAATCTTAGGACTTTTAAGTCATAATGTTAGCATGCTAAGCTCTTAAACTAAGATAACAAACATAGCAGCTTCAACATTTTATCTTCTAAATGTCAGCCTGTTAGCATTGTCACTGAGAGTATGTTAGTATGCTGATGGTAATATTCAGGTCAAAACCACACAGTGCCAACGTAGAGTCTCACAGAGCTGCCAGCATAGTTGGAGACTTGAATGCTGAAATGCAGTGCAGCATCCCTTTGGCACGGCGTGGCGTTACTCCTTAACATGAATACTGAACGTACCCACGACCGTTATCAGCCTATTAAACAGCCATTATAAGCTGTTATCACACCCGCAGATATCAGCAGTAGGTGGCCTCTTCCACCTCCTCGTAGGCTCAGTAGTCCGTTATGACCTTATTCAATGCTGCACCTTCATCGCCCCATTTAATGGTGGTGGTTTCCACTTAGAAAGAGCAATAACAATCTGACTTTGGAGGCTGTAGCTAAAAGTCAATGGACTTACAGCCAGGAGACTTGAATTCAAGTTCTGTCTTGCACCATTATAAGAGTGTTTTTGACTTAGGTCTCGTTTACAGCTTGGTTTACACTCACTGTTCACTTGTGTTTTCAGTCATCATTTGGTTAGGCATCAAAACTTCTTGGTTAGGTTTAGAAATGATCATTACTTAGGTTGAAACCCACCCCTCTGCTACGTCTAACACGTGTTACAAAGCTCCATTTTGCAGGTTTCCAGGGTGATGAGTGGGTTGCGTGTCTGATTTAGCTTTATTTATCAGTGATCACAATGGATGCTGTGTCTGGCCTATGAGTATGTGCAGGAGGCTGCCAACTGGCAACACCTACGGCCATTCGAACTACTGATAAAGGGCATTTAATTGGTTGATCGCTTCCATCCATCCATCCATCCATTATCTATACACCGCTTAATCCTCTGCAGGGTCGCGGGGGTGCTGGAGTCTATCCCAGCCGACTCAGGCGAAGGCAGGGAACACCCTGGACAGGTCGCCAGCCAATCACAGGGCTACATATAGACATACAACCAAGCACACTCTCATTCACACCTATACAATTTAGAATCATCAGTTAACCTCAGCATGTTATTGGACTGTGGGAGGAAGCTGGAGTACCTGGTGAAAACCCACACTGCACAGGGAGAACATGCAAACTCCACACAGAAAGATCCCAGGCGTCCTAACCGGGATGCGAACCGGGGATCTTCTAGCTGTGAGGCGACGCTGCTAACCACCGAGCCACTGTGTGGTCCACTGATCGCTTCCAAATTGTGTAATGTACCAAAACCTGTACGGATAAATAGTATAACTGCTGCAATAAAGATTCTAGAAACTGTAGTTTGGTCGGATAAACCCTGAGTATTAGTCACATTTCATTTTCTCAGCAGTACTTAAAGTAATGCACCTCCACTAAAATAACCCCCTTCTCTCAAACACAGGGCTGCTTTCTGTCATAGCGCCTCCTTAGTCGTGTTAATATTTATGACACAAAGGAAAAAGCTGCATTAGCTGCGTTTTCATATACAGACAGTCCTTGGTGTTTAGTTCATCCCTGCAGTAGTTTACCATCTACTTGTATCGCCCATCGTGTCTCGCCACTCACTCTGGCTCTCACAGCCAACCTCCGCTTTACTCCCCTCCATATTCTTACTCACTCCCTCAGGTGCTCTCGAGTTCAAGGGCTCTCGAAGCCTTTTCCTCGGCGGTCAATGGCTGAGCAGGACCCCTTCAGAATGGAGAGAGAGAGAGCGCACAGGCTGCAGCCTCTCCTCTCCATCATTCACGCTGTTGTTCGGCCCAAAACCCTCACCCAGTCAGCCTTTTTTACTGTGATATCTCAGCAATCAGAAAGTTGGCACCAACAGCAATGTCCCTTCCATGGACTCATCCTTGGCAAACTTGTATACGCGCAAGCCCCAGTAGCAGCAGCTGTATTTGAATAGCTTGTCTAACAGTGATAAGACTCAGCGACTATGAAGCCCAGACAGCGTGTGCTCAAAGAATATATTAAATAGCAAGGTGCGGAAGAAAAAAGACAAATATTTACCTTGTTATACCTTTTCTACCTTTACGAGTGGAACAATAGTAACAGGCATCAAACCAGGAAGGTCAGAAAAGTCATGACAATCGAAAAAAAACACCCCATTTCTGACGTCACACATGTCTGTAGAGTCTGTTTTACCCTCTGATCATCAATATTCACACTTTGTAACTTCTGCGCGAGCTCCAAAGTGCAAGTGCCGGCTCAGCAAAGTCAAATTTACGAGGGTATTTGAGAGCACGCACAGATTTTTTTTCTCAGCATTTGTCTTTGTCTGTGTGCAGTGTTGTGTTTTTCATGCTTGTTTGTGCGCGGGCTTCATCTGAGTCGCGGAGACTGATGGCTCTCTGGGCAAAGTTTGACTTTGTCCTTGGAAAGAGCAAAGAACACATTTTACCCTGGGGAGAGACATCTGTCAGAGTCTTAGGCTTTGCTACCGAAGTCTACGAAGGTGTGTGTGTGTGTGTGTGTGTGTGTGTGTGTGTGTGTGTGTGTCCTCCTCCTGTGAGTGTAAAGTGTGTGTGTGTTTATGCACGAATGGGTCTTTCAGATCACGGATGTCGCTGTGTTGTGAGAGAAATGGAGTTTTTCTTTTGCATCTTCTGTAAATAAGATGAAGAGCAAAGGGAGTGCAAAAAACTTGATTTGGAAGATCTTCTCTGCCTTGTGGGAAATCACTGAAATAAGCGAAGCAGAAACGCTGTGAGAGGAGGCAGGTTGAGAGAAACAGGACTCGCAGAGAAAACTTAAGCGACAGCCTTTCGAAATAACACTTGCAAACATCGCAGACGGACTGTGGATGCTGTTAACGTGTTTACTCCTCCTTTACTCACCGTTGCGGTCGATGGCGAAGGGAGTGCTGGTGGTGGTGATCTGGTAGTTGCAGATCTGGCTGTACTGCGGGGAGCAGTCCTGGTCGGTGGCCTCCACCTGCAGGATGCTGTCGTAAATCTTGCCCTCCGTCACCGCGGCTCTGTACTGGGGCTCCCGAAACACCGGAGCGAACTCGTTCACGTCATTGACCTGAATGTGGACCACGGCCCTGCAGACGGTAGGGGGGAGAAAATAGAGATTAATGTAGGTTAGCTTCATGGGCATGAAGTGTTAGCTTGTCTTGTGAGCAAATATCATTTGCTTATGACTTAGATTGGACTTTATTATTTCAATTCCCACAAAGCAAGCGGGGCAAGTGATGGCACTCCACCAGATTTACACGTTAGGTTTTGTTTGCGTGTCATAAGGAGTCCTGCACATCTTAGATCACATCATTCATCCTAACGGCAGCTAATTACTCTCAAAACCTGAGCACAAGAAAACCAGGCAGGATATGAGCAGTAAACAATCCCTGCAAGGAAGCATCTCCTCTCCCATGAGCACAGGACTAGTGTTCACTCGACCATCCCCACTGCTCAACACTCCCTCGCTCATCAAGTTGACTTCCGAGACTGTGGAGGTGAGATACTGTCTGATAAATCTGCCCCTTTGATTGGTCAATTTCATCCTCAGATTGAACAGACGAAGTGCTCAGATCTTGTATTTAAGTAAAGGTAACTCTACTACATTGTAGAAATACTCCATGACAAGTTAAAGTCCTGCATTCATATGTTGACTAGAATAAAAGTACCGAAGTAAGAGCATCAAAGTACATTTACAATACTAAAAGTAAAAACACTCATAATGGGGATTAATGTCTATTATATTTTTGGACGAATGTTTCCATCTCTTTAATCTGCAGCTCTTTTTCCAGCTAATTGAAGCTGATTTTTAATATTTACTGCAGGGCAGTTTGCAAATTTCCTCTTAGGCATCAACAAAGTTTCATCTTAATCTAATCTAGTCTAGAAATTCCTTCTCTGCATTTGATCTAACTATGACTTAACCTTAACTATAAGGAGCAGTGGGCTGCCGCGGTGCAGCGCCTGGGGACCAGTCAGGGGTTAAGGGCCTTGCTCAAGGGCCCACAGTGGTGGTGACTGGGACAAGTGGTCGCTCTCACTTTCCCACCTCAACCTCTTGCCAGTCCGGGGACTCGAACCGGCGACCCACCGGTTACAAGTTTGCTTCACAAACTAGACAACCACGGATATATATATATATCTTGTAGTGTAGAAGTATAAAGCAGCATAGCATTAAAATACTCAAGTCATGTACAAGTACCACTAAACTGTATTTAAGTACAGTTTACACCACTGCTCACTGACCTGTTGGTATAAATCAGCATGTTTCAGCTCTTGAATAATCACTGTTTTCTCTCTGTGTTTTATAAATGGTGGAAATCTGTATGTCAGTAGGCTGAGTTCTCATTTTTCACTGTATCTTAAAGCCTTTTGTTTCCCCAGTCTACCATATCGGACAGACGATAATAGAAGTCAGGAAATCTAGACCGCTACTTCTGCACTTGTGTCCACTTAAAAAAGAAACAACAAAGAAAATCTGTCCCTTGTGACGGACCCCAACTTTACCAGAAGTACACCAGTAAATCACCAAAGCGTGGCTTTAAAGACATTTCACTACATTCAATAAATACCCTGCGCTGCCTGCCTGCTAATGAATTCAATTATTAATGTTTTCAGTAATTATTAATCAGCACTCACGCCGCCACTTTCTTTTTCTAAGTAGCTGTCAGTCAGAAACGTAACATTTAATTAAGGCTTGTTGTCTTTATTGTCAACGCGCCATTTTCCTGCCGCAGGAAAATAAAAAGGGAGAGCGAGCAAACAAAGAGCCGGGTGATTTCATAAATGGGGAGAGGTCTTGTGTGAGCGTGTTTGCGCTTTTTCCTGCCTCAAATGGCTCGTAGGACTGAAAATGTCTTTGATGTCGACACGCAGGAGAAGCTGTGCACCGATTATTGGACGCTCTGCCTTAAAGTGCAACGAAGGACTGAGGTGTCTAATTGCTGCAGCCTCTCAGGTGATTGTTTCGTCGGGATGGTGGAGGGCAGAGTTCACCGGCCGTGATGGATTAGTTTGGTAACCGATAGTCACGCTGTGCTTTGTCCGACCCGACCCGATGGACCCAAGTGCTTTTATTGTGTTGCCGTGGCAAAACAATCCCACTTCATCTAGCAGAGCTTTGCACACCGCAAACTGCACTAATTAAATATTCCATGAGACAGTTTGTCAAACCCGCAACACATCACGTCTAAATGTCCTTATTAATACTGTCCACTGTTGAGAAACCAGCAGATTGTACATTCAATCCTTCGAGTCATCGACTGCAGCCGGTGATGGATGACGACGGGCTGCAATAACGCTTTACTTTTCAGATTTGTGAAGCCAAAGGAACACTCTGCTGTAAGATACGAAGGGGCGGAGATGTTTACGTGGTTTATGGGATTAGCTGCTGGGTATGGTAATGACAGTGAAATTATCCTATTAAAAGAAGCGGCAAATGTCTCTCCAGCATGCCTCCGGTTGGAGACGGGGACTGGACAACAAAGAGAGAAACAGTGGGGTGGGCAGAGCTCCGGCGGAATGGATTTCCACACCGCCTTATCGCTCCCTGTCACGAGTACACAAACACAGGCCACGGTTTGTTTTTGAGCCTCTGTGCACACACAGTTAAACAGTTGATTAGAACATACAAAGATGTAAACAACTGGTGAAAAAAAACAGAAAAAGAACAACAAGGATGGAAGGCAGTGGAGGCTGTCTGGATGCTTTTGAGATCTTTATTTACCTTCATTAAAATGTTTTTATGTGTAACTTTGTAAAGGAAAGTGCCATATAAATAAAGTTTCTTATTATTATACACTGAACAAAAATATAAACACCCCATGTTAAATACTGATGCCACATGAAGTGCACCACCCAAAGGGAGCGTATACTGTCTGGTACTTGTACAAAATGGATATTTCTCTTTATTAGTGTCCCAAATTTGACACATATCCAGACACTGCTCCAACACAATGAGCAGTACTCAGACACTCCTTATACTGGGGACAATAAAAGGACACCCCAACATGTCACATGTTGACCAAAGCAGCAACGCCTCAGATGACTCTGGTCATGAGGGAACGTGTCATTGGTATGTTGGTGTGATGCGTCTGTTGTCAGACCAAAGGTTTCATCTGCTGTACGTGTCGCTGGTCTGAGACCATCCCACAAGTGAACAAGCCGGATGTGTCCATCCTGTGCTGGGGTGGTCACACGTGGCCGACGTGGATGAGGTGGATTTGCAGTACTGCCCGTCTGTTGGAAACCAACTCTCAAACGTCCTGTCGTCTGATAGTGAACATTCAGCTGCACAGCGACCACTCTGGTGGACATTCCTGCTTCCAACATGCCAATGACACGTTCCCTCATGACCGGAGTCATCTGAGGCGTTGCTGCTTTGGTCAACATGTGACATGTTGGGGTGGCCTTTTATTGTCCCCAGTATAAGGAGTGTCTGAGTGCTGCTCATTGTGTTGGAGCAGCGTCTGGAAGGCTGAAAACTAGACACTGACATTAAGCTGTGTATTTCTTTGAACTGCTTAAATGCAGAGGCAAAGTATTAAAAATATTAAAGTTTAAAAGCAGGATCTTCACCTGAGCCAACTACAAAATGAAAACAGTTCCTCCAAACATCTTTGATCAAACACTATGAAAGGAGCCATCCTGTCTGATAGCAGTGAGCGAGAATAGTCAATATATGCACTTTTGCACACTTGAATTTTGAATTACAGGAAGTTTACTTTTAACCCTCATCCATCCATGAGGACATTTCTTTCCTTAAGTCAGAGTAACTTTTTTATGTTGATGCTTTAAGAGTTAACTGAGATTCTTTAATGCTATGTTTGAGATCTGAACAGCTCTTCTAGCTACAGATACAGAATGCACAAATGAACATGTACATGACAGGGATTAATCGCTGGGCTCTCGGATGGGTGGGATGTTAATGTTGATGCTAACGGCGGTAGAAGATGCTGATAAGGAGCGCTGACAGATGACGGTAGCACCGGTGTGCTCTGTAAATCCCTCAGCCAGCCTTGTTTTGTCATATTAATGACGCTCTCTCATAAACATTACCCCCCTGCTTCGCCACACTCCCCAGTGGTGAGGGAGCAAACATATGTTCCTCTCCTCTGGGGCTTGTATAGAGGAGCTGCTGTGTGTGTGTGTGTGTGTAGGTGTGGATGATGTGTGTGTTCATGCACACAAATGCTTGATACATAACTAAATGCAATACTTGCAAAAATATCTCTTTGTGTGCATGTGAGAGTGTGTTTCTCTGCTGATGGCTCACATCTGGCTGAAACAGACGCCCGGTTCTCTAGGGCAAGTGTGTGTGTGTGTGTGTGTGTGTGTGTGTGTGTTTTCATAATGCTGGAAGTTTGCCAAGCTCAGTCCAAGGCCGCTATCCCTCCCTGTGACAGGCCTCAGCTCATAGGCAGGGGTCCGCCATGAGTTAGAGTGACACAAAAAGACAGCGGGGGGTTAAGTGACCCCATGGGTGCAAGAATGATCACAACAGCACTAAACAAAGTGGACAAAAACTAGAGCCATGGGGATGGCTGGTGGGACAGAAGTCAAAGGTTAAACAAACTACATCACCCCAGTGAATGAGGAGACTCAATCTAAGACCGTCTTCTCACTGATATACAGTCTGCATGATTCCTAGTGTGCTCAAATATTGTTGTAAAGCAGCCAACAGTTGTATTAGCACAACCACAACGCAACCAGACTGTCTAGAGGAAGTTGGTGTTGCAAGAACAACACTGCATGAACACTGGTATATCATTATTTGGACACTTAGAACCAAGACGACAGCTCAGAGCTCTGCCACGATAAAGCTCCACTCCATCAGCCGACGCCATATAATTTAAAAAACATACAAGATACAACAAACACTGCCAGACAGAGCGGAGCACATGCAGTTCCCAAAGTGCTTCTGCAGCTGGCAGAAAGTTAATGTTCTTTAATGGCCAGTGTACTGTGCATGTCATTGAGAAGCGCTGACAGTGGGACGGCATCAAACTGCGAGCAACAGACCGTGAAAAAGATGCATATCACAGTAGTTTTCCCTGCAAAGGAGTTTCTGACATGCACTCGACTCCTGTTCGCCAGACAAGCTGTCGCAGGTTCAGCTTTGGTTGTCGCTGTTAGCAGAGACTCCAGTTTACAGATAGCTCCAAAGCCTTCACCACCAAACCTGAGAATTACACATAATTGCTTTACATTAGCACCATAAATAATGAGGCTCAATTTTCATCTGACTGCATTTTTTCCATTACGAACATGTTGTCATCGTACACAGCCGTGATTAAGGCTTCACGATGAATAATTAATTCCCTCTGTGAACAGGTGGAATGATTACATCAAGGAAAAACTGCGTCCATGTATGGACAGTGTGAGCAAGAAAGACTAAAAATACCAGTGAAGCAGCTCTGTAGAGGAAGCCTGTGTTGACTCTGAAAGGCAAAAGAAGATTTCCTAAGACTTTATCATTTACCACTAGAAGTTTGTCACCTGAGAGTAACAAGGTTTGGTCACTGTTCATATTTGACCCAATACATGTACCAGTACATGGAATCTGAACTTTTGCAGTACTTTACTCTTGTTTTGACAGCAAAAATGTAATTTGTGACATTTTATTGAATCGTTCAATGTAAGTATTTACTTACAGTGCCCCAAAAGAGTCCACAAATCTTCTATTTTTACATATTTGTCACACTTAAATGTTTCAGATCATCTTCCCCTATGTGAAAAAGTAATTACCCCCTTAGCTACCAATCTACCCAATCACCAGATTCATTTTTCAGCTGGGTTCAGTCTCTCCATCCACACCCACATATGATCACTGCCAGGCTTGTTGGATCCAAACATCACTAATAGAACCTGTTTGGTGTTGTGAAGCAGCTAAATGGTCTCCAAAACCAGCACATGATGCCACGTTCTAAAGAGATCCAAGAACACATGAGGAACGAAGTCATTGACATCCATCAGTCTGGAGGGTTACAAAGCCATTGCTGAGGCTCTGGGACGCGAGAGAAGCACAGTGAGAGACTTTATCCACAAATGGAGGAACATGGAACAGTGGTGGACCTTCCCAGGAGTGGACCAACCACCAACATGTCTCCAAGAGCATCCATATCTAATCCAGGAGTCACAGAAGAACCCAGAGGAACATCTAAAGACCTGCAGACCTCACTGGCCTCAGTTAAGGTCCGTCTACATGATTCCACAATGAGGAAGACTCTGGGAGGAAATGGATCCATGGAGAGTTGAAGGATCAAACCACTACTGACCACAAAGAACATAAAGGTTATATAGATTAAAAAGACTTCTGGATAACATCCTGTGGACTGATGAGTCAAAGGTGGAACTTTTAGAAGACATGGGTCCGTTACATCTGGTGTAAAGCTGATACTGCATCCACCAGAAGAACATCTACCAACAGTTAAACATGGTGGTGGTAGTGTGATAGTTGGAGGACCTGGACCACTTGTCATCATTGATGGAGCCATGAATTCTGCTGTCTATCAGAAGAATCTCCACCATCAGTTCATGACCTGAAGCTCAACACTAATGGTTCATGCAGCAAGACAAAGACCCAAAGACCACAAGCAAGTCCACCTCTGAGGGGCTCAGAAAGAACTAAATGAAGGTTCTGGAGTGGTCGAGTCAAAGTCTGGACTTGAATCTAATTAAGATGCTGTGGCAAGACATTAAAAGGGCAGTTCTTGATTGTAAACCATCTAATGTGACCGAATTAAAACTATTCTGTGGAGTAGAGTGGACCAACATTCATCCATGGTGATGGAAAAGACTTAATTTTTAACTGCAGTTGTTGATGCCACCGTTGGCCCAACCAGTTATTAGGTTCAGGGGGGGCAATTACTTTTTTTTTACAGGGGTGATATAGGTTTTTTTTTAATAAATCTTTAACAAATCATCATTTAAAAACTGCATTTTGTATTTTGTGGATTATCTCTGTCTAATATTCATTACATCTAAATATTAGTTTGATGATCTGGAACATTTAAATATGAAAAATATGCAAAACTAGAAGATTGTTTCTGACAGTTTCATTCAGACATACCAACCGCGGTGCTGTAGAGAGCCACGGTACACACTAAATATTTGTCAAGATTCAACAGTTCATCAAGTGATGAATGATGTTTGTTAGTAACAGAATCTAAACTAATTGTAAACTTTTCAAACTGTCCAAATAATAAACAATAGCTTAGTTTATTTATGATTTCCTCAACACTAAAATTCTGTCCATGTAGTATGTGGGGATTATCTAACTACCACCTTACCAACAGTGAAATATGTCGGACTTGAGGAGAAGTACACAAGGGATACTTTGTAATTATGAGTAATTAGTTAAACTACTGCTGCTGTTCCATGTGCATAATCGTGCATAACTTTAGGAAAGACTCATACAAAAAGCTGGAAGCAACAAATTAAACTTCAGCTTAAGGTTTTGTGAAACCAGTGTTACACCCATTCTTAATGAGTCTCATTAATCAGAGTCTTCATCGCAGTAACATTTTATTTTTATGGACGTTTCAGTGAATATAATAGATGCCTAATAAAGGGGCAAAGCGAATGAGTAAAGGTGTTTGGGGGTTTTTGCTCTCTGTTGTGTTCTTGAACAAATACAGACGTTGAAACGTGGAGAGAGATTTTCCGAAATCCCTTCACACAGCTCGAATAACGCCGCAATCCGGTGCGCTCCTATCTGTAAATGCGACGGGATGCAGTTCAGACTTGCGGAGTGTTGAGAGTGATACAGAAATGTTATTGGGTCAGATGTAGTGAGATTGCTGTTGGAACCTTTGTGGGAAAGTGAGCCGGGATTCGAGAAAGAAGTGCATGTCTGAGAGGAGCTTATGGGTAATTCTGTTAGATGTTTGTGTCACATTTGACACAATTCATAGTGGAATTATAACTTATAGGCTTAAAATATCACTGTTACAAAGATGATGCTGATTTTGCACGATATGATTGGTGTCACACACAGATATTTTATAAACTGAGTAAACTGAAAAAAAGAGATTGTACTTGTAGAGACTGTAGTCAGTGTAAGATTGTCATTATTAATAATAATAATGATGATGATGATGATGCATTGGTTTTATATAGTGCTTTTCTAGACACTCAAAGACTCTTTACATTGCGTTATTCATTCACTCCATACTCCATGGTGGTAAGCTACGTATGTAACCACAGCTGCCCTGGGGTAGACTGACGGAGGCCAGGCTGCCAGTCTGCTCCATCTGCCCCTCCAACCACCCCAAACCACTCCACCCAGGCTTCCAGGTGTTCCCTCACGGTCTCCCATCCAGGTATTGACCAGGCCCAACCCCGCTTAGCTTCCGAGACCTGACGGGATCGGGCATCCACAAGGCGGTACGGCCACAAAGATTGTTTCTCCAGACAGATTAAGTCCCAAAATACAGGCCTTGCAGTGGTTTCCTGAGCCAAAAAGTCAATAAAACATTTAATCAAGCCTCATACTGTGGGAGGAAGCTGGAGAACCTGCTGAAAGCCCACACTGCACAGGAAGAACATGCAAACTCCACACAGAGAGATCCCTAACCGGGACACGAACTGGGGATCTTCAAGCTGTTAGGCGACGGTGCTAACCACCGAACCACTCATATAATCTACTTTAATCGAATCAAAACACTGTGTAACAGAAATGTGAAAAAAATATATCACATATCTAACAAAAAGCATGTTTTTTAGTCACTTTAGTCACTATTTGTGCCAATATGTCATCAGAAAATTCAACTCATTTCAAGCAGTGGAGGTTTAGGTGCCAGGTGTGATTCCAGCTCTGCTACATCTCATGCAGACACAATCAGATACCAGCTGCATGTTTAAGCCAGGTGATGCATGTTAATGTCAGGTTAGTATTGTTCCCAGCTTATTACATATTCATCTTTTCTCATTATTTACCAACACTCAACTACCCATAGCCTCTCAGAGTCATTATCGAATGCTTCACAAACACACACACACACACACACACACACCTTCACACACCCGACACAAAGGCAAAGGACTCAATTAATCTTTGTCAAGAATTAGCCGAGAGGTTGAATCATCAATTTCCTTCTGTACGACTGGAATGGAAATAAACAACGCTAACTATACCAATGGGATCGAATGCACAACACGGCTCAGGATGCTGGCCTCATCAATATGCAAGGAAATCCCACTTCCACATCGACTGGTACCCCGAGGCGCTACCACAGGACTCCACGGGGGGCTGGTGTAATCTCAATACAAGGTGGTTATTATGCACGCTAATCCAGTTCGGTTTTTAGCCACATGAGCAGATCCTGTTTACTGTGCACCACATCGTATGGATCAGACTGCTGATGGATGGCGGGAATATAAAAAAGCTGATACAAAGCTGCATTCTTTCAGAGCGTGTGCACCGCCATATTCCCCCAAAGGTGAATGTAAAGAGGCATTAATGTGCGTTGTGGGATTCCCTTCGCCTCTGTCGATTCGCCTGGTGCTCATCGGGGCCCCTGCGTCCAATAGATGCCCACCAGAGGGCTGTTGTATTTCGTATTCCTCTTGGTTTAGGTTGTTACAGGTTCTTTTGTAGCTAAACCCTTAGCTGTTTTCCATGTGCCGTCACAGAGCTGACTTTGAGATTTGTAAAGTTCCTTCTGGCCTAGTTTAGATTTACCAGTATTGGGGGCTCGTCTGGGATATTGCCATTTTATCAATTTCTTCCAGTACTAGATGAGGCCTTTCTGAAGTTTTTGTTTGGTGTTTGCTTGTCAGACAATGTTAGCATGTCAGCGTTTTTTTGTATTTCAGTAACTTCCTCAGCAGGTCTGCGTGGGAGGAGTGGAATATTTGCCTAAGAGAAAATGTATTGTCTATCGAGGCACACTTTGAGTTAAATCTGATGATGCCTGGTTCACCATGTTCTTCAGTTTCTCTGAACAGACCTGCTCATGACCAGATGGGGATGGGCCTGCTGCTGGGACTTCTCAAAAGGTTGGGAATAAAAACACCTTACGTTGCTTATGAAGCCCGTCCCTCCCTCATGGGTCAAATGAAGAGGCACTGATTAGTTGGCATGACTGTAAATGGAGAGTTTGAGCTCCACAAGCTACCTCCTCACATTCCACTGCTTCCAAGCTTCTCTGCTGCTACTGGGACCTCTTCATCTGTAAGCCCAGGTTCATCTATTGTGAGTCAGCACTTTGCTCCGGTGCCCTCATTTGACCATGTTTTTGCTTTGTTTCGTTGACCAAAGAAGGTCTGGCCTCTGCTTCTTCAGTGTAAATTAATGGGCAAAGTCTTCACTGGACTGTTGTAATCACAAGAAAGCAGCTTTTTGATCAATAGTGGACAACAAGTAAAGCTTCCTGGATGCAATATGTGAAGTGGTACCATCAAAGGAGGTCATCAACTATGTTTCTTAAGGCGTGTGTCCACAGGATCCGTCAGTTTCTCGCTTCCCATTCATTGTCTGTGTGAAACGCCCTGTGTCATCTTCTGGTAGCATCGTGAGGCGTTTAAAGCCTGTCGCCCGCTAGCTGCCTGCAGCTCATTTGCATAAAGTAGACTTGACTTCACCTTTATCCAAATGAGGCGTGAGCAGTGGAGGTCCGACGCCTTGCGAAGCTTTTGTAAAACTTGTAAACTAGGAAAGATTCAGCAGCTCATTTCTCACCTTTGACGTTATCAGAAATACTTTTCTCTGAACTGTTTTCATGGTAAAAGAGAAGGTTTGCGACCAAGCGAACATTGTTGGTGACGCCCCTACATGACTGAAGGTAGAGCGGCTGTCATGTGACCACCTAGTGGCCCTTTAAGGACACGCCCACCAAGCGGGTAACATTCAGAAGCGTAGCGTTGGAAAAACGCCCCCGTGGATACGTACCATGAGCAGGTTGTAGTCTATTTGGATGAACATAAAGTATCTTAAAGACCACTTTGGGCGAAAATCTAGTTTTTTACTTTTTTGTCCGTATATTTTTTCTTTGTTTGTTCTACATGATTGAAGACTCACCACTCATCATACATGACTGAACTAGTCCAGTATCACAACTTGCCATTGTGAAGAGCAGTTTGACAGCGTTTGAACAGAGATGTGAGTGAGCTGGTGTGCTCACCTGCTGCGACTGGGTATGGAGAGAGGCAGGGACTTCATAGAGCAAGAATTCTACAGGAATGAATAATTACCTATGAGATGCACAGAGATGAATTTAAAGGCAGCTGCAGTAGTAGCTGATGAACTCGCCTTGACCCATAAAAATGTCTTTTCGAATAAACGCAACGTAACACTACGTCTCTGTGGGTTCGACCTCGCTACCTGCGGAGGTTCCGGCTAATCAAAACACACTTGTTTTCCTGTCACATATGTACAACACCAACCAGCGGCTAATTAGGCGGGCACTGATCTGTCAGAAGTACAGTCTCGAGATGAAGCATGAAATAAAAGAACGCGACAGCGGTTGCGGCTGACGGCCTCTCAGGGGTGTAATTACGCCGCTCCCTTCCCCCCTACACCAGACTGTGGACGTAGCCTGCACAAACAAATGACTGAGTGTCCATTCGCTCAACTCTGCTGACAAACATTCAAGCGTTTTGCCGATGTGCAGTGACGCCTGAATGCGGTCTGAATGTTGGATGGGAACGGGTGTCACTGTCTTTTGTCTGGTAAGTGAAGCAGACAAGCACAGATGGTGCAGTTCCTGCCGGTGCATATTCATAATTGAAACACGGAGACTATATTCTCCCATTACATTATGTTAGCCGAAGATAAACAACATATTCCTTCTCTGGATGTGCTTTTTTTCCGGGGCTTGCCAGGAATAATAGTCACGTCAACTAAGAGGTTTTGACAGAATGAGGTTTCACTCATATTAGCATCAAGTGTGACAAGCGTGAAGTTAAGATTCTTGGTAGAAGAAAGAGCCGACACATTGACAGGGCACTATCTGCGTGGAGTCCCCTGGTTTTCTCTCTGCTGAAATTTATCATGACAGCTTATGCTAACGAGGCACAGCTTTTTGGCCCACTTCTCCGCTCATAAGAAAGTGACTTTTTTTGGGGGGTTGATGTTGAGAGTGCTTTTAGGCTGGCTGTGTGCGAGTGCATCTGTAGGCCAGTCGGTTATGAGATGCAAAACCAGGCCGTCGATCCCCGCTGTGGTATTTGTCTTATTTATATGTAAATGTAGGTATATCAGCGTGAATCTGACTCAGCATTTGGGACTGGAGAGTGTGTTCGTGTGTGTGGGGCGTGCAGGACTGCCCTTCAGCTGGCCGTTCGGTGAGATAATTAGCATCGCAAGGTTAGAACATACAGGCCTCTAAGATTGGCTAATGATGACTTTAATGGCTGCCGTGCTGCCAAACACAGCATGTGCGTGACTCTGTGGCTGCACACGGACACGAGGCAACATCTGTGTGGGTGAATTATATTTAGATTTGCTCTGAAACATACAAACATACAACTGGAGCGGCACCAAACCCCAGGAATTTATTTCCATCTTCTCGGCAACCTGCAGGGACTTAACCCCTGGGCCTGTGTTAAATACATGTGTCATGGCTAGGTGCTGTACCAGCGAGGAGTTATGAATATATATGTGGAAAAGCGAGACTAGCTGGTTGTATCCCAAAGGCTCGGTGTTCATGGGTCCAGCCACACTGGTGACTTCTGAGACTTCTATCCAATTTTTCAGAGGCGAAAGATCAAATCAGGGAACCACGTTACCGTAAAAGACTTGCTCATGGTCGGTTCTTATGAAAAGCAATTTGTACAGTCGGCCCTTGAGCAGGAATCGTCAGCAGTTCAACTGTAATGCAATTTCCTCACACGGGCGCGTTCATCTGAATCATCTTTAGAGGTGGAAAGAGGCAAAACCACAGAGTATATCCGAGACGAAGATCAAGTCAGGAAAAAGAAACTGCAGTTTGACCACAAGTCGGACACCACAGCCCCAAAACAATAATGCTGCCCGGTGCTTTAAATAAATATGTTAATTTGTAGGTGTTTATTTTGGCTGGGCAGACACCAGTACAATAAAACCCAGCTGAGAATCCAACAACACTCGCAGCAGCTATTTTTCTTTTATCGGAGCTGTTTCCTCGGCTGAGCTCGATGCAGGAGGACCTCATTAAGTGAAGCGTCTATGGAAGCAGGAAATAACTCTGGGATGTGGAGGAAGATGAAAATTTGGGTAAAAATCTATCCAAACCAGTCTTGCAATTAGAAAAACTAAACCCTCAACGCTCATTTTTCCCTTCTTGAAAATATTTATTTCCCTATAAACTTAATTACCGACTACAAAGGGATAAACTGAAGTCCAGAGGTTCCGAAACTGTTTATTGCCAGCTACTGATTCATGCTTATCTAACATTACATTTTTCTAACTCAGCCTTGTCCACTTGGAGCTAATGAGAAGAGCTCAGAGAGAGACATAGAGGTTCCTTTTGTCGTCATCTTTTGATCCTGTGCAGACCGTCTCATTTGCCGGACAAGGTCAAGAAAAGGAATTTCTTTCGACGGTTCAGCCAGACGGGATTGTTTCTGTTCTGTCTGGACAAACAGCGTCTTGCGCTGACCGACCGACTGACTCATGCGTCCAGGCTTTTTATTCAGAAGTCCTCTTTCATGCGTCACATCTGAGACATTTTAATTTCGGCATCATCCTCTGTGATTCTGCGTCGCCTGCTGTTAGACGCTGCTGAGGCCTTTACAAACACATCGCTGTGTTTTCTTTGTTAATGACGTCCGAGTTTCCTCAGGTCAAGATCGGCACGACTTGACGGCAGTTACAATTTTTCATTAAAGCCTGGGCTGAATCACCACTGTGTTAAATCAATAGACCCAAAATGGACATTTATCACGTTTATTGCTCTTTACAACGAAGGCTGGGAACACTTTGCTGTTTAGTACAAATTGTTCATTTGGCGGAGGTCAGGCCTACACTATTGTAGATTAATTTGTGTTTCATTTAAAGCTGACCTGAGCAGAAACAGCCTCAAGGAGTTTAAGGTGAATTCATTCGAGCTTTGCACTTTGCTGACAAGTGACTAAGGCTTCTCCAGGCAGCCGAGTGAAATATATGAGAGGGCAGCGTGAAGCAGAGTGATTCAGAATCTGTACGGAGGAATATCGGTGCTGTGACTGCCATTAACGTCAGTACTCATAAAGCCGTCTGCTGCTGTGGTTTTTTTTTTCTGACAATGTGACCAACAGTGGAGCAACACTACGCTTTCATTGGCTTCACAGGATGATGCATATATTCAGAATTTGACATGGCATTTTGAAAAGGAAAAAAAAACAAAAAACATCTCATTTGTGTGCAAAGAAGTCACACTGAGAGACAGATTTGTACAGCCAGGGCAGAGAAGGTGCCCATTTGTGAATGCAGAGGCAGTCTGATGAAATATTCAAACACTGAAGCCTGTAGCAGAGACAGAGGCCCTGACAGAAAGAAGGACAGAGTCAGACAGCGAGAGCTAGCTGAGCTGTAGCCATCCAGGAAAAAATACAACAGGGAGAAGTAGGGCAGCAGCCAGCGGTAAGCAGAGCAGGGAGGGATAGAGGATATGGAGAGAAGTTTAAACTCATCCCGTGTCACTCCTGATCCTCTCCCCTGTCCTCTTTAGCAGCTAATTTTCTTGACTGCCTTCCTTCTCTGCTGTTGACGTGTCATGTGTAATTTGAGCACAGCCTGAGGCAGAGATTCGTCTTCCTCCCTGTTAGTTTCCCCCTAAACCGGAGAGAGCGAGCGAGCGGTGCGGCGAAAGGCCAGCCTCATCCTCTGAGAGTTGCCAGCAAAAGGACAGGCCATTTAAAGTGTCCCCAAATTCACTTCCCCTCCAGTGTCGGCCTGTCTGTAGCAGCCAAACTGGGTCTGCGTCACAGCCGGCTGTGAGTTATGTTGATAGAAAGTAATAGTGTGACATAACAGAATGTCTGGCTGCTTTAAAAGGATGTAAATCATGATCAACAGCACAAAGGCTGGGCCACAGGGTGGAATCTGACTGGCTGCCACTGGTACTCTAATCATCAGGGTCAGAAGGGGAAAGAGGACTGCTGGTTTGTTGGAATCAGAGCCTCTGATGACATTTCATGTTGGAAAGTCGAAGGAATAAACACCAAGTGACCCAAAATGACCAGGAGATTATGTAAAACAACCACTACGAGACAAAACTGAACACAAAAAGATAAGAAAAACACTCCAAAGAGATGCAAAATTACCACAGACATAAATCAACCATACAAAATGACTGCCAAAAGATGCTAAATGAGCATAAAATAAACAAAAAACAGAAAAACAACCAAATGGTGACTTTAAATGACCACAAGGAGACAAAAAGACTGCAAAGAGATGCAAAGTTCCCACAAAGAGACACTAAACAAACCATAAAAACGACAAGAAGACTTTAAACAACCACAAAGAGACACAAAACAACTATGAAGAGATGCAAAACTCCCACAAAGAATCTTGAATCGATCCCAAAATAACAAACAAATGCAATGAGATTGAAAACAACCACAGAGACACAAAACGATCACAAGGAGATACGAGACAACCACACAAAAAAGCAAAATAAGAACAAACAGATGCAAAACCCCCATAAAGACGGATGCAGAACAACTACAAAAAGTACTAATTAACAACAAATCAACAAAAAGCAACTGCAAAGAAAGTATGGCGTGATCTACCAAGAAAAATATGCAAAACAAAAACACAGAAATGCATTTGAACTCAAAAGTGACAAAAACAACCCCAAAAAGATGCGAAGTGACCTCAAAATAAGAAAAAACAACCAAAAAGAGACAAGAACTCATAAATTGCATAAAAAAACAAAAACATAAAGTGACTTTTAATACAGAGAGACACAAAACAACCACAAAGAAACACAAATAAACAATTAGAAAGACAAAAACGACCACAGAGACACACTACATGACCACAAAGTGGCACAGAACAACCACAAAAAGACACATGACAACATGAAAGAGACACAAAACAACATCAAAGAGGTTCAAAACAACCTCAGTGAGACACAAGCAACCTCAAAGAGACACAAAACAACCTCAAAGAGACACAAAACAACCTCAAAGAGACACAAAACAACATCAAAGAGACACAAAACAACCACAAAGACACACAAAACAACAACAAAGAGGCTCAAAACACCCACAGAGACACCAGACTGATCATAGAAAGAAGCAAACTGGCCACAGAGAGACTCTACACGACCACAAACTGGCACAAAACAACCACAAATCAAACGTCAACACAACAGAGCTACAAAGAGACAAAAAACAAGATCCAGAATAAACACAAAGAGATGCAAAACAAACACCACAATACGCAAAACAACCACAAAGAGGTGTGCTGTGCTCTCAGTAGGAGGATTGGGGTGCTTTCCTCATTTCTTCATAATCTGTACATGACTGTAAGACATGCGGAGGTACAGATTCCAGCAGTTTACCACCACTTTATATGAGAATACTGAAGTTTGTTTATCATGATAAATAGATAAAGCAGCCAATTATGTTTACAATGCACGTACTAGGATAATGCTGTCAGTGACTTTACTGCTTAATCATGCATTTAAAAGTTTCTAAATCTCCCTCTGCAAGCATGGAAGCAGTAGCTAACATCTACCCTCCTCTTCCTCACACACTAAGACACACACCAGCATCACACAACCGTAAATACAAGTTATGCTCGACTGATCTGAAACCCTCGCCGAGGCTCGAAGCCCCCCGCTGCTCTGATTCCAGGTTTAACGCCAATACAGTATCTATCAGCGGGCATGAGCCGGACCCGATGATAGATTTCTGCGCCCGGCTCGGCTCGGTCATTGGCCGAGGGGAGGTGAGAGGAGGTGAGCTGGGAGACGGCGAGGGGAGGTGGGCGTCTGCACCGAGAGCAATCTCAGACCGAGGCTGCTTTCAGGAGAGCCAACAAGTGTGACAAATTGTTTTCGGTTGACCTCTTTAAAGTGTAGTCTGCCGGTGCTTGTAGAGGTGGAGGTGGGCGGGGAAAAAAACCTGCATCGAGCCGCAGCCAGGTGGAGGAAGAGCCGAAGACGTCATTTAAGTGGTATTTGGCTAATTTTTAACTTTAAGGCAGGATAAGAGGAGCTTTTCCAGGAGTTTGTAGGTAAAATATGGAATTAGTTTGACTTGTTTCTCCAGTTTTCTTCCCACGGAGCAGCTTAAAGCCAGAACCGTCATCAATCAGCATTACATCGAGACTTTATTTAACATTATGAATATAAAGCACCTTTCCAGCTAAGAGTATTTGTATTCATTAGGGTGACAGGTATTACTTTATAATTTCCTATTTTTCTTTTTTGGGTCGGCTGGTGAGGAGTTGGGGAGGTTCATCTATGGAGGCTTCTGCTCGTACTTTTACTTGATTTCGTCCACCTCACTTCATCATTTCTTCTTACTAAACACAATTCTTAGAAATTCCGAGTGCAGCAACTTCCCATGCTCCCAGACTGACTTTGTTTTTCACCTCATCTGCTCTTATTTGCTTCAGTTGGTTCTGTTTATCTTACTCTGTTTTCCTGATTGTGTTTTTTCTCTTATAGTAAACTTAGTAGCTTTTAGAGCTGGGCAGAAACGTTGTTTTGTTCTGAGAGAAATCACTAAAAAGAAACTAGAAAAGCCCTCATAGAGCTCAGACCTCCTCCAAGCAGCTCATTTTACCCCATGTTGGGATTTAAACCCAGAAATAATCATCCCAGGATTGTTTTATCTACATTATTAGACTCCTTGACCCAGAAAACAAACCCTTAGCATCTGGATTCACATTGATATCATCATTAGTTCAATAGTTCTTCACCAGAATCTCTTTCTGGGTAATGGTGGTTTCTTCTGGATCCAGCTCCATAGCTGTTGATTCTACAACAGATTTGTTGGATCCTCCTGATTCAGCAGAGTCTCAGCTACATGTTGGTGTTGGCTGCATGTCTGGATCTTCATCTGTTGTCTTACAGTGATGACCATTCCACAGGCCCTCTAGTTTTACCTCTTCTGGACCGTAGTATCTGGAGTTTCACCCCAATCCGGATCAAATCTTGATATATTGTAGAAATTAGCGGGAACTCATCCTGTATTTTTTGCCAAGCAGACATTTGTTGTGGAGTTACATGCACGTTGCCCTATCTCCCAATGCTAAAGAATCAAATTCCTGGATCCAGACGGTGATCCGGATCAGCACCAAGATCTAATCATCTGATTCTTGTCCCATGATCCACCTTTTCTGAACATTTCATCAAAATCTGTTCAGAACTTTTCAAATCATCTTTTTAACAGAAACAAACGGACGGACGGATAAACACCAGCAAACACATGACCTCCTGCCTCCTATCAGAGGGAAAAATGAAGCTGGAACCTCTGACTGTCCATTTCTGATAATGCAGAGGAGAAAGGAAAAAAAAACTATACATATAATAGATTTAAGTCTCCTTTGATGTCTGCTTTGTGCACGGAGCTTGAAATTTTGTCTGAGCACTTTCGGATGAAGGAGACTGAAGCTAACCCAACCTTCTCTGCACCCACAGTTCACAGTTACAGACATGCACTGAGCATCTGTGAAGATCTATCGTGAAGTATCAGGTCCGTATCCAGCAAAGAAAATGTGATTTTTGCAGGTTTTGTGCAGTTTAAACATACATAAAGCCAGATTTATCCTACCTACCGCATAAGAAGAGCATGCAGTGAGTCTGGGAACTGTGAGAGCCATAAGAATAGCATTTATTTATTTTACATTTATTGCCATCTACAACTCTTTAATTGCAGACATTGCTTTATTCCCTTGTTGCTGTTCATTTTTTTTTCATTCTATATTTTGATGCTGTGTTTTGATATCTGCTGTCTGAGGTATCACGGCTGGGGACTGTGGCGTCTGCCCCGTAAATAGCCATAGCAACACAAAACGACAGCAGCGATGGTTTTACCGTAAAATATTAACAAGCTGACTCCCTCTGTGAAAGTTCGTATCTCTTTTCCTTCCTCGGTCTCCTGTGTGGCGGTGCAGACGGACTGTTAAAGGTGTGCTCTCATCAATAAATCAGGCTCATGCAGACCCATAAAGGTCAGGAGGTTTTTAGGATTACCTCTGCGTTACCTTGCAATAAGTTTCCCCCACAATATGCTTTACATTCCTTCCGATCCATGTGATCAGCTGGTGTGGCTCCTGAGGGCTGAACTACGGAGCGAGATTAGCGGGTTAGCGAGATATGCTAGGCTTAAAGTCACAGTTTTCAGTATCATGAAGGTGGTTTTCTTTTTACCTGGCTACATCACCATGGTAACTGATGCGGTGGAGCTAAACTGGTAGGGAGCAGGTTATGTGGGGTTCCCATGGCAACGCGATGCATACAGTGTGCGATACTGTAACTACACGACTTCATTCAGTGGTTTGTAGTAACGTACAGCTCAACATGTTTACAGACGACGTTTTCCCTCAGCTGAGAATCTGCATTGTCAGGAAACGCTTTGGTTAAAGGGGGACGCTTCTTCCAGCAGATTTAAATCTGAATCTCTGAACACAACCTGGACCAGGTTAGCTCCACAGCATCAGTTACCATGGCGATCTAGCCGGGTTAAAAGACCTTTGTGACACTGAAAACTCTGACTTCAGGCCATACCTCACTAGTACAGCCCTCAGATATGACACTTGATTCATTTATTGCTCATTACTGGTTTTAAAAGGCTGATCTCTAGAAGCATCCAGCTGCTGGTTGTGAACACAGCTGCTGCTTATCTACCTGGGTGTGATGGTGAAGCTGTGGCTCCATTTATTCTTCAGACTCTTCTGTGGTGCCGTTTCTCTCTGAGCCTGCGGTGCTTCTATGACAGGTGTGTTTGTTTATTTACAAGTTCAGGAAAACAGTAGCTTCAATCCAACTATCACCGAACACACTCCTGTAGTCGACTACTGCAAATGAATATGTCACAACCACAATCATAACATTGTCTCCAGCCACAGCTGAGGGTGAACCCTCTCTGCAGTCCCACCTGTATGAGCTGGATGTGAGTCACCTTTAGAGCACCACTGGGCATCAGTTCACCCTCAGTCGTGGCTGTCAGGCACCAGTCAGCCCCGCTGCATTAAGAAATACAGCTAGAGGAGCTGGTTCAGCAGCTCTCTGACTGACCGCTGCTGAGACAGACTGTGTGACTGCAGCATTGGGACGACAGCTGCTGCTGTGAATGTGGCTGTGGCCATTGTCGCGATTATGGCGGAAGTCCGAACAATAACCATATATCCAGCCACAGCTCCACCATCTCAGCCAGGAAGAGCAGCTGCTGCTGCGCTCACAGCCAGCAGCTGGATACTGTCAGAGGTCGGCCTTTTAAAATGAATAATGAGCAATAAATGCATCAGTGTCACATCTGCTGCCCTTTCTCTTGTATCTGCAGTGTGTTTCCCTAAACTGCCAGTGCATTATAGCAGAACTGGACCAACATACCAAGTGTTTGGATGAGTTAGAAGGAATGTAAAGCATATGGCGAGGCAATGCAAAAATGTCATTGGGGCTCCATAGCAGAGCCTAATACTTCAGAATAAGAGAGGCACATTTCTGCCTTTGGTAATCCACAGACTTTAAGCTGCGGCTGAGTTTATGAGTGAGGCCTTAGGTGTGTTCAGCAGCAGCTCTGTGAGACAAATTGCAAAGCTGCTATTAAATTAAATTACAGAAGCTGCACCTGATTGTTTCCTTCCACCGTTTTGTAATGAACTCCTGTGCAGACTTGCTCGGGATTGTTTTCCTTCGGCCCATCCATAAAACTTGAATGAGAACATCTTGGACAAACACTGCGCTGCTTGTAGCTTGCTGGGGCTCTGTCCGAACTGTAGCTGTTAAAACTGACGTGAGGTAAGACCCGACCACCCGCCGCCGCCGCCGCCGCCGGCCTCCTCTCCATCCTGACTTGCTCTGGCTTAATTTTCACCCACACACACTTAATGTTAACTGACGGTTACACAGAGGAAACTGCTTGTCTTTCTCAAAACAGTGTAAACTATCATCCTTTCTGAACCACCACTGTTTTCTGATATACTGATAGACGTCTGCTGAATTATTTAATACTGTAGCCTCACATAATGTAGCCTAAGCACCTTATATGCATTATTATGGAAGATCTATTTAGATAATTGTCTTTCAGTGACTTTACACGTGCAAATCCAGGTCTGTGCTGAATGACTGTTGCCATGATGCATATTATCTGCATATTTTTCACCTGGACAGAATTAAAATATTGGTAGTAAAATGCTCCAATTCCAATCTGAACCTATGAACAGTATGCTCTGTCCATCCTCACTAATGCTGCCTCACTGAAACCCTTGTGTCTGTTTTGCTTACTTGTGGGACTTCTTGCCCTCCGTACCCCCGGGGCCCGAACCGCAGTCATGAGCCTGGATGATGAAGGTGTACTCCTTCTGCAGCTCGCAGTCGACCAGGCCACGTGCCCTCAGCTGACCCTCCCCAGACGTGCCGTTCAGCACCACTGCCTCGAACGGAGCCTCCAGCCCGTGGATGTTGAACGCACAGATCTCCCCTAGAGAGCAGCGGGGAGGGGAGGGAGGTGGAGGAGAGGGAGAGAGAATGAAGGATGAGGTCAGTGTTAATCACATCCTGTCAGGCTGAGTCCAGTTGGAGAATATGATGTGTGTAAAGTAGCTTTAAAAAGAAAGCAGCTTATTACACGTTGCCTCACATTTACACAGTCCTGTACACTGTAGCTCTACGTAGAGCAGCTGTCGGCCTGTCTGCCTTATGACCGGTTAAAGAAATACAGTGTGGTGCAAAAGTTTTCCTAATGTTGTATACAGATGGTGCACCGATCCGCCACAACATCATGACCTCTGACAGGTGAAGTGAATACCACTGATCATATTGGTACTATGTGGTGTTCTGATGGAGAACCTTGATCAGACTTAGACACCCAAATAAACATGGTCCCACAACAAACACACTCTCTCATCCAAATGGAAATCCCAAATGTCACTGGATGGAAATGCACCCCACCACATGGCAACAACATCAACCAATCAGGAACATGTTGAGGAACATGACAATGGTCCAACATGTTGATGTGACCTCCAGACTTCCTACAGCCCATTCTGATCAAGCATCAACAGGATGCAGTGGAACCAGTTGGATTGACAGAGGCCCCACTGCACAAGACAGAGTAGCCAAAGGATCCAGTGGTTCCAGACCCCGTAGGACACCCTGAGAGGTCCTCTGGTCCAATGGTTCAGAGCACATAAAGGGGACCAACACAAGATTAGGTAGGTGGTCATTAAGATATGCCTGATCAGTATATTCTCTTATCCATCATGCAATACCATATATTCTGCAGGAAACCCAATGATACATCGAGGAGTCCTGCAACAGATGTTCGGCCTCCACAGAGTCCTGATCACAACATGGTGGAGTCAGTGTGGGGCTACATGAGGAGACTGTGGCAAGGTCTCCATGATGCTTGGAACAACCTACCCGCCAAGTGCAAACCAGTTTAGCCGAACCTTTTTCAGGGAAGAAAAGCTTTAAACCCCTTTTAACCTCTCTCTTGCTGATTTCCCAGGCAGTACTGGAATTCATGGCGGCAATTTCAAGTAGTAAAGATATGTTACCGCTGGAATAACACTCAGATAAGGGAAAACTGGAGAGCGGAGGCTATTCAGAAGTTTATGTATGCTGGACGAAAGCTGGTCTGGGATAAAAGACGTTCATGCTCCAGTCACCTTGGGTAATTTGTACTGCCACTTTAGAGTCGTGTATGTATTGTGGAAACCAAGCCAACAAGAACAACAACAGTAAAAACTCACACTGGAGCTTTATAAATAGATCAAGCCCACATTCCCACCAATTGCACCTTCTTACTTAGTTAATTGTTCTTGTGAAAAGCACCAAGGACGTTCCTGCCGTTTGCCCACCCAACATGCAGGCATCCAACAAAAAAATAACAACATACAGCACAATCGAGTTACGCAGGGCTCAAATAAAAGTACGACAGCTCAAAGTCACCCTTGTGGAGAGATACAGAGGAGGAAAATCCATTTAAATCCAGAGTTAGCAGCTGACAAGAGCAAAACAAAAGAGCCAAGAGACGGCTGACATTTATTAGCAGCGGCGTATAAAGAAGTGGTCCATTTGCGGAGTTGGAGAGGGAGTTTTTTTTTCTTCTTCTTTTTTTCACGGAGAAGTGACATCCCCGTGCGCTTCCACTAGTGGGATTTCAGGAAATCACTTAACGCACGAGGCTCACACTCTGACCTGTGACGGCTAATTGCACTGATATCACTTAAACTAACAGCAAAGACTAAATTGGATTCCCGAGCAGCTTTGTGCGCGCGTTGCTCCTGGCAAGTTCTGATAAGAGCAACTTTATTTTCTACCCTTCCTCTCCCCTTTCATCCCGTTTCTGTCATAATCCCCGCCACTGCCTCACCTCACTCCCCCCCTCCAACCCCCCCTCCCATCGCCCTCCTTTGCCATTGGGGCAGTTGCTCTGAAATGACAATTTGCCCACAGAGAAGCTATAGGCAAAATGATGAAGATAGAGAAGACGGAAGGGAAAGGGAGAAGAGAAAATGAGAGAATTGAGAGGAGGAGGGGGTGTCGACACTGCTGTAAAGACTTCCTCCCCTCTGTATTGCCTGAACAATGACTTATCAGAGTTAAATGGGCCCCCACACTATGGAGAAGCATGGCTTGCTGGCGAGAGCGAAATCATAAAATGGCTTTGAGCAAACGGTGTGCGGCGGGGAGTGACAGGAGATGCAACAGTCTCCATGTGCGGCTTCTCTCGATAGTGCACCACCGCACAAAACAGGCAAATGGAAAATCCATCACCGCTGGAGCGAGAAATAAATCCAATATGCACAGGCAAGTGCAGAAGCTTCCCATCAGGGCGAATATGCTGAGGATATGCTGATGGCGCACGCCCACCGCAGAGGGGTGGCCCGACATGCTCCTCCTGATTTAATTGCGGCTGATGGGGGGTGCAGGGAGAAGGGTCAAGGTGACCGCAGGAGGAGGACCTCCCTCTTTTCAGACTCAAACAGCTCGGGGCACCAGCAGACCTGTCACGTTTCTCTTTTTTCTCTCTCTCTCTCCCTTTTATGTCCGCCTATCACTCCACTCCAGACCTGATAAGTGTTCCGCCACCTGCACAGAGGCAAAGATGGCTGCTGGAGGAGGGAGGGACGAGGGTGGGAGCTCTGGCCCCGGCGGCAGCGCAGGAACAGATGTTGGGCGGCTGGCACTTGGCAGAGGCAGAGAGCTCGCAAACGCTAATTACTGCACTAAACTGTTAGCTAAATATGTGTCTCCGTGTCACATTAGACTTTTAAGAGGTAGATTTATGGTCAGATGGAACTCTGTCTTCTTGATGGGGGGCTATTTAAAACTAATGGATGCAAACTAATGGATATGGATGCTGCGGTGCTATTTCTATATTAGTTTATTTGCTGAGTTATCATCCCTGTTCGGCATACTTGGCAGTGAATTGTTTATGTGATCTTCACTTCTCCATGTAGGAAACTTTTTTAATCACTATATGCTCAACACTCAGTCAAACTTACTGACTTGACTTTTCAGACACCCTATATTTCCCCCACCTTATTTTCTGCCGCTGTGATTACTAAGCCTCCCCCTGGACATCATTACATTTTCATTTAATCAAGTCTGAATTAATGGCTCTCTATTAGTCAGTGGGAAGTGTGCTCAGGACCTAAGCTGCTGTCCTGTTGGTGTCAGGAGTCGTGCAGCGCTCAACACCTCAAGGGAATCTGGCACCAGTCCACACTTTACTATCTTTGAGGACACAGAGCTCATTATCAGCGAAGGCAGAGCTGCCTTACTGGCAACGGCGGCCTGTGTTTGCAGAGCTGGAGGAGTGTGACAAAATATCGCGGGCCACAGCGCCTCGGGGCCTCAAGTTATTATCAAAGCCGACAGAGCATCGTTGATGAGCCGCCTCGTATCTGAATATGTACACAAGCTGCTTTCCCCCCCGAAAAGGTGCTCTCGCTGGTAAGTGCACAGATACGCTCGGCAGCTGTTTAACCGAGCATTTGAGCGAGGAGTGGAAAGTGGAGATGTGAGGTGGGAAACAGTCACAGAGGAAGAGGAGGGTGTGAAAGATATAAGGACAGATGAAAGGGAGAGCTGAGAAGGGAAGAAACATGGCCAGTGCCTCGGGGCAGCTCCCATCTCCCTACTGGAGAGTGACCAAAGCACAGGCATGAATACACACAACACACACACACACATTTACTCAAACTGTGCCAGTTCGGCAGCTCTAATCAGAGCCGACATGCCTTTCATCCTCCTACTGTTGGAACACACACCGGATAGACAGCAAGTAAATCAGATTACTGGATATCATACTGTTGCTGAGCACATTCTGGACCAGGCGTCGGTTTGCTGGCACCAACACGCCTCTACCCACGTTATCTTAATATTTCCTCTTGCCATTGTTAGTGAATCAACCCCATTTGCACGAGAGCTGCCGCCTACTGTGGGGTTTACAAAGTTGTCATGATTTTAGCCGCTCTTTCAATTCGGATTCGGCATCAGATCATCTCTTGTATCAGTCACCCCCGGTAACCCGCTAATTCTCCTTCTCATTTTAGTCCCCGAAAACACAATAACCCGTCCACAGGCCCTCTGGGATGTATGGATACGCGCTCGCTCGCTCTCTTGCACACCCCCGGCCCTCTCAGCTGCAGTGCGGAGATAGACAGCCGGCCTCATAACTCTGCAGAAGGGTCCGAAATTGAAAACGCTGTAATTATGCTCTTCATGAAATTAGCCAGCCGCGGAAAAAAAAAAACACAATTGAAGGAGCTGTCCATTTCGGAGATAAGGATTAATACTAATCAAGGCCGCATGCTCTGACTGCAGCGCATGAAACCTGGAGTGGTGTTTGTGTGTGTGTGTGTGCGAGTGTGTGTCGGAGAGGGGGCTTTTAATTAAAGACACACTTTCTCGACGGGGGCTTGGAGAGCGTTTTGTGTGTGCGACTGCTGCGGAGCGGCGTGAGGTGATTTACTCGACCTCGCGGTTGCCGCCCCCGCCGCCACCTCCCGTTCCTCGCCTCCCCTCTGTTAATTACATTAAAGGCTCCTCTCGCAGAGTTAATGACATCCCACTGTCTTCTAACACAGTGTATACCCTCCCTCTGAGTGTGTAGGTGTGTGTGTGAGAGAGAATGATGTCGGAGTGAAGGGTGGGGGATTGAATATGCCACTCAGACTCTCCTGTCAAAGCAGCATTAGCTGGGCTCAGTGGTGCTACGAGAAATCCTGGGGCCCCTGAAAACAGCTCATCAGCCACGAGTGTGAATCTGCAGAGTAAGATGAACAGCTGCATGACAAAACTAACATTTCATTTGATATAAACGCAACGTATGTTAACAAAACATCATGTATGGGGAGGCGTTTTAGGGCACAACAGCAGAATGGAGTCAAACCTTAATTCCATGTACTAAACACTCCTGGGTTTTGGGATTGCACCTCCATAAAACTGGGATAAAATCAGAGGCATGAACAAACAAATGTTCCTATTTGGTGCAGCAGAGGCCGAAATATCCACACTATCACTGGAGGTAAAGCATCCAAGTCTTTTACTTAAATAGGAGCAGCCATACCAGACAATGGAAAGTAATAATAATTATCCCCCTCCCTCCTCATCGCAACTCTCACCCCAACCAGTCGAGGCAGATGTCTACCTTCCCTGAGCCTGGATCTGTCAGAGGCTTCTTCCTTCCCCTCCCTATTTTAGGTATGTTTTTTGTGCCTTCGTCGCTGACTGCTGCTCATAGGGAATCCAAAGACAACTTTGGATTGTTGGGTTTTCTTTTCTCTGTTTAAAATTCGCAAGGTCTGTACCTTACTAAGCTAAGCGCTGTGAAATGGCGAATGTTGTGAATTCGCGCTATATAAATAACATTGAATTGAATTATTCTGCAGTAAAATGATCCATGTCAGCGTTTTATGGTTATTTATGATGTTTTTGGATGAATAACACTGCTGCATTGATGTTTTAGTTTACTTTCAGTGCACTGTATGTCGCTTAAAGACTCATCTCCATGTATCAAAATGACTGGCAAGTTGTAATATCCCAATAACTCAGCCATATAGGTTTAAATTGGAAACTGGTACTGAAGGCGTATGAGGATTCAGAGAGTCCAATCCTTCAATCCACATCCTACCTTAAAAAGGCGTCTGAATTAGTGCTTTTCCAGTTTCAAGGTAGGAACAAGGGCTTTGACTTGATAGAAACACTATATGGATCCATTAACGAGGTGCAGGGGAAGCATATTTTACCTACTTTATGACTGTTGGGTGGCATCATCAACTTGTTTCCAACTCATAGCTTCCACATGTTGCTACCTGCTGATGTTTACAAGGATCACATGGACAGTGTAAGACAGTGTCGGCCCCATGAGGTACAAACAGAACTCTTTGGATTATTATATCGGCCCCTCAAAAAAAAAACAGCAAAATAACAAGTAAACATTTTCCATTTTGACTTTAGCCCACGAGTCCAAGTGCTCCACATGGGAAGTGTGTCTTCGATCAGCTCAGGTTCATCTGTGGCATCACCTCCCAAACTTCTCTGCTTTTGAACCTTCGATATAAAGCATTAACTGCGTGTCCTTGTCACATAAAAAGTGCAATTAGACCTCTCTTGTCAGACCCTCCCTGCCTGGTGTATATCTTTCCGACTCAATGACACCAGCTCGGCCTTCCATTATAATTTTGTGTTCTTCAAGACAACCTCACAGGACCAGAACTCAGAGACTGGGAAGAACTCCCCATAATAGATAGATATATTTTGATGGTGAGGCGGTGAGTAGTCCTTAAATTGCCTCAGTTTGTTTTAAAAGTGAGCAGCATGTGAGTATAAGTGAGTAATACCCCAAAGTGAGCTTAGTGAGTGTCAACCTGACAGATCTTAGTGTTAATCAACGCACATTTACTTCTCCTCCCTCCAGGTATTTTGCTGGACAGCAGCGTTCCACTCCCTGGAAACATCAATTCTATTTTGTTTTAGCAGCTGTTAGCTCTGCCAACTGCCCGCGATGCCATACACCCACCTCCCTTTACATGTCAATAAAGTTAATCACAAACCCCAGCGGGGGGACGTGTCAATTACTCGGACTTGGAGCGGAGCCAAAGCTCTGCTGTGCGGGAGTCAAACTATCAATAACAAACTGGCACCCGGTGCAGCAGCAGCTAGAACATTACAGTCAACACAAACACCTCAGCTTAATCAATCGGCTGCGAGATGGTTACATCTACTCAGAAACAATTCAATGCTTTCAGTCAATGGCGGCAAGAAATAATCTAGTTTCACAGCAGTGACTGAAAAACTGATTGTTCCAGAATCCCTTTTTCCTATCTGCTGTTGGTGATGTCTGAAGATGTAAAGGAATTTAAGAGAAACTGATATCATCCAATGCAAGATTTACAATGCTGTGAAAAAGTATTTGCCCCCTTATAGATATCGTCTATTTTTGCATATTTGTCACACGTAAATGTTTCAGATCAACAAACTAATTTTAATACAAGACAAAGATAACCCAAGAAAACACTAAATGCAGCTGTTAATGATGATTTCATTTATTCCAGCCCATCTTACACTATGTGAAAAAGTAATTGCCCCCTTAGCTACCAATTTACAAAATGACCAGATTCATTTCTCAGTTGGGTTCAGTCTCACCAGCCACTCTCACATATGATTACTACTGGGCTTGTTGAACCTCAGCATCACTAACTGGACCCTGCCTGGTACTGTGAAGCAGCTAAAGGGTCTCAAAAAGCAGCACATGATAATAATAATAATGCACTGGTTTTATATAGCGCTGTCCTAGACACTCAAAGACGCTTTACATTGCATTATTCATTCACTCCATACTCGATGGTGGTAAGCTACATATGTAGTGTTAGAAGAATTGTGCTTATGTTAAGAATTATTCTTGTTAGGTAATCATTGAGTGGCTGTCAGGACTTTAAAGTCTACATGTCAGCAACCATGATTGTAAAGATATGAATCACCATAAAACATTCCAAGCTGTATGTACTCACAGTAAAGAACATAAAGAACTGACCCAGTAAGATTGTGTAAGTGACACTTATCTTATGCTGATTGTTTACCAAATAAAAAGAGCCAAGGACAGACGGACTACCAGAGAGCTGGAATGCTGTAGCGATGCATACTGCAGAGCTGTAGTGTCCGTTCTCTCCTTGTGCGCAAGTAAAAGACCTGAGCTGGTGAGTGCTGTCTTCCTTCCTGTGCTGTGTGTATTTTCAGGTTTTGAACCAAATATGTAGTCACAGCTGTCCTGGGGTAGACTGACGGAGGCCAGTCTGCTCCATCGGCCCCTCTGACCACCACCAGCCACTCCCTCTCACACTGCATCCACCCAGGCTTCCAGGTGTTCCCTCACGGTCTCCCATCCAGGTATTGACCAAGCCTGACCTCGCTTAGCTTCCAAGATCTGACAGGATCAGGCATCCACAAGGCGGTATGGTCTTAAATGATGCCACGTTCTAAAGAGATTCAAGGTTTTCAATTGGCTGCGTCAAAGTTCAGACCAATTGAGATGCCTTTAAAGGGAAGTTCGTGCTCAAAACCCATCGAATGTGACCAAATTAAAACTGTTCTGCAGAGAAGAGTGGACCAACGTTCCTCCATGATGATGTAAAAGACTGATCACAAGCTGGAACAGACACTTAACCGTTGCTGCCAAGGGACCAACAAGTTAATAGGTTTAGGGGGGCATTTACTTTTCCACAGGGTTTTCAATAATTCTTTATCTCTGTCTAGTTTGATGGTCTGGAACATTTACATGTGAGAAATAAGCAAAATAGAAGATTTCCGTAAGGGGGCAAATACTTTTTTCGCTGTACTGTATAAGAATAGTTCGTGTCACAGTATCCCATACTCTTAAAGCCTTCCTTTTTTTTTACAACTCTTTCTAAGATGTTTCTCTGCTATTTATAATATTATAAGACCACACTTTAGTTGTCTGTCACCAGTGAAAAGTCCACTGAGCATAAAGACTGGATTTAGGTCATTTACAGTGAATCTAAGCCTGGATTATGAATGTTCCTGATTCATTTTTTTCCACATTGATGCTGGATTACATTTAGATTATGCACAATTACAGCAATAGTTCAACATTATCTCTCTTCCTGATCCCCCTCAAAAATAGAATCTCTCTGACACAACCCTTTCCTTTCTGTCTGGTGCAAAAATAAGCCCAAGAATAAAGGCAGCGTTTATATTTTGACTTCGACAGGCAAAGGAAGAAACCAGCGGGGAGAGAAAAACCTGCTGAACATTAACAAAACACAGCCGAGGCAATCACATTAAACACTGAGAGAAATCAATAGTTTCTATTTTCCAATTCTGTTCATGGAAATGGCCTCAGGGGAGAGCATGTGTCCTTGTCTGAGCAAGGCCAGTTAGAGTTCAATGTGTTTAAATATCCGTATCAGAGTTTATGACCCCCATTAATGCCCCCGAGGATGTTCTCTACACAGCTGAGCAACATGATGAAACAAAGACCATCACCTCGCTGACACTCTCTTTGATCATGGATGGGGTTTATTAGATCTAAGGTCAACAAAGCTGAACAAATCTAGGAAAAACCATAGAACAGAATATACAGAGTGAGTGCAAATTTGATTGTGAGCCAAGCTTTTTTCATAGGAGAAACGCAGTCAAGTCCAAATTCTCTTATTTAATGTTTTTAACACAACAGAAATTGGGTTTTGTGTCACCTATTACAGCGCTCCAGTTTTATTTGTTGTTCCCAATATCGCATACAGTGTTTCATTGGGCTTAACAGGCCCAGAGTCAGAAGAGCGTAGCAAAGCTCGAGCTTGGATTATAAGAAGATACTGGTTAACTCTCAAACCATTTGCAGCTTTCACTTTCAGGCTCTGGCTCGGTTGTTAGCAGCATCGACTCACAGCTAGAAGATCCCCGGTTCCAGGTTAGGACGCCTGGGATCTTTCTGTGTGAGTTTTCACCTCCTTCCTCCCACAATCCAAAAACATGCTCAGGTTAATTGATTATTCTAAATTGACCGGAGATGTGAATGAGAGTGTTCTTGGTTGTCTGTCTCTATGTGTAGCCCTGTGATAGACTGGAGACCTGTGGGCTTCCTGGGATAGTCTCCAGCCCCCCTGCGGCCCTACAGAGGATTAAGAGGTGTATAGATGATGGATGGGTGGACATTCAGGTTCTTCACATCTGAGAGAACAGATGTGCTCATACACCGACACATAGGAATCTGCGCCTGCGTGAGAACGGCTGCACGTCTGTCTGCTCGGTTAAGTGTAGTGCTGTTTTTGTTAGTGCTTGTTTTTGTCTCTGATTTCTAGCAATGCAGACCAGCATTAATAGACTCGTATACTCGTGCACAGAGTTACTGGCACTGGAAAACAATGTTAAGGCTGGTGTACGCCACCTGATTCCACCGGAGCTAAGGCGGAAGTACCGGGGATGCCGAGCTGGTCGTAAACACAAGGCAAAGATGAAGGCAAGAATCACCAATCGGAGGCTTTTTAAACAACCTATCCCTTCTGTTGTCATGGGGAATGTTAATGCATTGATGAACAAGATGGATGAGCTTACTGCGCTGATTGGGAGCCAAAGGAGCTACACCGAGGCTAGTCTGCTTATCTTCTTGTAATTTCCCTTGGGATTAATAAAGTACTTTGATTGATTGATTGATTGACATCGATCAGGTATAACATTGTGATCACCTGCCCAATATTGTGTTGGTCCCCCTTACGTAGTCTGAACCACTGGGCATGGAACAGAGGACCTCTCAGGGTGTCCTATGGGGTCTGGAACCAGGACGTTGGCACTGGATCCTTTGGCTACTCTGGCTTGTGCAGTGGGGCCTCTGTCAATCCAACTGGTTCCACTGTCTGAACAAGGTTTCCCATCAGAACACCACATAGTACCAATATGATCAGTGTTATTCACTTCACCTGTCAGTGGTCATGATACTGTGGCTGATCGGTAAATTTTAAACAGTGCTTTTGAGAGTCCTCCTAACTGCTTCCATTTTACTTGACCTACACATGTAAACACAACCTGAAGTGCATTTTTATTTCCCTGTGTTTTCTGTGGATAACTGCATTGACTGCAGATGAAAACATGGACGGCCAACAGTTCAATCCTCGTGTAGACTCATGCCGCCCTCGGTTCTGCTGTTGTAGCGTGCACTACGACAATGCATTTCTCTGTGCACATCAAACCTGCGGTGGCTTTGTGTTTGACCAACCTCATCAAATACTGCTGTCTTGTCTCGGAAACACACACCAGGCGTTCCTTGGCGTTGGTGCCACCATCCAGGTTCTGGGTTAAAATTCCCCCTTTCAGCTCATTAATCACATAGCAAACTCGTCGTTGCCTGAAATGGAGCGACAGCCACAACACCAGCAGGGAATATTTGGCTACCGACTCCCAGCGTCAATTTCTGACATTCACAGATTTTTATCTGTCTGTCAGACTCTTTGTGTGGAAAAACTGAGCTTCTGATAAACTGAGCTGCCCTGTAAGGGTTGAAGGCTGCGCGGCAGTAAAGTTAAGAACACAGCATTTGTCCTTCTCTGTGAAACTGTATTTACATTTATTTAGCGCCAGCATTGTGATCTATAAAATAATCTTTTATCGCCACATTGCAGCAGCTTGGAAACGACTGCTGGCAAACGGGTTGTATTTATGAGTCATCTTTATATCACTGTGTCGTATTCGTTTCATTGTCCTGCAAACACAACAAAACATATCAGTGAACACGGCTATAATGTAATTGTATAGGTGATCACTTAGAGCGGGAGGGGACTGGAGCAGCCAACAGCATTTTAAAAAATGACACAGCGTATATTAGAGGCAGTCTAAAATAGTCAGTTACTATGGGAATGAAGATATTGTTCCTGAAAAGCCAGTGAGGGTCGTTGGAACATCTTTTCAATGGAATAGAAAGACCAAATCTCATGGTGTCAAAGGTTCATGGCAGCAGCAAGATAAGATGAATAAGACCTCATTCAGAGAAGGATTAGTATGATAGCAATAAACCTACTAATTTGAAAATAATCCCTGGTGTCAAAACTGCACCTTTCTATTCTTACCTCACCGCCCTCTACAGAGGCCCAGTTCCACTTCTCTGTGATGAAAACACTACCCACACTCTGCATTATGTCGCGCCACACTGCCCAAATACAGGCTGAAATCCTGCCATTAAGCCATCAATCATCTCATCGCGTACCGACGGCTCCGGCAGCCTGGCCCAGCTGTTCGCCATCATCACCACTGAGTGTTACAGGCTCAGCTCCAGCCGCACAATGGACACAGCTCCGCTCAACGGGCCTCAGTCTGCCCGTGATTTAACAAAACCTGGACCAAGGCCAGAGCCGAGGCATCAGGCTTCGTCCGGCGCATTCGGGGCTGAAATCAAACAGGAAGCAAAGAAAGCTGTGACGAAGACAGACGCCGAGCTATGCTTGACTTTTAGCAGGAGATAGGTTATGATGTTTTTATGGGGCCATTATAGCAAAACAGAGGCACCATGTCCTCCTGGCCGACCAGAACACAAAATGTATTTTAATCTTGTTTATGGTCTATTAAGGGGTTTGAAACCAGCTCGAAATGCGGATGTTGCCCCAGTATGGCCGCCGTATCTCTGTATGTAAATTGCTATCAGTTGCATCACCCGGTTTAAAAGCCCCTGCAGCGACGGCGTCATTGAGGCAGGAACGTTGCTGTTTCAGTGGAGTCTGTGGTAATGGCTGTGTTAAGGTGATGTGGGATGGATGAGCTCGCTGTGGAACGGCCGTGAAGGATGACGGCCTTGGATGACGCTTTCCACCACCACCGCCGGCAGCGTTTACCTTCAGGAGGGGGAGGGGGGAGGAGAAAACTGGGGACGGAGGAGAGGAAAGATGGGGAGGTAAAGGGAGAGAGTACAGTGATGCCAGACGTGTACAGTACGTCTAAGAATAGCCGCGGAGGAAATATTGTTCCTGTGTCTGCGTGGCGTCCCTGGAGAAAACTCGCGCAAGATTATTTCATACTTATTCCTCGGAGGACTACAAAAGACACGGCAGTCAGATGAAACAGCCAGACGGATGTGACAGGTGAGGTATCCTGTCAGCCCAAGTAAAAAGATGACTCCTGCCTCAAAAGGACTCTCAGCACCGCTCAACATCCCCTTAAAAAACACGTCTTTTTACACGTTAAAGTCCAAATTGGCTCTTCAGTCGTCCCGCTCACGGATGCGGCTACGCTTCTTGCACGAAGCTCAAAAACAACATCAGCAGTTCAAACGCTGTGTGCATCGGGGATTCTGACGAGGTATCTTTAAAAAAAAAAACTAAAAACATGTCATGGAAGAAAGTCAACTGATCTATGCAGAATCACAGAGAAAGTGATCAAAGGGGAAAAGTCACAGACAACGACAGTAAGAAAACAAACATCTGGGAAAGGGGGAGGGTTGGAATACATGTTTGAAAGGCTATATGAGGGCTGCTGTTTAAGTCACCCTCACATGGGGATTCCTCTGCACATCCGTCCCAGAGAGTCCCTGGTCTCACAGGAGGCAAAATGAAAACACGGTCAAGCTCCGAAAGCACTGGATCCTACAAATCCCATAAGGCAACGCGGCATCTGTTGTTAGTCGTCGCCTTGTAAACGCTCCTTGCACTGCAGTGAAGCTGATGCAACAACATTTCATTAAGGTACTGCGTTCGTCTACAATTATAAGAGCATAATCTATCTAACGAGGGCGGAGGTGTTAAAGTCACTCTCTGGTCATTAATTAAACCCAAACAGTCTCATCTCTGCATAATAAAGTTACATATTCAGGAGATTTTCTGGCTACTTAGGTTGATCATTTGTTTGCTTTTGTTATCAGTACGTTGTGGTCTTCTAGCAAATAGTAGAAGCACCATATGGAGATGTTAACAAGGTAAAAAAAGAAACTTTATTTGCAGCAGAGGAGGTCGTTAAAGTATAAAGTTATCCCGGCTTTCTGCTCAAACTTTGTCTTGAGCAAAAATAATTCGGAAGGCATCGTTAAAGCTCCCCTAAAAAGCAACACCTTGAAGGCAATAAAAGAAAAGACTTTACCCTTTAAGAAAATGCTTGCAAATTGGCCACATGTCTCACGTGTTTGCAGCTGCTCGTTCTACCATCCCACAGAGTGGGAGGGCGATGGTGCAAAACACGCTGAACCAGCTCGAGGTGAGCAGGAGCCAGCAGGCTGAAACAGAAAAACCCGTCCAAGACCTGAGCAGCGCGTATATTCTCGACTCAACCAGGTGTCGTTTTAGAAGCTTCGGGTTGTATGTTTCATCCGGTGAAATCCTTTCCAAGGCGCCGTGGTGAAAGATACATTTCTGTTTCCCCAAACGCCGAGCAAAAATGCTCAGAGGCAAAATGTTCTCGGCGCTCTCATTGGAGAGAAGTTTGCGTTCGGGCAAGCTGTGAAAAATGACTCGACTTTTTCCGCCCAGGTCTTCTGGCACCGGTGGGTCACCATCGCTCACTGATACTGTTCAAATTGGGCCAGGGACCTGGGAGTGCCAAGGTAGGGCAGACTCTGCCAAGAGAGAGTGTGTGTGTGAGAGAGAAAGAGTGTGTGTGGTGTGTAGAAGCAAGTGAGAATGAAAGGTAGGAGATTATGGGAGCAACAATACGCATCACAACAACTCCCTATAGGCTCCATTTCTTGCTGTCTACACCTGTTTTTCTACAACTCTGTATGTGTGTGTGTGTGTGTGTGTGTGTGTATTTGGCCTCTTGCTGTTCCTACACCTGTCTCCTTAAAAATGTAGCAGAGAATGTGTGTGTGTGTGTGTGTGTGTCTGATCTCTATCCTCCAGTGTGTGTCGTTGTCTCTGCCTTCCACACCTGAAAACAGACTGAAAGCCCTCCGTGATTGGCTGACCAGCACGAGCAGCAGAACAGTTCCGTCCCTCCCATCATTTATTCCCGCCGTTCGCCCGCCGCCATTCCTCAAATTCAGCTCCTTATTAAGTGTATGTCATCTATGCCATTTGTCCGGTCCCTCGTCTGCCCTTCATACCATCCTGTCCTCCTTTCGCTTCACCTTGCCGGAGAATTACTGCTGTGGGCTTCCATGTTGTGTTTTAATGCCTTATTTAACCAGGTTGGTTAACAAAAAGGACACTTCTTTGGAGGTGAGTCAACTGAAAGTGATGTGGAGGTCAGTAGAACAGTGTTTATGGCTCCAGCTGTCTACCTGTTGCTCTGCATCCTCATTTCTTTTCAGTTGAGACCTTGATGAAATGCTCATCCATGGATGTTTGTGATTGTTATCGATTAATTGCTGTTAATAATTTAACTGATTAAAAATATATTAACTCATAAGGCAGAAGTTGACTGTCAGAAAATGTGTTGTAGATTAGCTGTAGTACCTGGATGTACCAACAGGTGGAGCCTCTTCCTGTTAAACACAGCCAAAGAAGGCGGTCATATGGGCTACCAGTAGTTCCACGTTGGCTAGCTAGTTTAGCTAATAAGAGGTGATCATGAGAAAGTCTTCTGTGATGCTTAATGCCCACCGTGTTACAACAGCGTCACTGTGGGCTGCTCGCTGATTGTGTACGCAGCTAAAGTCACGTGACAATGTTCAAAGCAGTTTTATAGACAGAATGATGTCTAATGAGTTCATTTTATGTTATTGATTGATTAATAAGCCAATTATCGGTTAAGAAAATGGTTCAAAATTTTCATCCCTTAGTGCTGAAACAATAAACCAAAATAAAAGCAACACATCTAGTGATCTGTCACAGAGAAATGCATCTTTTTGAGGAATTAGAGTCTCAAATTCTTCCATGTTTTACTGTATGCTTAATGCATATAGTCATAAAAAGGCTGCTGCTGAGCTTAATTACCTCCTGCACACTGATGCACATGAAAGTTCCCTGTCGTTTCCAGCTCACTCTCAAATCAGTCATCTATCACTCTCTTTTGCTCTTCCTCTCTTCTGATCCTTGGCAGCAGAACCATTCAGGATCATTCAGGAAAAGGCTCACGGGACATGGAAGTCAAACCGCACTCCGCCGCTATCCAAAGCAGAGCCGCTGCGAGTGGAAAGTGATTAAACCTGGCAACACAAAGAGGACCTTCTCCCTTACAGCGTTCGGCCGATTTGTGATTAAAACGCTCTCTCTTGATAAGTCGGGGGTCACATTTTCCACCGTGTCACTTCTCATGCTGCCGCTGTGCTTTAAAAGAAAGCTGACTGCCAATGGAGACCAGGCCGAGGCAGATTTAGTCCACCTCGCATGCAAAAGATCTGCTCCAATGACAAAAACACAACTTGTCTCAACAAATATTTAAGATACTGAAGTTAGTCCCTACATAATGATGATAAATGTGACACTCACAGAATCACTACTAATAGTTAGTTTAGAGAGCAATTTTCTACATCTACACATTTCACCAATCAAATAGACTTGATGAAATAGTCTATTGAAACAGTTTGCTGACTTGTCTTTGAAACCCAACAGTGTTTTATCAGCAGAACAGTTTAATATTAGAATACTCACAAAACGTCAGGGATATTTGGCATTCAGGTGAAATTTATGGAAAATGTAAAAAGTTCATGCTACAGTGGTATTATATCCTGAAAGTAGGGCATTTAACTGGACGCCTGCAATGGTGATTTCCTCATCTCAAACAATCCATTGAAACAAAAGCCAGCAACGGTGGAGGGTACACCACAACAAACATGTCTCAATGACTTGTCATGAGCCCTTGAGCTTCAATCACAGCTTGACAACGACGTCTCACGCTGTTCACAAGTCGACTTATTGTCTGCTGAGGCGTGGCACCCCACTCTCCTTGAAGGACGGCCCTCAGGTCATTGAGGTTCTGGGGTACAGAGTTACGAGCCTCTACACGGCGACTCAGCTGATCCCATAGGTTTTCTGTGGGATTCAGGTCTGGAGAAAGTGCAGGCCACTCCATCTGAGGTACCCCAGTCTCCAGCAGCCGTTCCCTAATGATGTGATCTTGATGAGCTGGAGCACTGTCGTCCATGAAGATGAAACTAGGCCTGTGTTGTTCATGCAGGGGCACAATGACTGGATTGTGAACGGCATAATGGGGAGGACTGTTTAAACACCAATTCTAACTGAACCAGGAAATTTATTGGTCGATTCATGGATCAAACACCTGTTGTACAGAAACTACTGAAACACTAAACTGTTGGACGTGTTCATTCAAGAGTTTAGAGAATCTCACATTAAACTCACCTGTAAAGGCTATAGTGCATTTTAGGTTCATCATATGTTAATATTCAGTTACATGACATGTAAAATATGATCTTATTATCTCCTAAACTGTTCTCATGTCCTTTCACGTGATGATCAGCTATTAGCAGCAGCTTTTCAAACTGTCGGCCCTCAGCCAACAGTAAATCCTTACACTATAGGAGACTCACTCAGCTATTTTTAGCAACATTCTCTCTGATCAGCTAAATTGCACAGATTTACACAGGTTCTGACTGATGTGAGATTTAACAAAGAGTCCTTTCTGTCCTTAAAGCTTCATCAGTGTTTCTTTTAAATTACTAAATTACAATAATGGCTATTCAGCAATTATAATCCGGGGAAGGTATTGTATATATTGAAAGTATTTCCATACACTGAATGTAAATTGTACGTATTGAATGTATTTTTTTGTGCTATTGCAGGCCAAGCCAGAGCAAGAAGACATTAGACAACAGAGTGAACTCCATGTGCTATTATCACTTCTGCCTGTTGTATCATTCAAACATTAGCAGGAAGGTTACTGACATCATCAAAAGCCAACTGAAGTCAGGAGTGAGCAAACCCAGAGTCCAGTCAATAAAGAAACACACAGTCTACAATTATAACTACTGATGTGAACCTCGCAAAACAGGGTCAGGGCCAACCAAGTGTTGTTAAATGGTTCAGGTATTGATCAGTCCACAGTACAGATAAACTGTCTATAAATGAAGACCATTCTCCCTAGAAGTGGCTGCTCAGCTAAGATGCTTTATAAAAGCACAATGCAGGATGATCAATGTGGTATAACAAAGAAACAGGAGCCCAGTAACAGCTGAATGCTTCAGTAATCACCAGACCTGGTTAACGTCTCTGTTCTTGGGTTGTCGGTGCGCCCGTGGCAGGACACCACCAAGGAAGCTGCTCTCCAAAAGAAGACATCGCTGTGTTGTTTAAGAGCTCCTTCAATCCGAACAACTCTCAAAATGTTTTGTAGACAAAAGAAATGAGGGTTGAGCAGTTTGGAAAGAAAACGCAGCACTACGCGTGTCTGTGTTTGTGGAGCTGCCTCTGGACCTGGACCAAAACAAATGAATCCCCAAGCCGAAGCTCAGGAGAAGCTGAGTGATGTGGTTGGACAAGGATGTAGAGAGATCCATGCTGTATTCTCTATAAATAGAGATCTGCTTCAGGACAGTATCAAGCAAAATAAAAAACACCATTTTAGCAGCAGCCCTGTCTCACAAAAATTATTTTCCGATGTAACTAAACTGCACTCTCAATAAATAAACAAATAAGATTCAAATCAACATATTTTTACCATTTATTTTATTGCTTTACATTAAGCAATCAATCGTATGTACACCGATCAGGCATAACATTATGACCACCTGTCTATTAGTGTGTTGGTCCCCCTTATGTGTTCAAAAATGCTCTGAACCATTGAGCATGGACAAGAGGACCTCTCAGGGTGTCCTGTGGGGTCTGGAACCAGGACCAGGGCACTGCATCCTTTGGCTACTCTGGCTTGTGCAGTGGGGCCTCTGTCAATCCAACTTGTTCCACTGCATCCTGTTGATGCTTGATCAGAATGGGCTGTAGGAAGTCTGGAGGTCACATCAACATGTTGGACCATTGTCATGTTCCTCAACATGTTCCTGATTGGTTGATGTTGTTTCCATGAGGTGGGGTGCATTTTCATCCAGTGACATTTGGGATTTCCATCTGCATGAGGGAGTGTGTTTGTTGTGGGACGATGTTTATTTGGGTGTCTAAGTCTGATCAAGGTTTTCCATCAGAACACCACATAGAACCAATATGATCAATGGTATTCACTTCACTTGTCAGTGGTCAGAACGTTGTGGTGGATCGGTGTATACTAGATGAAGTGGGATTCATCACTCTGGTAGCCCAGAAAATGGAGGAGAAGTTTTAAACGTCTTGTGAAAAGACCATATTATAACCCAGGTTTTAACAAGTAGTTGTCATTTTGAAAGTGTCGACCAAAGTGTGAAAATTCGTGAAACCTAACCATGTAGTTTTGGTGTCGAGACCGAACCAAACGACCGATGAAAACTGAAGCTAAACAATGAGTAAAATATGAAACTTAAGTTTTAAGAATAAAGCTCCTTTTGCCTCCCTATGCAGCCGTTCGTACTACATCACACACTGATCTTTCACTGAGAAAATATGTTTCTTTCTAACCTAAATTAAGTTAACTTCAAAATGTAAATTAGAAAGCAGTTTAGTTAAAGTCATTTTTGGGAGACGGGGCTAGGAGTGGTCCAGTCCAAGCCAAAACCTCGACCCTTAACCTCACAGATATCCTCAAAACCTGGTCGAGGTCTGTTCCCTCTGAATGTTAGAACCACTACTTAGAAGCACAACCAGCTCTTTTGAAAACCTACTGTTTTCAAAATAGACGTGAAAGATTAGAACGGTTTGTGTGTTTATCATCCAGAGCAAATCGTCAAATCTTGAGACTCAGATGAATCTCATTTTATGACCGAGTCAAGCAGAAAAAGCAGGTAATGATTAAACGAGGTGAGCGATCCCAAATAGTAAAACTGTGTCATAAACGTAAAACAATTATGTGAAAGGTGCTTCAGTGCTCAGCAGAGTTAAAGAGAATTTCAGGACTGAGTGATAATCCTCTGGGGGCTCATTGTTAAGGAAACCAATCATTATTCTTGGGCGATTTCACTGGTGATGGTGAGTAACTCCTAATCACTGTTTCTGCCATGGTTCAATGGCCGGTCAAGTGGAAACACAGCCTCATGTCCTGTGACTGGTTTTAGATCTTTTATTCAGAAAAAAGATAATTGTTAAGAATAAAATGGAGAAATTACAACAAGGTGAAAAACACAGATTCAGATCGGAGGAGAGCACACGGGTCAAGCTGGTGAGAAGATAAATCATAATGCAACGCTGGAGCGCTGGAGGGAAGCAGATGTAGACACATGCATGCACATCATTCGATAACAAAGGCTAATTGAGTGCAAGCATACGTATGAGGGGGGTTTTAAATAATACATCTCCAACTACTGCAATCATTTCTCCCCCAGCAGCCTTTTGAAGCCCAGCAGGCCTCAGCAGAAGAGCTGGACCGGATTACACGGTGTGATGGAGCACGATTAAAATAGCAGCAAGACCTGATCCTTCTCCTTGACTGTGTCACACTAAATCAGAGGCTGATCAATATTTGTGAGGAAGATGCACAGATTCGGCACTCATCTGATATTTAACACCTTCAACCTTCAGAGTCTCCGGCCACAGCTCCTTACTGTACTCTGCCTTTTAAAAAAAGCCTCTTTCATCGTTCTGCCTGTCTGTCCTCCATCTCAACCAGCTCCACTCACCTGGTGAGCTTCTGCCAGACAGCTAATTAGCTTTAGCAGTTTTACAACCCTTACATTATCTTTACTGCAGCTCCTCAGTACGCCACATTAACCGCAGAATAGATGCCGTCAGCTGTTCTGGAAACAGCCGTAGCTAAAGTGGAGCCACGGGGCCCGAGCCACTCAGCGTAACTACGCTGGAGATAATGTCAAAGAAAGCATCATTCAGTGGGATAAAGTCAAGCGCTAATTGCCCACTTAAGACCACATTCATTGCAATGTCTAACATATAATATATAATAATGACACCATATATTCAAAGTGTATATTAATGAATTAGGTTGGATTCAACCTGTGGAGCCACAAACAGAAGTAGCGTTGAGGATTCAGTGTTTCTCCACAAAACTTCACTGTGCGCTGAATGTGTCATTTTCTTTGTCGAACTTTTGTGAAGCCAGTGTTTGACGAATGTTTGAAATGGCAGGTATTTCTTTGCATCCGTTCAATCTCCTTCTCCGCCTCTGCTGGTGGTGTGATGGGTTGCTTTGCACGTTCTACTGCCTCCTGGATTGAGACATGTTCTGTCTTGTGGTCAAAAACTCCCCAGAGCAGCTTTAAAATACACGAACATAACAAAGTCCATTTAGAAAGTGATGCTAAAGATTATCTTAACAATAAATCCACTTTTTTTTTTTAGGTAGCCAACTCATGTAGCGCAAGGGCAGCTCGTCAATTTAAACTAAAGAAACAGCGCTTAATGAAATAAATTAAGCAGAAAGAAAGTGAATTCAAACTGTGTGTGTCTGTTATATTTAACCATTGATTACTTACCAGTGTTGCTGCATATTGCATAGAAAGACTGACAATATGAGCTTCATGGCTAGATAGACTTTAGTTGGTGTAATCTGTTTTTGTCCAACAAACTGCCCTCCCATTTTAAATCAGTCAAAGAAATTCTCACATGTTGATGTAACGTACGGTAGTTGTCCCTTTCAAACTATGATAATATATAATACATACACAGATCAGCCACAACATTAAAGCCACTGACAGGTGAAGTGAGTAACATTGATCATATTGGTTCTATGAGGTGATGGAAAACCTTGATCAGACTTAGACACTCAAATAAACATCGTCCCACAACAAACACACTCCCTCATGCTGATGGAAATCCCAAATGTCACTAGATGAAAATGCACCCCACCACATGGAAACAACACCAACCAATCAGGAACATGTGGAGGAACATGACAATGGTCCAACATGTTGATGTGACCTCCAGACTTCCTACAGCCCATTCTGATCAAGCATCAACAGGATGCAGTGGAACCAGTTGGATTGACAGAGGCCCCACTGCACAAGCCAGAGTAGCCAAAGGATCCAGTGGTTCCAGACCCCATAGGACCCCCTGAGAGGTCCTCTGGTCCAATGGTTCAGAGCATTCTGGACCACATAAGGGGGACCAACACAATATTAGGCAGGTGGTCATGATGTTAGGCCTGATCGGTGTGTAAAGCGCCTTTCAAGACACTCAAAGAGGCTTTACAAAGTAGGTATAGGAACACAAACAAAAATATATAAATAAAATAAACAGAATATAGTGGAGAAATGTAGAAAAGGGGGATTCATGAGTTGTAGGCAGTGTTGAAAAGATGTGTCTTCGTGGAAACACCAATGACTGACTGCTGTTACACTACATACAGATCCTTTTCTCATTTTAGGGCATTTATTATTGCAACACAAGTTCTTTTTCTTCCCAGTAACTCTGCTTTTACCCCTTCAAAAAAATCTATAAAAAATCTATGATGTACACTGGGTCACTTTGTCCTGAAACTACCAGGTGAAGTTGCCTCCCCCCCCATCGCCGCTTCCACACTCCCCCACCCGCTGACATATAAACACAGCATTCAACTGTCAGCACTCTGGACAAAATGTGACAGATTGAGAGCATCCAACTGAGAGTAGCAGAAGCACAAATGCTACCTTTTAGTAGAGAAGCAGTGAGTTTACCGTGTTGATGGGATTCACAGTCGACGTCGCTAATCCCTCATCATCGTATTATTCATATCCCCTGTTCTGCCACCATCCATCCGCCGTCAGATACAAGCTAATTATCTAGACAGGGCTGTCAAAATCATGCATTGCACCCTCAGTTGAATTTGAAACTGTAAACCTGTTGTCATTTCATTGTGAGTTGTGAGAGGGAACTCCTGCATCGCGTGTTTAACCTAACCCTCACACAAAACTGTTCAAAACTGCGATCACAGCTGTGCCGGTCTGTTGCATCGTGTCGGTCCGACTGCGGCTGGACAGCTTTAGTCTGCCCATGTTGCCTGTTGACTAGATGTTGTAGATGCTCAAAAGCCAAAATCGAACATCTGCAGTAACGCAGCCTCCACAGCTGCAGACACAAAGGCTGATCACAGGGAAACAGTAGCGTTAACAGCAGCAAAGACTCCGGCCATCTCAGTCTGAGCACCACCAGCTTGCCTCACTGTGCCAAATGACGACGGTAAGGAAGAGCCTGTGCAGGTGTGTCTAAATAAATGCCCAAATCAACCTATACGGTGTGGTGAGGTGTGCGTTTTGTACCTTAATATTAGAACATAAAGCACATTCTTTGAAAAAACGATGCCATTTTTTGCTATGCTTGTGGAAACTTCAGGTCAAATGGGAAAGCAGATGTTGCGTTTGCTGTTTCCACAGACCAACATAAAGTTCTGTGCATCTGCAAGTTTTGATAGAAGCAGCTGTAGACGTGTACAAACTGGGCAATAATCCATTTTTTTGGAGGACAACGGTCACTTTAAGGCGTCTCTACTGGTGTACTCCCACTATTTTCGATGCATCCTGAGTCGCTGTGTTCTAAAACCGGGCCTGAGTCATATTTAAGCTCAAACGAGGTGAGTAAAGATCCTCTGCAATTTAAGCATTTCCTCTCACATCCGCTCGTTTTTCAAAATGTAGAACTCCAAAAGTAAACTAGACTGAGAACTGCAAATAGCTGCGACCGTGCCTCTCTGGTGTGGCAGCTTCCTCCCATTTTACTAAAGTAAATATCACAGCAATAATGTTAGGGGGAAAAAAAGCCAATATGAAGTACTCCTATTTCCGTGCCTGGAGCTGTTTTTTCTCGAATCCATTCACCTCTGCCAGCTAAGATAAAGACAGCAGAGGTCGTGTTATGAAAGCTGTGATCTCTTGCAGGTGGCTGGCAGAAAAATAAACTAATGGAAATACAAAAATGCATGAAATAAACATGAAGCAACTGTAGGCATGCATAAATGCAGTAATGTCTCAGCTTTGAAATATTATACCACTAAGTGCTGAAAATGTGCTGTAACTTCTCCCAAATCTGAGGATTAAATTGCTTTAAAGGGCTTAAGAACACTCCGCTGCATAGGGATGTGTGATATTTTTCATTAGACTGTGTTATAATTAATATTAATAGGTAAAGTCTGAACATTGATTCATTAGAGTCGGTCGTGAGGCACTCTAAACTATTTATGACAACAACAGCCCATGTGTCGAGAGAGGATTAATAATGCATTATTCCCTGCCTACAGCAGATGATAGACAGTGGATGAAGCCTTAGCTGTGTGCTTGTTGGACGATCTTTTGATGCCTGATCAATATTGAAAAGGATAATGAGAAATGCTTTGTGCATGTCAATGCGTCCTCACCAGCAGCCATGTTGAATATTTTAAGACTTGAAATCCAGCTTTCTTTGGGGCTCCATAATATAATCATACTGATCTAATTCACAGGCCAGTCTGGGTTTGGGATCTCTTGGCCTTCAGTATCCATCTAGCAGTGCATGTGTGTGGTGTGCATTCACGCCACAGCATTTCTTTGGACATCTGTGCGTGTGTGTACGCCTTGCGCCCGTCTTATCCTCCCCATTCACTGTGAGCTGGCTGAGCAAATTGATACTGCGCCGGGATTCTTGGCGATCTGTAAGTCCGCTGTCACGGTGATGAGAGCAGCACAAAGACGGCGGCGTTGCGGTAAATGTCAGCATGTCAGCGACGAGTGACACAGAATATCCCCGCTTGGAATGTGGGAGCAGTTCGCCCCGACCCAGCACACACATGACAAGGCCAAGCTCGCAGATACAAGAATAATCCCTCCTCATATACTGGATGAGAGATCACACACACACACACACACACACACACAAGCACAGGAGAGGAAAACTCATATCCACCAAGAGAGATGCATAAATATGGGCTTTAACACTGTGGTGTTTCAATGCTAATTCAGTGAAATATGTGCCGTATCTGTCAGGAGAAGCTGTTTTTCAGGTTCACAGGATGAGTGTGCATCGATGTGTGTGTGTGTGTGTGTGTGTTCATGTGTGTGTGCGTGAGAAGAAGCAGACATGCGTAGGTAGTTACCCATGTGAGCATGTTTACTTGGAGGAATTTTCATTCCTGTCACTCTGTCTTTCACTCACAGACAAATACACAGGAGGATGTGTTTGTGAGTGATGCAAGGTATTCTGGGAATTGGTGTGTGTCCTTGCAGTTTTGAACAGACAGGAAATAAAGCTGAACACATAAACAAACACACAAAGTGGCTCGAGTTGGAGGATTGTTTGTTTGGATGGGTGTACTGAGTGGTGCTTCTCTCGGCATCTGAAGCATCTGAAGACGCACGACACCGCCTCGCAAAAATTACATTCCCATACAACTAAACTGCATTTTCATTTAGGTTTTCAAAGAAACTTATTTTCTCCGTGAAAGGCAACACTGTGATTTAGCAGGGAGCGCTTCCAGTTTGAAGAAGTCTGTGTAAGCAGGCAGGAGGATGGGATGGTGGATAAGTCTGCAACAACACTTCCACCAAGGAGACTTGGGTTTGTGTTCCGTGTGGAAACATGACTCTTTGACTTAACTTTCTTTGTCACTAGTTGTTTACTTTCGGTTCTCACTCACTTTTTTTCGCAGGTTTAGGAACAAAAACTGAGGAAAGTAGTGCATTCTGTGTTAATATGCAATCATTTCAAAACACGTTTAAAGCTTCTGCAAGGGTACGTTTGATGTGAAGTTCATCATCTACCCCTGTCCAAAATTTGTGACTGTGCGGACTGTCCACGCTGCAAGAGTGCAACAAAACAAATTAGACACCTGTGGGGCTTGTTTGAAATTTCAAAAGCAGGAATGTTTTTGTCTTGGGCGACTGTATGCGTGTACCAAATTTCATAGCTGTACGTGAAACTAACTGTATTAGCTCCACTAAAGTCCAATTTTCAAGGTGGCGCTGTTGAGTCATTTTGCCATTCATATGTGTAATTACCCCAAAACAATACATTTTTCGCCAGTCCTGATGGGTGTGCCAAATTTAGGGAGTTTTTGAGCATGTTTAGGGGGTCAAATTGGGGTTCAAAGTGGTGTAAGAAAAAGAAACAAAGAAACTGAGCAGGACCAATAGGGTCCATGCACTTCAGTGCAAGGACAGCGTTCAGTGTTTTACAGTGATTGCTGGCCCTTTCCCTTTTGTGCTCGGACCCTAATGGTACGAGTTCCTCAGTAGGGATGGGAATGGAAAACCGGTTCTTGTTGAGAACCGGTTCCCAATGTTTCAGTTCCTTGGAATCATTTGCCATCTTTGCAAACGATTCCCTTTATCAATTCCAGTGGGTGCGAAGGACGTCACCACGCTCGTTGTGTAGCTTACGCAAGCTACGCAACGAGCATGGTGACGTCATTCACCAGTGCAGCCAGCAGGAAACATGGCAACCAAGCGGCACAACTGCTCGAAAGTTTGGTTACATTTCACAAGAAAGGATGACAACAGGGCAACTGGCAATACTTGCAAAGTGGAGATTTCATCAAAGCGAGGAAGTACTACCAATATGCAGAAACATGTGCACATACAGCATGAGATAGCTTTGAATGAATGTCATGTAACCAGTGAATTTCAACCCAGCAGCAGCAGAAAATTGATAAAGAACCGAATCGTTAAGCAGAATAAAAAATGGGAATCGGAATCATAAACATCTTATCAATTCCCATCCCTATTCCTCAGTCTTTCACACTTTCACAGTTAGTCAAATGAGCTGCAATGGAAGTAGTCGGTGCTGGCCTTTGGAGGAGCTCTAACTCTTACATGCTTCCACAGTTGTAAATTCTCCAGATATCCTGTGCTCTCTCCACCCCAGTGCATTCCACACCTCAGAGCTATTCCCTGACACGATGCTACAGCCGAGTCTGTAAGCAGCTACTGTTTCCTGTAAAACTGTCCAATGTGTTTTTCTGTGTTTGATTTGAACAGAACTGTGTAAGTGTTTACAGCTTGCTTTTAAAGTCTGCATCAGTCTGTGCACACAGGTGCGAAAAGCAAAAATTGGCCCTTAAAAGACCTGAAAGATCTTGATTAAAAGGCTATACCAAACTTTTTAGCTTGAGTTGTTCCAGTTTGTGGGATTAGAAAACACATCATGAGGCGCCCCGATAGCCTAGCGGTTATGACCCACGTGCAGAGGCATAGCGGCTGTCCCAGGTTCGATTCCGACCTCGGCCATTTACCGCATGTCTTTCCCCATTCTCTCCTGTTTCTGACTCTATCCACTGTCCTGTCCTCTCCAATAAACTTAAAAAAAGAAAGAAAGCACAGCGTGAGAAGCAGGTTTAAAGACAAATATAGTGATAAGGAGTCTGAGGATTTTGGAAATATCTTGCGCTGATTGTCCTTCTGGGAAGAACAAACTGGAATACAAGGAGACTGACGTTAGAGTCGGCTGAAAAAAATTACCTAGAAATAGCTGTTCCCATAGGGTTGGTGTAATTCCCGAACCGCATTGGAACAGAAGGTGCTGGATTCACGGTTTAATTCCTGTGAAACCACCCTACCAGTCCTCCTTCAGTCATACCGATGCTGTCCTCAGAGGACTGTAATATTCAGAGAATCGCCGGCTGTGTTAAGATGGTATTAGCACTAAATCCTGCCTTCACTTGTTGAAATTCCGTGCTGTATTTTGAGTGACATCCCGGGGTCATTTTAATTCAGCATCAGGATCAACATAAAGTAGGTCTATTTCATCACCCTAAATTGGATCAGATGATAGTTATTGCAGGAGCTAATGTAATTTGATATTGCTATAGGGTGGAAGGCAAATTCATTGCACCGAATTCTACGATAAGTCATTATTACAATGCAAAAAGATTGGAACGTAAGACACAGAGTGGACACTGTGACCTCAACGTACATGCTCTGTAGACAAATGATCTCTGCATATTGGTGCACAGGCTTTTACCAAATAGAGCTTACGACCCCAAGTGGGGAGAAAAATCAAAAGAAGATTTGATCAACAAGACCTTTATTTTCCTGACATCTGCGTAATTTCATGACACATTATCTCACATCATGTGTCTGCCTCGGTCTACATGCGCACACATGCCGTCGGCTTCCCTTCTGTTGCCACAATCCCATTCCTTCCCTCCCCAAGGACTGTTTAAAGAATGAAATCAGCTTTCTGCTGACTGTGTCCAGCCTTGATCCCACCGATGGAACGTGATGACAGCTGTCTCTGTCTTGGCTTGAGGAGGGTTAGAGGAGTGGTAAGCAGCGAGGAATGGACTGGTTCATCCCCAAAGAGACACTGTCTCAGCTCAGAAAGAGAAGGGATTCAGCGGTGGGAAGTCACTGAGTCTCAGAATGGTAAGTGAAATACAGGAATGGTTGGTTTGTACTCTGTTCTGAGAAGTGCTCTAATCAGACAAATAAGCAAAAACATCTGTACAGGTAGACGTGGTTCGTTTCTTACAGGCCTAAATCCCTCGGACTTGCCTTGAGACAGAAGGTGATTGAGCTTTTGAGGGCGTAGCACCTAAAACCTTTTAGCCGTCTCTTGTGGAATCAGCTCCCAGTTTGGGTTCAGGAGGCAGACACCCTCTCTACTTTTAAGATTAAGCTTAAAACTTTCCTATTTGACAAGTCTTATAGCTAGGGCTGCTCAGGATCACCTGACCTGTCCCTTAGTTAAGCTGCCATAGGTTTAGACTGCTGGGGGACTCACATGATGCACTGGGCTCCTCTCCTCTCCTCTCTGTAATGGTCATATATCACTATTACATATGACTAACCTATGTTTCCCCCCGAGGTTCTGTGTCCTGCTTGTTCTCTCCATGGATGTCTCTGGATCTGGATCTCCAATCCCTGATCTGCAGCCGCTGGCCTCACCACCTGCTGTCCTCCCATCCCCACCCCAACCTCTCCTGCTACCCCCCCCTCCCTCCCTCCCTCCCTCCCTCCTCTTCCCCACTCCCAACCCAACCAGTCGAGGCAGATGGCCGCTCTCCCTGAGCCTGGTTCTGTCGGAGGTTTTTTTCCCCCTTCCCTATCTTAGGGGTTTTTTGGTTCCTTCCCACCGTCGCTGACTGCTGCTCATAGGGAATCCAAAAGCAACTTTGGATTGTTGGGTTTTCTGTTTCCTGTTTTCTGATCTTGTTACAATGTTTAGCTCTATGTGACGACTCATGTTGTAAATATGCGCTATATAAATAAAATTGAATTGAATTGAATTAAATGTTGGAACGCTCTGCCTGCACCCTTCTGAGGTCTGCTCAGTCTCTGGTTTCTTTTAAAGCTGGCTAAAGCGGCGTTGGGGTAATTTGTATGCACTAGCTGTGTATTTGCTTTATTTAAGTGTATTATTGTTGTGTGCTGTGTTTTGCACTTTAAACTTCGTGGCTCGGGCAGTCACTTCTGTGTTTTCCTGTGTTTTTATATCGCCTTTATAGAGCACTTCGTGACCTTTGTCTGTGAAAAGCGCTTTATGAATACATTTTACTTCTACCCTCTGAACCCCAAAACCCATTGATGGAACTGAAGCTAAGTTTTTCTGTCTTTTTTAAATCTTCCCTAAAAAATTTCAACATTTATCACAACTAGAAAATGTAAAAACACATATAAATCATTAGATTTTCAACTTTTCGATGGTCCTTGAACTCATCACCTGGTTTGTACTATTCTGTCAGTTTTGTAATATTTAATCAAAATCACCTTATTTTACATGTTGCATTTAAAAATCCAATTCAAATTGCGCTCTTCACATAACTAAAACTCAGACTGAACTGCAGGCAGTGTGTCCGCAGACCAGATAGGAGACAAACATGAAAACAAATTAAAAATCGAAGTGACCTGTAGCATGTAGAGTCACCATTTTTCCAAGTATTAGTAAAAAACTGGGTGAGTTTTTCCAAGCAGGATGAATTTCACACTCCAGCCTGTGTTTTCTGTGTATGGTAATGATGTCTTAGATCTTTGGTGATGAGTTTTTAATGAAGAGGCTGATTAACCAGCTTTCGCCAATAATCACATCTGAGCCAGTCAGACTCGTCCACCATTGATGTGATGGATCTGGTGCTGTGTGCTTTATGACGTGTTTAGTGAATAATTGATGTAATGTGAGCTGATATCAAATACTGGAATCAGTCTTGATCAAGTCATATAGGGACTGATCAGTATTCAGTAACTTCCCCATTCAATGCAATTACAACGGCAGTAGATCACAAGTGTTACACACCACAGCTTATAGCAGCAACACAATGCACAACACAATAGATAGTGAGTCACAGCATGTCTGCAATGTAGAAGAATGTAGAGGTTTCTAAAATATATTGCTGAATTTGTCATGGGTTCGGCTGGTGTGCTCAAGCTGCAGTGAGTGGGGAGGGATGGGTGGAGAGAGAGGGGGGGACTTCAGAGGTGTGTAGATAGATCCTAGCAAAATGATGGTGCCACCACCATGCCCACAATACCAATGCTAACTCGTATCATAGGCAAGTACAATATTTAGCATTCAGTTTAGTGCGATTGGCATGCTAAGATCTCAAAGCGCAAAGTAAATAGTAAATGGTCTGCACTTATATACTGCTTTTTTCTACCTTAGTGGTTCCAAAGCACTTTACAATGTGTTTCGCATTCACACATTCACACACCAATGGCGACAGAGCTGCTATGCAAGGCGCTTATCTACCATTGGGAGCAACTTGGGGTTCAGTGTCTTGCCCAAGGACACTTCGGCATGCGGAGGGGATCGAACCGCCAACCTTGCGATCAGTGGACAACCCGCTCTACCACCTGAGCCACAGCCGCTACAAGTATATCCAAGGCTGATGCTAATGCTATTACCTCTGTAGGTATTTGCTTGTATTGGACAAATAGAAACTGTGACAGGATGGGCGGTGGTTCTTGATGACCAAAGTTATTGGATTTCAAACTGATGGGAACAAAACATGGGGTTTTTATATGCCAAAGGAGGCAAAGAAGCACAAAATAACCAGAAATAAACAAGACAGTATTGAGACTAGAGCATGGCCTGACACAATGCCACATTCCACACCATTTATAGGCCACTTTGCCCATCCCTACTGTAGACGGGCCCTTTAAATACATACAATCAGCAATGAAATACACTAACAACAGCACAAGATATAAGAATGTATAGAAGCATTTACCCCATGTTTATCTTAGAATAGCAAGTCAAATGAGTTTTGTGGCAGAGGAAGGTCAATCTCCATGAAACAGAAATGTTTATTTCTATTTTCATGGTTTATCCATCCCATAAGTATAGATACAGATATTTTGGGACCAAGGTGTTGGGCTGATTATATGATGCTGGGATCCAATTCGAATAGTAGCTCATTAAATAAGGACGTCCACGTTATATAATTAGACCTGTGCTCTTTTTTATATACAGTATCTTCAGTTCAGTTGAACACACTGCACACAGGAACACATTAGCAGGACCAGGAGTTTGTCTCATAAAACTGGATAATCAAGTTATCTGGATAACTTTGTTAGGAAAGCCCTAACATCCCTCACATCCTGCACATGCACTAAAGTAGAAATGCTTTAATGCCATTATGTTCCCTTTTGTAAAGTTGCATCCAAGCCAGAATGAGAACAACATACATTTTAGCAATGATAGAAAATGCAGCTCAGATCAAGCTTTTGGATGGGATTCCCACTTTAGGTCTACGAAAAATAGCGGTTGAAAGTGATCAAAACATTGAAACTGATCAAACGCTCGGTGCATTCCCAACCAAAGATTGACTGGCAGCCGTAATGAAACTAGTTGGCAGATGAGAAAGTAGAAAGGAGAAAGAAAGGAACTGAATCCCAATAACCTAGTGGGGGTGAAATAAATAGACTGAGTTTGGGAGAGAGACAAGGCATTAGGCGAGTCTCGGAGAGGGAGGGAGAGGGGGATGGGAAATGCAAACAAATCAGAAAAAGAGAGAGAGAGGGATGCAGGTGGATTACAGTCTAATCCAAGCCTCTCTCAGTGTGCTCTTATTGCATTAGAGCAGAGTGAGAAACATGGCGCCACAGGCTGACCTTCTCTAACTCCATTTCATTCCGCTGGATCAGACCAAATGATTTGATTTGAGCTGCACTGCCCTGAGAGAGAGGGAACATGCGCTACTGTAAAAAGCCACCACTGCGCCACTGTCATCATTCAGCCAGGATTAAACCGCGCACATGACAGGAAAAGGTCCGTGTAGGATAGCAAACACACAACAAGATATTACTGTTGGGATGCAGCCGGATATTTACAGTGACCTTTACCATAAAGACATGTCACCGCAATTCATAGTGCAGTCTTCATATTTGCTCTTTACGGAACCACTGACAGGTTCATGTGGATGTTGCCACCCACCTAAACATTGTTATTGACAAGGCACACATACAGTGCCGTGAAAAAGTATTTGCCCCCTGGAATTCTTATTTTTTTGCATAAAAGCTCTCCAGACCTACCTGGCCCTATGTGAAAAAGTAATCGCCCCCTCGTTAAATCATCAATTAACTGTGGCTAATCACATTTCGTTGGAAAGCTGAGCTCAATTTCACTGATCACACCCAAGCCTGATTACCTCCAGACCTGTTCAATCAACAAATCACTTCAAAGACCAAATGAAGTCGGCCGACAGATCTCAAAATGCTGTGATCCAAAGAAATTCAAGAACAGATGAAATATAAAGTAATTGACATCCATCAGTCTGGAAACGGTTACAAAGCCATTTCTAAAGCTTTAGGACTCCAGCGAACCATGGTGAGAGATATTATCTACAAATGGAGAGAACACGGAACAGTGGTGAACCTTCCTAGGAGTGGCCGACTACCAAAATGACCCCAAGAGCACAGCGACGACTCATCTAGAAGGTCACAAAGGAACCCAGGACAACATCTAAAGAACTGCAGGCCTCCCTGGCCTCAGTTAAGGTCAGTGTTCATGACTCAACAATAAGGAAGGAACTGGGCAACAATGGATCCATGGCAGAGTTCCAAGGCGAAAACATCTGCTGACTTACTGCTCGTCTTACTTTGGAAACAAACGTCTGAATGATCCCCAAGACTTCTTCTGGGAGAATATTCTATGGACTGACGAGACCAAAAGTGAACATCTGGCGTAGAAGTAACACAGCATTTCAGCAGAAGAACATCACACCAGCAGTCAAACATGGTGGTGGTAGTGTGATGGTCTGGAGCTGCTCTGCTGCTTCAGGACCTGGATGACTTGCTCTGATTGATGGAACCATGAATTCTGCTCTGTATCAGAAAATCCTGAAGGAGGATGTTCGGCCATCAGTTCGTGACCTCGAGCTGAAGCGCACTTGGGTTCTGCAGCAGGACAATGATCCAAAACACATCAGCAAGTCCACTTCTGAATGTCTTCAAGAAAACAAAGTGAAGGTTTTGGAGTGGCCGAGTCAAAGTCCGGACTTGAATCTGATTGAAATGCTGAGGCGTGGCCTTAAAAAGGCCGCTCATGCTGGAAAACCCTTCAGTGTTGCTGAAATAAAATAATTCTGCAAAGAAGAGTGGGCCAACATATCTCCACAGAGATGTGAAAGACTCAGTGCCAGTCATAGAAAACGCTTGAGTTGCTGCTGAGGGTGGTCCAACCAGTTATTAGGTTTAGGGGGCAATTACTTTTTCACACAGGGCCAGGGAGCTTTGAATCATCATTTAAAAAACTGCATTTTGTATTTACTTGAGTTATCTTTGTCTGATATTTACATTTGTTTGATGATCTTAAACATTCGAGTTGGGAAAATATGAATTTGAGAAGGGGGCAAATACTTTTTCATGACACTGTACTTCCTATAGAGTTGAAGTCCTTCCTGTAGCATACTGCATCCCTGTTTATGAAATAGATATATGATGCATTCCCTTCACTCAACCTTCCCTTCACTTATCCTTTTTGGTTTTTTGTAGAGTCTGAAGGCTTCTGGGGACGCTACACTATATATTGCTCTATGCAAGATAAGACAGAGTGCTCAGAAACGTCCTAAGTTTGACTGTCAGCGATGTCCTGCATGTCCTCGTTTTAAATCGACTTTTCTCTCGTGTGAATGGACAGAGATAGAGGGAGCCTGTTTTGAGGCTTAGCAAGGTCAAAATTATACGGATGCTGTGAAAGACGTGCATAGAAACAGATGTTCTTGGGTTTCTCAGTTACTTCTGTCTTCTGTATTCTGGGATCCCGGTTCTATTCATGCGCTGGGTGATGAAAACAGGAATGCTGCCATGGGTCCACTGACTCCTCCCCTTCCTCTTCTGCTTGAACGTACGCTACGAAAAGCTTTAGCGACGCACCGACTGAACCTGTCACCCTCCAGCCAAGGACATCAATCAATGAATCACTTTTGATACTGCAGACAAAAATGACTATACGGCAGCATCTCCAAGAAAGAGGGCCTGGAAAGACTCTGCACTCTATATTCATTTTATTTTTGAGTTCATCCAAATGTTGACACTCTGAATGCATCGTCATTAACAGCTCCAGATTGAGACGCCGCTCATGTTTGCATGCGTCTATACTTCACACTCCGAATCCAGACACTCGGATAAACTGTCTGATGGCAAAAAGGCTTCAATACTACATTAACTTTGGCTTTTGTACTTATAAAACAAACAAGACGAAACACCTTAAAGAGCCCACATTGTGCTTTTTGAGTTGTTTTTTCCCCTTTCTTTTAGTCTGCTGTACAGCTTTTATGTGCATGTAAAAGGTCTGCAAACTTACAAAGCCCAAGGTCCACGCCAAAGAGTTATTCTCTCCCAAAGAAAGCACTGCCTCTCACCTGTCTGCCAGACTTTTCATTACTTATTTACATCACAATGTCTCCATGTCTTTATGCTAAGCTAACTGTCTTCTTTCTGTGGCTTAAGAGTTCGTGGATGTGAGAAGAGTATTAATCTCCTTAAGCCATCACAATATGTTGTATTACTGCAACAGGTGAACATATTAAAACTGGGAAATAGTGTCTTCTCCTTCTGTTCCACATGCCTGTGTGGTCCATCATCTTCATTTCTTCTATGTAATTCACCTCTTTAAGCACCTTCTCATGATTTCCAGACCACACTGAAAAGATGGGGGCAGCAATTTATACTCCACTGCTTTTTTTTTTATCCCCAAGCTATCAAAACCTACATGCCTCACAGGGGTCAACAGAGCTGTGATGTGAAATGGATCCTGCATGCACATGAAACTAATTCACATTCAAACGACGTCGTGTGTTCGGCCCTTTTTTTTTCCTGTAGCTCCACAGCCTGGCAGATGCTATAATAGATGCCCTCTCCGCCTCACATTTCAAAAACCTCCCGCTGTCACCTTAAACGTTCCCGCTCTGGGTTTGAAAGCCCGCAAAACTCTCGTCAACAGCAGAGTGTTTTTCCCCGGGAACAGCTCTTCGACTGGTCCAGCCGGATCCTTGTGAGATCGCTCCACCAGCCAATCAATGTGTCTGCAATTAGTGTCGCTCTAATTAGAAACCATTGTTCTGAGCACCGGCTGAGGCAGTTCATTCATCAATATGAAATTAAGCAGCAGCCACTTAGCATGGGATTACTATCATGAGTTCATTTGTACTGGAATCAATTCATTTGCATCATTCGCCACAATCGTGCCTCGAGGCTGTGTGTGTGGGAAACCCAGAGAGGTGTGTGAGGGGAGCCCATATACATGAGACGGGGAGAGAGATGGGGGGTACACGAAGAGGAAAAAGACAGGAAGAGAGCACAAACTGTGAAATTACTACCGATTTCTTCCCCAGGAAAAGTCACTTATCGCAAATCAAACAGAGTAAATGAAAGGAGCGGTGCAAATCAAATAGCCTATCTTAACCACCTTGGCAATATCCAGCAGCTAATAAAACATCCCGTTCCAAGACCCCAATTTCACATCCTGTCTCGTACGGCTCTGACACAGGCGGAGGTACTTCGAATTACAATGGGAGATGTCATCATCGCAAACGGATCATCACAAATGTATCATTAAGAAAGATGAGAGAGCTGTTGGATTTCCACGGCTATCTCTGTCCCTGTCTCTGCCTTTGACACCTCCTCTCTTCTCTCTTTATCTCGGGCTCACACACACACACACACACACACACACACACACTGTCATACATACTGTACTCTTGTGAACACGCATGTTAAACGTGTCCCGACATGCAAATTTCTAGCTCTCTTCCTCCTGGGGGAAAATGTAGCGTAATTGCGTGCGGCAGTGAATTCCACGGTCATTTCCACCCTGTACGGCGACTTCAGGGTGGGAGCTGCGGAATTAAAGCGTCTTCCTGCGTTTTGGGCGACAACGCCGAGGAATCTCGCTTGTGTGCGACTTGAAAAACATTCTGATGCAGTGAATGGAGACCGAGTCTGCATTCACAGACGGGGAGCAAACAGCACTGTACGCTTGTTATGCAGCACGACCTTGGCTTAGTTTCATAACTCGGCTCCGCGTTAAAAGTTATCGAGCTGCGGTTTTGCCAGAAGAAGAAGAAAAAAATAAGCTGCAGCCATTACTCAGTCCAGGCATTTTCATTTGTGCCTTATTGTTCACGCCTTCAGTGTAAATGAAAGGCGCTCAGAGCAAAGAGGGAAAAGTGCTTAGAAAAGAGTCTCCTTGACAACAATCTCTGACATGCTGTAAGTAACATATAGAAACATGGAGCAGCTGCATGTACCCTGGCTCTGTAAAATACTCTGCTGATTAAACTGCTCGCAGCTATTGAGTAAGAAATTAAAATATTACTTTTTAGTTCTTGGCTTTGGAACTTTCACTATACATTGTTTTTTAAAAATATCTTTACAAATGGAGTTTATGACTTAATTGTTCACATTTGCGGGGGAGTACACTCAGTCATGGACCACATTATGTATGTAGACTCTGCAATAATTTGACAGCAATCCTCAAAAATACCCTGTAGGATAATAAATGAAATGAATGAATGAATGGTTAGATAATTGAAAACACATATGATGAAAGTAAAGACAAACTAGAAGAGCACTCAGAGAGCTCATACCTCCGCCAGGGAGCTTCAGTCCACCCCCAACACAATCTCCCAATTCACATATTTTGTATGGAACGTTACAGATGCAAATGTAATTACAGACAGTTCAAATGTCCTACCGACAATGCGGCCTTCACCCCATCCGACCTAATGAACAGGCGCGGCCTCTAGCGCGGCAGTTCCTAACAGCCTCCCAGCTTCTTAGACAACCGGAGATCAGAATGCCGGCCCAACCGTGTGTATGTCGCTCAGGAAGGAAAGAGAACTCCGTCACTGTCGCTGTCTGTTGCGTGGAGACCCAAAATGTCATGTGGTCAGAGGGGGTTACCCCAAAAACAAGAGTGCCCTCTGGTGGCTTTTAGGGTAAACCGCATTTAATTGTCCACCTGGTTATACTTACATTAAAAAAAATTCCTGGATCCAGACGGTGATCCAGATCAGTCCCAAAATGTCATCATTTGTTCTTTGTCCCATTTCACACATTTCCTGAAGATTTTATCCAAATCCATCCATTACTTTTCGAGTTATTTTGCACAAAAAACTAACAAACAAACAAACCAACGCCGGCCATCACACAACCTCCTTGGAGGAGGTAATTATAATACAGTCGTCTCTCGCCATATCGCGGTTTGCTTTTCGCTGTCTCACTGTATCGCGAATGTTTAAAGTGCATATAAAATACGTAGCGTACAGCAGATGAGTCGACGCATGTATGAAAAACGCAGCTACGGCCGCTTCTTCTTGAGCTAGTCGGTCTCTGATTGATCGGCGGTGATGGAAGCCAGCCAGAACCTTTGGTCCCACACGGTGAGAGTTTACTGGAAACGACCGTCAGCGAACCGGTGACAGTCTGTAGGATTACCGTAACATCATCATCAGTTTCCCTGTAGGCAGCGGACGTCCTCGGTGTCGGTGTGTTTAAAATACGGCAAAGCTTTTCCGAAGTAGGCATTTCAAGTGGATCGCTGTGTTGCTGGTTCCATTATCGGACACGGCTGTAGAAGCTCCTCTTGGTGGAAGGTTTAAGAGTGTAGGAAGGGTTTATAAGAGTGTGGGAAAGGTTAATAACAGTGTGAGGAGGGTTTATAAAGCTTTAAAATATATATAAATAATAAAATTAATATAATGTTGCACTTCGTGGATCGCTGGGGTTTCTGGATCCTAATCCCTGCAACAGAAGAGGGATTACTGTAATACTATAGACAACATGTTTTCTATAGAATTTAATTGACTTCCTCCATCCTATATAGTGTTGGATGTGTTGCAAACATAACGTTGTTATTCTCCCGTATGCTAACGAGCACCAACTGCAGTCACTTTTGACTTTTTCATTCAAGAATTCAAATCTGAACAACACAAACAATTAACACCGAAACATTTTTCCATTTGAGAAGTAATTGAAAAACTGGATAATGAAAGTTTCAACCAGTTTTTTTTAATTTGATTCATTTAGATGGTGTGAACGGAACAAAAGTGTTGCACAGAGAAAATATAACGAGGAGAAAAACTGAAATTAAAGTAGCAGCATGCGGTCCAGAAGAAGCTAAATCATCAGTAAAATGATGAACTAACCCGCAGTCTATCAGGGAACACAGCTTCCTTCAGTAGAACAAATTAACCTTATGGATTAATAACGGTGCAAAACTTCACTTTCAAGGTCTGCATAGTCTCATAAGCTTTCCCACGTTTCTACTTCCTGTGATGGAGATAATACAATGTACAACAGCGAGAAATAGGAACCAATTCCGACTCTGCAACTGGTTAATGTCTGCTTTTAAACAGCTCTAGACATGACGGCGCTACGTAGCAGCAGGTATAAATTAAATCTTATATAAGCGGCTAAACTGCAGCATATAGACGGAGAATCTGAAGTGCTTTGATTTCCATTCATCCACCACCGGTCATTATGCGTTTATCAGTCGCTATTGTTTCCTCCCTGCTGTTTACCACCAATCAAACGTCTGGTGCAATAACTGTTCGTACGTGATGGCCGCATTGTTTGCAGACGACGCACCACTTGTGCATCGGTTGAGGGTTTAATCAGTGAAATGACGCCAGACGAGGCACTTGCAGCACGCTCACCGGTCAGCCACCGCTTCCGTCAAAGTCTAATCTGTCCGAGTTTGACGACCACCAGCAAACCTGAACCTCGGCAGGTGGGAACTACAAGCCTCGCACTGGAACACACGAATTACCGCGGCATCGATCACACAGCGTTACACACCAGTTAACAAACACTTCCTTTCAGTAACAGACCACACGACATTTCATTGCAGATATGATCTAACGAATGAGGAAAACAAGCTGTCTGGGGCGTATTTTTAATTAAAGTGACCTCGTGTTAAGGCCTGCTCCTGCTCCTATTCTTCTGTCTGCTTCACCTGTGTGGTAAATGCAAACAGGCTGTGTGGTTGCTCGTCCCTGATTGGATCCAGACGACGGAAGCGTTGTCCTTGCCGGCCGTCCTGCGACTGGGTGCCGACGGCGGAAGTGCGGTCCTTGCCGCCGGCGCTGTTGATTGGAGCTCCACCAACCGCCAACTCCTTAAAAAGCCGGCAGTGCCATTGAACGGGGGCGGCTGAGGTGCAGCACGCCAGCGGATCTGTGTGGTTGCCGAGGCAGGTCTGTGTGGTTGCCGGGGGCTTTCTTAACTGTCCGGCCAACTTGAATCTAGGCTGGGTGAAGTTTTAGAAAACTGATGATCGCCATCGTATTGATAGATTTGTGTTGTGTTTAGATACACCAGGACAAAGCGGTGCTGGCTCCAGTGTATTTCTGTTTTGTCGCCATTGTTTAGACTAGTAGGGATTTTTGTTTCATTTTGTTTCGCTTTCAGATAGTTTAGGTGTTAAGTTCTCCTTATGAGAACTCTCTTTACGTTTTATCATTTTCTTTGTTTTGAGCAGCACCGGCCCATTTCCTTTGCATTCTTGCCTCATTTTTGTAACTTTACACTTTCTTTTCAAATTTCGATAATAAATAATTTTACTTTTGACAGTTACAACTGGTTTTATGTTGCTTCCCCCCGAGTCAGCGTCGTAACATCATGTCCATCCCAGCATCACTCCGCACACCTTCCACCTGAGCAGACGTGAGGCAGATAGCAGGAAACACCAGTGAGCGCTTGCAGAGCTCTTTAAGCGCAGACAGAAGAATCGTGTTCTGACACCTGGTTCCATCAACTCTTTTTTTTTTTGTTAGCGCACCATCTGGAATCAGGTTTTTCATGCTTTCTGTTTTCCGCTGCTGGTGAACATCTAATTCTTTGCCTTGTTAACATTTCCATATGGTTGCAAACTTAAGCAGCCGATCCCGTCGGCTTACAGGAAAAGCCTTTCTGTGGCATTGCTGTTTTTCAGAATCGATTTGTCCAGTATTACAAGCTCACATTTTGTCATACGGTTTTATAGTTTACGGTGTTTGAGATGGTTTGCTCAAGAGGGGCACTTTCTAAATGAGGCGATGGTGTACATGTAAGTCATATTAGGGTGGGAGGAGATTATTAACATGGAAAAAAAACCCTTCTAAATATGTAACTTTGATACACAGTGAGGAGTTTTTAGGGGTTTAATCAATAACACTCTCTACTTGGTGCTGTCCCTGTTAATGCTAAATACAGTAGATCCATGTAGCTAGCCAATGATTAACACTACATCCACTTGAGTTTTATGTCTAGTGTCCATTGCTTATGTCTTGTAGCATTTAACACCTGAACACCTGGTAAATATATATTTCCTTTTGAGATGTTTTGACCTAAAAGAATACGTCCTTGAGGTGTCTTTTGTGCAAAAGCAGCTGCTGCATTCGGAGAAGCCTTTGAAACGGGACAGACAGGCCTCGTCAGCCTGTTGTGACACATTTGTTCTGGAGACACAGACGTGGAGGGAAACACGCTCCTGCATCACTGGCACAAGGTGGGAACGTCAACCTGGGGAGGCTGACGTACGCAGTAAAGTTTGAAGAGGGTGAAGGAGAGGGGATCCGATGACTTCAGCTCAAATGATGTTTAATTTCCAGTCTGACCTCTACAGAGGCCTGACAGTAAACATAACTAGATGTCATAAGTATTTCCATGGCAACCTGGACTACACACTCGCAGATCACATGATGCGACTGCTGTCGGAGCATTTAATGCTTCCCTTCCCATCATGTGTAATCTGCTTTTCATGTTACGAGACTTTGTCAAAGGCACAAAATGAAGAAAAATAAAGCCGTCTGTGTGAGCGCTCAGCCGGCTGTAGATCAATCCGCAATTTGATTTCTACTCCAAGGGCCACAGTGCTAGATGGCCTTTGGACGTGAGGCTTAGAGAATCAACAAATTGAGTCACTAAATGCCGGCTTTGAGCGATGGCGAGATTTCGTGATTGACAGTCCACTGCAATCTAAGTCACCGAGAGAACAGCAGGTTGCCGCCGCTGTCAGGCTCCAGCGAAAGGCAGCAAAAGCCCCCCTAAAAGCCCTTTATACTGAAATCTGTAGACGCATACAGTACAAACTCGCCCACGCATGAGCACACTCCCTCAAAAGCACAAACTTAAAACTCGGAACATCTCGCCGCTTCAAATCCTGCTCGGGATTTCCTGCTCAGCACCTGCTCTTGCTCTCTGTTGCGTTGCCAAGGCCTACTGTACCTCACAGCCTTCAAAACGGGAGCTGTTTTGTTTCGAGCGCAGCAGTAAAACCCTAGCGCACGGAGAGTCGTGACATCTGTCTTTTGATACGGCGGCAGCGCTCACGAGCAACGCAACTTCACGTTTCCTCTCTCATATCAAACTTTTTCAACTTGAAACTTTCCCCCCGAAGCTCCAAAACTCCCAACTTTGAGGCTTGATAAATCAGACAGACACACAACGGCGTGACGACTGAAGCCACATTTAGTAATAACCCACCCGACGCTTTGAATGATAATTAAAATTCCCAAATAAGCGTGGACTCTTATGATAATACTCGGCTAATGCGTTTACATTAATTCTGCTTTTGTTGTTGTTATTATTGCAGTTCTTTGCCTCCTTGCGTCTGACTAGCCGGATTCAAAGCCTGTCATTGCTCACGCTGACGCCCTTCTATAATCATATCCCCAGATTCTAATTACTATGGAGTCTTACGCAAATTTGTCTGCAGCTAAATGATGCTTTTCATCCAGAAAATTACCAAAATTCCTTACAGTGTTATTAGTGCTTTAGCGCCACTCCCCAGGCGACCCTCCATTCTTCTTTGCTTTTATTGTTTTTATCCTCTCCCCCGGCGCATGCACCCCCCCATCCATGACAGCCACGGTGCACAGTTGGTGGTTTCCCAATCTTTGTGGAAGGCACAGAGTTTAGGCATGTCTATTTCAATCATCCCAAATAAGAAGGAACTGACACGCAAAAAAAAACTGTATTTCCAAGGTTGTAGTGCCGCTCTGTTGGAAGTGATGAAAGCTGGCGTTGTCTCTGTGATAAATAAAATAAGAGCAGGAGAATCCAAGAATAAACTCAGAGCACGGTTCTAAATATCCCTCCGACTGTGGTCATCGCAAACCTGACAGCGTTCCACACAATGGAGGATGACTCCCTCTTTTCTGTGCACAGAAATCGTTTCGACTATCAGGGCTGGACTAATTTGTTATCTCATCTTGATAACCAGCAGGGGTCTGATTACTCATTCTGGAAGTGGCTAATGCTCATCTCATGGATGCGTTAATGTTCCGGCAACTTCTCCAAAGTTCTGATTCTCACTCTCATCAGTTGCAAACGCTTCCATTCATGTGGCCCAAACTCATCCATCACCTTGAGATGGTTTATTGCATGTTGTCAAAATAGAAATGCATCTGAATGAAGGCTGTTAAACCGAAATGTGATTGTCAGAATGCAGAAGCTGGGAGCTGTGTGACGCTAGTGTTTGAAGAAATGGGCTTGTAACCAAAGGTATGCCTGTTTGACTCCCAGACTGACAAAGTAAATCGAGGTGTTTGTGGCCTCCAGCCTGCAAGGGGCTTAAAGTGGAGATGCTCATTCTTCAGCAGACCAAACCCTTTTTCAACTGGTGTAATTGCATGTAGACTAATCTCAGCAGTACATTACGGAGCCCCTAAAGGGACATGGGCAGAAAAAAATTAAAATGTAAGTTTCTCGTGCGCACGTGAACTTCCAGCATCAATAACTCATTAGTGATACGTTGTCAAAACATAATCGATGTCTCTTTCCATCGTTGTCAGGTAGACAATGTGCTACAAGCCCAGCTTTATCAACAGTAGCTGTCTTTCAGGCTGCAGAAATAACACTGGTGTCCATGAGCAACAGGCTGGGCGATGAGTGCTCAGGGACCGTCTGCAAATTGCAATTTTGCAGACGGTTTGATTTTTATATCTACATGTATCTCAAACCAAGTGTTGTGGTCTGATCAGCAGGAGCCAGTCGATGGCTGCAGTGATTCTGGTGACACTACAGTGTATCAGGGTGATGTTACATTTGTGAACATTTGTTTGGTCTCTCTCTCTGCTGTTGCAGTGGTTTTGCAATTTGCAGACGGTCCCTGTGCACTCATCGCCCAGCCGGCTGCAAATAGACACCAATGTTATTTCTGCAGCCTGAAAGACAGCTACTGACTGAGATTAAGTTTTGACAACGTGTCACTAATGAGTTATTGATGCCGGAAGTCTGAATCTGGGAATATCTTTCCTGTATTATCATTTTCAGACAAGCACACTGAGATGAACCGCTGGTCTGTTGTGTGCGCCGGCAATGTACAAACAGGGAATTATCTTGTGTGCACGTGAAAGTTTTGCATGCGCACAAGTTAGTTTCTCCTGCACAAGAAACTAACATTTTAATTCTTTCTGCCAGTGTCCCTTTAGTACATCCACATGTAGTTATTTTCATCATATCATTTCTTTAGGTCACGATAACTGGACTCAGCACAGCAACTACTTAGATCTGAAGACACGAGGACACAATTATTTTGGCAAAATCTGAAGGGGGCAAGAAAGTCCATCAGTATTAATGCCCCCATGGCACATGAAAACTGGATCCAAACATGACTGATACCCTTTTTCGAAACCAGCATCTAATCTTAAACAAATTCTTTGTGTTTTTGGAGCCAAAGGAAGAGAAAAAATGATCAGTGAGCAGACCCAACCCTTAACTGGTCTACAACCAAAGACTGCTTACGTCAGAGACGAGGAGAGGCATTACGGTGACCGACTAAACCTTTTCGTAGCCCCCAGTCTGCCTAATCCAAAGCAGAATTCCAAAACTGCACCTCAACAGAAGTTCAGTTCACCAGAGCCAGTTCATCAGACACCAGTTCAGTTCACCTTCATTAACCAAACCTGTGGTGAATACAGTGGCATAATTATGGGGCTCTGTGGTGGTCGTCTCACCTGTTGAAAGGCAAATCAGTTCTCCACACTATAGCAAACACCTTGTACCTGTTGGTGTAAAGGGGGTGTGAGGCTGCTGTTATGATAGAAGCTGTGTTAAGCTGCGATTAATGTGGATGTCAGCATGATATTATTCATAATGTCATGTTTAGCAAGATTAATGCACACCATGTTCACATGGGGGCTTCAAGGTGGCTCAGTTGTTAGCTCCGTCGCCTCCAGCCATTTTACACCAGTTTTATGTAGTTTTGTGTGTCTGTTGGTCATTTTGATTGTCGTTTTTGTCATTTCCCTTGCTACTTTACTTGTTTTGTGTCTGGTTTTTGGCGTTCCGTGTCTCATCTGTCTTGTTTTGTGAGAGCTAGAAGATCCCTGGATCGCGTCCGAGTTTGCATGTTCTACCTGTGCAGTGTGGGCTTTCACCGGGTTCTCTGGCTTCCTCCTACAGTCCAAACAACATGCTGGGGGTTAATTGATGATTCTAAATTGTCTGTAGTGTGAATGTGAGTGTACCTGGATGTCTGTCTCTGTGTGTAGCCCTGTGATAGACTGCTGCAGCCCCCCGTGACCCTATAGAGGATTAAGCCGTGTATAGATAAGGGATGCTTGGATAGAAATATCAGCCATCACAAACCTATATTGGTCCGATACCTTGATCCATTTATAAATCTATTTGTCCAAAGTCTAAACCTCCTTCTTCAAAACCCTCAGAGCTAACTGACATCCAAATACTACTAACTGGTACCCACAGTGACACCCCATGCCTTCCAGAGTCTACAGTGCACTGGGGGGGGAGGTACTTTCACCATTACTACTACAGGCACTCTCTTTACTGCTCTCGCCGCTGTCAGTCCAGCTGTGTCCAGGCTGCCGGCTGCTGGCTCAGCTCCAGGCTGTCTGTCACAGGGTCAGCTCAGAAAGACGACCACTCACAGCCTGTAAAACACTGCTGATGGCTAAAACACTCACACCATCCATCATGGAGGTGCAAAGACTGTACTTATCCCCCAGGGGCTTCACACACACACACACACACACACAGATGGGTGCATGCACACACAGGAAGACGCAAGCATACTTGCCTGTGAGCCATCTTTTAGTGGATGGTATCGATTAGCCCTCTGTAATTAACACACACTCCCACGGGGCATAAATCAGTGCCGATGAATCACTTATTGTGCTGGTTTTGGTGGTGGAGGTGTGTGTGTGTGTGTGTGTGCATGTGTGTATGTGTGTTGCGGGTTACTGGGTCATTAAGGTTCAATGAGTGATATCCAGGCCCAGGGGTGAGCTGAAGTTAAAGTGCCCTGGTCGACAGTATAAAACTGCTGCTGCAATATGATCCAGCGACTGGAGGCATCCGCTGTGGACTCAGAGACATTTAAAGAGCACAAACCAGAGAGACCAAGGCTGCCGCAGGATATAAAGATATCTCAGCTGAGTGTATATTTGGCATTCATGCAATAACACTACCTTAGGCGGCCAATATGTATATTCAGAATAAAAAGACACAAGTAAACATGGTGTCATCAAGTTTGTAGAAGGTCGTTTGGAGAAGTCAGTATGACCATCAACTGGTTCTACATCTTCAGTACTGATCTTGTTACCAAATCCAATTCCCATCAAGGTATTTCAGTTTCTAAGGATGTAAAACTGGAACATTTCACAGGTGTTCACCAATCATCAATCACCGTTTAGTCCAATTAACTGTAACTGATTAAGTGTCTCTGAGGCCGACTCCACCCACGGCATAATTTTGAAAAATGCGACTAAGCGTGCAAAAGGGGGCAGGGATGTGGATGTCTGTTGTTCAGTGACCTCCAAAGGCCAGAGAAAGCATCCTAAACTCAAACTTTATTTCCATTTACTTCTCTCCTGCTCTCTGTGCTCACACGTATGGCATTTTAATACATTCGAATTCCCAATAAAGCTCTTCTAATTACATTTTTTTTTCAGTTTTCTGTTGTCAAACAATAGAATGAGCACGAAATAATGACTGAAACGCAGCTCATGAAGACTTCTGTTGCTGTTCTGAGCTCAGTTGAAAACAAAGGAGCCTGAACACCAAATATCAAAGGTAACAATACTGGTACATTCACGCAACACTCAAATCCACCTGAAGTGCTGAACAAGCTGCGAGCTGAAACATGAAGCCAATGCGGACGTGTCAAAAACTGCAGTTCCCTGAATGACCACTTGAGGCTGACTCCTAAAATGAGTCGATCACCATAGACCTTCATGGTAAAATGTCCAACTTTACAGCACAAACAAACATGTTTACAGGCTGGTACAAAAACTGTTTTGGTCTCTATAGCTAATTTATATTGCTTACCTGTTAAAATTGTTGTTCAGTGACCTCCAAAGACCAGAGAAAGCCTCCTAAACTCATCTCAGACAAGACCTTATTACTGTTTGCTTCGCTCCTGCTCTCTGTGCTCACATGAAGTGTATTTTAATACGAAATCCCAATAAAGCTGTTCTCATTTACATTTAATTTTTCTGTTTCTACTGACTGAAATGCAGCTCATGAAGGCTTCTGTTGCTGCTCTGCACTCCTAAAATCCTGATTTTATAACCTTCAACCACTGTGTCCAATTCAGCGATATTTACCTGTAAAATGAAGTCAGAAGTAGCAGAATTCATTGGTCTCATTGCAACCCGTTGAACAGAGCAGATGCAGAGGGAAGTGTGTCTACTGCAGGTAAGGAAAACCTCACCACTAGAGGCTGTATTCTCTAGAGAGCAACTAAAGTTTGTCCAGATCGTCATTAGATTTATTGCTAGAAGCTCTTTTGAAAAATGGCCCACATCTGATTGAAATCTCTCTTTTTTTTTTCTTTTTTTTTTTTGGACTTCATGAAGTAGAGGAGCCCCATCGGCTGACTCTATGTCAGCACCTTTGAAGGTTAGGGAGGATTTCAACAACAGATGGCATGATGAACGGCTTTCAACCTGGAATGTTAATTTTAATGAATGTTATTAATGTCAATATTATTGCGGAGTTCAATCACAGCACTGAATTAGTCAGTTTACAGGTCAAAAACATGTTCAGGCGTGGAGTACCTCTTTATTAATGTTTAATTAAATTTGTAAATACTCACTCACTTCATTCCTGCTGCTCTGCTCATCTATGCAGGTGAGAAAAATGTCAGAAAAAAATTATGAAAATGCCTTTTTCGTTCATGAGAAAAAATTCACACAGCCATTTATTAAGAGCAAAGGTATAATATGCAATCCCTCCAGGAATTTGCGATCGCAATTCAACCAATCTCCGTGAATTCTGCGCCACCTTGCAGTTTTGTCCAATCACCGCCACTTTTCCGCAATTCTGTCCCGCCTCCCGTGAGTTCCACCAATCACAGCAGTCCCCAGTAATGCACGTACGTCACCAAACTCACTTCCTTGTTTATGATTTGAAGATACAGATACGTATGCAACAAAAACTACTGCAGAACAATTCCCTGATGTTCTTCACCAAAGCGGAGCTAAACTGTTTTCACCCCGTGGAATATTGAGGTGGAACACAAACCAAAACCATCCACTGACAAACACTTTTCTACCGTAAACATATCAGGAGAATGGGTGAAACCAGCGGACCACAGACCAGACAAACCACCGTGATGAAGCTGTTGCATCCAGATCTGTGGCAGCACTGAAACAATGAAGGTCAGTTAGATTCATTAACTGACGTGACGAGCTGTGAGCGTGTGTGTGTGAACACGCGTGTGCCAGGATGTGAAATTAACTTTTTAAACTTTCAAAAATTTTAATGAATTATACAAAACAAAGAAAAAAATGCAACCTTTTAGCAATTTTTTACTGTTTCCCGCAATTTAATCGCAACAAATACGCTGAAAACATCACAATTTTTTAGAAAAGCTGCTGTGAATTCAGCCATTTTAGGCCGCAACGATCTTGAAAAACACCCTAGAAATCCTGGAGGGACTGAATATAACAACATCCAAGTCTGTGTGTGTTTTGTTGTTCAAGCCGTGCTTTGCTTGAGTTTGGTCATCAGACTCGACTTTAAGCATGAAGCCTTAACAAATGCTGTTTTTGTGCTGGAGCCCTCAGTGGCAAACAAACCTGTGCGTCTCCATCCCCTTTACTAGGGACTCGTGTTGTTCCCAATTTCTAATTCTGCCCGTCACTATAACCCCTGCTGCAGCTTTCGGCTCCTACAGCTGGAAAAAAAAAAGAGCAGCGAAGAAACTAAATCTTGAGTCGACCGTTTCATTACACCCAATCTGGCTTTATTTTAGTGCTCACGCCGAAATCCAATTACTTTCTTAATTTAATCAGCCATGCTTTTATTAGCCAATTCATATATTTTTTGTCAAAGGGTTCTAACCCCACTGTCTCGCTGCTTGTCTCTGGCAGATTGGGAACTCGACCGACAAAAGGAGGCATGGAGGCCTTTAAAAAGGTCGAGCAGAAAATTGAGATTGGGATAATATATGCCATCAATTTGCACTTGGTTTTCACTTAGCCTGACCGCTGTCCATCTTCCTCGACAGCTTTAGGTGTTATTCTATAGGTGGAATATATCTTTGACGGACAGCAGAGTGGGCATCACTGACTAGGTTTGGGATTATAATGTGTTTAATAGTTAATCTGTTTGTTAGAAGCCGGAGAAGAAGACGCTGCTTCAAATTACAGGAGCACAGCAAAGCATACCCGACCTCGAAAGGCTTAGGAAATGAAAGGTTTTGATCCCAAGATTAACGCAGGTTTAGCAGAAATGACGTCAAGGTACTGTCTGAGAAACAGAAGCAGTCTGACGTTTATTCAATAGGGCTTACTGCAGGCTGCAAATGGCCTCTTCAGTCGAGCCTGGCTCCGTCGTGGCCATAAAGTCTATGGTGTGTAGTTTGATTTTGGAAAGGGCTCCGACTTTCCTCCATATGGCACATGGTGATTAAGCGTAGGTCATTTTAAAACCTCTGCGGTAGGATTAGGTAGAAACTGGGCTATAATCTCAGTGCTCTCAATCCCAGTCTATTTTTTTGTCAAGGGAATAAATAAAGAGGATAAATGTGTCCATCAGTCAGTCATAACTCTACATCCACCTGTCTAATAATGTGAAAGGTCCCCCTTGTGCCATCAGGGCCATGGACTGAGGACCTCTAGGGGTGTGCTGTGGATCTTTTGGGCTTTGTGGGTTGATGGGTCTGGACCTTCACTCCAGCATGTCACCCAGGGTATTGATAATCATCTCCCCCTGCTGGTCGGAGATTGGTTGAAAATACAGGAGCCTGAACACCGAATATCAAAGGTAATACCGTGCATTCACGCATCACTCGACTCCACCTAAAGGTGCTGAACATGCAAAAACATGAAGCCGACGCGGGCGTGTCGAAACATGCAGTTCCTCGAATGACCACTAGAGGCTGACTCCAAAGTAAGTTGATTACCATAGACCTTCATTGTAAAATGTCCAACGTGTTTACAGGCTGGTACAAAAACAGCTTTGGTCGCAATCACTAATTTTCCTCACCTGTTTAAATTGTATTGAGGCTTACAATTAGGCATCACTGCAACCAAGTGACAGGTGGGCGTTCTTACAGGAGAGTCCATCGCTCATCAGAGACATCTGCATGGCCCACCTCAGCCTCACTCATGCTCACCCTCCTCTCTGACCACAGCACCACACTGAGCTTCAAAACCACCCGTCAAGAAACCTTCAGGAGGGTTCGTCCATCTTTATACGCAGTCTATAAAAGCAAACGAAGGGACTGAGGCTGCAGCCTATCTAATGATAAACTGCACGTACAAGTTCCAGATGTGTAGCTGAACACTAATCCTTCATAAAATCTATTTTTTGATGTTTTTTATAATACATTCATAACAAAACAAGGACAAATGAAGAGGTTAAGATTTCAAAAGGCAACGAAAAAGGAGACAATCTCACATGCGAGCAAGATTAATCTCACAAATACATAAATCCCAAACCAAACACAGCGTCTGACTGTTGCAGGCCGCAAACCAAAAAAAAAAAAGATGGCAGGAGCATCTATGATGATTTACAGCGGAAACATACTGCTGTTGTCAGTGCGGCGACAATGGGATCCTCCAGACACAACCCAGAAGCGCTTTTGTTGATTGCTGTATTTCCTCGGAGCTTTCTCAAGGCTAAATGAGCTATAGGATGAGTGCGGCTGGCAGAGTGCCCCAGCGGAACAGCTCCATCCTTTAACACTCTGATTGATCACATTACAGTTAATTAAATATTGGCAAATTGTTCCCATCCAAGGTTGGGCCATTAAAGTTTACACTCCAGCCACATTTATCACTTTCCATGTCTCTTTTATCACTGCCGCTTGTCGCCTTTGCTGTGTGTCAAGTGGATGATGATAAACGCCCAAACCCTTCATTTCTCTCACTTCTCTCTTTTTTTTTTTGTGGTTCAGCTTCTTACGCTTCCCGCTGCTTTTTCATTTCAATGAAGTTTGACAGCTCCAATGAAGGAGCGTGTTGCGGTGAGTCTTTTCCATATTCCCCGGTCTGTGTGTGAGCATCAGTATCTCAAGAAGAATCAGGCAAGGGGAAAATGACAGGGAAGAGCCGCGAGCATGAAAATGACACTATCGGGCAACAGCAGAAGTAAAACACAATTGTTCAGCTGTCAGCTCAGGTGCTCCTCTAATAAACTACACTAATGCTGATGGGCAGGGTTATGGTGCACATCTGACACACATATGGAATTAAGATCGCTCTCATCCTCGCTGACAATAATGCATGAGCAGCCTCCCCCTGTTTTCAGCTGTGAGTTGGTTTCTTCCAGAAATCCCTCAGGTCTCGCATGAGGGTGGTGGGAGAGACTGAGCTAGCAGATAGGGATGGACACAAATTGTTGTCCACTTGGGCACGGTTGGAAAGTGATTCATTACTCATGCATTCCGTTTACAGGCCTAAGGGGAAGTGAAGACAGGATATCACCTCAGATAAGGCACAAGGCGCTGCTTTAAAATGAGCCGTCCTTTTTATTTGGGGAGAGCTGAGAGGCAGAGGAGGATCCCGGCCGTAAAGCCAAAGCCTGTGATTAAATGCACAAGATAAAATCCTCAGACACTTGATGATTACTTTTCAAGAGCCGGCCACCCCCTATAAATGAATCTGATAAAGGCCGCAACATGGTTTTGCACAGTGACACGGAGAAGGGGTTTCTGGGTAAAGCTGATGGTTCCAAACTGTCAGTGATATTATGGGTATCCGCATTCTTATTTGTGAAGCACACTGGGTAAACCACGGGGTGTATCTTGCAGGAAGGGTTCGACTTGTACCTTACATGAAACTGTATTTTTGCTGAAACTGAAGGGTTTGGAAGTCTTAAAATGAAGTGAAGTGTACACCCCTCCATCAACCACATCTGCAGACAAAAACCTTCGACCAAAATGCCACATCTGAAGTGCAAAAGCCCTGCTGTCGTACAGCAGGAGGAGACACAGTGGAGAGTACAAACAGGGATGATGGCGCATGCTTTCAGAGTGTTTCACTGTGGAGCACAAACACAAAGTCAAAGAGACAGAGTGAAAGAAGGCTGAGAGGAAACTTTAAACACTGACTGCTTTCACACTTTGACACTGCTGGTCAATTATGGTTTGAGGCTTACATGCTTGTCAGACGGTCACTTCTAGAAAGTGACAAAAATTGTGGGATACAGCTTTTTTAGTGTGGCGAGGGAGGTTCAGTTGGACTACATGGAATGGAATAGACTTTGCATTTACATAGACGGAAGCGAGCGACGATGCGAGGCACCGGCCTGATCATCAGGAGCAGTCTGGGGTTCGGCGTCTTGCTCGAGGACACTTTAACATGAACCCTTACATTAGAGGACAGCGTAGGAGCTTAGCAGCAGCCACTCCATCCATGTGGGCATGACATTTCTCTTACTTTACACTGATTCTCAAATTGATGCAAGGTGCCCTCTGAAGGACACTAAACACTTGGTGCCCATTCCCAGACAGGATTTACTGGAGATGGGGTCCAACTGGGCTCACGGTGAGGGTGCATCTACACTATTATAGCATTTTAGAATCACTAAAACAGAGACTTTTGGAAATGCTGCTGACTCCGTTTTAGTTTAGTCAGGATGAGCAGAAACAGAGACTTTTAAAAAGTGATGCAGACGCCCATGCTGATTGTGTCTCTACTGTCACTGTATTGTTTTTCCTGAATAGTTTCCTCCCTTTTCCTGAAGAAAAAACATATAAGCCTTGACAACTAGAAATAAAAGAAGAAGAAGAAAGCTTTATTGTCACAAATACATTTTTACAGTATTGTGAAATGTTGTTTTTTTTTCACATATCCCAGTTGGGGTCAGAGCGCAGGGTCAGTCATGGTATGGCGCCCCTGGAGAAGGAAGGATTAAGGGCCTTGCTCAAGGGCCCAACAACGGCCGCATTGGGGTTCGATCCTCTGACCTTCTATTCAGTAGCTCAGGGAATTAACCGTTGCCCCACCACTGTCCCCTAACTAGTGGTTGATTAAACATGGAAACCAAACTACAGGTGTGGCTGACTTTGTTGTCTCTGCTAGCGGCTGCTGTGGAGTTATCGGAATCTCTAGTCTTACTTTTCACCATTGCTGTTCCTTCTCCGTAGTACCTTCGACAACTAAGCAATCAACCACCTGATTCATGTGGTTGGGTTAACCCTAACCCTTTACACCCAAATGCCCAGTGTGCAAGGGCGGCTCAGGTGGTAGAGCGGGTTGTCCACTGATCGTAAGGTTGGCGGTTCGATCCCCGGCCCCTCCGCATGCCGAAGTGTCCTTAGGCAAGACGCTGAATCCCAAGTTGCTCCCAATGGTAGATCAGCACCTTGCATGGCAGCTCTGTCGCCATTGAAGTGTGAATGTGTGTGTGAATGGGTGAATGCGAAACACATCGTAAAGCACTTTGGATACCACTAAGGTAGAGAAAAGCGCTATATAAGTGCAGACCATTTATCATTTTACATGAAGGGTCACATGACATTCGTTTTCAGGCATGCTAGCATGCACAGAGACTGCTGCCCAACACTGCTAAATTTCAGAACACACATGCAGGCAGCTCCTCTTCTCGATCTTTTAGAGGCTATATTTGAATGAGAACCCTCCACTTCAAACCTGCCTGATGTATGCAGGACACTTTCCCAATGTCACACTGAAATTACAGCAGAGATGGAATGCTCAGTGTGCTACTCCGTCTCCTCAACTGCCCATCCAGTATGCCCACTACACTGGCATCAAGGTGTACATTACAGCAGTAAATTGGACATGGCTTCATACAGAAACATCACTCTGCAGACTACTGTCCTCTACCCCAACTCCAGCCCACCTCTTTAAGCGAGTGCCTCTCTTTCATATGGTAATGCATGTTGTCCTGGCATCAATTTAAAGGCAGCCTTCAGTAAGGCTAAAGAAGGTCTGAATCATCCCGGTGCCAGGTCAGGCTTTTTACTGAGGGCCCTTTGAGCTGAAGCTGCCAGGATATCAGAGAGTGTCATCTCAAGACCTGACCCAACTGCAATAACATTAGCGGAAGGTGTAATTTAGGAGTGGCAGTCTGGTGTGATGACTGGGTTAATAATGTCGTAGATCCCCATACTGACCCCACAATTGGCAGCTTGCCACTTGAATATGTTGCTGTACAGGACGGACACAATAGATTACTCTGCAGCTTTTCATGAGGAAGTGCCTCCACCATAATCAAAAAAACCCTCAATGAAAGCACTCTGTTTTATATTCTATAGACAACTGCTAACTGACGAAAGTGTTGCTTCTTCTACAAAACTCTTTGATTCTGAAGTACTGAAATCTGACATTTACTTATGTTTTAGAAGCTTCTTCAGAAAAAACCTTTCTGTAGCTGTGCCAGAAATAGCTCAGTGCTTTTCAGTGCAAGAAATAAGTGACTACTTTACTTAACAACAAAATGGATCCAGAAAATATTGCTACTTGCCAGAAATGTGCTGCAACTATGATAGGGCTGTTTAGAAGGAAAGAGTGCAGGTACAGGAAATAATCATGGTCCAGGTATGGGTAGAGTTGAGCAACCAAACACGCAGTTATGATTTAAGAAGTATTGTGGTTAAGATAAATAAAAAGTTGAACATTATCAGAGGCTTACAATAGGATGCCTCCAGTGGCCTTTGGCCCATCCATCACCCAGACCTCCACTCTCTAACTTTCCATCTAAGTAGACTTTCAAAATGAATAACATTGGCTGCATGTTCATGTCTTTGAGAACGACAAACCATTGCTTTAAACAATTTTTTGGTTTTTTATACACCGATCAGGCCTAACATTATGACCACCTGCCTAGTGTTGTGTTGGTCCCCCTTATGTGGTCTGAACCATTGGACCAGAGGACCTCTCAGGGTGTCCTATGGGGTCTGAAACCACTGGATCCTTTGGCTACTCTGGCTTGTGCAGTGGGGCCTCTGTCAATCCAACTGGTTCCACTGCATCCTGTTGATGCTTGATCAGAATGGGCTGTAGGAAGTCTGGAGGTCACATCAACATGTTGGACCACTGTCATGTTCCTCCACATGTTCCTGATTGGTTGATGTTGTTTCCATGTGGTGGGGTGCATTTTCATCCAGGGACATTTGGGATTTCCATGTGCATGAGGGAGTGTGTTTGTTGTGGGACCATGTTTATTTGGGTGTCTAAGTCTGATCAAGGTTTTCCATCAGAACACCACATAGTACCAATATGATCAATGTTATTCACTTCACCTGTCAGTGGTCAGGATGTCGTGGCTTATCGGTGTATGTTATATGATGTTAGGGGTTTTTCTTTTCTGATTAGAGTTAAGGGAAGCAGCTTTGTCTCCATGGCTGCAATAACAAACGTGGTTAAGGGTTAGAGAACAACTGCGATTAAAAAAAACAGCAAACAAACAAAAAAAACATTATCGATGCTGTTTGCGAACAGGAAAATGAACAGCTGGCTGCTGTGTGAACATCAGATGTTTTGTTGATCCGTAATTAATCCCAACCTGCTCCAGACATGGACTTCTGAGCTTTGTGATATGAACATAAACACATGTTGTTTTTAGGTACTTTCTGGCACTCGACAGAAATAGTGAAGTGTCTTGATCAGTACAACATAGCAGCTCTGTCTCCCAATGTGATGCGTCCTTAATTGCATTTTAAGAGAAGCATATTTGCTCACAGATTATGTTTGTTGGCAACTAATATGTTTCTAATCAGCATATCTTTTCCATTTATTTCATTGCTTCACTATCGCTCCTTTTCAGCCAACCAATCGTATATTAAGGATAATGTGGTGCAAACCTTGTTCTAATGGATGAAAGTCTTGTGGTCTTTTGCCTTCGTCCTCCCCCTCAGTCATCTATCACAGACTTTCAAAATGGACGTGTTTCCTACCAGGTCATAGGTTTACCTCTTGGATCCGTTTCAGAACATAATTGAGAAAGCAGTTCAGTTGAATGGGAGCATAATTTTGAGGGAGACGGGGTTGAATAAAGACATAATTCCTGGGGACACTAGACTGCGACAGTACGGCAAGTCCTCTAAAACCAATGACAAAATCCATCATTTGTCCGAGCTCTGGATGGCACTCTGTCTGATCTATTGTCCTATTAATACAAAAAACATTGTCTGTCAGTTCCTTCTGAAAAATTACAAATCACTGCCGAAAGGAAAATCTTTTTATTATGTGGCAACACCATGATTAGGGTTTGAGCAGGTCCAGACACAAATACAATTTAGTTAAGGGTTGAGGGAAAGGGATCACGATTTGCAATGATAAACACTTGTTAATAATAAGGATAATGATATGGGAATGATTGTGGTCATGCAAGAAGAAGCAGTATTGGTTGTAAACTGGAACTGCACAGCTGTCTCCTGGGTTTAAATCTGCCTCCCGAGGCCGACTTGGTCACTCTATAGCACCATCAGGTTTTTCATCTTAACTCTATGGCTTGTAACTGTAAGAAGTTTATGGATTTTGGAGCATAAAGTTAAAACACCCATGAACAGAAAAATAATATGTCAAGAGGACAAAAGGTCGGCTTTGTACATGGCTGATAAAATAACGGGCATGTGATGAAGTGGAAAATTGATAACATCAGTGCCCCCAAAGTGAAGTGCCGTGTAGTCCCGTCACCTTGCACTCTACTTCACCTTTGTTGCAGCAAACTTCAGAAACCCATGAGTCACTGCAGACATAAATAACTCATAGAGTGGAGGCGACTACGGTTGCCACTCCATCTGCAGTGAAAAGCCAAGCAGGCAAGCATTTTCCTCTCCTCGGGAATCCAGGTAACATGGAATATATCATCATTATTAGACAAAATGGGATTATAACTCTTCTGACGCACAGTCAAACGTCATGTTGGTAGAGCTGTTGAAATGTGAGCCACAGATATAAAACAGAGAAAAGCAACGGAAGGCCTGTACTGATGCAAAGACAGAGAGACCAACAGAGGAAAAGACAAACAAGAATGTCTTATGTGGCCCGTGCATACAGCCTGCAGACATGCCTTTTAAGGCCTCGCCTCTCTTGTCTCTCACCTGACAAGTACCTTTACTTGTGTTGCATCTCCTGTTGGCTTTGCCGCCATGACATAAGACCATAACCCTACACATGCCCCAGGCAAAGACAGGAAAAGACAGAGATGGATAAAGCAGCAGTTTTATATTGCACAACGGAGGGAGTTCTCTGTTTGAGGCTGAAAAAGAACCACTTTTATTCTTGGTAATGGAGCGTTTTACAACTGCAACCCGCACCCGTGCAGTCTGTCCATTTATCTAGGAGATAAAACTTTAAGATCTGCTAAATAGCGAACTCTTTCAACAACCTGAACGCAGGAGGAGAGACTTCGGAAGCAAGAGATGGAGGGATGAAGGAGGAAGACAGCAGAGATCTTAAAAGGAACAGGGGATGAGAGCATAAGGAGACGACACGATGGGAACAGACAATAAAAAACAATGAGTACAGGGAATACGTACAATAACGCTGCATGTAAGTAACTGAAAGCTGCTTTTTCTTCCACCCCACCCCCCACATTTACTCCTGGTCTACGAGTGCAGATCACCAGTATCTTCTCCTGAGTTGCACCTCCATTTTATGCTCCAGCGGATGACAATAATTTAAGCCTCCTGATATGCAAATGTCCTTAATTGGACTGTCACAAGTTCCCAGGCATCGTCAACTTTACAAAATGACTGAGGCTGGGAGCAGATTGGATTTTGGTGGCCAATCTTGTACACTTAATTTTCAGTAATTTTGCAAGCGTTTCATTGCAGGGTCCTGAGACATGCCACTTATAAGACTGTCTATACCGAGAAGAGGGGAAAAAAGTGAGAGATGACTCTGTCTTGTCATTTTCTTTCTCTCTCTCTGTACCCAATTACTCCCATCTCAACCAGACCCTTCGATAGTCTTGCGACTCATCTTGTTTGTACCTTTTAAAACCTCTAAGATTACGGGGTTGGAGCCGGCAGTGTTCCCCCCGCTCCCCCCTCCGGAGGCTCCTTTTGTTCCCATTCTGTCAGATAACTGTGTTTTCTTCTGCACTCAAAACTCACCCGTGTTTAGAAAGAGCACGCTTTCTCTGCCTGGCACAAATCGAAAGGTTTTGTTTGTAAGTATTAGCAGCGCACATGCGTGAGTGCGTCTGAAGTCAGATAGTGCAGGAACACACTGTAATTCACGGGGATTAATATAATACTCCTCGTACATGAATATTCCACGGGGTTGTTGTGATCGTGTTTTCTCCGAGGGGAGGAGCACAACCCTGTTGAACTCCAGAGGTGTGGAGCTAGAAGCGTTCGTTCACGTCTGTTAACGATCAGGGACTGAAAGCGAAGCCGGGCCATGCAATATAAACCTAATGCATTTAATGAATTCTCCTCTCAGGTAAATAACCTTCATGTGCAGCCTTCTGGATATTGTCTGTCATCGAGTGAGCAGACGCTATAAATTATCACTGATGCTTTCCTTTCATGTTTTTGTATAATCTTTGTGTATTTAAAATATCTGTGTGTGTGTGTGTGTGTGTGTGTTTACCAGAAGACCTCCATCAGCCTTCGAGCTGTTTTAAGTGTAGGGTCACTGTATGTATTTCATTATAATGCCGAAACAAAAATAACTCCTACCTCGCCCATGGAAAGTTAATTTAAAAGAGAAAACATCCTCCGTTAACTTGTGATGAGTTCGTCACTAGGTGAGGCTTCTTCCAATTTATCATCATTTCTCACGTGCTTTCTTTCTTCCGCAGTCATTTTCCTCCTCCGCCCACTCGCCCAGCCTTCGCCCTGTTAATTGAGTCTTTGATTTACATGTGAGCGAACATGCCGAATGGATATTAGCCGTGATGACATGTAAGAAAGAGGGAGATAGAAAGCCGAGCCTGATCAGGCTGAAGTGGGCTTCTGATTGTACGGTAGAGAAATAGTCGACATTTGCATAAATCTTCAAGTTCCTCATCTCGTTTTGAAAAATTAGCGCTATCAGTTCAATGTGAAAGACTAATGAAGACAGGAGTGGATGAATTCTGAGGCGATCTCACCATTGATTAAGGGCGTAAGGTGTTTTGCAGAATGGCGTTCCGTGATCTGGAACGCGGTGCCGAGGCCACCCAGGAATTAACTACGTGGCTGCGGGTGGGGGGATTAGCATTAGATTTAAAGCTCTGACTATCTGTTATGTTTCTATCAAAAAGAGATTTCCATTTGATTCGCAGGTTCATTTCGCCCTGCTCTCCCGGGTGGTGTTTAATAACAGCAGTTCACTGCGTTTTAATTCGGTGTGACAGACAATTTTTTGCCCTTGTGTGAAGACTGTGCCCGCTCACTGAAAGTCTAAATGGAGAGAGGGATAAATAAGCTAGCACCAAGGTAAACCAAGGAGCAGAGCGGACAGTAACCGTGTGTTGCTGTGCTGAAAGCTCGACATTCTCCACATTCCTTCATGAAAATCTGACTAAGGTTGTTCACACAGTTGTCAACAGAGGGACATGTTTCTCTTTGTCTCACTACTGCCCCATCTATGTGGCTAAAGCATGTGGATCTCTCTCCAGCCGTAGGGAGGAAGCAGAGGAAAAAACAGATGATGCGATGGTGACTGGGGCGAAAAAACGGCTGTGATGGAGGGTGCTAAAGTGGAGAGGAAGCTGTCGGATTTCAAAGAGAAAAGGGGAGGTCCTGCTCAGAAGGCGGACAGAAAGCAAAGTGAAAGTCAGACGGGATGATTTGGAGATAGGACCGGGAGCCAGATCAGAGATAGCGCAATGAAAAACACGAGTATTCAAGGGTAGACAGGATGAACCTCGAAATTTAAGTTGTATATCAAAAGCGGCGTCAAACCCTTTGAAGCGCAGCCCTGATGTACTGGCAAGTGATGAATGTGGTATTGACAAACTGCTAAAACATGGATTGCTCTCTCGGAGTGCTGCTTCGAGAGTCGAACTTCAGTGAGAAGTCTTTGAAACGGCATCCTTCTCTCTATCAGACTGTGAAGACTCGGAGCACACTTTTGGTTCTCCTCCTTGTGTGTTTGCCTCCCAGGAGGAGCGCTCATGACAGTTGGCTGACACTTTAATTGGAGGCCTGGAGGCTTGAATACTAATCGTGAGCAAATACACCGACGGCAAATGTATAAATATGCCTGTAAACACGAGTAAGCACCTGAAACTGTGTCATCGGTTTCATCGGATGCGTTCTCTGCACATTTAGCTTCTCACATGTCCTGATCACAAATGATGCACGTGTTTATGTATTCACAGGAAACGCAGCAACAGATGCAGAGAAACACTCTCTATATTTGTCAGGTAGCTTCACATCTTGCTGGTGTTACTGTATCATGACACTCACTTCTTTGAATAATTCTAGCAACATCAAACAGCGACAGCATGCATGCAACTTTGCTAGGTCTATCTTATTTATGCACACAACCCTGCCTCGTGGACAGTGTCAGCTGGGTCGACTCTGTACAAGATAAAGAGACCCCAGCTAATGGATGGATAGACAGATGGTTTCATCCAAAGGGGCAGTTGTGACCTTCACTCCCTTAAAACTCTACTAAATGTCCTCTTGCTGCTCCCTGAACCCAACTGTCCCCCATAAAATCAGCCTGAAGATGTAAAATGGAAGCATTTGGCCACCTTCATTGCAAACTGTTAGAAGAACAGTGCTTATGTTAAGAATTATACTTATTAGGTAATCATTGAGTGACTGTCAGGACTTTAAAGTCTACATGTCAGCAACCATGATTGTAAAGATATGAGAATCACCATAAACATTCCAAGCTGTATGTACTCACAGTAAAGAACATAAGGAACAGAACTGACCCATTCAGATTGTGTAAGTGACACTTATCTTATGCTGACTCTTGTGCTGACTTGTGGGGACGCCCCTGTGTTACATGATTGTTTTACCAAATAAAAAGAGCCAAAGACAGACGGACTAGCCAGAGAGCTGGAATGCTGTAGCGATGCATACTGCAGAGCTGTAGTGTCCGTTTTCTCCTTGTGCGCAAGTAAAAGACCTGAGCTCAGGAGTGCTGTCTTCCTTCCTGTGCTGTGTGTATTTTCAGGTTTTGAACCTAACACAAACCAATGTCTGTTCAACTGTTCAGCTCTGTCCACTTTGATATTTGAATGTGTAACTATGGACTACAGTGCTACTAGTATCATAATGTAGCTTTGTAGGTTTTAGCACATTAGGTCCAACTGACTCTCAGACAATGATAGTTGGAGGCTGTCATGCATTTAAGCAAATCATGCGCCTTAATTGGTTTCTCCATATGTTAGCCAAAGGGGACACTACAAGCTGTCAGCAGAAACAGTTTAGATTTAGTTCTGCTATTAGGACTTAACCACCAGCAGTTGCCACTAAATTGCAATTCTACTTGTAGGTACAACCTGTTGCAAGCTGCCAGCTCCTGGGAAATGAGGGTCGACGTGGGAAAAAAGCTGCCGCATACAACTCTTCGCCCAAACATCGTTCTCTGGCCGGACAAAGACCGCAAGATCATCATGACTGAGATGACTGTAACTTGGGAGGAGGGCTGTGAGGAGAACAATGAGAAGAAGACTCTGAAATATCAACGCCTGATCCAGGAGTGCAGAGACAAGGGATGGGTAGGATGTCGAGGCTTCCCAACCAAATAAGTGTGGAGGCTGCTATCGGCTCTGGGCATAGACGAGAAGAGTAAGATGGCAACCAGCGCGAAGACTTGAGGAGGCGGCTGAAAAGGCCTCTTGGTGTTTACGGCATGAGAGGGAGGAGGTAAGCTGGAAGTCGGGAGGAGATGGGTAGTGATTTGGCCACCACTGCCGACCCACCAACTGGGGAAGAAGGTTAGGTACCGCCTGACAACATCTGCTCCAGGCCAAAACCTTTATCACCTAATGATTTGATGGTGGAAGGCACTGACCAGATGTATCTTACAACTACGTCAATGTAAATGAAAGGATAAAAAAGCTAATTTTATGTATCATGACCACTGTATTATTACTATGTTTGAGCAACAGTAACTTGATTTGGTTTTAGTTTGAAGTTGACCTCAAAACAAAGACTATACATAGCAACGCAGTCTTCCAAGAATTACATTGATATACAACTAACCTGCATCTACTGTACATTTTCTGCAGGTTACATGGTTAGCTGCTAAAATGAAATTCAGAATGCCATTTAGTTGTATCGGAACTGAATTTTTGGAAGACAGTTTTGTACATAAAGATGGACAAACACTCTGTCATGTCGCCCATAAAGAGTGGTTTTGAAGCTCAGTGTGGTGGCCATCACCATCTCAGCAGTCCCCGACTTCTCCGAACTCCTGGCTAATCCAAAAATAAGTGAAGAGGTGGAACATCTCTGCTCCACAAACTGTCCTGCTACACCTGCAACCTGAAACTCAAAGCATCAATGCTCTTAATTATGCATCACAGAAGCCTTAATACAATCTAAACAGCCAAGTTATATAACAATTAATTCCCTATACAGGTTTACCGAACAGCGAAATCAGCTGTAGAGACTAAAATATTTTTGGTACAAAACTGTAAACATGTTAATTTCTGCTGTAAAGCTGGACACTTTAACATGAGGTTCTGTGGGGATTGACTTGTTTTTGGAGGCAGCCTCAAGTGGCCATTTGAGGAACTGCAACTTCAATAAATCAACAGCTTCAATAAATGCCTAATAATAACCAATAAACGTGGGTTTATTTTTGGCAGTGGAGGTTGCAGCATGCTTCAGACAGAAAATTAAATGAAAATATTTGTTAGACCTTCATGAAACACAGGAGTGCCTTTTTTAAAAGTTGCCCCCTACACACAAATGTACATAAAAAACAACTAAATGTCTCATTTCTGTGCTGATATCTTGTTATAGCACTCAAAGTCTGGATGGCTCTTGCAGTATTTATCCTCTTCATTGGAGAAGTGGCCGCCTAGAAAAGTACTAATGGCCTCATCAGACCGACTCCCACACAGTTCTGATCATATTATGACACTGAAAGACAGTCTTAAGTGGAAATTTGGATCTTCTACAAAACCAAAGCTTATATTATTTAATTTCACCAGTGTTTGCGGCATCAACAAAACCACAACATCTTCCCCGAACAGCAGAATTTCAGCAGCACGCCGTCAAAAGAAGCACTTCAGACATGGAGCGCACTGTTGAGAAGGACAAAGGCTCACAAATCAGTTTGTGATTACAATAGCACCACTGAAAGCCTCCGTTTGAGAGCAACTACATTACTCAAGCAGCTCTGCTTCTCAGTGGGCGGAGGAGGTAGTTGACTGGAAATTCTGTTAAATGGCATTCAAGAGAAGCTAAAATGTGCTCTTTTTTCCGCTTCCTTTACAAAGAACAAAGAGCGAGTTGTGGCGCTAACCTGCTCGCACCCCTCTGCCAGTTGTGTAACTCATCAAAAGACAAAAAAGCTAAAAGCCTAAAAAAAAAAATCTCATTACAAAGACTATTTCCCCTCATCTGTGTGGTTCAGTGAAGAAGCAGATTGCATTTCAGTACTTCATTAATAAATGAGCATGTGAACAATGGCAGAGTGATGGCTCCATTGTCTTGAAGCCAAAGACTAAGGCACTTTGAATGCCAGAAGCAAGATAGTCATTATGCTGCCTGCGCTTTTCAGCTCCAAAGTCTGCAGAAACAAGTTTGCATGAATAACAGTATCACTGGATGACGCTGTGCTTAAGTTTTACTTTACAGGGCTGCTGTGTTGGCAGGAAAGTCCTCAGTTTGTCAGGTCAGTCTCTTTCCACTTGGGCCTTTTTAAACTCAAAAATAGGTCTAATTACATGAAACTCAGTGCAGTGACACGTGGGAAAACGACGCATCTCCTTTGATATTGTCGAGTCTCGCTGAGGATAAAGAACGCCACTCCGACTCCTGAACGCAGAGGAGCTGGATGAAATCTGACAGGTGGAAATTATTTGAGCAAAGACGAGACGAGAGGGCGAAGGCACAGGAAGCAGGGGAAAGAAAGGGGAGGGCTTGTTCCAGGTCAGAATACAAGCGAAATGACTAAAAGGAGAAGGGAGAGCTGAGCGGCGGCGGGACAGGGAGGCCGGACAGAAAGCACAAATGGTACTAAGTACATCCGACAGCCTCGTGGTAGGAACGATTTTTTTTTCCTTTAGATGTACCGCCTCTATGTGAAATTATTTCAATCTGCTACTTTTAATCACGGTTTTAAGCAACAATTTTGAAGTGGGGCGTTTTACGAGAACCGACACGGCGGCACCTGTTGGGGAAAAAAAAAGGTAAAAGAAAAATTAAAAATAGCTGTCGCCTTATTAAAAGCAGCCCCCTGGCCCCTCCGGATTTTCTATTCAGCGCATGAAATGAGATTTAAAAGACATAAAGGGTCTTTTTCATCAGAGAGCTCCTTCTTTTACTTCACGTCTTTTTCAGTCGCGATAGGCTCGGATAAAAATGACATGAAGTTTTGTTTCATTCTCTCTGACAGAAGATAAGTTCAATTTAGACTCCACGTTTACGGAATCACTGTAGGGCTTTTTGCATGATATGTGACATTTTTTCTTTTAAATGATAAAACTGTAAGAAACTGAACCTGAACACAGCAGCTACCTCAGTCCCTCTAATGACGTACTTTTGGTTGTGTCTCAGGCCCCGTCCACACGAACACGAGCCCAGGCCTAATAGTTCCTCAAACCCGTGTATCGTCCACACCAAGTCGGCGTTTTGGGGGTCTGAAAACAATCATTCCTGAACCTAGGTCCCAGAGTACAAAGATCTGAAAACGCCGTTTACGTGGCACCGTTGTTACGCCCTGTCCACTTGCGTCATAGCTCCACCTCTCGATAGATGCGCCAAACTCAGAAAATGATGACAACAATGGCGCCGTATGTCCTGCTGATAGTTCCACCTCATCGTCCGTCCAGACCAGAGTCCTACCAGCTCGTCCACTCGCCATGTTCTATGTTTACATCGTATACAGATTTCTTCATGCCTAAAGTCCCGCCACCGGTTTCCGCTTGTTTCTGTTACGGCGTCATAGCACCACCAACATGTGTTTACATCGTTTTCGGGCGCATCAAGTGAATTCATGTGGACGGACACATTTACTGAAACAGCTCCGTCTTCATGAAGAACGTTTTAGAAACTATAAGCGTTTTAGCTTCGTGTGGACGGGGCCTTAGTCCCTCCCACTAAATGTCATGAAGACAGATGAGAAAGAGCGAAGAAAGAAGAAGTGAGGAATGATTCCGATTCCTTTTTTCTCATTACCGAACAAGTATATTTATAGAGTCATTAGTATGAATGTGGGCGTTCGTGGTAAGCGTCTGCAGGATCGGTCATTTCAACCTTTTACATCGTCTCTGTAAGCAGCCATGCAATGATTTCTGGTCGTGTTTAAGAGACAAGATGTGTCATTGTCCTCTCCTCGTTTATATAAAGTCGAGGTCTGGGCTACTTTATTCCAATCAGGGGCGTCCAGCACAACTCCCTGCCTTTGGAAACTAATACGTTTAAAATGAAGACAACATGGTTTATTTCTCTCCTGAACACATTTCAGTGAACAGCAAACTGATTTGGTGATGTAAGAGAAAGTGTCCAGTCAGGTGACACTGCCTCATCACAAGCCTATCAAATGTCCGATGCTGGGAAGCAGTGCAGCCCTTTGCGTGCAGAAATGCCCCTGTGGATTCCCTTCGTTTCACTTTTGCTCTTTCCCTGACATCTCTTTCATATGTGCCAGATATAGGGGGGTTCACTCAGGTACATGTCTCACTCCCGGCTCCTCAGAGATCCCTCTTTGCTCGTTGCTCCGCGGAGCAGAAATAAGAGTTTTGAGACAGCCTTGAAAATAAAGGACCAGAATAATTTGCGGGTCAATCAAGATCAAGCATCGACGAACACGGAACAATCCATCCACTCGGTGCCAGTTCAACTGAAGCAGGCAGGTAAGTCAAGAAGGTGCAACGATCTATCCATTATCTATACACCGCTTAATCCTCTGTAGGGTCGTAGGGGGTGGAGTCTATCCCAGCATGGTTTTGGACTGTGAGAAGAAGCTGGAGTAAACCCACGCTGCACAGGGAGAACATGCAAACTCCACACAGATACCCCTTTTCCACCAAGAAAAACCAGGTTCTAGTTCTGGTGCTTAGTTGGTTCAAATCTGGTTCCTCCTAAGAACCTGTTTGCTTTTCCATTGACAAGGAGCCAAGTTGGAGCCATTGGGTCACCGTAAAACCACTACGCTTGCATCCATTACATAGCAGTTAAACAAACGCAGTAAGTTGATGATAATAACTATGTTTATCTCTATAGATGGTCTTAAGGCTGATTGTGAGGCGGAGGTCCTCCTGTTGCCTGGACACATCCGTGATCACGCTACTGGTGGGACACAACTGTAGCGGATTTCAGGTCAACAGTTTGTGGTAAACTTCCGTGTGTCCCGGGAGTCATTCCAATACTTGTGTGATGGGACCAGGGACGTCCTGGAGAACAAGGACACTAATTAGCGCTTGTGTGTCCCTTTCCACCGTTGATGGTTGGTCACCATAACCCCGCCCCCAGCCCCTGACGTACTCGGTGCTTAGCTCTGGACCAGCAAAGAGTTGGTGCTTGCTAAGCTCCAGTTTTTAGAACCTGGAGTCGGTGCTTAGGTGGTGGAAACACAAAGAAGTGGAGCTAAGTCAGGCTCTGGCTCCGAACTAGACCTGGAACCAGCTCAGTGGAAAAGGGGTAATAAAGATCCCAGGCGCAGGCCAAGATGCAAACAATGGATCTTCCAGCTGTGAGGCGACGGCGCTAACAACTGAGCCACTTTATCTGTTTTCACATTAAATCATAAACTGTTTGATTTGGCCTCTCAACATGTGTATGTTTGAAGACATACTTCAAAGCATTTCATAGTAAGCCATTATCTTGTCTTTTACAAAGAGATGCATTGACTGCAGACCTGACCTTTATCCTCCCTGTTTATTACGTCATTTATCTCACTTTTACACATTTATTCCGTCTGAGTCACACAACATATTTCAACTTTCAAACAAACCCTTCTTATTCCTCTCTTGTTAATAAACACACTGGAGTGTTCATGCTTCTCCACCTACACACTGCGCTGAGCTCGATACTGCCGTGCTAATGAGATGCTTTTCATAATTAGCTTGAGATCTGTTTCCCAATCAGACAGACAGAGAGAGGATAATTAATCACAGCACATTAGTCAGCCTGTGTGTTTACTCATATCTATTTACCTTGCTTTATGGTGAGAGACGATATGTTATCACCAGGCGTTTTTGGAGTAATGGGAAGCTGTTGGATTCTCCCAAGGTCAGAGATAATTGATTTTTATTAATATCTTGAGAGGTACAGTTTGGCAATGCAGTGAAATTAGAATTCAGCAACACTGTTCAGATATCACATGAGACAGCAGAAACAGGCTGATTCCTGCTGTTAGACTGATTTCTTTTTTTGCTGTGAATGCCTGCAGAGCACAGGCAGGAATAAAGAGCAGGCCTTGCCTTATTTAGAGTCTGAGAAATAGCAAGTTGCATATGATGCATTCGAGCAAATGGAAAGTGCAGAAAATATCATTTATGTAGCGCGAATGTGTGTGTGTGTGTGTGTGTGTGTGTGTGTGGCGTTCGGGGGCTTTGTGAACCTGTCTAAACTGACAGTGCCGTTGATTGAGCAGCGTATGCGTTTTGTGGGTCACTGGTGAGACATTTGCTTGGCGTCCAAGCAAAAGCCGCGGGGCCCCGGGGACCAGTGAAAGTGAAGGACTGGCACATGAATAGTAAGTCACGCCACAAGAAAATGCATAGGTGTCAGTTTCTGTGTATGCCGGCGATAGAAAGCCAGGAGTAACTGACAACCGGCTAACCCGTGTCAAACAGCGGCGCTCGGCACAGCTTTTGCACATTAACCTTGCTAACCTGGCACTTCAGCGGTGGCACTGCAGGAGTCACCTGAACAAGCCACTTCAGTTTTATAACCTGATGGGCTTCTGAACCACAGAGTGGACTTTTTCATTTTTACATCAACCAGAGTGATTTACAGTTGGAATTAGCAAAATAGAATACATTGAGTTTAAGAGTCATTCACTGAAAATTACATCAAACAACACTTCAACATGTGGAGCCGCAGATGGAACCTTATCTGAGGATTAGTGGGCGTCCAGCACTGAACTACAATCATTACATGTGCATACTTTTGAATCTGTCTTCATAGCATCCAGCCATACACCAATCAGGCATAACATCATGACCACCTGTTTAATATTGTGTCAGTCCCCCTTATGTGGTCCAGAATGCTCTGAACCATTGGACCAGAGGACCTCTCAGGGTGTCCTATGGGGTCTGGAACCACTGGATCCTTTGGCTACTCTGGCTTGTGCAGTGGGGCCTCTGTCAATCCAACTGGTTCCACTGCATCCTGTTGATGCTTGATCAGAATGGGCTGTAGGAAGTCTGGAGGTCACATCAACATGTTGGACCATTGTCATGTTCCTCCACATGTTCCTGATTGGTTGATGTTGTTGCCATGTGGTGGGGTGCATTTTCATCCATTGACATTTGGGATTTCCATGTGCATGAGGGAGTGTGTTTGTTGTGGGACGATGTTTATTTGGGTGTCTAAGTCTGATCAAGGTTTTCCATTAGAACACCTCATAGTACCAACATGATCAATGTTATTCACTTCATCTGTCAGTGGTCATTATGTTGTGGCTGATCGGTGCATGAGCAGTTGCAAAATGTTTGTTTGCTTGCTGATTTTGATGCTATTAGCACATCGAATGACCCTTATCATCGCACATCATTTCCTTGAACTAGTAAGGACCTCCTCCACCTTCTAGTACTCTGGAAGGCACATCAGTATTTATTTCAATCATTGGTAAACAGACAGTACCCTGATTCTTAGGTGGCCACTTGGAATCATACGAGTACGTCCAGTGGCGTCGTCATCCCATGAATGTACAAAATGGGGCTTTGGAACGTGATAGACGTAGCAATTTAACCCAAACCGTGATCCTTTTCTAAACCAACCCGAGGAGTTTTGGTGTCTATACTTAACCAATCAAACATGAAGTGAAAATGAAAGGTAAAATGAGGCTTAAGTCAAAAAATAATGGCTCGCAATGGGACAAGAACTGAGGCCTCTTGGCTGAAAGTTCGGTGACTTTGTAGGTGTAAAAGTATGGCTACGCTCCAGTTAAATAAGGTGAAAACGGAACACCTTTAAACGAGGTGATAACTTTTACTGAGGCTACTAGAAGAGGCCCATATGGGCCCATATCTGCAGGAATGATGTGCGATAATAACCCTAATTTAAAAGTATGATAACATCTCAAACAGGGGTGTTTAGAACTTCTATAGTGCAGCGGTTCCATTTCAATAACTCGTTCTACTTTGCAAAAAAAAAAACCCCAGCCAATTAAAAGATATTATCGACAGGGCAACAGCACCACATCTAGTCCATAGAGGCATTTAATTACATATATATATTCCAGGCCATTATTCCTTGGTATTACACGCCCAATGCCAACATTCAGGGCCAAATGAGCAACAGCGTGTCCTTTCTGTAGAGAGATGGAAAGTAAAGGATGCCATTCAGTCATTTTGTTTGTCGGAAGGCGCTGATGGTGTTGCGCATGCTTGTGAGGAGGCAGAAGTGACAGAAATAGTTGCGTAAAGAATGAAAAAAGAGCGTCTGGGAGCAAAGTTTGCCAACACTTGTGACAGATAGTCAGATAGCGAAGTTCGGAAAGTCACAGAAATTGTCAGACGCAAGATCCCAAGTCGAAGCGTCGCCTTGGTTTCACTTTTCCATGGCAGTTTCAACATCACTCAACGTATAGTTGTAACTGGAACAGAAAAATTCGAGCTGATGATTGACTGAGTTTGTGTGGGCACATGTCAACTAATAAAATATGTGTTGTGACAGACTAGACAGAAGCAGATGCTTAGACATATTTTCTTCATATGCATGTGTAACTCACTTCATGAATAAAAAGCAGCCTCAGATAAAGCATGAGGCTGACGATGTACATCAAAGCGCATTTCCTTGATGTCTGCAGCATATAGCTGTTTGTATCACCTACCTTCCTGGGGTTTTTTTGCTTGTTAGGGCAAAACAACTGCACTTTGTCAGACACAGCCATGCATAAAACAATGAGTATCTGTACCTGTGCTCCTCACTCTCCCTGACATCCTGTCTCTGTGATTTTGAAGCTTGTGAGCTGCTGTAGTGCCACAGTGATGGCTGATGTCAGTCTTAGCCAGCGTTCAGACGCAGCGCTGCCACATTTCCTGTTGTTCCAGACCAGTGACTGTGGCGACGGCAGCAGCGCCCTGCTCAGCGGTCCGAGAGGATTACCGGACAGGCTCGGAAGTGATGTAAATGACCAGCGAGGAAAGACTGGGGGTTAGCAGTCATTTCCCGCTGAATTAATTGGAGTGGTGAGGCGCTTTTAAGTTAGCAAAGATGGAAAATTCAGACATTCTGATTTTTATGTTAACATCTATTTCAGATCAAAAATGATTGCTGGATATAAAAGAGGATAAAAAAAATCACACCTTTGAAATGTGTGCTGTATTAATGTGCTGAAGCAGGTTGGGATTTTATGAGCCTGTAAATGCCTCTCGCCATCCGCCGGCTCGGCTCTGTGACACTCGTCAGTCAGGCAGCGAGTGTCAGCGTCTTAGATGTACTGTAATTAAAACCCGGCCGGCCTAATTAATGAGGCTTAACCGCTACCTGTGCACTGACCTGCCACTCCACCCTGGCAATTTGCTCGAAGAAAGGAGGATACGCTTCGGCTAATGACTCGATAACTGTCTGCGCCCCTGAACTGTGGCTGGACTCTGTAAGGTGCACAGAGCAAGAGGGCGGCTGCTGCTGCTGCTGCTGCTGCTGTGCGCCTGTGTGGGTTTGTTGGGGTTGCTCGGAGGTGCAAAGACAAATATGTGGGAAGTGGTGATGAGAGGAGGAGACGAGTGTGGCAGGAGAGAAATGAGAAAGCCGGCAAAGGAGAGGGAGGCAGACTGGTGATGCTGCTGGTCTTGTTTATTAATAATTTAGTGCGAAATCTCTCCCACTACCCTCACTTATGAAATCTAGGAATACCCATGTGCTCTGCCTTCTGTGTCTGTGTGTTTGTGTGTGTGTTTGTGTGTGTGTGTGTGCACTTCCTCCTTGTGTGTCTATCAGTCTATCGAGAGCCAGAGGACATATGCTGGTCAGCCATCTACCCTCCCTACTGCCTCATCATTTTCTCTCTTTCTCCCTGTAGGGTGGCCATTACAGTGAGTCCCCTCAGGCCATGCCACAACACACACACACAAACACACAAATACAGCGGCAAACAATGGGAAAAAAATGTTTTAGTAAGCACACACACACACACACACACTCCTCCTTTCCATCCATCCATCCAGCTCAGCTTGAGAGTCTCTGTGAGTGGGCTTCAGCCCTGCGCAACAGCCCCATGCTAGGGCCTTGGCCACATTAGCAGCCTAGCGGGAGACAGGCTGGCCGGGCTCGCCAACAGCCTCCAGCTAACGTCCTCCCACAAGAGCTGGCACCCTTCAGATGAGCTGGAATGGTCACAAAGTGGGAAGAATCTAATCCCGTTTGACTCTTTTTTCTTTCTTTTTTCTTTTTTTTTGCAGTGTCCTCAGCTACCATGGGGCTTATTTGGGCCACTTTCCACTCTAAATAAATAGGAAATATGAGTGCTGGATGCGATGTATGTTCAGTGGGAATTATTGGATTAAATGGTTGCAGCACAGAGCAGGGTTAACGCTTAAAAAAGCTGTGATGCAGCAGTTACAGTGAAGCCAATTTAAGCCCCTCCGTGGTGATATCACATGACAGCTTTATATGGTTTATATCCTTAGTGTAAGTACATCCTGCAGCTATGTGGATTAGCACCTGAGTCACCGTGGACTGCCTCCATTTGGTCGGAGACATTCCGACTCTACCGCTGTTGTTGATGATCATCCTCAAGCTGACAGCCACTAATGCTGAAATGAGCCATACCTGCATAGGGAATGGGAGCATCCTTGTCCAGGGCCACCAGGGGAGGATCCAGCAGGACGACGTCGGTGTTTTCGGTGATCACCCCGTGGTATGACGTCTCAATCCACGGCTTGTGTTTATTCACTGAGGAGACAGAGGACAGAATGTGAGCAAAAGATGCAGCAGGACTGTCGGTCTGAGCCTACAGAAACACCTCCATTTAATTTCACCGGACAAACTGGTGGCACTTCAACTCCGACGCACACAGACAAAAAGTGTGCTGCAGCGAGAGCACGAATTATTAGCGAAGCTCCTCCAGTTTATGAGACATTCTCATTTTACTAATCTCCCCTGCGACTTCCTCTCTTCCTTTTGTTCTTTCCTTCCCTCAGACGTTCCCCGCAGGTTTCAAAGCACAGTGCCGCGCTTGATCAATGGCTGCCACTGTGCTGCCAGCGCTGAGTCGAAACAGGGTTCACGAGCTGAAGGGCTGATTAAGGGTCATAACTGAGCAGCAGCCCTCAGGTTGTGTGTGGCACCGTGCAGCCATTTGTTTACCATCTTATAGTTCAAACAAGAAAAAGAGTCCAGAGGAACAACTGGAGGTATTATAAATCCATCTTGGAGCCTTTGATTTGAGCCCAAAAAAGCAACAAATTACTCTCTGTCCCTTTTTTCCCTAAATGCCAAGAACAAATTTATGGATCGGTAATGACAAAGCAAGGCTGTAATTTGACGTCCTCTCAAGCATCGCTTTAAAAAACACAGAGTATTGGGCTTAACAAGGAATGAAGTGCATAAACAGTAATCACTCCCCATTCAGTGAAAGCTTTCAAGGAAGACTAAAGAAAGTCGACCGTTTCGAAGTCCTAATCAAGCAATCATTGTTACAGACCACTTCACTTATTCACTGGATGCTCGTGAAAGCCTCTTCATAAAATGTGTATTCCCAAACAGGCCAGAAAAACAAATGTCACCGCGCATCATACTCTTTTAATTCCACATCACAAAGAACCCTCTGTTGTTGTAAAAACAAATGCAACCGTGGTTTAATTTTAATTCAATCACTTCCATACAATTTAAGTCTGCTTTTACCACACTTGAAATCTGATTAACACACTCTGAGGCTGTTATTTCCAACCAGAGGTACTCGGAGCCCAGGGAGCCCTTCTGATGTGGAGGAGATGAACTAATCTGAACAGAAAACACAAATACATTTTGAGAGAATCGTGTTCGAGAGGAGATTAAACATCCAAATTCAGCTCAGTTCTACTCACAAAGCGCCAATTCACAACATATGTCATCTCACAGCACTTCACATAGAAACATAACAGAGAACCCAACAGTCCAAATACAGTGATGTGATGCTAACATTAGAGAATTAATTTGAATAAAAACTTCTAAGCTACAAGCTCCAATAGACTGAGTACACAGTAAACACCTCCAACTAACCTGAGGCAGATACCAAATGAGCAGAGAAATCTAATTAGTCACCTAAAAGTCGTGGATAAATGGTGGAAAGTGGTGGAAAAATAACTTAAACATGAGCTAAAGGCAGTAAATAAAGGTTTAAACCACAGACTGTGGTTGAAGTAGCTAAAACTAATGGACGCTGAAATAGAAGGCTAAAAAGTTAGCTGAATGTGATAAATAGTTGAATTTGTTAGGTAAAAACAACAGACAGTTAATCCAAATAGTTTGCTTTCATCAGAAAATAAAAAGTGGAAACAGCTTAAAGTAATAAATTAATTGTTGAAACAGCTAAAAGCAATTTAGATAATTAGCTTAAAACATGAACACAATAATCCAACAGCTTTCTAAACTACATATTACCTGATTAGCATAGCTAGCTAACGGAGTTAGATGGCTGGAATTGTTAGCCTAAAGCAATGAGAAAAAATAATAAGCCCCAACAGCTAAAGTCTAATTAACAAACAGCTGGCACAGTCAGCTAAAAGCAATGGATAAATGGTTGAAAATGTTAGCTAAAAGTAATGGCGAATAATTTAAATATGAGTTAGAAGCAGTAAATAGAAGGTTGAAAGCAAAGACTGTGCTTGAAACAGCTAACAGTATTGGATATGTGGTTGAATAATGCATCGCTGACACTGTTAGCTAAAAATAACTATTAAATAGCTTTCAGCAATAAATAAAAGGTCAAAACAGCTAAAAGTGTCAAAGGGTGATATAGTTGTCTATTAAACGTAATCAATAAATGAATAACACAGCTAGCTAAAAGTGACAGAAAAATGGCGGAAAATGTTAGCTAACCGTAACGGCTAAACAATTCAAACACTTTTATTTTAGCAATGAATGAAAAGTCCAAAAAGCTAAAAGTAATTAAGTAGCTGACACAGACAGACAAAAGTATTGGAAAACACTTGAATTACCTAAAAAGAGTTTTTAAAAGTTGAAAAAGTGAAAAGCAGTATAGATAGTTGCATAAAAGTAATCAAGAAGGGGCTAACATAGCTAGCTAAAAGTAATGAACAAATAATTTAAATTATTAACTTTTACGAATAAATAAAATGTTAAAAATAATGAATAATACTTAAAACAATTATCTAATTAGGTAATAGCTAAAAACAATGAATAAAAGGTAAAAACTGCTAAATGTAATCGACAGATTGTTGAAGCACTTTGCTAAAAGTAATAGAAAAACTACTGAAACAAGTAGCTTACAACAATAAATAAAAAGTTGGAACAGCTAAAAGTAGTAATCTATAAATAGAATAAATAGTTGTCTAAAAGTAATCAATAAATGGTTGACATTTGCTAAAGGTAATGAAGAAATAATTGAAATAATTAGCTTTAATGAATAAATAAAAGGTTAAAACAGCTAAAAATAATTAATAAATAGTTAAAACAGTAATGGGAAAACACTCAAAATAATTAGCTGAAAACAAAGAATAAAAGGTTGAAATGGTTAGCTAATTGTAATAGAGAAATAATCAAAGTACTCAGCTAAGAACAAAGCTTAACTGGGTCAAATAGGTAGCTAACAACAACATGCAAATTAGTGTTGAAATCCTCTGTCACACTGTGACCCTAAGAATTTAACATGGATTAGATCCTGCCGTTTTTTCACTTCAACAAAATATTTTGTTGTAGTCAACATAGCAATACTGCATCCATATGAAATGCCTGTAAGAACACTGTGGGTAAAATAAAGGACCAAGGTTTTGTAATTATGTTTTCCAGGACTCGGACTCAGACCCGGAGAACACATGCTAACACCACAGGGATGCATATTCATGAGCGTCAGCCCGGAAAGCACGGCTAACAGCACCGATACAGTCAGAGGAGATCATTTACAGGGGCACGGAGATGGGAGCACATTAGTCTATTAGGACATGATAAATATGCATGAGTTTGTTACAACAGTGAGGGGTAAAGTGATGCTGCTTTTCAACTTTAAATGCCAAACTGTGTCATTTTGGGAATGCGGATCTTGCTGACGCTGCTGTACAGGAATTTCAAAGGGGAGGCGTGATTTGTACGTATCACCGCTGTCACTCCCAAATGTACGGCTAAAAGGAGGCAAACCTGCGGAAGAACGCTGCTTTTGGGAGGAGCAATCTGTTGTCGTGCAGATGCTAAACAATTAGCACACTGCTGCACTGCTGCAGCAGCAGACTCCTCCTTTAGCAGGACTTCACGCAGGGTTGAAAACAAGATAAAAGATGTTGATGAAAGAAACCAATCTCCTGTTCCTACATGGGACAAGTGCATAACCCCAATAAAAGTGTAATGCAAGGTAGAACACTATTTGAGCACCATGCGTGACAGCTAATGGGGAGTCAGGAGAATTGAAGGGGCTTGTCCTCAACTTTATATTCAGTGTTCTCACAGCTTAGGAGCCCTATTGACCTTTTAATCCTTGATGCTCCATTCGCGCCACTCACCACCACTACTTAGCCGTGTCAGGCCGACCTGAAGGTTCTGTTCAGCATTATCAAAAATTTGCCCCTGCGAGAGCACAAAGCAATCCAGCTGCGGTGCCACGGAAAAAAGCAAAAGTACACTTCGTGACCGGCGGCAGACAGACCCAACATCACAATTTAGTCTGATGGCGTCTCATTGCCGGTGACCTTTGCGATCACCTGCACGCAAGACGGAGTGCATCCCTCCATCAGTCAGCGTGGCCCAGCTGCATCTCCACGGCGGGTTAATGGCACCTCAAAGCCCCGCTGCAGCTCGTGTGTGTGGGACGGAATGGCTTTCCACCAGGAGTGATGAGAGCATTAAAGCAGAGTCCACCTCCAGTAATCGGCGCGGTATCTCGAAGGGGTGCCACCTACATATTAACCCCACCCTCAACCCGCCGCTATAGCTCACCCAATCACGGGTAGAAAACACCACCTTAACAGAATGGGGTCCATGCACTGACAGCTTGAGACATGCCCCCGAGTCATTACAAGGAAAACGGATGGATGTGCTTCTTGCAACTAATGCAGGCTATGAGAGGTGGAGGAGGGGCGGAGGGGGAGGGCGGGCTGGTGGAGGGATGAACCAACCCGACCATCAGTCCCAGAGAGTCTCAGGGGAAACGTTGCAGCCGTTAACCACAATCGAACCCACAGCTGCCAGCGCTAATGCCCCGACACTAAGTGATTAGCTCCGTACTCCTCCGTGGTGACTTGAATCAAAACTAAACACAGTTAATCCCCCAATCAATAGGACGGGAACATGACAGCCCACAAATGTGTCTGCATCATCTCACTCGGCAGGTAGAATCAGAGAGCAGCACTTCTCGGAGTTGCTCTCTTCGCCGAAAGTCTCCACGGCCTTTGTGTGCTAACGACACACAGCAACGAGAGGATTCGTCCTTTCGACACTTTGATTGACCCGCGTGGTGCTCATCTGCCACCTGGCCTTCAGGCTGCAGACAGACTCTAATAGGATGTGTGTTTAGGAGAAAAAAAATAAAAGCGCTAGCAAACACACACACACACAGGCACCTCGGAGAAGAAAAAAAACCTGCTCTCCAGGTGACCCCAATTTTTAAAAGCAAACACCTTGAATGGCTACTAAAAGAACTCGGTAAACGGCGTGCGATAACCTGCGTTTGTGAATGGAGGGAGGTCGATTTGCCGGCGTCTCAAGAAACCTTGCGGCTTTTTCGGTGAACACAGCCAGCAGAGACGCAAAGGGCTTTATAAGGACACAATCAAATGCGTTGTTTTCTATTAACACGCAGCAGAAAGCTGCTCATATTTGCTTATTTAGGACTAAGCTGGTATTCGAATACTGTGACCCAGCCTTCAGGGGCAGACCAGACAAGTGTATAACTTTATTTTTGTCTATTTGTTTCAATAAAGAGCTTAATTTCCAACTCTCAGCTGCTCCATACTCTCTGCTTTTTGACATATTTCCCGTGCAGCAGCTAAATTAACACGACGCATTCGTCATGTGCTGCAGTAATAACCACTTCCTTGTAAGTGTCTTCTCACCAATGAGTGGGGTTGAAGGCCACCGAATCATCTTTGTACTTCAAATCAATCTAATCACAGGGTTTGAGGGATACAGTTATCAGACCTGTACAGGCTAATATAATCAGGTTGTGTGACGGCTGATAGGTGAGCGCCGGCGCTCAGGTGCCCTTTACCGGACTATCTCACTGCCAATTAAGTCATGGATTTGACTCGAGGCTCCGAGCATGGCAGAGGCACTATAACGGCCGATTAATCTCCGACCAGGCAACAGTGTGCCACCGTAACCGAGCTGGCGGGTGCCACCTCTTAACGGGCGGGTGCTGCAATCTGAGCAGACCCCAGGGGGACGGGGGAGGAAGAGAAACAGATGTAATTAAAAAGAAATCTGTTGGAAATTAAACCCTGATTGATAAGGTCAACAGAAGGGGGGCCGTGATGAATACATTACTAATGAAAAGTAAACGTCGCAGGGACAGTTAGCCATTACAGCGACCAACAGGCAATTACAGCTACACCGGCGAGCGGGGAGCTCACGCCAGCTCGGAGAGGCCCGGAGATGTCCATCAAACGGGTCGCTGCGAGTTATTGAGAAACATCCCCCGCTCATGCCGACGTCGAGGGATGTGTCTCGGCTCGCTTTCTTCTCTCCCCCTCAACCGCTCTATCATCGCAGCGATCCGCGTATTCTTTGAACCTTGGAGATCTTTGCAAACTTTAATCTTCTTTGCGCTCGGGCTTTGTGCTCGGCAGAGCGAGCTGACAGGAACCATCTGCGGGGAGAAGACTTTATTACACATAAAAGCTTCTAAGTAGATTCCTCGTTGATACAGTGAGTCCTCAGGTCCTTAACATTGATTCTGACTTGAGATCAGTTCGACTAAAGGGTAACACTTGTAGTCTGCAAGCTAACAGAACTGACATTATACGGCGCACGTTCGTTCCTTTTTTTAACCGCTATTTTATAATATATGATACCTTATGGGAAGCCTTTATCTTTGCAGGCTCGTGGATTTTTAAGAGGCACTGCAGTAATTTAAAATGACTCTTAAGGTCAAAATCGGTGGAGCAGCAGGTCAGACTCCACAAACAATATCTTCCACAGCTTCAATAATGCACCTCGGTAAAATATGCTAGAAGGTGCAATAGTGAAAAATAGTAAAAGTGACCTGTGGAGTTAACAGTAGTGCCAAAAATGGTACATATATAATAAAAAAAAAGTAACTGAAGAGTTATGGAAGAGTGCACAAACAGACGAGGAGTGAGTTTCTTGCTTATTTTCCATCATGTCACTGTTAAACACAACTAGACTTTCAAGTAGGCGCCTCAAGTTTGCAGCACCTTGATTGAATTAAGAAAAAAGGCCCGTCTGAATCAGGTTCAAACAGGAGGTTTAACATGAATTTGCCTTTTAAAACAAGAAAGGTGGAGTCTAACTGTGTCTCAGTCTTTTCCGCTCCTCGTCACCTTCGTTTGGGTACCGTTCTCAGCCATGTACTAAACAACTTTTAGACAAAATGAAAAAATAAAGGTAATATATTCATTTTAATTCTTGCCTATTAAGTCACCCACCTCTGAAAATGACAGCCGAGGAATTACATAAAAGTCATTATTGTATATTATTGAATAAAGTTGAGGAATTCTAATGAAACTAAAGTGAACAGATAGTTTGTGAAGAAGAAGACTCTGTGGGACACCGTAGGGAGATTACTTCATTACAATCACTGGATGACATCATATTAAAAACAGTCAAACTTGACAATAATCAGACCAAAGCAGACGAGAAATGAATCTTACTTTTCCACCGCGCCGTCGTTTGCAATGTTAAACTCGGCGAGGAAACCAAACCGAAGATCAAACTACAGCAGCTGTCAAAGCTTACCAAACAAATATGAGGAGGGCTGTTGGTGCTCGAGCAGAATACGAGTAAGTTCATTAGTCAGTCGGAGCATACAGCAAAGCAAAATGTGTTCCTGCCAAAACACCTGGGTCACATTGAGGCTGTCTCTCCCAGACGCTGACTCCCTGACCTGCTCTGCGCTTCGTACGGCGCTCCTTCTGCTGCCCTTTCATCTCGCAGCAGCGCCGAGGACGCACAATGGAAACTGAGCTCCGCACCTTCCGGCCAACACTGTGTCCTCTGGGCTGTAATAGAAAATCAGGACTCGGCCAGAAAATAATTCACCTGTTGCCCCGTCTTTGGCCTTTTTTGCGGCTGTAATGTTTGGATATAGTTTCTTGAGATTATGAGCTGCTCGTAGCCCTCGGCTGGGTGAGATAAAGCACGACCACGCTGCGCTTTTTGGAGTTTTCTTGAGAGAGGAATAACCTAGCAATCCAGAGGCCGTTCTGCATCGCCCCGGGTGTGTTTGTGTGTATAAAACATGCAGGTGCGTAAAATGCAGTTTAGAAGTGTTTGTGTGCAGGCTGCCTCTGTGGCCCCCGGCAGGCAGTGCACGCTGGCCACGATCCCAGCGCCTGGTGGGTGAGTGGGTGAGTGTGGGGATGTGGCGAAGGGGGTGAGGTTCGGCGTTGCAGCAGGACCCCACAGCCTCTGAGCCGAGCAAACCCAAAGCGGCACAAGTCGCCGTGTGAAACCACCCTGCGAGTGCTCTGGCAGCGGTAAACATGGGGAGAAAAAACCCCGGCAACAACAAGCCATCGAGCTGAAAGGTTCATAGACAAGTAGAAAAATTCATGAAGGTGCATTTATAGTTCTACACAGACAGAAACAACAAAAAAAAAAAACCCTGAGAGGAGGCGAGCGCTGCCACACATATCAAAGTCCGGCTTTATTTGCACCTCAGTGAGCAATGGCATTTTTGTTTTGACATTTCTCTCCCGTCTACCCCTCGACATTGTCCCTGCAGCGCAATGATAGAGCCCAGACAAAGGTCAGGCTTTTATCATGAGCTTGTTTTCCATCCACCTTGGCTGAAGTGCAAAACCCCCCTCTGGAGTCACAACACCGGTGCAAAAAGGAGCCGGAAAAAGAGAGGGAAGCATAAAAGACACCGTACAAATGGTTTGCCTCTGTGCTCTAAGTCACTGCGCTGCCATATTACTGCATGTGTTGCTCTACTTTCAGACGGGGACTTATTAACCTGCAGAGATAGGGAAAAAAGGCTCTCTGCTGCTGCTGCCCCTGGGGAAGAGCGAGAAAACAAAGAGAGACATGTAGGAGTGTTATGCATTAAAGCTCCACCACAGAGAGAGAGAGAGAGAGAAAACTAAAAGCATGAATCCAAATGACCAAGAGTGGATGTATAGGAGCTGAATATGCACTTTTGGTACCATTACCCCCAGCTACCGTGACCCCTCTTTATCAAATGGCTTCATAGTCACAAATGTTCTCTCCGTGCGTCATTTGAGAGCCATTACCCTGATCCATTATTGTATGTGCAATTTGAGATGTGGCATTTACGGCTTCCTGCTTTTCTCACATAGGCGCCAGGAACATGTCAAGAGGTACACCTACACAGGAAAGAACTGTCAAGGGGCGAGAGTTAAAGGAACGCAACAGACATCAAACGAATCCGGGATGATGGTGGGAAAGCTACAAGCCCCCATCTATAGAGAATAAGGGGTGTGAATCATATGTTCTGGCCTTCACAGTTACCAGATCTCAGCCAAATTGAACACCTGTAGGAGACAGTTCTGTTCGCTTTCCTTTTATTTGTCAACCGACTATATATTCAGAAATACTAACATTAAAAATCGATAAATGCAGTACATACAGGTACAAGCACCAATTAGGAGTTGGAATATTGTTCTAACTCCTTTCAGGTCCAGGTTATCTGATGACCTTGAAAATTTGCCAACTAAAATCACCTTTTAAAGAACCGAGGTCGTCCAGTCAAGTGGTCCTGGAGGTCCCCGGATCCATACGCCGAACTAAAGGTGACCGAGCCTTTTGAGTGGCAGCGCCTAAACTTTGGAACAGCCTACCACTGGACAGTAGGGCTGCTCGGACTACTGAACCTTTTAAGTCCCGGCTAAAGACCCACCTTTACAAAGTGGCTTTCAGTTCGATTGGGCGCTGTCATCCTGGCTGCATATATATTATTTTCATTGTATGCTCATGTATGTTCCTTTGCAGTGTTGATTTAGACGTCTGTAAAGCACTTTGGGCAGTCTTGGTTGCCTTTAAATGTGCTATGTAAAGACAACTGACCTTGACTTTTTTGACTTGATTAGACACTAGTAGTGCACAAGAAATAGTGACACATTCAAGGTTCAGTGCTAATTATAGCTGTATCCTCATTTCATTCATTCAGGTGTTCATGTTAGCAGGTTTCTGCTCGGTAAGGTGAATGACACTGATCATATTGGTACTATGTGGTGTTCTGATGGAAAACCTTGATCAGACTTAGACACCCAAATAAACATGGTCCCACAACAAACACACTCCCTCATGCAGATGGAAATCCCAAATGTCACTGGATGAAAATGCACCCCACCACATGGAAACAACAACAACCAATCAGGAACATGTTGAGGAACATGACAATGGTCCAACATGTTGATGTGACCTCCAGACTTCCTACAGCCCATTCTGATCAAGCATCAACAGGATGCAGTGGAACCAGTTGGATTGACAGAGGCCCCACTGCACAAGCCAGAGTAGCCAAAGGATCCAGTGGTTCCAGACCCCATAGGACCCCCTGAGAGGTCCTCTGGTCCAATGGTTCAGAGCATTTTGGACCACGTAAGGGGGACCAACACAATATTAAGGTGGTCATAATGTTATGTCTGATCGGTGTATGTCCTGGCCTTCATTGTCACCATATCTCAACAGCTATAGGAGACAGCTCTGTTCACTTTCCTTTAATTTAATTTTCCTTTAATTTGTCAGCTAGCTGTATAGCCATAAATAACAATAACATTAAAAATAGATTTTGCTAAATTCAGTACATGCAGGTACAAGCACCAGTTACTGCCAGCAACAACTGATTCTCAAATTAACAGCCAAAGTATCTCCCATTATTGTTCTAACTCCTTTCAGGCCCAGTTTATCCGATGACTTTGACAATTTGCCAACTAAAATCCCAATAGTGAAATGATGCTGGATTGCAGCTGTATCCTCGTTTCATGCGTTCATGTGTTCATGTTGGCACGTTTCTGTTTGGGTGGTGGGTTTCCCTAACACATCATCCTACTCAACCAGGGGCGACAGACACATCCTTCCACTCGAGGCCTCAGTTTCAGGTTGTCTTTCGGAGTGAAACTCTGCTGAGGCAATTTACAACGAGCCGCAGAGCTGTGACAGTTTCACCCACAGCTGTTTGTGTCTGAAATGGATTCTGGCTCTGAAAGATGACATCGTCAGTCTTAATCCTGCCCGCTTGGACAGCACCTCTCTATCCTGGCTGCTCGGACAATTAGTGCTTTTTATTTGTTTTCCCTTTTTAGAACCCACAGTTTCGATGTCATTGTTGTTTTACTGTCACTGGGCTTATTCCCAGATGAAAACCCTCTGCTGGTTTCTCAGTGGGACAGAAGTGGACTGTTGCGGACATAACTGCAGCGTGCTCAGCGTGTTCTGTTCTACTGAATACCAAACACGTAGCTCCTGGTTGAAGAGTTCAGAAAAATTACCACTAACACGTTCATTTGCAGACTGTGAAGTGTGCGAGCTTTACGAATGGAAGCTCGGGGAGCAGACACGGCTTCATTTTCCAGCTCAGCAACACTGACCATTAGCCATTAGGGCTTTATTTGAATGTGCTGATGGTTGCTGCTGATGCGCCGGCAGAGAGGGGTGCAACCTAACACACTCTGGCTTGGGCTAAATTATTGTGAAAAATATTCCAGTTGGATTATCCATGTTCCTTTCACATCTCTGTCGCACATTAGCACTCGAAGTTACATCGCGTTCTCGTGCATTTCCACCGCATTTGGCAGAAGTTAAATGCGAAAACTCACCCCGTGGGCAGAGTTAAGTGTAACAGACAGGTGGTTGGTTGTAAAACTTGACGGAGAATTCGGTTTGTTAGACATCCACACACCTATCCATCCCTCAAGTCAGCATCAATCAATCATGGATGGAACAACTGATGAATAGATGAATAGATATAAATGTATCTATACATCCTTTTCCATCAGTGGTAGACGATAAACAGGTATGTGTGGACATCTAGCTGTCTTCATGTCTTCATGTCTTTATCATGACCAGGGATCCATAGAGGTTTATTAATCCATCATCTATAGGTCTGTCATTAGTGAATATACAAATGGATGGATCTAGATGGATATATACAATAGATTCTAGATCAAAATGTCAAAATATATGCAGCATACGAATATTGACAAGAGACCGTGTGTTGAATATTGAATATTTTTGTTTTATACTTTATTTCTATCTGCAAGGGAGGCAGCATGCCTGAAAATCATGTTTTAAAAACACATTCACAAACCACACAACACTGTTCGGCTGCCAAAAGTCTACCAGAGCTCAACCAGACGGATGGGCATCTCACTCTTTCTTATCATTATACACTTTATGTGGCACAGTAGCTGCACCATGTGGAGTTTTTCCTCCAGCCTAGCTATCACTTCCTGTGGGATAACGCTGTTGTTTAGGCAACAAGATGGTTTTTAACATAACACGAGGCTGGATTTGGATCCTTCCACACATGGGTCATGGGTTTACTCTCTGGACATGGATCTACACTAAAACACATTCAAACTCTTTTAATTCGATTCACTTCAGTTTTACTTGCATAGCGCATATTTACAACACATGTCACCACATCACGCTTTACATAGCAGAAAGAAGAGAAAACAGAAAACCCAACAATCCCAGCTGCAACTGGATTCCCTATGAGCACTAGTTGGCAACAGTGAGAAGGAACCAAAAAAACCCCCAGGATAGGGAGGGGTGAAAAAAACGCCGACAGAACCAGGCTGAGGGAGGGCAGCCATCTGCCTCGACCGGTTGGGTTGGGAGTGGGGAAGAGGGGGAGGGGCTTGTCTTCTGTCAATGCGGTAAACTGACCAGGAACAAACGCTCTCCTTATCCCTGTGTCAGGACGGGCCTCGTTCACACCTACTAGCACATTCGACACCAAAGATTTTATGTAGGTAAATGGAGGATAAAGGTGAACTCTGCGAGACAGTGCTTCAGTGTTTGTGTTTTTGGCTTGCAGCACTGAGAAGCAGTATTACACAAATGTATTGAGCATTTTCTGCTTAGTCAGGTGTAGATCCTTCTGCAATGGTTCGAATTCCTGGTGTTTTGCTGCGTACAAAGTGTGCATTAAAAGAAGTGGGTGGAAATGTATGTATAGGGAGAGAACTGAGGATGTAGAATATTATGCATATAAATCCACCACCGACAAACACTCCTGCTGTTTCCAACCACTTGTAGTCTCTGTGAGAGTCTCTTATCTGCAGATGGCCTAAAGTGTGAGCTGTGTGTGTTGCTGAGGAAGGAGTCAGCGTAGCAGACGAGTTCTCAGGTCTTTTTGATCCCAGTGGAATTTTGTTCTGGCCGGTTAACGTGGCACCTCAGGCCAGCTGTGAAACAGGGGGTTGAAAACACATTGAGCCAATAAAAGTATCCCCAGTGTAATCCTTTTAGAGCGGCCGGGCTTTTGAAGTGAAGGCCACCGTCTTATGGAACATGAGGTGCTCTATGCACAGTAATCTGGTTAGAGAAATGCCCGCGTGGCTGCCGACAGAGAAAACACTTAACGCCGACAGCAGCACGACCTCGGGAAATATTCGTCCTCGAGTCTGTTCTGATACAGATTTATTGACTTTATCAGTGTTTGTTCCTCTTTTCTGCTAATATCTACTTGTGTCTGTACTTTCAGCCTCATCACGTCTGGCCTGGAACTCTTTTCATCTAGGTCACCCGTATGGACACTCTTTCTCCCACACACACACGCACACACGCTTACTTCTCCACCAGCACTTAGTCCTCGGCGCTGGTAGGAGTGTGTTCATGATTCCTCCTGGCAGTCCATCCCATTTTGCCTCTCTCTCTATCTTTCTCATATCACTCTAAAAATCGAAGGCAAGTGGGCGAGGAGATGCGATGAGAGGAGGAGAGTATTCCTACTGGGACTCTCTCTGGAAACACACACACACACATATGCATGCACACACACACGCTTCATTCATCTCACCTCATCCGGGAGGGATCCGGGGAGGGGAAACGAGAGCTGAAACTCGTAATTTCTCCTTCTCTCCCGAATGAAACCCAAAATAGATCATTCAGGAGAGAGCGGAGAGAGAAACGAAGTGAGGAGGACCACGAAGTTAGAGAGAGATGAAAATGCTGGAACATGATTTGTATTGGTGCAGCTCAAAATGTGCTGCTGCAGCCTCGTCGTTCGGTCTCTAGTCAGAGCAATGTCACAAGTAACAGGCTGTCAACACTGAAGGATAAATGTTGAAAAGCTCTGTTTTAATGAAACAAATGAGAAATATTAATACGTCTTTTTTAATTCATGATACCGGGTTTTCATTGTTACTACGAATATATCAGGTCTAAATACTGGTTATCAATCGTGACCACTGTAGCAGCCAATAACAGGCAGAATACTCTTCAATTTTTTTATATTTGTAAATGAGTGTCCATGTTCTGTGTTGTATATTGGAGTTAAATACCATTATAGAGCCAGTCCAGTTATTTAAATACAGTCTGAAGTGAGGACTGAGTCGCTTTTCCTCGAAAAAACATTCGACAAAAAGTTGTAATGAAACGTTTTACAAGAGAAAAATGTGGTGAATTAATTTGACAACGCAACATCCAACAGAGACACTTATATTAAATGATGAATTTACATATCTAAGCACATAAACAATGTTCTAAATAAAGATTTTGAACAACTGATAATTCTCAAACTGGCTCTTGCAGTCATAATTAAGGAGAGTGAGAGCTACATGAATGAATATGGCCACTATGACATCCACTACACCAGTTTTTGATGAGCAAACTGCACTAAAACTGCAAAAAAATATATTTTATGTCCAAGAAATGCAGTCCTATTCATGTATTATTGCATTATCGGCTCCGGTTATTACATTTTCAAAGGATGTTTTTAGATGTTAGGCTGTTAACATAATAACTTATTACATTATTGGTTGCTACAACCCTAAAAAGGCATCCTGGTTGACCTCTAATATGCATGAAAGAGAGCAACTGTGGATGATATTGTTGCATTGGAGAGACACAAAAGTCTTCTGTGTGTCTCTGGAAGGTGATTAAATCAGTCTGACTCGAGTTTTTGTGCCTGATGATTTGCAGCATCAATCCATAAAAGCACAGAGCAGAGTCGAGTGTGCGGCCTCTCACCTGAAATAACTCCAGGCTAAATCAGATCAGACGGGATGGAGGTTTTTTTTTATTTTTAATTTAATGATCTTCAGGTCATAAAATGGAATAATAAACTTTTAATAAAGGGCTTTAATTCTTGAGGAAGGAGACAGAAACGCAGCAGTCTGATGCTGAATGTTCTATGTGTAGAAAGCAGTACGTTTAAAGCCTCATTCAATACAACTTATTTATATTAACATTAAAGAAAACCTTCACTTCAGACCTAAACATCTTAAACAGACTCGACTACATAAGATAAGATAATGCTTCGTATCATTTGTGGCTGACTCATTTATAGTTATGTGATCATATATTAACTGCTTGTATATGTTTTATAGTTTGTATACAGATATGTGCTAAAATGCCAATGTCCTGAAGACGTGAAGCGCTGACCCCCGCAGTGGCGACTTTATTCTATGTTCTACATTTCTATCCTGACTGGATGACAAGGCCCCCGTCTATGGAGCATGAGGGGTGTCAATCACATGTCCCGGCCTTCACCGTCACCAGATCTCAACCCCATTAGACACCAACAGGAGACAGTTTTGTTTGTCAACCAGCTGCGTAGTCATAAATAACAACATTAAAAATAGATTCTGCTAAATTCAGTACATGAAGGCACAAGCACCAGTTAGTGCCAGCAGCATTCCCTTCTCAAATTAATAGTCTAAAATCACAATTGTGCCCTTGTCTAAAGTTAAGTAATGGTAATGATCTAAGTCATGCTGCAGAGTGGAAAACTGAGCATCGGTGTCACAAAAACTGCAAGGGTTTAAATTTTAATACGTCTCTTAGAATAGCTCTCCACTGATTTAACATTGCACTCATGCACTCACTAGACTCGCAACAGAAAGTCAGAATCAAAATCAATGCAGCAGCACCAAAGACATCATCTCCCCACATCCACATGCTTCTTCCTTGTCAAACTCTGGTAACCTGCTTTACCCACGGAGCAGCTCCGCCGCCGATTGGTCGGCCGTACCAGCCGGGCTCGCGCTACAAGAGTTTTCGAAACCCGAACAGATTTTGAAATCGGGGTTGCGTCAGACACATGAGAAGAAACTTCACAGATATTCTCCTCTGTAGTCTCAGACATGCAGACGCTACAAGATGGGAGCCGGAGGGAGCGGTCGGGGGGCAGAGCACCACCTCGTGTGATCTCACGGGGAAGCAGCTGGAAACTAAACGGAGAGCGTGGAGCAACGACTTATAATGCTTTGCAGTGAGAAAAAAACAACAGAAGCAGAGTCCGAATGAGAAAAAAGTTGGGGAGATGCATAACTGAGATTTTGACTGCTTCAATATCTGTAGCTAGCTTTAGCCCCAAGAATGCTTATTGTCGCTTGGCAACCGTGTCCGCCTGTCCAGGTGCTTCCTTGATCATCATTAACATCCCGATTTTAACATATAAATTAGGGAGATTCTGATGAGTCTGAGCAGTTCGAGAGGTTGAAGACTGGATCTGTAAACACCTCACGTTATCAATTATGCACTGATCAGACATAACATTATGACCACCGTAATATCGTGTTGGTCCCCCTTATGTGGTCACAAATGCTCTGAAACATTGGGAATCATGGACCAGAGGACCTCTCAGGGGGCCCTATGGGGTCTGGAACCACTGGATCCTTTGGCTACTCTGGCTTGTCCAGTCGGGCCTCTGTCAATCCAACTTGTTCCACTGCATCCTGTTGATGCTTGATCAGAATGGGCTGTAGGAAGTCTGGAGGTCACATCAACATTTTGGACCATTGTCATGTTCCTCCACATGTTCCTGATTGGTTGGTGTTGTTTCCATGTGGTGGGGTGCATTTTCATCCAGGGACATTTGGGATTTCCATGTGCATGAGGGAGTGTGTTTGTTGTGGGACGATGTTTATTTGGGTGTCTAAGTCTGATCAAGGTTTTCCATCAGAACACCACATAATACCAATATGATCAATGTTATTCACTTCACCTGTCAGTGGTCAGAATGTTGTGTCTGATTGGTGGATACCACGAACTGATTGTCAGGAGAGGGGAAAAAATTGGTAGCCAGACAGCTCAGTGACCAACAACCCCTGAACTTGGTGTGGGAGGTCGGTGGTTCAAATCCTGGTCAGGGCGCAGGTGTCGAATGTCCTGCAAGGTCCTTAATGCTGCCCCGCCTAACTATCTTACTTTCATATGTACGTTGCTTTGGATAAAAGCGTCTGCTAAATGAAACTCTGCAACATCATGCTATTAAAATTTATGTAGCTTTGAGTTTCTCAGTCAATCGAGTCTGAATGAAAGGTGAGGAGTTTAACTCGACACCCCTCTGAAGTCTTTAGACCCAGTTGGTGCTGCTTCAGTCTTCACATAGCTCCATCTGGAGGCGCATAAGGCTTTAAACAACTTTTTTCATACGAGCAGGGGTACTCCTGAACACCTGTAAACAGACTCAGATGTGTAAAATTAATTACATCCCCCTTTAACTCTACCTGGTAACTAACTTGTATGGTGTAACAAGTTCTTTCTAAGTCTGAGTCAGTCGTGTAGCCGCAGCCACAAACAATGGTACGTTCCAAAATGCAGATGATGGGCTTATTAATGTGCCGAAGCCCTGTTGGTTCATGGTGGCTAATGGCTAAATAATTGGCTTCCAGTCAAAGGAAATGGACGGACTAACAGAAGTGGCTCTGGAGTTCAACAACTGATTAGCAGCAATGAGCAGAACACTGGAATTTTCGCTGTTTTCATCAGACAGCAGCGACTCTTTTTTCCGCGGTTGAATCTGGAAAGCTGCAGTGCATGACCACGAAGGGCCGGACCGTGAACTGAGATGACAGAGAAGCTCGGAAAGGCAGCGACGGACACGAGAGGGAAAATTGCTTCAAACGCACTTTAACCTCCAAACCACATGTGAAAAATATCCAACTGATCGCACAGCGAAAATGAACGCTAACTAACTCACGTACACACACTGACACGCCAACAACCACATGAACACACACTGGAGTAAGTAGCCAATCAGCCTTGACTGTTGGATGTGCTCTGGACACGTCTGACATGATGACAGCTACTTCCCCTATCTGAAGGAGATGAAGGCGGGAGGAGAGTTATCAGCTCCCGGAAGACTGATCAAGGAGATATACATACCTGCAAGAACACCTCAGTGTGTGTGTGTGTGTGTGTGTGTGTGTGTGTGTGTTCATGCTTTAAACAGTGAAACTCCAGTGGTACAATGGGCCTCATGAAAGGCACAGACACAGCAGCGTTTCACAAATTTGATTGCAATTCCGGCGTAAAACAAACAAAACCCAACACGCACACCCACAGCCTCCACTTACGCACCGCAGAGCTCACTTATGTCCACTGGAAATTCTGGCAGAACAATTACCGAGCCGTTCCTCCCACTGACCGGCACCGCTCGCTCCATCACCCACATTTGCTCCTTTTTTTTTTTTTTTTTTGTGAAGCACTCGCAGTCATTTGGGAAAGAAAGTGTTTTGTGCATTACAATATCCTCTCGACCCCCTTTTTAACCGAGCCAGAGATCGAGTGGCTATTTTTATTTCTATTATGCCGGAGAGAATGGCAGCGAGCGAGAGAAAGGAGAGAACCCACGCTGTTTTTTTGCACGTAATTTGCCGAAAAGTTGCACTTTGTTGTTTTGTGCAGGGAAATTAATTCAGGTGGAAAGCACATGGGGGTTCAGTGGATTAGGCCCGGCATCTGTTTGTTGTGTATTGTACTGTAGGTGCTCTGAAAAGGCACCTGCCTTGTAATACAACAGAAAACAAGCCTCCGCCATTTAGCGGCGCCGAGGCAAAAGCGTGTTCGCCAAGTGTAGGCGCATTATCCCTCTGACCCTCTGCTTCTGTCTTATTCAGCCTTGAGATCTGGGTATTCTTTCAGCATTCGAGCAGGTGAATAAAAAGCCAGACTGCGGCTAAGGCGATGACGGCTCGCAGCGCGTACGAGGGAAGGGATTTTGGCTGTTATCGTGGCCGCTCACTGTTAGCAGCCTCGCCTTGAAACAGAGACTCATCAGCAGCCAGTGGGGCGACGATCCTCCTCTCAGCTGAAACGCTAAGGAAGGAACACAGACCGGCATTAGGCTGCGGTTAAACTGCATATAAAAGCAAAGGAGCGAACTGCCGACAACCTCGGCGGGGTCGTCTGTCGACTGTGTGACGCCATCTCTACAGGGAACAGCGGTTCTCCAGGAGGTGGGAGGCCAGGCGTGCAAACACACCCACACATGCATTCTGCAAATAGAGCAACGAGCACATGAAGGAATGCACTCACACCATGTCTGTCACAGAAACAAAACACCACATGAATGGGAAAATAATAACTCCGACGTCAACGCTTGATCTTTAAAATAAAAAGGATAACACACTTCTGTTCTTCAAAGTTCCTCGCTGGCCACCAGACACAGTGAGACCAAACAACAATACAAATAAAGAATAAAAGCTTAAAACTTAAAAGAGACGCGAATAAAGACAGTAACATCTACCGAATAAAAGAGCATCAAACGACCATCAAACAGTCTGACCCGGTTCGTTTTAAACATATCAACAGATCGGCTTCGCTCGTGTCGGACAGGCTGCTCCAAATCATACCTGGAATTAATTTCGGTGAAACATCTAAACAGTTTAAAGCGTATGTAGTGCAAATGATTCCTTTCATTGAAGCTGGAGTGTTTTTATTCCTAAAAGCTTGATTATTGATATTCTACGTTGTGTGTTTATTTCTCTAATTGCATGCAGTACTTTGGGGATAAATCTTTTAAAGGATTTAAAGGATAATTCTTGTTTTTCCCTCAGATGGATTATCAGTTTTGTTTTGGTCCTGAATTCTATCGTTGCATATCAATACGGAGATCTGGGGCCATGACGGCATCACTGCAGCGAGGTCTGACTTTGCCCTCGACCTCTTTGCTTTTTGCTTCATCGGACCTCTAGAAATAATTTAAATAATCTAAAGAGAAACGTCGCTCTGCTCTTCTGATGTTAGAGGTTTGGAGGCACTGATCTAAATCACCTTCTAGGAGGTGAAAGTTTAAGTTAGCGAGTGTCTGTGCGAAAGGTGCAGTAAGTTCAGCAAACAGTCAAACCTGAACAAACAAGACGCTCCTCAAACACCCCAGAAGCAGGAAAGTTGGTTTGAAACTTACATGAGGCTTTGGTTTTGTTTCATTGCCCGACTTTTTGCCGCTGATGCTGCTGCTGCATTGAAAAACATTTAACTCCATCAGTTCAACGCCGTCATCACTAGCAGGACCGATGGACGGCTCACAGGCTGACATACGTCACGACAGAATCTGCACTCTCAAGATGATTCACAGTTGCTTAATCAGAGTGAAGCGCTCCTGTTTAATGAGATGCTACTTATATTGCTCTGTCTGAATAGTCCCACATATGGCAAGTGGCTCTTTGTCCCACATGGCCAGTCGGCTCGCTCAGAGGCAAATCTTTTCTGAGACCGAGCTACAGACAGCTGGGTGGGTGAAGCTGTCAACAGACTCTATCAGTCTGGCTACTGGAAAACAACATATTGACTTTCTCCAGTAAACACTAGATCCTTTACTGAAATACTCCGATCAGGCATAACATCATGACCACCTGCCTAATGTTGTGTTGGTCCCCCTTATGTGTACCTAAATGCTCTGAACCATTGGGAATCATGGACCAGAGGACCTCTCAGGGGGTCCTATGGGGTCTGGAACCACTGGATCCTTTGGCTACTCTGGCTTGTGCAGTGGGGCCTCTGTCAATCCAACTGGTTCCACTGCATCCTGTTGATGCTTGATCAGAATGGGCTGTAGGAAGTCTGGAGGTCACATCAACATGTTGGACCATTGTCATGTTCCTCCACATGTTCCTGATTGGTTGGTGTTGTTTCCATGTGGTGGGGTGCATTTTCATCCAGGGACATTTGGGATGTCCCCCCTCCATCGGCGATCTACATACGCTGACAAAAGAAATCGAATAGCGTTGTTTCACATTTGAATCAGTGTGAGCTTTTCCATTTTAAGAGTTAATAGCCAGAACTAGTTTTAATATAATTATACTGAAGGTGAAATTTTTCCCGACTTTGTGGCGCCCCCTGGAGGCCACGGCACCCTTAGCATTTGCCTGTATTGCCTAATGAGCCAGCCAGCTAACTAAATGTACGAATACCACATTATAATAAATGCACTTAAAGTTATGAAAAGTAAAAGTAGTCACTGTGCAGTAAAAGTAATGGTATATGATGTTTTTGTGAATAATATTACTGCTGCATTCATGTGTTTATTGCATTTATTTCTGCTGTAGATGCAAAAGAACTAAAGCAAATGTAGTAAAGCAAAAAGTATAATGTTTGCCCTTTGGGACAGAGTGGAAGAGAAATGTACTGTTGGAATGGAAGTACAGCCCACTGATGGAGAAGTGGAGTACAAGCACCTCAGATTTGTATTGAATTACTTGAGCAAATGTACTTAACTACAGTTCAGTGCCGACTGAAAGTTCCTCGGTAGCATCCTAACTAGCGCCTCTGTGCTCATGACCAAAGCGCTGTGTGAGATGTGTTGGAGTGCACTTCTACCCCTCCCCTGCTTCTCAATACATTCATCACTGGATCGTCTGCGCCGTTTGCCTCGTAATTTTGTTTTCTGCCAGAAAAATTGACTGACTAGCCGCGTTAGACCTTTCAGGAGCGGAGCTGAGTGAGCAATCAACTGATAGCACCTGCGATGATTCGGGCAGGTCAGTCTGTCATTTGTGAACGGCTCTGTTCTCGATAAACAATAAGAGCTGAAGGAGTAAACACTCGTTCTGGGTTTAAATGGCCTAATTCATTCACCTAACCTTCTTCTCTCTTGTTTTTTCCCACTTTCTGTTTCAACAGTTCTTCAGAAGAGCTTGATTGTCCGTCTGTGAAAGTTTGTTTGTCTGTCAGGTCGTAGGATTGTGGACAAAATGGCAAGATGAGCTTCACGAAACTTGGGCAAAGCCATAAGTTTCATTGCAGATCACTTCATTAAAGATCCCTTCTGCTGCAAATCATGTTTTTTGCCTTCTTAGCGGGTCCATATGGTGTGTTTTTAATGCTGTGCACATTACGAGCAGAATAATTGCAGTGTGACAGCCTCAGAAATATCGATTCAGACAGCCTAACTTAAAGAACCCGCCGTGCCAACTTCCAAGTGGTGGAGGGTTGGGTGGAAATAGCCGTTTTTAAGCATGATTACTTCATGAAAAGCATTCCAGATATGCAATTTTGATACACAGAGATGAGTTTTTAGGGGTTTAATCAGTGCCCAAAGAGGAAGAAGTAGGACCCTGGCGGTGGCGGAGGACTGCACTCTCCAAGAGCACTTCTAGTTTCTTTATTTTCTCCCTGTTTGTCATTTAAATTCATTCTGCTCTATTCAAGTCTCCTAGATTATGCAAAAAGAATTGCCTGCTCTGCAGTCCCATTACTGCCCTCCTAGCTGCAGACTAAATGCCGTTGATTTGAATGGCGTTGCTTTGGGTTACACCCATCTCAACCTGGTTCCAATTATTTTGCCGAGGCGATGACAGGTCAACAAAGGCAATTACATCCCAGTGGCTTGAGGGAGCTATTTTCAACCCAGAAATAAGAAGTAATTTAATTTAAATAGCTATGATTATTGGAATGTTCTTTACTGCCAGATTGAACAGTTTAAATGTTTTATTATTTGACAACCTCTATTCATTTGCCTCCAATGAAGCTCTGAAACCATTCTGTGCCGCCTTCAACGGGACAAAACACTGAAGAAAAGACGACCCGTAAATAAGTTTAGTTAAGAACTACTTGAAGAGAACACACAAGTGTACAGATACCAACACACACACACACACACACACACACACACATAAAGAGAAAACAACATGAGGGAAATTAAAACCCCAAACTAAACATGAAGATTGATCACTCTAATGCATCTTTCTTGTGGCACAGCACAGACAGCTCAGCATGTTCTTCATCATTCACAATCAATGGGAAATGTCAGAGCTGAGTCTGGATCTACCAGGTGGAAACGTGCTACACTGGCTTCCAGACACAGCTGGCTGAGTGCTGAGAACGTATGTATTACCTACAATAGTTACTGCCTGGTAATCAACTGTAGAAGGCCTGTGTTGTGAAGTGTGTGATAAATGGAAGTGAGCACCACAAGGGAAACGGGAACCTGTTGTGCTATAATCAGCCCAAATGATATTTGGTTATGAAAAATTGCTTTAATCTAGAGCCAGAGTCTGCATAATGGAGCACAGCCATGCGTAGCACGAGGCTTTGGTTTGGTGAGGCTGCCACCTGACAATGGCCATTTGCGAGCTTCAGAGCTGCTGAGGAAGATGAATGTTTTCCAGAAATAATTAAAGGAAAGGTTTCGAGTTTGTCTTGAAACAATCATCAAGTGTTCAGAGGAACCTTGAAACTGGTTTTGCTTGCTGTAATCATTCTTCCTGTGCATTACGGCTGTTTATGTATGCTTCCTAATGCAATTCTATTATAAGAGATGGACGACAAACCCCAGCAGCTGGTCCCTCTGTAGTCTGATGAACTGTGGGTGTAGGCCTGCCGCTGACTTAGTAACTGATGAGACACTCTCTGCCCTTTTTAAAATCCCCTTCAGTCGTGGAAACAGCAACAAAAACCTTAAATGTAGCAGCCTACACAGTGAAATGACAAAGACTTGGATTGTGCATGTCTACATTCTCACGTTTCCTCACTAGTTATGGCAGAAGGTTGGATTTTCCTCGCATGTTCCACTAAGCCAGTTGTCCCGGACACAGATTTCGAGTGGCGGCATCTTGAGCTTAGCGACGCCCAAGATTGATTTCAAGAAATAAAAACAAGCCAGAGCAGATTGATAATGAGGTGCAGCCAAACCATTCTCCAGCACTGGACGACGCTGTGGAGATAAGCCTGGTTGTGCAAGGCGAGTCTCTCCGTGCAAAAATGCATCTCAAAGTTGATCTGAAATGAGGCTTCAGCAATCAAGTGGGTATTTTCTGAAGTTGTTTTTATATTTCCTCTGTCGTTGCTTTTCTTCCATTGTGGCTCAACAAAAATAAATGCAAAGAGGCAATTTCCTACCTAAAGGACTAACTTTGACAGATATCAGCTTTATTTTCTGGAGTCAGGCTGCTGCAGCTCATATTATCCTCAGAAAACCCCATGAAGTCGTTACAACCTTCCTGTAGCTCAGCCGGGTTCATTCGGACACATGAGGAGAGCCGAATGCATCACGGCGTGACAGCCTTATTGTCCTGCCGTGACCTAGCCGTGAACTTCAGCACAAACCCCTGGACAACCCCCATAACAATGTTTACAGTCTCCCCCATAACGGGACGGAGCAGGAGAACCCGCACTGATGACCTTCATGGAAATAAAAGAAAGTCCTTGCACCTCGCAGTCGTATCCATCACGCGGTGCGATGGGGTGACCTGAGCCGTTCTACTGGCAGCTCTGTAACCATTTTTACAGCCGGCGCCATTATACAGTCCACATACTGCATCCCTGGCCCGTGTCAGGCCGATGCTTGACACATCTGCTCCCATCAACACGGAGCAGGGTGTCGTCCATCAGTATTCCAGGTGGGGTCTGGGCCCTATGAATATTTGAGTCGCTCGCAGACTCGCCACCGAGCACAGCGTAAAGATGCTGGCTCCAGTTCAAAGACCTCTTAGCATCAAAAGGAATACAGGGCCGAGGCAATCTCAGGGGGAGACAGTGGGGCTATAAGGGGGTGCAGTGGCAGGTTTCAGAGGGGATATGGTGGCGGAAAAGCGCAGGTAAGATTAGTAATAGGCCGTTAAAATGAAAAAGGAAGCGGTAATGGCCTTTCCCTGCGTGTGTTTTGTCTTTCAGGCGTAAATAACAGAGGACTGAGCGTCGCGTCGGCAGATTGTAAAGATTTGCCAGAAGTTGGCGCGGTCACTTCTGAGCTCGGCGGTTGGTATTAATCAATCATCACGGAGATGGAGCGCCGATCCGCAGTCAGTTCAGGTTACTCAGGTTAATGTGAATACGATGATCAAAGGCAGTCGGGCGGCGATTCCGGCTCGGCGCTCCTCATCTGTGGAGCTGGGTAAATATCAGCTAACGTGGGTAGAGGCTAGCTGCATCGGCTCATCGCAGTCGTGTAGCAGTGCATCGAGAAATACTCCTATCTAATGTACCCACACACACACACAGAGTTGATTAGGGAAAGGTCAATCTTCCTTCTGTCTCTTCTGCTGTTCATTCTGCCTCATTCAGGCTGGGTAGAAGCCATCACACACACACACATGCAGAGATTGTGTTGGGATTTTCAAGCTTAGCGAGGAATTTATTTCCCCCTCCCTCCACAAATCCAAATACTGAATCAAACAATTCCCAAGTGCCGAAGCAAGAAGCTGTAAAAGAACATGAGGTGGCTGATGTATCGGCCTCCAGGTTCCAGGTGTGGAGAAGATAACACACCTTAAGCTTCATTGACCAGCCCTGCTCATGCCTTTGTGAGCAGCAGCAGCGACGCCTCTTTTGAGTTTTCGCGTCTTCCGCCCGGCTTTTCTCAAAGATTACACATAGAAAGAAACCCCGTCCCTCGTTCTCGTTACCGGCAAAACAAATACATTGCAGCTATGCATGATCGGACCGCGGCGAGGGCGAAAGGAGGGATGGGTGAAGGGAAAAGAAAGAAGGTGAGGGGGAAACACACTCATCCATTTTTCATGGCCGCTCGCTGCAGCCGAACCTGCTGGACTGGAGAGGAAGAGGGAAGGAGAGGTGAGCCTTGTTTTTCAGCACAAGCTAATCTTATCCCTTCTTTTGGTGTTCTCACATGTTTACTAAGCTTCGCTGGGAAGGCCAGACGGAGGATTTTTTCCACCTGACGTCGGCTGCAGCTCCCTCCTCATGGTTCTCCTGCTTCTGTGATCCAATCGAGTCAACCGCCCGCCGGATTCACACCTCTGTTTTTGACTACTTGCGATTCGACGCCGCGACCTCACTGAATGATTTGGTTGATTCAATGCCCAGAGTGAACGCGTGCAACGAGTGCACACACACTGTCCACTGAGCTGACATATATGCATTTTGCACATACATTATTCAGCGTGCACCGTCAATCCGCTGTCAGTCTGACTGCCGGGCCGAGGGCAGGGCTTTGGAGGTCGTGTTAGCAGCCATCAGCAGGAGATTACAGCAGAGAAAGCAGAAAATGCAAGCTGTAATCTAATCAGCTCCTCATAACTGCTGTTCATCAATTGTTCAAACTAATCTGATTACAGTGGAGGCCACAACGCCAGCCAAATTATGGCATCTGATAATCATCCTATGCGAAGGAAGTACACCAATATTTTTATCACTTACACTATCTTGCTATCTTCCTTTCGTTGCCAGTGTGTGTGAGTGTGTTTGTGTGTGTGTGTGTGTGTGTGTGTGTGTGTGTGTGTGTGTGTGTGTGTGTGTGTGTGTCGCCTAAAATCCGGATAACCTTTCAGATGATAATCTTCTCCCCCATGACTCACACATTTCCTGTGTTAAATTATGCTAATGCAGCATTTGAGTCACTCGCTGCCACGAGAAAGAGACCGAGTCCCGGGTTTTTTTTGCGCCCTGCTCCACCGCGTTCGATACAGGACGCTAAATTCAGTCGGTGAAACAGTGAAAATGTAAACCGAGCCGGGTGGAAGCTATGTTTGGTGACTTGTCATTTGACCAGGGGCAAAGATTGTGTTGTATTTGGGGGGGCGTATGTATAAAGAGTGAGGCGGCAGTTACATTGCTGGCCCTTGGATGATGTATCCTAGTAACTCTGGGGACATTAACTGAATTGCCGTGAAATCCGGCTCAGATGTTTAAACTGAGGATGAGTTTTCACAGCTCTGATGGCCACCTAGCATCATAATCAAGTCAAAAATATGCCCAGTAGCTGATTTACACATTGCTAAAGCTTTGAGTTTAGAGGCGGTTGTGGCTCAGGTGGTAGAGCGGGTTGTCCACTGATCGCAAGGTTGGCGGTTCGATCCCTGGCCCCTCCGCATGCCGAAGTGACCTTGGGCAAGACACTGAACCTGAAGGGCTGCCTAGTGCCTTGCATGGCAGCTCTGTCGCCATTTGTGTGCGAGTGGGTGAAGGTGAAACACATTGTAAAGCGCTTTGGATACCAGTAAGGCAGAAAAAAAAGTGCTATGTAAGTGCAGACCATTTACCATTCGTTATTTGACTGGTGCATCCCAATTTAGTGTGAACTGCACCACTACATAAGCAACAAGATGTTTGGCATTCCGATGCAGCTGTGATTTCATGGAGAAACCACCAGCTCCACAGAGATTAGTTAGTTTTGGTATGGTGTCGGCGTGCTTGCATTAATCAGGTGCTACGCATAATAACCCCACTTACACGACTGGCCAGAGGGAGCTATCTCCGGTGTTATAATTCTAGTATTTTATGCTGCTATTAAAATGCATTACTTCAGGTCCGACACACATGACACATGTTTGTCATAAGGCGTGCAGATCTTGTTAATTCGGATGAGCGCAGACACTGGATGCCGAGGGGGATTTATGGACAGCTGTTCAATAATGTAGAACTGGGAGAAAAATGGAAAAGTCCTCTTTCCCTGCTTGCCGAAACCTCAGGCCAATATTCACTAGTTTTTCAGCCCTCCACCAACTTTGGGAAGTACTATCTGTATCTCATTAGGTTTCTAGATACTAACTTACTTTTTTTCCTGTGCTACTTTATTATTTTTGCATTTTTTTGCCCTGGGAAAGCACCATACACTGCAGCCAGTTAGGAATGAGTTGTTGCATTGGTAGTAGTTTGGAGTTGCAGATTATGGGGTTGGTTTTCAGTGTGAACGACAGATAACTGATTGATTGATTGAGCGTGCCCAACCCTCATGGGTCTACAAGACACCAATATCCTAGCCTAGCATTGCAGCAATACGTCCAAAACACTCATTATTCTGCTGCTCAGTCCTCAAACCAAACATGTTGCCTTCAATCCCAGGCCTGGCAAAGAAATTCTGCCATGAGAAAGGTTCCCCCTTTTGAAACATAACTCCTCAAGTCTTTCATGGCCGACCAGCCAAAAGAAATCAGCATAAATGGAGGACATCTTACTGAAAAGCGCCTCCCTTATATCTTTGCATGCAGGGCAGTGAAACATAAAATGAACCTCAGTCTCAACTTCACCTAAATCACACAGCAAACAAAGTCTGTCCTTCTGTTGAGTAGCATTAAACCTCCCAGTCTCTAAGGCTAATGGTAATGTTCCTGAGCGTAACACAGGGATCTCTGTCTCTGGCTTGAATTATACGTCAAATAATGCTCCACACTAAGAAACATATTCCTCCTCATCTCCTGAATATCACAGAGTAACCCGTTATGAAAAAAAAACAAATGAAGAGTTGACCAAATGAAATAAAGATGGAGTGACCGTTGGAGATGCCCCAGTAAAATATCTTCTTTGTGAGCCTCTGATTGGATTTCTTCACAAGCCTCTTCCAAAGGCGAAGATTTGGGATTTATGTCTAATGCTTGGAGGTTCCCTTCCCATATCACCACCGATGGCCAGACCTGAACTAACTTTAAGGACTCCCATTACAACTTGTATGTTCTCAGAAGCCCCAAACACCAGAAGCATGGTCAGATGCTAGTGCCTAATGCTATTGTTAATAATCAATCGTTAATCACTTCATTGCTGTTAATAATTGAATCTGTGAAGAATCCAATAAGGCAGAAGATGAGGGACATGCATGTCAGAAAACGTATTGCAGATTAGCTGTAGCACTCAGTGGCACCTCCTCATTACCGTTTAATGAGATGGAGTTACAGGTGTGTTTGCTGACCGCCCAGAAGGGTCAAATAAAACAAGCCCACCTACTTGCTGTCTAACTGCAGCTGTGTTGATGGTGTCTGGCAGCTGTACAGTTTAGCTAGCTAGCTAAGGCTCATGCTAACACTAAACTCAAACTTTCGAATGCTAACACGGAACATCTGGACATCATTGTGGACATCTGTTCTAGCCGAGCTGCTGAAATAACGTTAGTGAACTCGACACTCCGTCGTAAGGATCATAGATTTTTGGGTGTACAGTAAAACCATTATGGCTCTAGTCTGCTGTGAATTATTACTGTTACAGGTTATTTACTATGGAAGACTGCAGCTTGTTTGTTTTATAACCTGGTGTTTATCAGTTCTTCGAATTCCAGGTGTAATTGAACATTTAGTATCGGTTCGAATGTTTCAACAGCATGTTGAAAAACGTCCTTCATCCCTGCTCGTAACTCTTTCAAATTACAGCTGATTACAGGAGTTCAAAATGGAAATATTTATTCAATTCATTAAAAATCCTTATTTAAATGCAACACCCACTTCATCGTGCCACCCCTCCCGCCCTCGCTGCATGCCAGGTGTGCAGAAATGACCAGGCAGGTGAGCGTCAAGGTTACCAAAACGTGCTTCAGATCTGCAGACTTTGCTTGTCCACGAGAGCTCAGCCCAGACATGTACATGAGTAAAGCCGACGCTACAGTTTGTCTAATTCTAACATGAACACGTGAGTTCATCCGCCGTTTGCAGCCTTTTCACAGAGCACCGGTGTCTTTCTCTACGGCGTGCCCATGCGTGACCATGTAAGCCGTCCTATCTGTGTGCATTCACACACCCCTCAATGCGGATGAGAGTAGTTTAATTACAGTCTGATTACGCCTCAACATCTCCCCCTTCTTCCTCCTCCTCCTCCTCCTCCTCTTCTTCCACCACTTTCTATATTGCAAGGCCTCTTGTTCCTTATTAATGAGATGCATTAAAACGGATAGATTACCCCGCCACCATCAGCACTCCCCCCACCTATATTTCTCCCCCTGCATTTTCAGGCATCACATAGAGTTCATTCACTGCCTGCTACCGACCCCCGCATCCATATTGTCTGCTTCATATTCCGCAGGCGTCGCGTCCTGCAATATCCACACCGCGCTGCACGCAATTCCCCAAAGAGCCCCAGTGCCAGTTAATCACTAGTTAAAGGAAACAATTTGTGCGGAGGCTGGATGAATGCTACACTTTTGCGGTTTAAAGTTTAAGTGGTGTAATTATCGCTCGCGTCATGAGGGCCGCGCTCATGAGACAAATTCAGACACAAGAAAGTGAAGCGAGAAACTTTAAAGGCGTTTCACAGGCACTTTCCGAAAAAAACCGGGACGACGATGGCGTAATTGAACCGCTCTACCCTGACTAGGCCGTGACAACCTTGAAAGCTTCCAGAGAGTCAGCTCATCAGCGGTTTCCTAACCTGCGCAATCCAACGTCGAGTTACCCTCTAATCAGATATCTTCACACCTTAGCAGCAGTTTTAATCTCCCGTAATCCTCAAACAAAAGAAGGAGCTTCAGTGACAGTGACGTGATGGGAAACTTCACTTTGTTTGCACGCTAACTTCGGTCTTGTTGACATCCCTCCCGCTGCAATTACCGTTTAGCTGCCAACACCAAGCGAGCCACCTCGTCAAACATCGGCGTATTTACCTTAGAGGAGATGGAGTTAGACAGGTGCGGATGATCGGCTTCCTGGCTGATTAGCTGCAATGCGATCTCACTTTTAAATGAGCTGAGACGTAATTAATATGTAGGGTGACTTAACAAAACGCATACTGTTCGAATTTTACCTGGGAGGCAGAATAAACTCGGCGAGCTGCAAGGATTTCTGAAAGTCAACCGCGAATGCAAGCTTGCCAGTTTCTGAAGATGACGTGAGAGATATGCTGCGCCGGAGAAAAGAAGGACTCGCAGCCGATGTCGCGATTGTGAGGAAAAAGTTCCATCTTATCTCCAGGTATTTCTCCGGGACGAAAAACAAACACCCCGTCTTCCCTTTTCTTTCCTTTCATCGCCATTAGTCATTTTTTTCCCGATCCCCCTCTCTCCCGCCTCCTCGCCCCCTCCTCATCTTTAATATCTCCCTCTTTCTCAGTAGCAGTTCCACACTGTCAGCCAATTCCTGCCTATCTGTGGCCCAAAAGTGGCTGTGCTTGGCTGATTCCACTGATAAGAGACTGAATGCCTGCTGTCCACAAAGGAGGAGGAGAGGGGAAAGGGAAGAGAACAGAGGGAAACTGAGAACGGATAAGAATAACAATCACTGTTTTGGTATTTGTAAGAAAATCCAGCTGCATTGTGTTTTGAGACTTAAGACAATGACACATCTCCAGACTCAGCTGACTGTATATATATGAAATTGTGCTCCAGTGCTGCTTAAAAACGCCCCTGTGAGCCACTTGACTTGTTGGAAAGGAGAACCACTCCATAAAGAGACTTTTTGTTCCACCCGTCATGGGCTGCTGATACTGTATCAGTGGAGGATGATGAATCATTTGCATTTACATCAAATGGTGATGAGGGGAACGGTGGAGGCAGTGTGGGAAAGAATGGGGGGGGAGGGTTAAGGTCAAGTTGTACTTCACAGAGGAGACACTAATCTTCTCTGGGGGAAAGAAAGGGAGCTACCCTGGAAAAATCAGAGCTGGAAGAAGGGTGAGGATGGGGGGAAATGAAGACAGTGGAACCATATTTAACAGCTAGCAGAGGTGTGTAGCAACCAGTGATGTAATAATTTTGGCCATTTTAAATGAAATAAAGCCAATAACATAATAACTCGCCAATGATATAATATGTTTTTGAGCTAATAACGTACATAATACTCTTCAGTGTTCATGTTCTATGTTGTATATTGGAGTTAAGTGCCATTATAGAGCCAGTCCAGTTATTTAAACACAGTTTGAAGTGAGGACTAAATCATTTTTCCTTGATAAATGTTTGAACAAAGTTTTAATGAAATGTTTTCCGAGAACAAAATGTGGTAAATTCATTTGACAACGCAACATCCGACAGCGACACTGACATGACATGATGAATTTAAATATCTTAGCACATAAACAATATCCTAAATAAAGATTTTCTGCAACAAATAATTCTCAAATTGGCTCTTACAGCCATGATTAAGGAGAGTGAGAGCTACATGGGGCCTATCCTTGATGAATGAATACGACCACTATGCCAACCACTAGACCTGTTACCCAAGAAATGCAGTCCTGTTCATGTATTAGTACATTATCAGCTGCAGTTATTACATTTTCAGAGAATTTTTTAAATGCTAGGCCATTGATGTAATAGCTTGTTACATTTAAAATGGCCAAAGTTATTACGTCATTGGTTGCGACAGCGGTAGAAGTAGATTGAGGATGAGCGCATGTACGCAGCTACAAGTCTTTGTTTGGCGCGTGGGCGCTTTGTAGAGCAAATAGATGATAATGAAACAAGGCGACAGACATCCATCCATCCATCCATTATCTTCTGCTTATCCAGGGCTGGGTCACGGGGGCAGCAGTCACAGACTTCCCTCACCCCAGACACCTCCTCCAGCTCTTCTGGTGGGACCCCGAGGCGTTCCCAGGCCAGTGAGAGACATAGTCCCTCCAGCGTGTCCTAGGTCTACCTCGAGGCCTCCTCCCCGTGGGACATGCCAGGAACACCTCCCCAGGGAGGCGTCCCGAAGGCACCCGGAAAAGATGTCCAAGCCACCTCAACTGACTCCTCTTGATGTGGAGAAGTAGCGGCTCTACTCCGAACTCCTCACCTGATCTCTAAGGGTGCACCCAGCCACCCTGCAGAGGAAACTCATTTCAGTCACTTGCATCCGGGATCTCATTCTTTGGGTCATGACCCAAAGCTCATGACTATAGGTGACAGACACCTTGGGCAAATAAAGAATACGAACAATAACATAGTCAAAAAAGTCAGTAGATGGGATTCACGATTGCACAAGTCTGCATGGATGTGGACCAATCTGAAGACACCGTTTGCCATGTTTTAAAAGGTTGCCAAAAGAAACAAGCAGATAAGACAGCTGAGGAGCCAGGGAGGAACCCATATGTCTCTAGTTCGGTTCGTCTTCATCCAGACCCATCATTTGCTTGCTCTCCTTTCTCATATGTCCTATCTGTCTGCACTGCACTATGTGAATCAGGTCAAAGATGCAAAAAAAAAACACCTGAAAGCCTCGTTTTTTTATTACAAGACGAGAATATTAACATTGAACGACTGTAGATTATGTTCAATGACAACTTTTGCCTGTAAATTTGTATTTATGATTACGTTTAGGGGAAATATGGGATCCTGAGGTGTAAATAATCCAATTCCAAAGAATAATTAGGCAGACTTCTGGCTGATATGGCTTCTGTCATCACCTACAACCAACTAAGTGTTTGATACTTGAAACAACCCTACAAGATCTCAGATAAAGGAAGTCAGACGGAGACTTCACTAACTACTCTTTTCTAACACTGTGGTAACTGTTTACGAAGCAGCACCCTTTGCACTTCTTTCTAAATGTCACATTTTAACTGTCTGGCTTCCTCTTCACAATGTGTCAGTGAGACAGTAGCACTGCTGCAGACAGAGGCAGCGTTTCCTCCACCCTGCAGCCTCTTTGTCTCTCGGTGTCAGTTCCGTCCCGTCTCTGCCTGGTTTTAGTCGGGGTTGAGTCATTATCTCCATTAATCATAACACCATAACAGGATGAGGTTATTCCACCATCGGTTTCACAGCGAACCTGCTTCGACAGACGGTTTCCTGCCTCGGACAGACGACTGTGACCGGAACATTCTGATCCGTCCATGACAAAAATTCACATCATCAGGCACCCTTATAATGAAGTTCTTTCACAGATGCACATAAAAGGTTTGGTTTTCCATCAAGCCGGCGAGTGAAATTCTGAAATCCAAAGATCTGGAAGTCTGATCAGCTACTGCGTTTTAAAATGTGCTTTTTTAATGTTGCAGCAGAATGCGGTATGTTGGTTTTGTGGTTTTGTGTGAAAGGTCGGCAACCTCAGAGCGTTTGTTTCTCCTGTCTGCACCGCATCATGAGCATTTTCAGATTTACTCACTTTGGAGTGCATTCGCTAAAACCTTACTTTAAAATGCCGACTTACTGCGGACGGAAAGCAAAAAACAGGATTTGAAATTTATTCGCATTATTGTAAACATGGCTGACATCTTGACGGGGATTAAGCTTTCTGTTTAAACTCCAACCCTGGCTTTGGCTCCTCTGTGCTGGTTTCCACTACGGGGTTTACCATGAGGCTAGTACGAAACCTCCGGTGGAGCAAAGATCATAGAGACTCGTTCATACTGAAGCCGACCAGAGTGCATGCTGTGAGCAGCCCGTGCCCTTCGATACAGGTTTCCTGCTGCGCTACACAGAGGCCCATGCTCTTTTTCCTCCCCACGCCCCCAACGCTCGCACATGGTGATCTCTTTAATGGCTGCCAAGAGGCCAGATCTTTATATATCAGGCGGACTCAGAATAAACAGCATCGACTGCCTTTACAGAGTCAAATCCTCAGTCCACAGTGACAGATCTCTGTAAATCGCACACTTAAACCTCTCACTGAATGTGACCCTGCCGCAAACACGGGCAGAAAATGACAGGAGAGACGGCAGCGATGCGTCGTAAGAATCAACAAATGCTTCATTTTCAGGCTAAAATGCAAACGCCTCAGTCGAGAGCATACTAATGCTAATACTAATACTAAGGGAAAGCCCAAATCATTTTTCAAGTTCAGCTTTGGCAACGGCCCAGATGCACCATCTTTCATCCTAGGACGCGTTTTTGTGCATAACTTCTTCGTCCAAGTCGGGTGAAAAGTAAAATATAATTGGAGAAAAGTCACACTGATGTCAGAAATGTAGTAATCATTCCCATGTTATCAGTTCTCTACACAGGACCCCCTCTGATCAACACAGAGACCAAAAGAACAAAAAGGGATAAAACGGATTGATTTGGTTTTAATTCTTCCCCCCATTACCATCAAGAGCATGCTACCGGAACCAGGTGCCCAGTGTATGTACACATCAGAATGCAAACTCTCCACCATTTCTAATCAATATCACACTTACCTCATGATGTATAATAAATGAAGGCACTTTCTGAAGCCCACCTATAACAAACCACACCTGAGTCCACATAAAACAGTGGATTTCTGCTGCAAACGTGTCCTGACAGACGAGTCCTTATATAACCGCAGTGAGAGCTGCTTCTGAATCCTTGGCAGGAAGTCAGACACATTCTGAGCGGTTGATGAGCTTCACCAGTGTTGTCGCTTATCACATATTCTGTTTTTGTTCATCGTGGATGAGATCTGAAGCCGCAGCCGAGGAAGGAGAGCGACTGGTTTGTTTCTCTGCTCTTCGCGGCTGCTCTGTTTGGTTTCAGCAGACGATGACCTTCAGCTCACGCTAAGACGGGCTGCAGAGTATAAACCAAGTCTTGGGCCGTGGTTCTGTCACAGTGTTGTTCAGAAGTGAGGGCAAAATGCAATGCAAATGCACTAATGCAGCTTTTATTTCAGACCATTGTGAGGAGGGATCTCAGCACGATGGCTAGAAGATCGCGCCCCGATTAGTACGCCTGGGATCTTCCTGTGTGGAGTTAGCATGTTCTCCCCGTGTGGCGTTGGCTCACACCGGGTTCTCCAGCTTCCTCCCAAAGACATGCTGAGGTTAACTGCTGATTCTAAATTGTACGGAGGTGTGAATGAGAGTGTAGCCCTGTGATAGACTGGCAACCTGTGCCTGTCTGAGTCAGCTGGGATAGGCGCCAGCCCCCCATGACCCTACAGAGGATTAAGCGGTGTATAGATAATGGATGGATGGAAGGATGGATCTCAGCCTGAAGGTGAAGCTCTAGATTTGCCAGAAAATCTACACTAATCATCCCCAGCAGTGAAACTAATGAGAGGTAAAGTGCATAATATTAATTGTCTGCACTGTTCTGCTGGGAAACCTTGCATTAATGTGGATGATCCCTTACATGTACCAGACAATGCCCTCTGCCACACTACAAAAAATGCATTGAGGAACATGACAAAGAGCCCAAAGCCAAACTTGTGAAACCCCAATCTGATCGAGCTTTTAGAGGTGCACTGGGACATTCCTGATCCACAGAGACCCCAAAGTACAACCCACAGGACCCGAAGGATCCGCTGTACAACCGCCAGAGGTTCAACAGCTAATGGGTCAGAGCTGCTTTTGCGACACTAGGAGGACCTACCCAGTATTTGGGCTGATTGGTGCAAGTTCCAACCCTCAGCTGTGGTCATGATCTTTGAATATTTACCAGTCCAGATGCCTTCCAGATGTTTCTTTCTTGAGATTGTTCTGTCAAAGTAGGTAGGAACCCATTGAAAGACCCACAACACACTCAAGGGATTCTACGTCTCATCTGGCTTTAGTATCCATAAGGTGGAGCTAGAAGACGTTGCAGGTAAGAGAAACACTGGGACTGCATTACTTACTCCCAAATCTGCCCCATAGAATTCCAGAATGGCAGAAACTGGATGGACGAGTGTCTCCTCCAGTGCTGCAGATGAAGGCCGAGGCTGAGATGGCTTCAAGTCTTCTCATTTTCATTAAAGCAGTGCCTATCAGTCAATTAGGTTGTAACTAATCAATTAAAATCCAATCATTGTCAAGCTCCATAACCAATCAGCTTTATGATGGAGAGTCTAAACATCAGCATGATGTCGCTGCCTGTTTCTGCAGAGATAAAAGGAGGAGGAGGAGGATGGGGAAGGAGCGAAGAGAAGGAGAGAGGTCGCTCCCAAGGACTGTGAGCATGTAGCCGGTCTAATGACAGAAGATAAGAATCAAGGCTAAAAGCAACCTTGATGAATATGGTAATGAACGTACGCACACAAGCTCTATCAAATGCTCTTTCACATGCACAACACACTGTTCTCAAATTAATTATCCTTTTTTCTTGTTCGGTCTCATGTTTCTGAGATGTAGTGGCCCCCAAATGTTTCAGCAGGCTCCGCTTGGGCACCAGCGTTTCAGATCAGAGGTTTTAGCCGGACACTGATCCCCGACATGCCGCTCATCCCTGCTCGGATGAAAAGCATCGGCTAAATGTCTGAAACGCAAAATATCGAGAAAATGAGCAAGGAATTAAACTTACAAAGCAAGATGAGAAAGGAGTTCAAAGGGAAACAACTTTGCCATTGTTCTCCGTTCAGTGCGTGGAAGCCCGCGCCGAGCCGAGCTGCTTTGATTGTTCTTAACGAGATTAACGTTTCGAGGAACCCTAACGAGACTGTGCTGTTAATGAACGCGGATCAGATAAGGGCAACGCAGGAAGATAAAAAAAAAGGAGGAATTTAAGGAGAAGAGATGAAAATAAAGGATAAATGCAAAAAAAAAAAAAGTGGGTTGTTGCTACGGAGTTTTAGTTCCAGTTTCTGAGCCAAAAATATGTGTTTGGCGAAGATAATAATAAACTGAAGCACCGTGTTGCACTTGACAATGCTCCGTTTTGACTCTGACATTCTTTTTGTGCGGGAAGAACCATGAATGTGGCATGCCATGGAGCGGTAACACTCAAAAAAGAAGCGTATATGTCATTAGACCTGGTGAGAGAGTCTATTAGGCAGGTAGGACTTTGAAGGTAATCCCCTTGATACCTGCTGCAGAGCCACATTCCTTTCTCCCCCTCTCCGCCTCTCTCCCCTCATCCCTCTATCACTTTGTCTTATCACTGCAGCAGCCTAATGATGATGAAGCTGTGGACTCAGCAAAGGAGTCAGAAGAGCATTACCTATGTTGCACACAGGCGTACGTCCCGTGTAATGGTTCTGGGGGGTGAGGCAGGCAGCGGCTTTATGCTTTAGCGATCAGCGCTGCCTAATAGCTCAGTTAGAGCAAACAGTGATTGGTACGTAATTCCTCCCTGGGCGTCTTTTGTGGGGCATATGTGAGATGAGCCCTGAAGCAATGGGCAGCGAGCGCTAGTCGGCTAAGCCCCAGCGGTGGGACCAATCCCTCACCCAAAAAAATCCAAAGCACGAAATCCTCGCAGACCTAACTGACAACACCTGGCAAGTGATTGAGTGTGAGAAGCAGCAAAGGCTCAAAATAGCATGAATAGGAATGGTACAGCACTGTTTTTTACTTTCTCTAGGGCCGAGGCAGTTAAAGCTCCTCTCCGATCACTGATTAAACCCTTAATAACACATATTTGTGCAAGTTTTTTCCATGAAAAAATCCCTTCATGTCCTAAAATGGCTTAAATGTAACTCTACACTGTTGCCTCTTCTAGTATGTGCAGATCTATGAAGCCCACCTCTTTTTCCAGACACCTCGCTGCAGCTCAGGCACACCAGCTCTATTTGACATTGCACAATGCTAAGATGTAGTACTGGAGTGTTTCAGAAGGAGAAGGCTTCACAGAGTCCCACAGGATTGGTTCAGTAGATTTGTTGCTATGAAATCTTGGAAGTCTGGATCTCTGTTTTTGAGACTGTCATCAGTTTTCAGGTGGAGATGCTCAGCCATGGCACTGACTGCTTATTTGGCTTGATTGTGATGCGTCTTTTAGCATTTAAACACACCACATGGACACGTTACCAAGGAATCTGACTTTTACCAGACAAAGCACAACTGGAATTCATTGTCACGCCACCACAGGACACGACACACACTTCAGGGTCAGATAATAAACAATACAAAATATACAGTTAAACATAAGTACAAATATGAACTAGAACTATTAACATAAGTAGATGTACAAATCTTCTTTTCCTAAGAAAAAAAGTGTCGTAAACTGTGTAATAATTAGCTTGTTATTGCATACAGATATGTAATTATTGCACATTGAGTGTGAGTGAAGTTACTCCTGGCTACGGATCACTCATGTGCTATATGTTTATACTTACACCGATCAGGAATAACATCATGACCGCCTGACTAATACTGTGTTGGTCCCCCTTATGTGGTCCAAAAAGCTCTGAAGCATTAGGCATGGACCAGAGGACCTCTCTGGGTCTGGAACCACTGGATCCTTTGGCTACTCTGGCTTGTGCAGTGGGGCCTCTGTCAATCCAACTGGTTCCACTGCATCCTGTTGATGCTTGATCAGAATGGGCTGTAGGAAGTCTGGAGGTCACATCAACATGTTGGACCATTGTCATGTTCCTCCACATGTTCCTGATTGGTTGATGTTGTTGCCATGTGGTGGGGTGCATTTTCATCCAGTGACATTTGGGATTTCCATGTGCATGAGGGAGTGTGTTTGTTGTGGGACCATGTTTATTTGGGTGTCTATTAGGCATGTGAATCTCCATCACTGACATACTACCAGCGATACGATACATTAGCGATTCATTGAAGCTCCTGACGATACGATGTGATACGATTCACCCCTGTTCACGATTCGATGCGATTTGATATTGGTTTGATGGCGATTCAATTCTACACAATGCAATGTGATTCAACATGATGCAAAGAAATTATGCCAAAAATTTAAATAGAAAATACGAAGCTGCAATTCAGTCCATTACTAGAGGCAGATGATTTTTTAAATTCTTTATAACCAGCAAATTTAGCAAAAAGTGCATCTTTGTAATCTCAACCAGTACAACTGCTTGTGCAAAGAAAGATGTGAACTATTACTTGGCAGTCACAGCTGCTGTAAACAGACCGCTGGCACTGAGTCATATTCAATGTCCATAAGACAAACAAAAGAGTGAAATAAAATAAAATACACTTTTGAAAACAGATCTGTCTGTAAATGCCACTCTCACTGCAAGCTTGTCGTACTGCCAGTGTAAGGTTTAGCAGCACGGCATTCTTTACAAGCGACCTGCGTCTTGTCAAGTTCACCATCTTTTGTTAAAAAACCAAAGTAGTTCCAAACACCTGATTTGAACTTTTTAGCTGCGTCAAAAATCCCCTCTAGCTGCTTGCTGCTGCTCTCGTGGAGCTTCATGCTGTTTGTTGTGGTAGAAATGTGCTTCCCGGCTTCCGTCCGTGTTCAAAACAAACCACAAAGCAGTGATGGTGCATTCAGTGTGCATCAGAAACACCAGGATAGAATGAAACACAACATGAAAAAGTCGATGCAAGCATGGATTTTACCGACGCAGGCACGCAGCGACCGATGCATCCACGATTTCACCCATCAATTGTATCGATGCACACTGAAGGAATCGATGCACTCGTATGGCGCACGTTTGTATCTAGATACCGATTCGTATCGATTCATCTCCACATGCTCAGTGTCTAAGTCTGATCAACATGGATGTTAAAATCCAAGGTTTTTCATCAGAACACCTCATAGTACCAATATGATCAATGTTATTCACTTCACCTGTCAGTGGTCAGGATGTTCAGGCTGGTCGGTGTCTATGTAAACTTTCTTTTTTTATTTTCTGGTAACGGTACTGTTGGTTGCTCCTTCTACATTAGTTTCATTACCTTTTTTTCTTTAAACACTTCCAGCCTTCCCCTGGTAACACTGTGTTTAGCATCACAACGCTATGAACTGTGGGTAATGCCCTCAGGCAAAGTCAGCTGAAATCTGGACCGCTGGAAGGAGCGCATAAAAGGCTCAAAATGTCTGCAAGAGAGCCGTCATGCAGTTGATGATCTGACAGTGGGACGGCCCAGTGGACCCGCCTCAAGTCCACGAGTCCTTATCGTGAAGGGTTGAACCTGGACTTGATCTAGTAGTCAGCCGCACTAACACGCACATGTCCTTGTAAGAATCAATTCTTTGGAAACAGAAAAGAAAATGTGGTGGAGAAGGGAGGAGACAAAAGACAAGGAGACAACTGAGGAGGAGGAGATGTTGGATACACAAGGCGCCCTGGACAGAGCGAGCGGAGGCAGACGGAACATGCTTCATTGTGTGCATGTATACGTGTGCTCTGGTTTCTGTATTCCCTGACATGCGGGCTGATGAGAGAAGTCAGACAAGGTGTCTGTCAATAGCTGCACCCAAGGCCACCTCCTTTCATCAGCGCTCAGAATGAGTGAAAGTCTAACAATGAATAGAACAGTTTAAAGGACAGTCTCTGCCGTTTACGACTTACATTCATCACATGACTACAATTTGTGGTCTGTTGACGACCTTCCTACAGTTTTGAGTAAATTAGTCTCTATTAATTTATCTAAACTTCATTTCCACGATTATTTGAAAGATAAAAACAACATGAAGCTGACATATATACCTCAGAATCAGAACCAGATTCCATATTACTGGCTGGATATGCAATGAAGAACTTGAATTGGTCACCAGTAGACTCATAAACATAAACAAAGAGCTGGAACAAGGACAACAAATGACCAACATATGACTGTTATGTACCGGTAATCATGTGTACATCTGTGGCCGTACCACCTTGTGGATGCCAGATCCCGTCAGATCTGGGAAGCTAAGCGAGGTTGGGCCTGGATGGGAGACCGTGAGGGAACACCAGGAAGTCTGGGTGGATGCAGTGTGAGAGTGAGTGGTTGGTGGTGGTCGATGGACTGGCAGCTTCGCCTCCGTCAGTCTACCCCAGGGCAGCGGTGGCTACATACAGAGCTCACCACCATCAAGTATGGAGTGAATGAATAATGCAATGTAAAGAGTCTTTAAAAAGCGCTGTATAAAACCAATGCATTATTATTATCATTGTGTTTACAGAACAGACTACAGCATGCAGTGACTGGATGTACAGATGTGTGTACAGACCTGGGAGGCTGCAGGGGAGAAACCATAGAGATGTCAAGCAGCACAGCACTGATACCATCCTGTCTGATGTGTTGCTGAGGGCTGGGAAACAGTTTGGGAACCCTGCCACCTGCCCTTTTATCTATAAAATAAAACCCGAGGTACCAACATCAAGGGAAAGGTGGCCAGATGGCAACTCTTTACCTGAAAAATAAAGACGAAACTCAGAAAGCACAACTATGCGTCCGTCAGAAGTTCAATGGAAGCCGCACGTGATTGCTAGCAATACAGAGCAAGTGTGGAAGTTTTAATTCAGAGTGTAAAAACCCTCTGAACCCCAAATGCCGGCAGGTTTTTCAAGTGCATATTTATCTTTTTAAAAAATGATAACGCAAAAACATAAAGAATCACTGGAACTTTAACTTTCCTTGAACTGCTACTGCTACTTGAATCTGTTCCATTCCTTTCCAAAAAAAACAAATTAAAGCTTAAAATCATGGCATTTGATTCAATTCACTCTTCCTCATGTGTCATTTTTTTCTGTTCTTTGAAAACTCAAAGAACCCGAGGTAACCCCGTTCAGGTGCAATCACCAGCCGTGTGACCAAAGTTCATGCAACTTTTCGGCTGAACTGGAGGCTGAGGAGCTAGAGGACAAGCATGGAAAGACATTTAAAATGTAAAATATCTACGGCATGTCGAGCCAAGTTTTTCTCTCTACTTCTAGTCGTGGCTGTGCTGCTTCCATAGAGGTGCAGGACTTCATACCACACAGAAAAATAAGCTCACGGTAAGTTTTGAGGCTTAATGCGGCGATAAAGTTTCGCTTTAAGTGATCATTATGAAATAAAGCCGACTCCAAAATGTTCTGGCTCCGGAAGAGTGGCTTCGTCTACATTTGGATGGATTCCCTACACTTCTGTTTGCCACCACGTATGAACAACCAGAGTAAGTGTGGACACTCTACCTGGTAAAAGAGAAAAGAGCCTCATAGTTGGAGGAGTCACAGTAACAAAGGAGTGAATCTTTACCTGACGTTCACTCGATGGATGGAAGCTCCGATTGGGCTCAAACCAAGACATCAGTAGCAAGAAAACCTGCCTACTTAATAATACAAGTGTTCTACTCCACTTTTATCATCCCAGTGAGGTCAGGGTTTCTTTTTCATATCTTACACTTGGTTCTTGATTTTGCGCAACAGCTACGATATTAACAGCAGCCATGATGCGACCACAAGCAGCCAGAAATGCCAAATGGAAACCACACAGCATTTCCATACATGAAGAACAGCTTCAAGGTTTCAGTTTAGCTTCCCTCCCATGGCTCGAACTGGTTGTCATCTCTCCTTTGGTTCACCAGCTAATCCCTAAACGCTCTTTGCCACCTCTGTGCAGGTGTACACTGCATCATCTTCAGCTTCGACTGCACCACCGCACGCATGTCGAGAAGAATGTCCTCCAAATAACGAAGCAATGTTCACAGAGCTCATGCTAGAGCAGGGGTGGGCAATCCTGGTCCTGGAGGGTCGCTATCCTGCATGTTTTAGATGTTTCCCTCTTCCAACACACCTGATTCAAATGATCAGGATCGTTATCAGGCTTCTGCAGAGCTTGAAGATGAGCTGATCATTTGAATCAGGTGTGTTGGAAGAGGGAAGCATCTAAAACATGCAGGATAGCGGCCCTCGAGGACCAGGATTGCCCACCCCTGTGCTAGAGGAAGGGAACAGTACAGGTCCTGCTGGCCCGGTGGTCCTCAAGTGATTTACATAGTGTGACAAAGTCCTCGTAAATCTCCGTGTGCTACGAGCAAATGGCGAGTAATGGCTCCATAACTTAAAGGACACCTGACACCCACTCCTATGCTGCGCTTCTTCTACTCATACAGGAGATTAATGTTTTTATTATTATTATTTAACCTAATTGTCATCCTCCAAGGACAGAAAACTATTCTGTTTAAAAAAAAAAAAGGGACGCCAGAAATGGAAAGAAAACAGTCCTTAAGGCGCTCTAATGTTTGTGTCTGCTTCTTGTTAAAAGCACCCAGTGGGGATGTACTCTATGTGTCCATGCTGCCGACTGCATATGTATCCCCAACAGCAGATGGATAAGTGTGCTTGAGCTCGTGCAACAGATAATGAAAACAGATTTAGGCCAGACAGAAAGCGCACACATCCGACCGACAGACCCACGAGCAGTAAAAACCTGCGCAGACGCCACCCATTGTCTCCCATTAAGAGCTATGAAATCCCATTAATGTGCATTAGCGTGTTTGGGTGGGGATTTGGGTGGCGAGAAGATTGAATTAGGTCTGAGCTCCGGCTCGCCTCAAAAACAATTATTTGTCTTCCATCAGCCTATTAAAAAGCAGCTTCCAGTGAAGATTAGAGTGCGAGGAAAAACACTGGCGGCGGCGAGTCACTCCGTGTTGGTGGCGTTTCGGCCGAGGATGCTTACAGTGGTTGTCATACCGGAGTCCCTGAATGACTGGAAGCGTGATGATCCGTGAGGAAGTTCAGTGGTGCTCATGAGTCTGCGACATGGTGGATGTTAGATCGCATCTGGCGGATGAAATCAGCAGTTAAGTGCAGCTTTGCTTCCCAGTGTGTGTCCCTTCCCTCTGCTGTTTCCTTCTTGTTCTGTGTGTGTGTGTTCTGTGTCCACAGGTCTCCAGTGCTCACAGTTAATTCAACTCTACTGTCGCAGGCCTGGGGGAGGTTTGCTTGGTTAAACTCCACACTATATGTTGACTTAAGTATGCGGTGCTCAGCTCGTACCAGAGGAATGTGTGTGTGTGTGTGTGAGAAAGAGGGAGTGAGGACAGAATAATCAATAAATTCCAGACTGTGGATATCTCAGAGTGCAAATAATAAAAAAAAACTAGACTCCTTTGAGTTTCTGCTTGCATGCCTGCAAAAATGTGAACATATCTTTGTGTTTGTGTGTGTGTCCAGGCCTCCTAGGGCAGCTGGAGGCTCGCAGTGCAGCAGCAGCATCACTTCATAACAATAAGCCAAAGTCATAGCACACAAGCCTCTTTAAATGTCACCAGAAGAATCTTCTGTCACACGCTGCTCGCCTTTCTGCTGCCCGGGAGTCCACACACACACACACACACTACCGGGGATCAGGTGGGCTAAAGGTGAGGTGGTGATCAGAGACAGAGAGAGGAGGCTGCAGAAACAGAGGCAGCGTCACAGAAAATGTAGAGGAGGAAGAATGAATGGAGTCCGATCCAAAAGGCAGGCCAGGGAAAGGAAGACTGGGTCAAACTAACCTGGAGGCGCGGACGGAAAAACGCTGGCGAGGAAGCAGGGAGGGAAACAGATTGCACACAGATTGTGATGGCTTCAAGTAGCACAGCGGGGATGAGGAGAGTGGAGCTTTGAGATAAAGGAGAGTGGCAGAGTGAGTGCCCGCTGAAGAGGGGGCCGCAGTCGGCCTCCATTCAGCCTCGCCGCCGCCAGAACACATGTTTACACGCGCGCCTGTGGGCGAGCTCGCTTCGCCTGCTGCCGGTGCTATTTGGATATTTGAAATCGCCGAAGAGAAAAGGAAATTAAGATTGCGCTGTACACAAAGAGGGAGCCATCAGCGACCTCCCTGACCTTCCTCTCAATGCACCGAGGCATCCACGAGAGAAAAGAGAGAGAAAACATGCTAAGATGTCAGGGTAAGATTTCTCTGAGATTCCTTTCTGAGAGCCCTTCTACCTGGACAATGGTGCCGTAATAGCCCACTCTGCAGGCCACTCTCAAATAGCTGCGGACAAACAACAAGCAGCCGGCGCGTATAATGAACAAATGGCGGCCTACATCGCTGCTGGAAACCTTTGTAACTGTAATGCAAAAATGAGCCCACAGCCTAATTGCATCTGTGATATCTGCAGCTTCAGAAGCCGCTTTGGAATTTGTTTTGCCTCGACCATCGTCCTTCTGAAATGCGCGCCGGGACGCTCCGTTTCGCTGGGGGAGAGACGACGGCCTGCTAGCGAAGCAACGGGCGCGACTTTTTGAAGATGTTGTGATGCGGCTAAATGGTTTCATACGCGGTGCATTTCTATGGCAACAGATGGCAGCTCCACTAATTCTGTTTCAGTTGGCCAGCAGGAACTTTACAGCCGGGGACGCGAGTCTGCTCGGCGATATGGATCGTTAAAGAACTCCTCTCTCCGCCGTGCTCTCGCGTCGCTCCCCCTTCAGTTACAGGCCCAAACATTGATTCATTCAGCGCAAATGAGGAAAATGAACCCAGCTGGGTATTATGAAGATGCTCTGATTTGATTTCGCCAAAGAATCAAGAATATAATTAATGAGGATTTGCTTTTTTTTACGCATATCTAATGGTTTCACTCAATCCTGAAGACACACATATATCAACAGGAAACAGGCAGCAGAGGAACATCACAACCCAATCCTGCATGAATATTCTTTATAATATCGCACATGGCGGGGGGGTGGGGGAGGGATTACACAATCAAATAAAAACACAGACGAAGCCTTGATTGCTCGAAACTGCTAATAAAGCATGAGTCGATGGCATCTCTGGTGATTTTCCGGCATAATTAGCTAAAAAATCTGCCACAACAACGGCCGAAATGACCGTTTGTGCTTTTACGAGGCATGTGATCCCCGTGCCAGTGCATGTAATTATTGTTTCTCTTATGAGCCGTAGACAGCTATTGTTATTCACACTCGCACGCGGCATATTCTACTGTACCCTCTCCGCACCACTGACTCGTGAAATCGACTCATCAGTAATAGGTAGGTACAGAGAAAGAGAGTGGGAGAGAATGGGAGAGGCGAGGGGGGGGAGGCAGAGAGAGAGAGAGAGAGGTAAAATAATGCACAGAAAGGCAGACGAGTGAGGGGAAATAAAAGAAATGAAGGCGGAGTGAGAGGCTCCCGATGAATCCGCGGTGAGCCGGCTGATAATGCAGCTTATTATGATGCCTGCTTCCTTTTATGAAACCAAGCTGTATTACAGGCTGCAGGATAAAGGCTGAGGCACCGAGAGAGAGAGAGAGAGAGAGAGAGAGAGAGAGAGAGGGGGCCATGCCTCAGACACTGCTGAGTGTATGAAGGATGGTATTGGAGGCCAGGTATTGATTGTGGTATGCATCAGCCCAGCTCTAGAGAGTTGATCAGACGCCTTGGAAGAAGCTCAGAGCACACACACACACACACACAGACACACACACACACACACACACACACTTGCACACCAGGCTGGCGGGAGTCAATAGTGAGGTATCAGTCAGAGTGCTAATGCAGTGAGGACCTCGTGTAGGTCCGGATTAGGAGAGCATTTTCTCAGCCGACACAGCCCCAGAAAAACCTGTGAAATCTCTAAAAATTAAGAAACAGAATGACGTCTGCAGAGGGTTTGGTTTTCTACTGAGAATTTAGTACTCTTGCAGGAATTTAAAACGATGTAACGGCCCTTTATTTTTTTAAAAAAAAACAGCCGTCAACTTATAACAGTGACTGATGAAAATCTGATTCACCTGACTGGTTTGACTGCTTCTGACTGGCATTCCTGGCAGAGTAAACAAAGAATGTATTTTTATTCAAGTCTTGCTGAATAATGGCTTTTATTTCAGCATCTAATAGATTGAATATGTATTGCAAAAATATCTGTAATCCTTTTCTCCAGTAGGAACGTTTCAGATAACCACACTGTCATTCTTCCCTGAACAAAAAGTGCCCCTTTCACCATTCATGTGTTTATATTACAGACATCTACGACCCGAATTATGACTTCTACACTGAACAGAAATATAAACGCCCCATGTGAAATATTGATGCCACATGAAGTGCACCACCCAAAGTGAGCGTATACTGTCTGGTACTTGTACAAAATGGATATTTCTCTTGATTAGCATCCCAAATTTGAGCCCACCACCCCAACATGTCACATGTTGACCAAAGCAGCAACGCCTCAGATGACTCCGGTCATGAGGGAACGTGTCATTGGCATGTTGGAAGCAGGAATGTCCACCAGAGCGGTCGCTGTGCAGCTGAATGTTCACTATCAGACGATAGGACGTTTGAGAGTTGGTTTCCAACAGACGGGCAGTACTGCAAATCCACCTCATCCACGTCGGCCACGTGTGACCACCCCAGCACAGGATGGACACATCCGGCTTGTTCACTTGTGGGATGGTCTCAGACCAGCGACACGTACAGCAGATGAAACCTTTGGTCTGACAACAGACGCATCACACCAACATGCCAATGACACGTTCCCTCATGACCGGAGTCATCTGAGGCGTTGCTGCTTTGGTCAACATGTGACATGTTGGGGTGGCCTTTTATTGTCCCCAGTATAAGGAGTGTCTGAGTACTGCTCATTGTGTTGGAGCAGCGTCTGGATATGCCACACCCATGGACTGAATGGAATTAATGCATCACTGAGGCAGTGGTGGACTCAAATTTGGGACATTAATCAAGAGAAATATCCATTTAGTACAAGTACCAGACAGTATACGCTCACTTTGGGTGGTGCACTTCATGTGGCATCAATATTTCACATAAGGGCCTTAATATTCTTGTTCAGTGTAGTTTCGTATAACCACAGTTCAATTCTGACGTCGTAGTTTTATTTTAAAACATGTCTGATTCCTCTCAGTTCAAGATACCTACATTGCCCTTTTCTTATATTAAGCCTGCCCTTTTATCAGAATGTAATTACAGATATTCTGAAGTGAAATGACGCCGCAGATGTCTGTAGTTACGTCAGAACCTGCAGCGAGTCGGAGTCGGCTTGTTTTTTTTTTACATAAAACACAACCCGGTTCTGCAACCACACATGGAAATCCATGTCAGAGCAGCCCGGGGCCAAGTTTCTGGTGGATTTTCCACCGCAAACGTCTAATGAGCAAAGCTTTCGTTCTCCACAAGCTCCTTCCCGATGAGCCCTTCCTGTTTTATTGCATTTTCTCATAATCTCATCCGCCACAGCAACCTCCATTACTTCTGCTCGCGCTGATACGGGCAGCATCATGCACAACAATTTGGACTAGGCGTAATGACAGTTGAAATATCTGCAACTATTAATTGGGCCAGTCAAGGCTACACCACAGGTATTCCCGGTCAGAATGGCATTATAGATATCCTGGATGAAGAGTGTATGTTAGGACTTGTTGGTGCATCATTAAGTGTAATGGAAAACCTGATGAAACTGCTGCTGGGATGGGATATGGGGTTAAGTGGTAAGTTTAACAAGCCAGAGAGGTGGAATACATTTTGAACATGTCCCTGAGCTACATACTGTACACATCCACACCTCCACGCCTCCCTCCTCCGTCCAATCATGTCACATTATTGCTGCGTGGTTTCAGCTACCTTCTCATTTGACCTCCAACGGCGAGCTCGGTGAATACCGTCTGATTGAAGGGACATAATCAAGCCAAAGCATGCTGACTGAACTATTTCTCTTCCTGCAAGCGTTATGAATGAAAATACAAATAATGGTAGCAATTGATGAGGACTGAAATTCCACCGCGTAGCTTAGTTTCTACTTAACTCAGTTCTTTAGTAGCAACACTTGGTCATCAGCATGTGGTTAATATTTGATTATAGCTGCAGACTGTCGCACTTTTGAAATGTAGATCTTTTCTTTCTGCTTCAGTTGGAGAAAAACTCGTCTGTCTCTTTCTTGTATCAACTTGTAACGCCTTCTTTCCACATCATCACCCTTATCCTCCAGCTCTCCCCTTCCTCCACCGTTCTTTTCCTGGTCTTACCTTCCCATTAGTCCCCCCACTCTTTTATTTTTTTAAATTAAAAGGACAGAGATGAGGGAAACATACGAGGGCGGAGATGATTCATACAAACGGTGCATAATGTGCATAAAGGCCAGAACACAAAGGCCTGCATGCTGCCTGCGAGCACATCCACAATGCACGCGCAGGCTGCTGACGGCGCATCGGGGAGCTACAAATTAAATCCCTGCAGGACTCCTCATGGAAAATGCACCCATAGAAAATGTCACATATCCATGACAATGCTTGCCTCAGGAAGTGACCGGCAGCCCTGTCGGTGTCGGCCTGATTTATAGGTAACCACGCATGTGTGTGTGTGTACAGTATGCATGCGTGTATCGGCAGAGGATGACAGAGGAACGGTGGGTTAGAGAGTGGTCATCGATCAGCCCCGGGACAGGACTGTGGATGGTGATTATAGCAGGAGGGGTGGGGTGGAGGTGGGGGGGGATCAGCTCTCCTGATTGATCTACCTCTCTCCTTCCTGGGTCACAGTTCAACAATGACCATTTTACGCTTTTCAACGGCAAAAAAATCCACATCGGGGCCATAAATCCGCAGCGTGTGTTGCGTGTTCATCAGTCCCGGCGTGTGTTTATGTGTGTTGGCGTGTCAGATTCTCCTCACCCAGATTTCCGCTGCTGCTAAATAATTCAGCAACACTGCTCTCTGCTCTGGAAATATTAGATGAAATATTGAAATAGCTCGTGAAATCATCGCACAAACACGAGAGGAGGGGAGAGGAAATGATAATTCGAACAATATCTGCTCTCTCAAGTCTCATATCTTCACCTCTCAAGTAAAAAACCAGATCAAACAGTCAAAGCTAAAGCAGCAGCTTATTGCTTTTGCTCATTTTATTGCTTGTTTGTTTAAGCATTCATTAGAATATCTAATATGCAGACATGTGAACGGTGTTTACCATGCGGCCTCATTCTGGGGGCCCTGTGAAAATGAGAAGATGTATGTTGTGCTGTGATAACTCAGCTGAAGCTGTTATGCTGTTAATTGGTTAGAATGTAATCCACAGTAAACTGTTCTAGATGTGCGCTCCAGTATTGTGCTGGGTTTGGAATTGAATTTCCCTTGGAATAATAAATGCCATCATATTGTGTGTTATTGTTTTATTATCCCTTCTAGGCTGTTGCCCAAAGCTGCACACTGGAAGTGTTTTTTGTGCTGTAATACTTGTCAGAACTCCTGTTTTGGCTTTGCTCAGCTCTGAGAGGCTGCAGAGCGTCATGGGGGATTTCAGGATGATTTGGGTGAGACTGTGGAGCTGCTCGGCCCTTTGATCTTCCTTCGCTCTGTCCTCATCAGCCTCTTTGTTTATCCCCCTCTAAATCAGCCTCCGCTCCCTCTGCCTGCCTCTCGTCCTCCACCCTCCATCCATCTCCTGCTCCCCTTTTCAGCTGGCACCTCGGAGTGGGCACCCCCGGCTGTGGAAGCTGCCAGATAGCCAGTTGGCCCCCCAGCCTCGCCTGGCATCATCATTTTTGCTTTTGACGCATTCAACCTCGGGCAGTAACGCTCACTCTGTGCCACTCTCCTCCGCTTAATCTATCTCTGTCTCCGAGCCTACAAAAATCTCAGCCCCCCCTCCCTTTATCTCTCCTCCTCACCTGCTTTTTCCTCCAGCTGCTGCCAGATGTTGGCCTCCTCTGATCTCCCCCCTCCTCACCCTCTGCAGAACTTTCTCCCTATCAATCCTTTAATCTCCCTTCTCTCCGCCACAGAAACAGACAAGTGCTTCACGTTTAGTTTACAACAATACTTATCTCCACCTCCCCCACCCCTCCCTCCCACTTCCTCCCCCATCACCCTCAAACCATCTGATCAATAGCTCTCACATGGCAAACAAACAACAGCAGCAGCCAAACATTTGTCAGGCTACAGTGCACCGTGGTTGTTTTTCCTCACAGTCTAATGCAATGACTAATTGGATTTAGAAATTGATTTGGGGGTGGGTGGGGGAATTGTCAAGCAGTTTGGAGAGAAGGAGGAGAAAACTGAGAGGGCTAGAGACGGATGCCTAAATGGAACCGAGCCCGTAAGCCACTTCAGGCAGACAGCTCAAGCTGTGCGGCTGCTTGCTCGTGACATTTTGCTCATATGGTAACTTCATAAGCTCCACCTCCAACCCAGCGTCCACCTGTAGCCTCAGAGGTCCTGGGTAGATGCTAGTAGTGGTCCTAGTGTTGCTCAGCGACCACGCCCCTAATTATGCATAACTCTAAGTCTTAATACATTTCAAAGCGTTGAGTTATTTTAAAATTCATCACCTGTCCAATGGTTATGAACGGGTTAATTAGTTATAGAGACCAAGACTGTTTGACCAGACTGTAAATATGTTGGTGGGGATGGTAAAGTTGAGCACATCAACACGGGGGTCTATCAGGACAGTCTCACCTCTCGGGCAAGCCTCAAGTGGCCATTCAAGGAACTGCAGTTATTAATTTTTCCGCTCTACAAGTTTGCCACTTGATACCAAGAAAGAAAGAAAGAAAAAAGAAAGAAAGAAAGCAACCTTTACTTGTCATGAATACATGTCTACAGCATTGTGAAATGTTGTTTTTGCATATCCCAGTTGGGGTCAGAGCGCAGGGTCAGCCATAGTACAGCACCCCTGAAGCAGGAAGGGTTAAGGGTCTTGCTCAAGGGCCCAACAATGGCGGCATTGGAGTTCGAGCCTCTGACCTTCTGTTTAGTAGCCCAGGGACTTAACCGTTGCGGCACCACTGCCCCCGATGCATTTAGCCGGTATAATGATGTCCATGTTTACCATTTCCTTTTAGCATGTTAGCACGCTATCATTTGTTACCTAGACCAAGCATGCAGCCTGTTGCATTCACTCCCTGCTCTTCCTTCTATTCTTTCCAACTTTTAGCTTCTCATTTGACCTTTTTGTTAATTATTTTTTGTTAGTAACACTTAAACACTACACACATTGTACCACATTTTATGACAATCCATCTAATAGTTACCAAAAAAAGTAAACCGCGGGAGGCGTTAGAGGAAAGGTCCAGGGACAATCAAAGTCATCGGGACGAATCACCTGGGAACCATGGATGCCTGTGCAAAATGTCGTGCTAATCCATCAGCAGGCATCGAGATATTTCACTGGATAACTTCAAACTCTGACCTGATGAGGAGAAGCAAGACGATCACCAAGACCAGTAACACTCATCTTAACGTGTCAAAATTGTCTTACTTGGAACCACTAATGCTGATCTATTGGTGGATTCCTCTAAGAACTGTCGATACCTATCAAGTTATCCCAGTCTGGATCAAACAGGTGGACCTACATACCAACCGACTAACAGCTCCACATCTCCATTCCGTTGCTGGAACGGTTGAAAAATGATCATCGGCTAAACTCCACACATACTCCAGACATACGTTTAATAAATACGAGAGACGCTTACACTCAGAATGAACTGTTGTCACATTACATGAGAGAGGAATCAAACCTGAATAAAGCTTCGCAACAGCAGAATAAAAATCAAGACAGTTGCCTCGAAGATCATTTACATTTCCCTGGATGGAGCTCCGCAACTGCAAGAATCTGCATGTGCCTGTGGGCGGATGTGGGGTTGTTGCCAAAAGGGTCAGTTTGCTGCAACCTTATTACACTGATGGGTTGGAGATGTGGATTTAGATCCCGGTTACTGTGAAAGAGAACAATCTCCCCTTCGACAACGTAATTCATGCCCACAATAGCCGCTGATTACACCCGCCACTTATCTCTGCAAAAGGCCGAGTCCCGCGCTTCAGGATGTCGCTAGGTGCGCCGGTTTTTGTGAAATGCAAGCCGAGAAAAGGGAAGCGGATGAGTTTGTAAAATCGCGTGCCCTGCGTGGAGCGTGTGTGTGTACGAGGCCGAGTACAAAATCCCGTGTATGCTGGCGGTTGTGTTTCCTGCGGGTTTTAAATGTTCCTGACAGAACAAGGACAGGACGCGTGACCTTTCGCTATTGGTGTGTGAGTCAGGACGGGGACCGGGGAGGGCGGTGTCATTTGGCAGTTGCCATGGCGATGATGCGCCCGTCACAGCTATCTATGGATGCCCAGATCCGCGCCGCCCGCCAAGGGGCAAGTGGCCTGGCACGGCTCGGCCTTGTATCGGACCTGGCGCCGAAGCAGTCGAGTGGACGCGGCAGGCTGGGCGCTGCCAAAGAGGCTTAAGCTGCGTGTGTGTTTAAAGCTTGGACACAGGGAACACTTGTGCACCCAGAGGAGATCAAGACATGGTGTGTGTGTGTGTGTGTGTGTGTGTGCGTGTGTGTGTGTGTGTGTGTGTGATAAATAAACTGGGCTATGCAAGGATACCAAAACCTCACAACGGGCCTGTTCTGCACAGTTTCAGGTTCTCAAAAATGCTGCAAGACAACATCTGACAGCAGCAAAAGATCAATTTCATATTCTGCCTACTCAATCTGATTTCCAGTGTGAGTTTCTTTGTGATTGAAATAACATGTCTTAACAAATCAAGCCTAAAGGCACTTTTCAGATGCTTTTCTCTGCTGTCCATATTGAAAGTTGGTTTGGAGTTTTTCCAGCTCCACCTCCACTGACTGACAGCCTTGTATCCCTATACTGTACATCTTATCTCGTTCTCTCCGGCATCTCCGCGATCAGCAGCCAGGAGCTGTCTCCACGTCTATCCGCTCGGGGTGAATGACTCTGTGATCTCCCGGACTCCATCTTGCAGGCGGCACACCGAGCTCATCCATCACCGGATGCTGACTCAAGCCAAACCCAAACAGCATCTTCCTTTCTCAACAAGTCTCATCTGCTCGTCTCAACCCTCTCCCTATCTTGAATTCTCAGTCGCGCGGCAACACACCATGAAGAAATCCTCTCGGAGACACCGACACACACAAGCATTTGCAGGGGGAAACAAAATCTCGTGAAGCCGCCCATCCCTCGATTGCACGCTCGAATACAATGCAGTCTGAGCCGGATCACACACAAACCAAGCTATCCATCTTTATCGCTGTTAGGGGGGGAAAAAATCCTCTCACATTCATATGTACGTAAACAAGAAAACATGCATTTGGGCAGTGACAGAGAGATAAATAAATGCCAGGAATAAAATAAATAAATTGAAATGAACAACATGCTCAGATTGCTGATATGTCCAACACCTCGCTTCTTATCTCCCACCTCGCCTGTGAAGAAACACATGGCCTGATTTGCAATTCCAAATGGAGCTGGGGGAGGAGGGGGGGTGGACCGGTAGAGGGAAATGAGAAAAAAAAAGGAAATGGAAGATAGGGAGATGAAGGTTGAGGGGTTCACGTAGGTTGCACTCACTCACTTTCCTTATCAGTCGCCACATTAAAGCTGCTGTGTCCCCCCTTCGTCCTCCCCCCCCCCTGCTTCCTCCCTCTCTCCCCTTCATGCTCAAGCGATCGTGGACTTCTCGTCGGAGCAACATTGCAACTCGGCGATGAGACGCCGGGTAAATAGTTGCGTCAGGAGTGTGCTGTCATCCACCCGTCCCTCTGTGCCCGGTAATGAGCAAAACGCCAGTGTGTGTGTGTGTGTGTGTGTGTGTGTGTGTGTGTGTGTGTGTGTGTTTTCCAGGTTTGATGGGAAAACTGGGCTGATAATTAGAAGCGTTTACAGAAGGAATTATGGTGCCTGATGGGAGGATGAGCAACGATAGCTGTCCTCTGGAGTGCAGGGCTAAGAAGGCATCGCAAAAACCCGCTGACATTTACATTCACCTGGGCGAACTGTTGATAAGTTAGCTGTGATTCATCGCTACAACAGTGAAATGATGATAATATTGACTGACTGTCCTATCAGCTGCGGAGAATGTCATTTACACGCGGGACTCTGCAGCGGGGAGCCGACTAGTCTTAGCTGTTCAATGTCAAGGACATCAAACATGAGGCCTGTGATGTAAATGAATATCAGCTGATAGATAACTGCATCAAAAGATGAATGCTTGTTAAATAATGTAGATCGTAAAGTGATTTAAGGTCCTATTAACAGGCGGAGCCGCTGCAGTTCACGTCGCTACCTCGCTGCTTTGATTCCCATCAGGCCACTGGGGCCAGTCATCACTGTCATTTGCCTTATGAAGGGTAATGGGATCAACCGTTTGACCTTTTTCCTACGCTGTAACTTTATTAGCATCCATGGCATCCAGCCACATCTTCATGCTTTGGGAAAAGACTGACGCTCTCCTACACACAGCAGGAAGGGAGGAACCTGCACAGGAGCTCCAGCTTTGATTTATCAAGCGTTTTAAAACTGTTGTATGTTAGCTGTATCATGTTTTAATGTCTTAATTGAAAGTTTATCTTTTGATGTTGTTCTTTCATGTGATGTTCTTGACCTGAACCCCACCTCCCAATATCGCCGATTGAAGTTAAAAGTGCTTTTAAAAAGGCTCTCATCTTCTCATCTTTACACCCATTTCCCAAAGCAGCACTTAACAGAGGGTCCACATGCTTGCCGCCTCTCAAGCCGGCCAAACACCGTGTTAGCACGCGCTACACGTTTCTGCACAGCAAGAATCTGCCACTTTTATGCTCGTGTTGTGCAGACTCCGTCCTGCTACAACCCATGGATGGACTGGTCCAGTAAAGTTTACTCAAGCTAGATGCCCTCAGTGATGACTTCAAGAAGACAGGAGAGGCAGAACTACTTCAGGTAATTCTACTGTGGAAGGAAAGAAAAAGGACAAAAGTAAGAAGCTACCACTTCACAGCAGACGTGCATTAAGATCTGTGTACATTTTAAGCATAACTGCATGTTCAGCCAACTTTAAAATTCAGCTCAGGCATACAGTTTTTATATTCACGCTGAGGGAACTCGTGCAAGCTTGCGTCCCTCATCTGAAATGATTCTGAACTCGCCTGCTGCTCTCTTAACCTCTCAGAGCCTTGATAGAGTGCAGCATGCGGATGTGTTGACAGTCTTGTGGCCGTGCGGAGAAATCCCAATCATGCCCGATATCAACACACAGCCGCTGCTGCAAGACACGCCGACTCCTTGTGACTGCAAACGTTTGACACCGTGCGACTGCCAACGCTGCACGAACACACACACACACACACACACACTGGGACACCAGTTTTAAAAGACATATTTGTGGGCACTGACAGACACAAACAATCTTTCCTAAATCTGACACCTCAGCAGCAAAGCATACTGTACGTATAAAATGGTGAAGCTAAATATCAGACTTTGCAGCAGGGACTCGTTTAATCTACAGCAAAATGTTTTCTTAAGAAACTGGCACACACACATTTAACTCTGTACATACTTACACAAGTGCCCTTATAAAATGAAAAGGAAGTCGCTTATATGCAAACGTCCACAGCTGTACCTTCTTTTGAATACACTTAAATCATGACCTTAAATTTTTTTATAAATAATACTTTAAGTCCTAGAAAATTTATAGTTTAAAGACATACATTTAGATTTTTGCAGAGTGCAGGAAGCCCTTATCTATAACCTTCAAGCCAGTGTCTTGTTTAAAAGATACACATTGGAGAAAACTTTGAATTAAAGTTCATTGACTGAATGGAAATCTAGGTTTTGCAGACCGTTCAGGTGTTGGTTGGGTGTCTGCTATGAGCCATGACCTCAGTATTTCTTTTTAAAATCCTGGCTACAGGCCTGCATGCATTCATAAAACACCTTCGAATAATTCTTCTTCCAGACAGGCAGCTCGAAGCTGTCAAAAAAACACACACAAGCCTCTGAATCATAAAGTGCGACATTCTGCACTCGCTGCAGAGCTCACAGCGCAGAGTTAATGTAAATTAATACTGTAGCACACATCTGCTCTCACAGCCACTCTGGAATCTCCCAGTTGTCATGTGGGCTGTGTTTGCCTCTGATCCATACAAGCCAGCACATCCCACCGATTGCATTCCTGATGGCTGTGTGCCAGCAGCAGACAGCGAAGGGGAGAGGAACCGTGACCTTAAGGAGTGGATAATATGATGATAGGGCCATAACTTCTAATTAAAATTCACTTTGGACTGGAGTTTCTAACCTCTTGGCTCAGGGGCCGATGAGAACAGAGGTTATGTTCAGATGAGAGCTTCATATCATCCTTACGTTGTCAAGACATTGAACATACGGCACTAACAAGTCAGGATCCTGCTTTGGTAACTCTCTGCAACTTAAATCAGTCTGACGCTGAGAGACACGGCGCTAACAAAGATCTTAAAGCAGCGAGTAATTGAATTCCCCCTGGAAATGGTTCGTAGAGAGGCTTCAGGTGCCTGCGTTGCCTCCCATGTGGTAAATGAAGTGTTATCACTCCTGGTCAGCTGCAGCTGTAGTCGCTTTCCCGCTATCCAAGAAAAAGGCAATTTATTTTAATGTCCAAACATGTACAGTTAACATTTTCTCTAAGATTCTCAACCTCTTTCTTGTCTCCAACAAAGAGAAACACACACACACACATTGACACGCGCTAATGTCAGTGGGGAGACAATTCTAATTAGCTTTTAGACTGATGACCTGACTAAATAATAAGCTAAAGCGTGGTGTCGGCCTCCTGGCCATAAACAGCAGTGCCAGCTGGGGGTTAAAAACAAATCGACCGTCTTGTTATTCTCCTAACTGGGCGCAATTGGCAGTGCTTTCTGAGGCCAGTCATCTTGGCGTGTGTTAAATTAGTCCTATTGACAGCGTGTTTACCCCTCTCATTCTAATCACCGCAGGCCCGACTTTGGAGCTGAGGCTCGTAGCCGTGATTACATGTTGTGAAATAAAAGTAAAGAAAGCAGGGCTCAGGGGGCACCCAGCGACAATGCTTTAACATGGCTGCAACACCACCACTGGTGCTTGTTTTTGCTTCTGCTTCAATTAAAATTAGATGCGGCGCTCCCTTGTCTTCGTTTTTCAAGGCTCGGGGCACCATTGCTCACTGAGTACAGCTAAATTATGGCTACTGCGTGCAAAAAAAAGCTGCCACGGTTTGCTCTGGTGTTAACGTTACAAATGAATTTGCAGAAAAAGTTTGTTTCCCAATGCTCCAATTGGAGGCGATAGCATCCTAACAGGGAGGCTAATGGACTCTAATTGGACCAGATAAGATTATTTGTTCCTCCGAGATGTGTAACAGCAGCCTGCACTCTCCCAAAATGGCTGACCATAACCAAACTAAAAAGGCTGCAGCAGCCAGTGTGCCACATTGCCAAGTGTGAACACTCCATTTCACACCTCCATCGGCGTGATTAACAAACTGCGGGTGGTCGACTTTGATAACGCTGCAATGCATGATGGGAAAGGGGGCCCTCTAACATGGTTAAAAGGCGGAAAGTGGGGAGGAAATAGAGACTAAAGTGGCCAGGAGAGGAGAGGCTTCTAAAGGTAAAAGGCAAGCTGTAAAAGCTGTTCTCAAGGCTTTTAGAGCCATGTTATTTGGACTACTTAGCCCAAAATGCTCCACACGGGAGAGTGTGATGCTGACAGAAATTCCATCCATCACAGCTGAGAGAAAGTAATGGGCAGCATTAACAACGAAGGCCCTTAAGGTTTTCAAGATGGTTAGAATGAGAGGAGAGACACATGCGCCCCACAAGCTATTTCTTTATAGAGCTCCATGTATATGTGGAAGTGTGTGTGTGTGTGTGTGGTTATAGAAGACCCACTCTGGTCTCTCACTGACCTTGAGGACATACAGTAAGTATATTCAGACACCCTTCCCCTGTGGATATTATTCATATATTCATTCACATGCACATGCGCTCACACATGCAGAGCTCGGATGCACATACATAAAAACAACGGCTCACACGCTCAAAGCTGGAGATGTATTCACACATGCTCTGGCTGCTGCACCGGCATCCCACAAGACGCTCTCATGTTTTGAAGCGAATATCTGTTTGAGCTGGCAGAGCGCCAGACAACTGCATAATGTTTAGAGATGAAGAGAAAACATGACAGAGAGCGGTGTTAAAAAGCAGACGTCCTTTCCTCTCACTTTTCCTCCCTCATGGTCGTTTAAGGCTGCTGGTATTTTTAGCCTGCTTGTTTACAGCCGGTGCATTCTCACCCCGACATAATCCACATTAAGACTGATACCCAACCGGAGCCTCCAGCTATATGAGTCTGCGAGCGTCTTCCTGTGTTAGTTTGTCACTGCTCATCCTGATAAGAGTTGAATGACGGGGAGGGACTTTGTTAGCTCCATGCCCGGAACCACGATTACCGGATAAGGGGTTTATGAGCACCTCCTCGCACAAAATGAAGTTGACCCATCATCAAAAACAGCTCTTTGTTCTTTCTGGCTTTATTAGGCAGATAATCTGATAACTAAACTCTTCATTTGTATCATATTTTAAGCCTCCCCAGTCTGCAGAAATACAGCGAGAAGCCAGCAATGAAGAGTCGAGTCGGAAACATATGTCCTTCAGAGAAGCCAGCTGTCTAAGTTAATTGCAGAATGCAGGCTCCATCTCAGAGTTGGCTGCATATGGTCTGCAAAAACTCTGACTTTGTACAGTGTTTGTGCATATCTGAATAATAGCAAAGACTAACTAAGTAAATAGCATGTCTTAGGTGGGATGTTTTCCACTAACGGCATGAATACTACAAGCTCTGAAATGCATGTTTCTATATATACTGTATGTATGCATAATAAACATAGCCATAGCTGGTACTTTATAAGTAGGCTGTAGTTACAAAGAACTTAGGTGTAGGTACAGGAGATGTAACCATGGAGCTCTTTATCCCTTTTATTGTTTGTCTTGCAGAGCCCCTGTGTTTAATGCTTTCCCCCAACTTTTCTAATGGAATTCAATTGAAGCTACCCCTGTATGCCGATGATTTACCGCTATATATCTCAGACCCAAACCATTCTATACCAACAACTGTAGTCATCCTTCAAAGTTTGATTGTTTCACAGGTGATAAAATACTTCAAAGTGTAAATTTATCCTTTCAGTGTTTCAGCATTACAACTTAAACATTCAGATATTTCATCTAAATTGAGCCTCTCTGGCTTTAACAGAACTTTATGAACTTACTCAGTGAAAATTACCACCTTACAAAACAGTCTTGTTTGTGCTCCAATGGCTCCCTTTGCTACTCCATCTCAGAGTAAGTATCATTATACTTGATTAACGATCAAGTATATTTGACATATTAAATACATCAATTTTTACAGCAGCACACACTGCACCTCACTGCACCATCAATACCAGTGCCAGCAGCACATTTTTCAACCTTTTGCCTTAAAGAATAAGGCTGGAAATATTCTATATTTCAGTTGGTTTCAATAAATGTCATGAAAAGACCAAAACAAACAATGTGACTGTTTGCCCCTCTTCACTTTCCTACTCTGTCTGCAGCCCCCAGCACATTGATTTTTTACTGTAAAAGTAAATCTTTTAATACAGCTCATAAAAAATATGGTTATGCCTGCAAAAATTCTGACGTTGTACAGTGTTTGTGCATATTTGAATAATAGCAAAGACTAACTTAGTTAATAGCATGTCTTAGGTGGGATGTTTACCACTGACTGCATGAATACTACAAGCTCCAAAATGCATGTTTCTCCATATACTGTACGTTCGCATAATAAATATAGCCATAGCTGGTACTTTATAAGTAGCTTCCAGTTACTAAGAACTTTAAAAGAACAGAAAAAGCTGATGTAACCATGGAGCTCTTTATCCCTTTTATTGTTTGTCCTACAGAGCCCCTGTTTTTGAGACCTCCTCCTCCCCTTTTCTAATGGAATTCAATTGAAGATACCGCTGTATGCCGATGATTTACCGCTATGTATCTCAGACCCAAACCATTCCATACCAACAATTGTAGCCATCCTTCTAAGGTGTGGCTGTTTCTCGGGTGATAAAATACTTCAAAGTGTAAATTTATCCTTTCAGTGTTTCAGCTTTACAACAAAACATTCGGATATTTCATCTAAATTGAGCCTCTCTGGCTTTAACTCAACGTAAACAGAACTTTACGAACTTACTCAGTGGAAATTACCACCTTACAAAATAGTCTTGTTTGTGTTCCAATGGCTCCCTTTGCTACAGCCAAAATGTTTTTATATAACAATTGACAAAGTAATTTCTAGTTTTTATGGAGTGTTCAAGCATCCACAATCCATAAATCTGCACTCCAGAGATGTAAATGGATGGTGGATTGCCGCTGCCAAATTTTCAGCAGTGTTATTGAGCTTAGTATCCTCAAAGCAACGCGCAGCTTCGTTGTTTTTCTCTTCAGCGGAGGTAAGTTTCAGCTCACTTATCTGACTCTAGCAGACGCATGCATTCGGGTGTCCTTCCTTAATCTTGTTTATCTTTTTTCCCCTTGCTTTTTCATTGCAGTTTCACTCCATCAGCCTTTGTGGAGCAATTATCTAAATGATCGGTTCCCCAGCAAACTAGCTGCCAGCTCTCTCTCCTCCGATGGCAGTGTGATTAGCTCTCATATGAGGAATATTCATGCAGTGTATCACCTTTTAACACTACATAATAAAATACATACATAAATAAGGCACCCGGGGAGTAGCACTGGCATTAGCATTAGATGAAGTAGAGTCTATTTCACTTCCCATTTGCGCTGTAGGGATTCGTGTTTACTAAAGTAGGGCTGGGGCACTTTACAATCACCTGTAACAGCATTATGCATTCATAAGTGCAGGCAACATGATGCGAAATGTTATGGATTGTTTGAAGCCTGTCGTCAATGGGATAATTGTGTGCTGAAAGCTGCTAAACCCCAACATGTACGTAGACACACTCGGGCATGAAATGTGCTCTTTCGCAAATGGCAATGCTTTTTACTAAACAGATCAACACACACACACAGAGAGGGAGAGAGAATTACAGCCACCTGACGTTCAGCATCATGAAATACATCTAAAAACAGTTCAATTTTCTCATTTCAAACCCTGCTGCAGATTGATGGTTTGTTAAATCTGATAAGCAGCACCACAGCTCATTTATCTCCACTGTCAGGGTCCTCACCATTCCTCAAAATTACGGCGCCGCTTTCATTAGATTTCTATGAAAACCCAAAAAAGAATGCGAGCGATTTGCACAATAAAGTGTCACGGACCCTTCGTCGGACTTCTTTGGGCTTCAGCAGTTTTTTCCCTTTATCCTTTCACATATTGTTATTATGTTTCTCGCAGTTCATCCGTCTGCCCTCTCTGCAATGAGCCGTCCCTCCCGTCTCTTTCTGACCGCATGTTTCCTATCCTTGAGGCAGGAACAGAATTATATGCAGTTTATTGAGCTTCTCCCCATCGTCTAACCTGATACTGCTGAATGGGCCTCTGAATAAATGAGGGGCGCTTGTGCAATGCAGAGGAAAATTATAGGCACTGTAAATGTCCACAGTGTGGCTCTTATCATGACTAGCGCTGATGTCACGGCTCTGCTGATGGGGTCATATTGACTCTGAAACTGACAATTGTTCAGTGTTAGTGCCTGTAGTTACTGTATTAAATAACACGCTCCACTTAGCAAGGACCAATTAAAATGTCTGCTAAATGCTCAGTCATTGAAATTAACGATTAAACTTCTTTAGGTGTGACGAGTGACAGTCGATGTTTTTGCAACAACGGTGAGTCACGTCTTCATTTATTTTAGCGGCAACGCTCCTAACCTTATTCGGCGCTACCTGCCCGGCAGTAAACAGACAAAGTTAGAAACTAGCCATTGAAAATGGTGGATCACTTATCAGTTAATGAGACAGATATTTCTCTAAGGAGCCGTGGAGATGAAAAACAGAGATAAAAGGGCGGTGAATATTGGACTTGCATTCATCAGGTGGCTGGAAACATGACTCCAAATGCATGCTAATGTTGCCCCATATCTGATGGATGTGTAAATATGCAACAAACAATTTGTTTCCTCTAACCTTGAAAAGTGAGGAGCAATAAAGCAGTAACCCTTTGCTTTGCCATAAGCTGGGCTTGGTGGATATCCATGAACAAATCAATACCACAGCTTTTCTGTGGTCATTAAGACACAGAGACAAGTACCGTTTTCCTACATAGGTACATTATGTATGTCTGGAGTCAAAATGACCTCTTTTGCACCTTATTCGCATGTTATCAGCCCAGATTATTACCATAGATATGAACCAGTAAGAACCTCCTCCACCTTCTAATGAGCTCAGGTTCATTATCATCCACTCTGACTTTAAATGAATGGAAAGTAACCCTGTTCATGCAGGAGATTTCTTGCAGTCATGTGACTAAGTCCATGTAAAACCTCTGTTGGAGTCTTAAGCCAAAATATGACCCTTTTCTAAACCTAACCAAGTAGTTTTGGTGCCTAAACTCAACCAAACAGTGATTGGAGAAACGCAAATTAACCCGAAGTGAAAGACAAAACTCAAAATGGGAGTCAGTCCATCCATCCATCCATCCATTATCTTCTGCTTATCCGGGGGCGGGTCGTGGGGGCAGCAGTCTAAGCAGAGAGGCCCAGACTTCCCTCGCCCCAGAAACTTCCTCCAGCTCTTCTGGTGGGCCGTTCCCAGGCCAGCTGAGAGACATAGTCCCTCCAGCGTGTCCTAGCTGTACCCTGGGGTCTCCTCCTGGTGGGACATGCCCGGAACAGCTCCCCAAGAAGGTGTCCCGAACACATCCGGAACAGATGTCCAAGCCACCTCAGCTGACTCCTCTCGATGTGGAGAAGCAGCGGCTCTACTCCGAGCTCCTCCTTGGTGACCGAGCTCCTCCCCCGATCTCTAAGGGTGAGTCCAGCCACCCTGCGGAGGAAACTAATTTCAGCCGCTTGTATCCGGGATCTCGTTCTCTCGGTCATGACCCAAAGTTCATGACCATAGGAGTGGGAAATAGGAGTCTGAATAAATAAAATTCTAATTACAATCCAAGACAGGACAGGACTTGAACTAAGGTCTTCTGGGGAAAAGTCTGCACCACCACCATCTCTTCCAGCCTCCAAATACAGAGTGCTAATTGTCTAGCTGCTCCACCATTACATGGGCAGATAAAGTAACTCCATTAAAACACTGAGGTCTACTGAGTCTGCTAGGAGGTCAAGGAGGTCCCTACTGGCCAATATGTGTGGGACTGATTTGCGAGTTTCCAATGAATAATGCATTTACATTCAAGGAATTGTGCTCTGTAAAAAGTACTACAAACATCAGTCACAGATTTAGAATAATTTATACGCAGTCTACGATGCAGTTAATAAACTAATGGCTGCTAATCAGGAGCAACTTTTCCTCTTGGATGTTGGAGTTTCTCCACCGCATCCTTACATTTGTCTACCTTAATGCATCGTCTGCTGCACAGAGGCAGGTGTTGAATATGATGCATGTAGCACTATACATCATAAAATGACAGATTGGGGAGTTTATCTGCAGATTTCGCCGGAGTCAGCAATGCTAGTGGCAGAGATTAAGGGTCACATCCTCCAAGGACCTGAACAAAATGATGCTGTGTGCAGGGTTTACAAAACACTGATGGGACTGATGTCATCTTTACCCCTTTGGTCGCATGTTCACTACCGTCCTTAGCAAACCATGACATGCTGCACGTCTTACCCTCAACCCAAAGCCCTGCCTGTCTTGTGAAAAGAGGTTTCAATGTTCTTTGTACACTTCTCCACTTCATATTTCAGCCGGTATCAGCAAGCAGAAAATGGCAAGTCACGTGAGCGTGTACACAACACCTCTATCTACCACCCACAGCCTGGCAAGCTAACAACACACTGGCAAGGTCGTGTTCCCCTTCGCTGCACTCCTGTGAAAGATAAGGCGTCAAAACAAAACGGGCTACATCGCAACAAACGCCGAAACTTCCAGAAACAGGGGATCAATGCCTTCCCTGGCAAGAGGAGGCCGAGAGAAGGGAAGAGAGAGATACCGGATGCGAAGAGATGGAGAATAGGAGACATCAGGATAATCCAGCAACAGCTGTAGTCGGTCTCCCAAGAGAAGGAGAGCAGGGAAGAGTGAAGTGGAGAAAGTCAAATAAACCTCTCTTTCTGTACTTTTCTTTTATCACCTGCCTCTCTGCCATCGCGGAGTCAATCCACAATGGAGGAAGTAAGCAGATTAGCTTGTTCGCCCATCAGAAAAGGGATTACATTTCCCCATTTCCTCCGTCGGAGAAAAGTTGAGGCGAGATGAGAATGTGTCTGGGAGCGAAAACTTTCTTGACGAATCCATGAGTGATTGAGGTTCCAGGAAAAGAGGCTTTTCTGTGTCCCTGTGTCAAATTTACTTGGCGAGGAGCCAGATTTGCTCATGGGGAACATGAAAACAACCGGAGCCTGATAACAAATGTGATCCCAGAATGCGCCGAGATGTGTTTGTTGTTCTTTTCTGTCAATGCGGCGACTTTAAAGTCTTTTTTATTATTATTATTTAAAAAGCCGCATCTTCCACAACACGGACGGAATAATTACTCAAAGACTGATGAGGTGTAAACACGAAGGCAGACGATTGTTTTCAGTTAAATTACTGCGTAGATGAGAAATGACTCATTATGTTAAAACAATTACAGTGATCCCTCGTCTATCGCGGCGGTTATGTTCCAGAATCCCCCGTGATAGACGAAATCCACCAAGTAGCAACCTTCTATTTATTTTATTTATATATATTTTAAGGCTTTATAAACCCTCCCCACACTGTTACTAACCTTTCCCACACTCTTATAAACACTTCCTACACTCTTAAACCTTCCATCTAGAGGAGCTTCTACAGTCGTGTCTGATAATGGAACCAGCGTCGCAGCGATCCACTTGAAACGCCCACTTGGGAAGAACTTCGCCGTATTTTAAACACACCGACTCCGGCTGCCTACTGGGAAGCTGATGATGATGGTACAGTAATCCTACAGACTGTCACCGGTTTTCTGATGGTCATTTCCAGTAAACACTCACCGTATGGGGCTTGTTCGAGCAACGACCCGACTTGTTATTAAAAAGAATGTAATAAGCCCCAAATGTATTAACTGTCAATGATGTAACGAGGTGCTTAGTCCAAAAATGTAACAAGTTGCTACATTTTGGGTCCGCTATTACATTATCGGGCCGGCAAAATATTTTGCCCGCAATAGTGTGATAACTTTATTACATCGTCGAGTGAGTCAATAATTTATGGATTAAAGGGCTTATATATATTTGTCACAGGAGAAACTGTGATCCAGGATAATTGCTGATTGTCCTAGGACAGATCCTGATCACAATCTGCTCTAGGACATTTAGTGAACATCCTGGATCACAATAATCCCGGATTTCTACTACATATATATATGTGGCCCCCTCACAAACGGCCACCCGCCATATATAGGCGCCCTCTCTCGGCACAATGGCGCCAAGAGAGGGCGCCGCTGCAAGAGCTCTGCTGTGTACTGTGTGCATGTGGTTGTTTGTACTGGTCTCAGAAACACTTGCCACAGTTAAATATGATCGTGAGTCACTTCTGAAGATTCGGGATGAACTTTGTGGACTACCAAACGTTAATCCTGAACTGAGGTGCGATGATTTTGATTATATTAGCATTTTTACTGTGACTTTTATCATATATTGATTACTGGCAGCTGTTTGTGAGTCTGTGTTTTGTATGAATGTTTTGACAGGGCACTTGAGCTACTTGCACCTCTTTTTTACCACCAATGTGGTATTTTTAACTGCAAATGGCAAATAGACTGAAAGTGAAAGTGATATGCCGCCACAAATTCTTGGCACCAATCATTAATCATTAAACTAACCCGTTATATAGCCGGATATGTAAGAACGGCCTGAAATGTGACTTTTGTCAAATTATCGACCAGTTATTCGTTTTGTTTTGTAACAGTTTGGGTCATTGTTCCACTTCGGGGTGTAACAGGGCTGCAGGTTCTGGCTGGCTTCCATCACCGCCGATCAATCAGCTAAGGACTAGCTCAAGAGGAAGCGGCCATGGCTGCGTTTTCCATACGTACTCATCTGCTGTACGCTACGTATTTTATATACAATTTAAAAATCCACAACACAGTGAGACCGCGAAAAGTGAACCGCGATATGGCGAGGGACTGTTGTGCACTTTAATGTCATATTTATATTATAACACAGATGCATTTACATGAGGTTGTTCTGTAATTTCTCCACACACAGTCACCTAAGAGGACTTCAGCTCATATTTTCATTCACTGGTTAAATCAAGTATGTTTAAATACACAGACTGTCAACGTAAAGCCGATCCTCCTGTGAGTTCACCGCACTTTCTGTTTGAAAGTCAGCCTCTGGTCTTTTTCTGCCTTTGATGTTAACAAGCCTTGTTAATTGCCACGGAGAGAAAAAAAAAAAAGTTGGCTCCTGTGCCTACTACAATAATTATCTGGCCCTCTCCAGATTGATTCCCCAAAAAAACAGGGCACATTTCTGGGGAGGTCTCTTTGATGTAGCCGAGAACCTGGAGTGGGTAATAGAGGGGTTTTATTGGTTCTGTTTGTTATTTTCTGATTGGAGCGACCCCTGTTTGAATAAAGCAATTGTTTTCTGGTTTATTGATACTCCTTGGCTGTATGGAGGAGAGTGTTTGCTGTTTGAATTTCAATGATCTGCGGCACAATTGGCCATAACACTCCAAGCAGGAGTGAAATATGATGGGGGAAAAAAAATCACACGTGTGAGAAATGGCAGTTTTTGCAGAACCAACAGGCAGTAGTTATTCGAGTGAGGGATGCGCAAATACATTAGATAATTGATAACTGAATCCCCGAAAGGGAGACTGAATCACTGCAGCAGGAGAGTTCAGGTTAAGGGAGAAGAGAGAGCAACAAGGAATAACTACACAGAGCGAGTCGGCAGTGATTTGTGCACCTTGTTACCTCAATTGTCAAAAAACAAACAAATGAATGTCATGTTCAGGAGAGCAAACATGCAATTCAAGCAGGGGGTGAAGCCAGGATGAAAGAAATACAACAAAATGCACCTACCTGTACCTGTCTACAGCTCGTTAATTAACATGTTATATCTTGGGACTGCTGTGTAGCTCACTTACCAGCAGCGGTCGTGAGTTCGAGTCCCGCTCACGACCCTTTGCTGCATGTCTCTCTCTACTTTCTCCTGTCTCTCCCCCATCATTAAAATGAAAAAAACTCCCCCCAAAAATATTTTAAAAAACATATTATATCTTGTTTGTGTTAAATATTAACAATAGCCTCCCAGAGTCTCGTCACTCGTCCAGCAAGAAGGCAAAGATGGTCTTTCAAAGCTCTCTCTGGAAGGAATAAACACTATGAGAGAAATGCCGAAGCCTTTCCTTGTTTGTCCCCCTCATCTGAATGTAATGACATTTAAACGCACCGAAGGCGAGACGCCGCGGGTGCACAGGGTTGAGATTTTAACAAGACACCACCGTGAGACTTCCCCAGTTGATTACGTACAACAGCCAATTATTACGGCAATTATTTTTTGTATTGCAAATTCGCCAAAATTGTATTTTAGATATGCAAATGATGCATTATCCATCGAAATGTGAGCTAATTGGCGTGCATTTCCAAAACAGAAATGTGAGCAGTGGGTGAAGCCAGGTTGAAAATCCGTGTTGCAGTTTTTTTGGAATTATTCGAGTCAAAGGTCTTTACAGGAGGGGATTCTGGATTTCTCTTTTTATCACTCTAAATCTGAGCAGCCGGGGGAAAAAAAATCATCTTCCCTGTGTTGCTTGGAATAAAATGTTTTATAAATCGCTCCATGAATGATATATGAACAAACCCCTCAGAAAAAAAAACTGCAGAATACAGATAAGAATGAGATTGGAAAGTTTCTTGTATGTGCGTGCCGCTGCAGACGAGACTTCTGGCTCGGTGTTTGGGAAAAAATCATTTTGGGAGAACGGCTTTTACAGCTGCAGCATTGTAAAATCCAATAGTTACCATTTATGGGTTAAATCTTAACTCATCAATATTACCAATCAGTATGAAACCTCCCCAGCTGATTACTTCTCACAATTGTTTTTTGTTTTATCTGAAATTCAGCGTTTAGATGTGCAATGCTGGACTTTTTTTCCTCTGCTCTGAAAGAACACACGTTTATCGAACCCAAATGGCCCAAAGTCTCAAACTCACCATTGCATTAAAACCCAATGTTATGCCTCGGCGTCGCATTTGAACGCACTGGCCACCATTTAGAGTCATTTTTTTCAAAGGGCAGGTTAGTCCGACGGAACAATTAAAGTCTGTAAAGGTCAGAAACAGATGCGATAAGTCTGTAGGTAAATGTTCTCTGCTTGTTTGCCTTGTAGAGTGTGATTATCGCTGTTAGAGGGTGTATTTTAATCCAAACCACGAGCTTTCGTGAATTTAACCAAGTAGTTTCCGTGCTTCAACTTCACAAAACAGTGGGTGAAGACGAGACTCGCGCCACAGAATTAAACAAGGGAAAAATAATTGTCCGGCATGGGTCACAAGGGTCCTGGAGGAGGCTCTTTAACACTGGAAATACTCTTATACATCCACTGGAATGAGAGCAGCTTTAACCAACGTAATACCATGGATACCGCGCTACTTCTGGAACATCCACCCATCCATTATCTTCCACCTATCCGGGGCCAGGTAACAGGCAGCAGTCTAAGCAGAGACCCAGACTTCCCTCGCCCCAGACTCCTCCTCCAGCTCTTCTGGTGGGACCCCGAGGTGTTCCCAGGCCAGCCGAGAGACATAGTCCCTCCAGCGTGTCCTAGGTCTACCCCGAGGTCTCCTCATGGTGGGACAAGCCAGGAACGTCTCCCGACTTCTGGAACATTTCTATGCTTTTTACACTTTTCATGTGTCATTTTACAGCATTGAAATAAGACGCAAGACACATGGTTAAATGGTTAAGGGTCATTAAACACAAATAAATGTCGGGCAACGTAACAGCTGTAGGGTCAACCAGCCATAACCAACTTAAAAACAGAGAAAAAGTTGCCATCCAGTTTGCGTCCCAGGCTGGAGTCTTCCTTCCCTAGAGTCATCTTTCCCAAGAGTCCAACCTTAGTCCTTCCTAAAAGGCCGACTCCGAGGCTCCACTCTGTCCACCGCTGTTCCGACCTGCATCAACAGGCCGACCGGTCCATCCGTCAACCACCTACCTACCGAGCTTTTTTATGAACAGCCTCCAATTTAAATAATTTCCCCTACAATTCTTGAGACTCTTCTTCACAGCGCAACAAAAGGAGCTTCACGTGCTGCATTATTTTATCAATCCGATCTAAATATTTCGCTGACTATCAGTTAGATTGTGTAATAATTCTGCAGAAGCATTTAAACCCCACTTGAGCGGAAACATTTACCCTGCACAGCAAATGCAAAGAAACGTGTTCCAAGTGACTGGGCGTGTTAAAAACAGGCCTTTTCATGATACCAGGCTGGTTTAACTGTTAAAAAAAAAACTAAATGTTAAGATCAGGGCAGTAATTCACAGTTCTATTTAAGAAACGTCACAACTTTAATGTCAAATAGTACCAACAAAATACCAGCACAGTGCAGTCAGACGGATCAACCCTGGGAGACGCGGTGCACAAATAACGATAGAACAGCTCCAAAGATGAAGTTTAAAAACAAAACCGAAGTACGGCTGTATCTATCAGAGTTGTTGCTCCATTTTTAACTTTAACTCCAGGAGAAACTCCCACTGAACATTATTTGTTTTGCCGAGTGCACTCACACAGACGCAGCGTCTACTGACATCAAAACCTAATGCCTCCCTACAGCGAGAACAAAGGCTCCAAATCCACAGATCTCTAAGACCAAACAAATCAAGCATACAGGGAGATGAAGGGGGAACAACAGGCCGCCGCGGTAATAACGCAAAGAACGAGGGAGCAGGAACAAATGAGGACAGATGAAAGTGAGCTTCCCTTTGTCATTACGCAGGCTGACACCATCACGGGCTGAAGGACAGCTCTGACACAAAGGTGTATTCAAATGTCCTGCTTCCCTTTGAAATGTGACCTCTGCTCGCAGCGAGGAGCCGATTTTCCACCATTTTTATTCTCTCAACGTAATCTCACTCTAACGGACCCCCCCTCTCTCTCTCTCTCTCTCTCCATCTTAACACCTACTGGGATAAAAGTGATAACGATGCAACAAATACTCAGACTCTGTGGGTTCCAAAGCTGTCAAAGCCGTCTCAAACCACGTGTGGGTGACACGTAAAAAAGAAATCTGCAGGATGAAAACACTCATTGAAACGGTTGGAAACTGTGAGCCAGATGACAATAATCTCCTCTGTAGCTGTCAGAGCAAATTAGCCACATCTAGCCGGCCAGGACGAGAGAATGACACCAGTCTTTGACAGCGTGTTGACCCATCACCAAGGCAGGAGTTGTGTCTTTCAGAAGGGATTTCCCGTTCCTCTGAAAGGTGTAAACAGTTCTACTTGCAACCCTGCGTCCTTATTTCATTCAGGACAAATGATGGACGACCAAAGCTCAGAGTTCGTGCAGAGGGGCAGCCGGCTAAGTAGCGAAGTGGGCTTTTAAAGGTGTCACTATGCTTTTATCTCTCCCCTTCACCCTCACCCCAACCGGTCGAGGCAGATGGCCGCCCTCCCTGAACCTGGCTCTGTCAGAGGTTTCTTCCTGTTGAAAGGGAGTTTCATCTTTCCGCTGCCACAAAAGTGCCTGCTCAAAGGGAATCTTTGGATCTGTTGGCTTTCTCTCCAGATTATGATACTGTAAAGTCTTGACCTTGCTGTGTGCAAGAGCCCTGAGATGCTGTGAACTGGTGCAATACGAATAAAAACTGAGCCGAATCGAATTGAACTGAAATGAATAGAAGCTCTTGTCGGTGTCCTAAACCTCCTCGCTCAAATTGGAGCACTTATCGTGTCTCGTCGTCTAATGGCAGGCTTTTCACCTCGGCTTCCAGTGTGGCTGCTTGGAACAACTAAACAATTTTGCTGTTAGACGTATTTAGATGACACGTCGCTTTCCCTAACCTTTACCAAAAGTTTTCAGTTGTTTAGTCACAACACTTTAAGACACAGAAGCACAAGCTGAGTGCTGGGGTTGCTTTAGCATGAAAACAACAAGAGAAACTTTTCATTTTGGGTTCACTTTCACTGACAAGTGCGAGGAAGCTCTGCCTGAACTTTGTCAGTTCTTCATTCACTTCCAACATTGCATCTGCTGTGATTTCTTCTGTTTTTATACAGCGTGGATGAAATTACTAGGTTCCAACTTGGGTAAAGATTTCATGACAAAACCTTATTCAGCTCAAACTAATTCTTGGCCACGTACCTGGTACTAAGTGGGGACTGGAGGCTTCTCCGTGACAAGCTGTATAAATGCATCAATGCATGTGAGGTGTTCAGGGACTCTACTAAGAGTCTGTGTGTGAAGGGCTCTGGGGATATCTGTACATGCACATTGGTCACGCAGCACTGCTTCTACTGATGGAGTATCGACGTTGCAAATCAAAATGTTAAAAAACCACGACGTCTCCAAGGAACTCGTCCTGCGCCTTGACATTTGTCTGTACCTTTAATCCTGTTTACGCTCGTTTACTTAATGCGCGTTGTGGTTTGGGTGCTCCTAAATGGAAAAAGACAGGTGCACAACCGAAAAAGTTAGTCTGGAGCTCTGCCTAAAGATCAACACCATGTCTCAATGCATCGCCTCATGCTACGCCTTCTGTCTTCTTTATATATAAATGACAGAGGGCACAGTATTTGCAAAACCAAAGATAAAACCAAGACCAAGCTACTCCATAAACTGCAAGTCAAACTTTACATTCTCGCAGCTTAAGGCCCCCCACAACAAACAGCCATCTGTTTCGTCGTGCAAAAAACCAAACTCAGTTGGCTAGCTTAGCCGCTAAACCTAGCGAGGTGAAAGTGGCAGAACGGCCGATCACAACTGTGCTTCAGCAAACACTCTCAGAGTCTCAGAGGAGAGTTCAGGCCTGCGATTGTCTGAGGAGAAAACTGGAGGTGCACATCAACAAAGAAGAGAGTATACAAACCAACCAACATACTTTCAGGGACAAACGGTGTTCCTTTTGAGTTGAAGCTACATTACATCAGGCACAGAAAGTCCACTCTCTACTGCGAGCAGTGGGTTTCGAGGCGGGTGAGCAGGGTCGCTGGGACCCATTCACTGTCAGCGTAAACACTGCATCGCTCTGCTGTTCCTCCTCCACGGCGCTCTGCGAGGAAGACGCTCTGAATAAGCACATAAGAAATTGTTCTGAAAAGGGGGACAATGCAGTTCAGGGTCAGAGTGTGCTTTGGGCTCCCAGAATGCCAGTTTATGCTCAGATTGCTCGGTATCTCTCCCATGTGCTCCGTGGCCCTGTTTTTACTGCACTTTGCTGACTAACTTCGGTGAAAAAAAGACTCCTGCAGCGCTTTCAGCTGAGGTTCACCTGCTCCGTGAGAAAAACTGCTGGGTCACTCTCAAAAACCGTCTGAACCGACGCTCTGGGAAGCTGCTCTTTTATGGTTTGCTGGGAATAAACAGAAGCAGAAGTGTGCAGTCGGCACGTCCGGCATGAATGAATGCGAAATGAATCGGCCACACAAAGTCATGCGAGAAGAAAAGAAAGCAGCAAAAGTAATAAAAAAAAAGGAGATGAATCGGTGTTTGGCCTGCTTTATCCTCTAAACTGAACTTTCAGCTCAGGACAGACGGAACCCAAAGCCCAGTCAACTCAGGATCAAGCACTCCCAAAAAAAATGAGGCAAAGTTTCATCTCTTAAAAGTGCCAATCGATTGCAATCTTAATTAAAAAGGCCCCCTCTCTCTTTGCCCGTCTGAGCCTGTGTCTCCTTGTGTATACATCGTTCCCTCTCGTCGTCTTTAGGAGCGACAGCTGCATTTGAGGACAAGCCGGAATGATTGATGGCTGAGATACGAGGGGGGAATGAATTGCTGATAAAAGCCCTGGGCGAGAAAAAGGTTGGAGGGAAGTGAAGCGTGTGCGCGCGGAGGGACCGGCAGCCCAGACGGCGCGAGGCAACGACACGACGACACAAGACGCCGGGCATTATCTGTGGCACGGCACATTCACACCTCTCGCGGGGGAATATTCGCACTTTCTCCCGCATTCCGGCTCCCCCCGACACGCCTGTCATCAGGACTGACAGCGGGATAACATGACAGCTGAAATGTTAGCGACTCAAACACGCGAGCGAGACATCGTGACCACGCGAGACCAGCCCGCCTACTCATGAAACGTTTCGCAGCAGACAAAGACTGGATTCGTTCTTCCTCTGGGCCATCAGTAAGCGACACTCAGGGGTCTTCTGGGTTTTTGGGGCTCATAAAAATCGCAGATCTGGGAGCGAGAAAGCTTACTTTTGATCCAGGCCACAGTTGCATGTATTTAACCAGCAACAACACACAGAGGAGGTTATTGGCTATACCTGACAGAGCAGCCACATACTGCACTCCAAGAAATCAAGTTTTAATATGACTTGGAATCTCTCCGTTTTTGCCTGTTTGATGAGGCATTAACTGGGTGACACGTTTAACACCCTTCAAATACATGCCACCGGATTTCAATCTTCTCTATTTGGACTGTAAGAATCCCATTTGTGCAAGATTGACTGAGTGCTTTGGATAAGGCTGCCTCACACAGATGAGAGGCAGAGCAAAGAAAGATGATTATAATAAAAGGAAACCGGAGCCAAAGAAAAGAACCGCGTGGGCATCACTGGCAGAAAATTCTTTACGTACCAATTTTTTTTTGTTGTTGTTGTTTGGCACCACTTTAGGTATAAGTAGGATGCAGTCATTTTTTATTAAGGAAGGCGGTGGGAGGCGAAATAAACTACTCGACAACTGCACAACTCCGGCAAAAGCGAGCATCAGCACAACGTTGGATGCTGACTAACAAACAAGCAATGAGCCCTCAAAACAAACACGCAATACACTGTGCAACCTGTGCCTTCTTCCATTTCAGCGGCGGCCCCCACACAGCCCATCGAAGGACGGGGAAATGAGCGGGAGTGATAGAATGGGGAGAAAATTAGAGAAGGAGTGAGAGATAACAAGGTGTTTATGGAAGACGCCTCTCTGCTATTTTTCCCCCAGCTCACATTAGGGTAAACAGAGCGCTGAGCTGAAAGGAGCGCAAAGGGAAATGCTCCGCTGATAATGGCCGTGATGGGAGACAATGATAGCAATCACAGTAACCACAATAATCACAGCCAATTCTGCGGGGACTTTTAAAGCCTCTCGGTGGTGTGTGTGTGGGGTTGTGTGCTCTTCAACGAGTGTCCATTGTTCGGTACGTGTAATGGACCCAAGCGGAGGACTGTTGCTGGAATGGCTCCTCGTCGACCTCCCAGGTGAAACAACACTGGAAACGCAGATGCTACCGGCTCCTAATAAAATACCCGGCGATGCTGCAATTGAGCATCAGAGGACGGCCGCAGACAAACACATAGCCGACTGTTTGGATTACTTGCTGCAGTCTGGGGAAAATGCAGTTTTGAAAAGTAGCAATGAAATAATGAGAAAAGTTGCAGGTCTCTTAATGGTGCTAATAACAGGCAGTAATGTCTTAACACTGAATAGCTTTACTACACGGAGAAATACAAGCCGTCACATACTGGGGCATTGACAACACAATAGGTACCCTTCAGTGTCGCTGCTCAACACCCAGCGTAGGTCGATAGATCCATAAAACTCTGTCAGAGAAAGATGCCATGAGTCTCCTCTCTGCTGGTTTTGTCACCGTTGTTCCTTTTCAGGCAACGGCAACTTTGCCTCCTAAGTAATTTAAACCTGCAAAAGGGGTAAATAATAATCCATCAGGGGACACAAACCTTCTGTTGTCTGGTTAGAAAATCCTGTGACTTCCTACACATCAGTCATGGTACAAAGGATATCTCTGACATGTCAACAGCTTTCACAAAACGACACAATTTGACATCCAGGAAAGATGAAAGGGTTGGATATAGACATCTGAAGGGCTGCAGTAGGGATCAGAGCGGGACATCGATTGGGAGTTGAGCTCAAAAACTGAAGTAATGCAGTTATTTCGATGTCTTAATTATAAACCGATCAGCCACAACGTCGTGACCACTGACAGGTTAAGTGAATAACATTGATCACATTGGTACTAGACACCCAGATAAACATCATCCCACAACAAACACACTCCCTCATGCTGATGGAAATCCCAAATGTCACTGGATGAAAATGCATCCCACCACATGGCAACAACACCAACCAATCAGGAACATGTTGAGGAACATGACAATGGTCCAACATGTCTATGTGACCTCCAGACTTCCTACAGCCCATTCTGATCAAGCATCAACAGGATGCAGTGGAACCAGTTGGATTGACAGAGGCCCCACTGCACAAACCAGAGTAGCCAAAGGATCCAGTGGTTCCAGACCCCATAGGACCCCCTGAGAGGTCCTCTGGTCCAATGGTTCAGAACATTTTTGACCACATAAGGGGACCAACACAGTATTAGGCTGGTGGTCATGATGTTAGGCCTGATTGATGTACATGTCTGCTTGTTGTGGCAACATCACTAAATCTGACAGATTTATTTTAAGTGAGAAATTTCTGTTTTTTTACCTTGTTAAATCGACCAAATGATGTTTTAATATGCTAGAAGACATAACTTGAGTGAAACATGCAGCCACGTCCATGGTTGGCCATCGACCTTGAAACTGCTCAGTGACATGGGTTCAGATTTCTAAGCAACAAATCCTGTCAGCTTGCAGGGTGCTGGCTTTCTGCATCATTATTTCTGTATTGCCACTGTGAAGCCCACAGTAGTCTGACAGTGGTTAAGCAGAGTTGTAGGTGAGCTGGTGTGCTCGAGCTGAGTGGAGATAGAGGCAGGGCTTTATAGATCTGCACACTCCAAAAGAAGCAGCAGCGTAGAGTTACAACTTAACCACTTAAAAGCAAGAGGGAAGCATTATCACAGGAAAAAGCTTCTAAATATGTAACTCTGACTGACAGCGATGAGTTTACGGGGGTTTAATCAACAACCAGACAAGAACTTGATGAGCGCCATCATATAAGAAATTGTGAAACAGGTGGAACCAGTTGATTCAGTAGATTCTCGGTTCATGAATGTTGTAGAGATTTTCAGTCGTCATCTTTGTTTACTGAAGGAAGACATCAGATTTAGATGATTTTTAAATCCCTCAAATGAAGAAGAAATCTTAACAGTGTCTATAGCTTTAGCGTCTAATGATGAGGGGCCAAATGTCAAATCAGGATATGTAGCTTTAGCCATGCAGGTAAGACAGACAGCAAGAAACTAGTAAGTCATTAGTAGTGATACATATTTTGAAGATGGTGTAAATCATGACTTTTACCTCAAAGACCTTCAGTGTTACCACCAAGAGCTCAGTGGAGTCTTAATGTGCATCCTTAAAGACAGATAAGTTTGCCTCCATGCTGCAGCAGGGCACAGCTAGTTGCTCTTCTGGGAACAATATCCCTCCAACGGCTCAATGTACAAGTGATATAGGTGGAAGCAGGTGTCACTTCCCGTCTGTAGATCTTTGTTGACTATCACACAAAAGGCTGAAAGGCCATTAAACAATAATAAAACAGTTATTTTCAATGAGGCTAATCGTGTCGCTTCAAAGTGCTTTTACTGCATCACATCGATCCTCATCACATTCACAGCAGCCTTCACTGCCGGCTTCGTCTACATAAAACAGCAACCGGGCACATTTCTCTACTTTCTCCTGCCTAACGGGCCTCGTCCATCTTCTCCCACTTTCTAATGACCCACCAGCCGTCAGTAATCAAACAATTACCGGTCGGGCAGCTGAGAATTAAAACGGCCCGCTGGGTGCTTCCAGAGCGGCAATGCGGAGGACGTGTTTGATCTGATAAGGCAGTGAGCAGGCGGGTCCCTCGGTCCCGCCGGGTGTCACCGACCCAGGCACAAAAGCCCTCATCTGTTCCCCGAGGAGATAAATACCTCCCCATCCTCCTTTTTTTTCCCCAGCCGTGATGAAAAGATGAGAAGTGAGACGGAGCGTTCGACGCACAACAGGCAGCTGCTATGAGCGGAGGGTCAAAGCTACAGCCCCGACACCCAGAGAGGTTCTACCGTGGCAGTCAGGGGCTCAGATCTCTTAAGATTGATCTCCTGCAGCCACAGGTAATGGCTGGTGAAAGGTAAAGAGAATTTAAGCAGCCGTGGACGAGCGCTCTGGCTGCTACGCGGAGCGATCCTGAAGTGTGTTTTAAAGTGCTTAATTAAAACAGATAAGGCCTCCCACAGCATGTTCTGGGGGGGGCTGCGTCTTTGTACTGATTCGGCAGGAAGTGGATGTCGGCCCGAGCGCGGATTTAAACGTCCAATTTAAAATGTCAAGTCATATCACGGAGCACTTCAATAAAGAACAGCCGCGGCCTGCAGCAAAGCCCTTCGATGAAACCGTCCTCACCTGAGAAAGAGAAAAAAATGTAAAGCGGAGGACTGTTCACTTCATTAAAGCAGCCATTAATTCTAATCCCACAGTCGTCAACACTCAGCGCCTGCTACGTAACAGGTTTGCTCGTAAATCAGCAGGTGACGGTACAACTACCTGTGCATATGGAGACTTTCATTACTCCCCTACTTCACAGCAACAATCCTTTGCGAAAGGAAGGTAATTGAGCGGCGTTCTATACGTCTCGAGTGCAGTCACATGGGAATACAAGAACGCCCCGTTTGTGATCCAAGTGCAGCATAAAGGAAAAGTAGCTTATTAAAGGCCTGTTTGCTAAACTGTCTTTTCTGCTATTATAGTTACTTAGTTAAAACAGTCATTATCATCGGCCCTTAGCGCCTGCTACATAACAAGCTCGCTCACAAATCAGCAGCTGGCTACATCCCTCCACGAGCCTTTCATAATTCTCCCACTTTACACCTACAGTCCTCTCGCAAAGGTGTTATCTAGATAATTGACCAGAATTGTTCACATGTCAAGTGCTGTCATGTGCAGTCACATTTGAACACAAGGACATCGTGTTTGAAAGCAAAGAATCTGCGCCGGCCAAGTTTCCTTTCTTGTTTTTCTTCTGAAGTGCGCGACTGCAAAGGAAAATCAGGCGTAGTTGAGCGCCGGTCACCTTTACGGCATCGGTGCGGCCCGACGGGGGTGTGAGAACGAGGTTGCTAAGACTTTCTCATGTTCGGCTAAGACTAGCGTCGCTTCATTAGCGGACATAAGAACGCTGCTCTGTTTTCCAGCCTGTGACTCAAAAACAGACCAGTTGTGAAACCAGAGCATGTGGGTTCAAACAAATTGGATGGAAAGCGATGCACACACACACACCTACAGACGTAGTTTCAGTATGGCGTAGAATTCCATCTCACACCAAGACACACAGCAGAGACTTGGGCATTGATTCCATGCTCTCATTACCATCCAGGGAGAGTAAATGGACCCGTGAACCCTTTTAGTTTTGTTCTGTTAACCATCTCCCTCATCATATTTGGATTATTTATACCCTGTTTTCCATTACAAAAAGCTTCTGCCTTGGTCTCTCAAACAGACACACACACACACACTAACCGACACTCCGGCTCTCTCTGGTCTTTGTTTGAAATGCTAACCATCTTCTGCAACCGTGCAGTTTCACAGGGGGTTTGCCCTGCGCCTTTCATGAGCACTTTGTCACAAACGCATCCAGCTCTGTTAACTTTCCTTCCGTCAATGCATCCGGTCAGTGACACAGTGCACTCAGCGGCCGTAAACCGAAAGAAAATGCCATTAGGAAGGAACTCTTTTGAAATTCATGCACACAGAAGAGAGAAATGCTGAAAGTCAGTGGAGCCAGAAGCAGTAATGGTCCTGTGTTAAAGAGTCGTCACTCGAAGTGACGGACTCCATTATGGATTCTGCCTGATGATGCCTGTCACTACAATATCCTCTGTAAACACAGCGCCGGTCCAGATGCTGAATATACTGCTGCTACAACCTGACTTTTGCTCTGCACTCATGAATATAGTTGCAGTTTGTCAAGCGTTGGAGCTTTTGTTCGGTTTGCAGTGTGGACTTAACCTGACGTGCCAGATGGTTTGCTAAACACAACCATCTGAGGAGTTGTCCTTGGAAACTGGGAAAGGGCAGGCACTTTAAAAAAAACTTGGCAGGTGATTGGGTGAACCATCTGTCTGTCAACGGGCTAACAAGCTTTTCCACATATGCTTCTGATTGGTCCGACAAATTCTAATTCGGTCACAAGCAGGGAGCTTGAAGCCTGGCAAGATGGATTCCTTTTTGATTTTATGAACCCTCTCTAGAGTTCAGCTTCCCCGTTGTGTCGGTAAGTGTGGGCTTTGAATGTGGATCCCATGATCAAGCTCTGTCAAAGTTGCCCCTGACTTTTAATGCATTTGGGACGGCAGACCGGCCGCATCACGATGCTCCCTCTGAAACAGGCGCCGCGGTGGGATACGCCACATCCCATCGGAAACGGCAGGCTGTTGGCCAGAATGGCGCACAACAATGCAGAGACACACACACACACAAACCATCACACTCACACAGGCGTTTCTTAAAAGCTCAGCAAAACAAGGCGACGTGCAGCTGCCTCATTCTAAGCAGTGCTGACACCCATTGTGAGGCGCATCCCAAGAGATCACAATGCACTGACAAAAAATCTTTATACACCTTCCTGTGAATTTTCTATATGGCTTCTGATGCGGCTCCGCTGTACGTCTCCGGGAGTTAAAGGCGCCGGCAGAGAGGAGGAAGAGGAAAGACAAGAAGCGGGAGAGTGATGGTGCTGCACCCAGATGAAATGAAGCCCCCTTTTTTTGCGGTGGCAGCACTTTTCAGAGAGATTCCTTTCATCAAGCGATGCTGATCCCTCCTTTCCCCTCCTTTTCTATAAGGCAGCGGAACAATAAAACCTTTTCATCATGGGGAGGAAGACGAGGCAGAAATCCCATCGTAATTACGGCTGGGCGACATGGGAATAGTCTCGCACTAAGTGCTCACACTCCTCACTCTGTAGGCCCTAATTACTGTAGACCACATATCACATTTCCTTAATTCTCAAACCAGGCCATTTTCTATTTTTTCATTAATTCCATTACAAAGGGGGGCTGCTGTCTTTGCTGCTTTAGCTGAGGGAAAGGAGGAGAACCGCACGGCTTCACATTAACGCTTACAGCCGGCCAATTAGCCTAGCAGTCGTTTGCACAATGGAGGCTAGCCCATTAGCTTAAGCACAATTCTGCTGGTTTGTCCCTCCCAAGAGATGACTGAGAGCAAGGACAGGACCCTTGTTTGACTGTATTTGATGAGTCTGCGCCAGTGCAAGGGCAGTAATGCAGCTCAGCGTGTATCAGATTACATTTTTACATTGTGGAGATAAACACAAAATAATGGGCGGAAAAAGCAGTTGTTGACTCTCCAGCTGAACTTCAATCTGACTTTAGGCGCATCACATCCTCCATTTAGCCTCCAATCATTTTAAATATTCTCCCTTTGGAGGATACCTTCCCCTCTGACTCCGCTCAATGCAGACGTTTCCCGGCTCTGACAGTCGTTTCATCTTTAATGAAAGATTGCTTCTAATGTTCCAAAGATGTCAAAACGCAGGCAAAAAGCGCCGCCACGCCGCCGCCGACATGTTGTAATAATGTGCTGCTGGAGTGGAAATGACGTGGCTGGCTGTGTGTGGAGAGGGACAGGGAGGACGATAATTGTGTTACCGCTGTCAGAGCGTCGCCAAAACCCAAACACGTATTGCTTCATTGTTCCCATGCGGTGTCTGGTGTACATTATTAAAAATGACAAGAGCCTTGTTGGTTCAATTTATGACATATCATTGTTGAGGCGTTCACAAACACAATCAGGCTTCCATCAGCGCCGCGTCTGCACACAAACTCACAAACACTGCTGGAGGAAGAGATGCAAGCGGCTCCAATGAATCTTTCTGATGTTAATTAAGAGCCATAAAACTTTAACCAACATCTGTACAGCCTTCGTAAACAGCACCGCGGCAAATTTCTTTTCCTGTCACTGATGACAGGAGACAGATGACATCATTACAGTCCCTCCAACTCACAGTAACCCAGTTCCATTTGACTTTGAAGGCTGCATTAACCACAGACGGGCAAGAGAGCCGAGAAGGAGTAACTCTGTGTAGCGGTCTGTAATTTGTTACATGAAAGAAGCCGTGGGGAGCGAATCCACCGCCGACGTGTTCCTGCTTGTGTTGTACAGATTTCTGCCTTCCTGGCATGCGTACGCTGCTTTTACATTACTCCATATTTCACTGAGGTCCCCCTGCTGTCTTTTGTGCATTTCCTCCGGCGCTGTCAGTCAGGCTTTAAATAGCATTTGTACCTTCCCTCCTATGCTCCCTGTCCTGTACAGTGCGCCGAAGACAAGTACAGGCTGTACAGCCCCGCAGTGAATTTGTAGAGCAGAAGCACCGACGTTTGAATGTGTATCTGAATGTGATCTCAGCGGCTCTATGGCTCCCTGGTTGAGCAGCTGCCTTTATCTCTGTCATCTCTCTATGCAGTAACATTACACTACTGGGACTGCTAGCTACCAGCTAAATGCACAGTAGATTAAAGTGTATTAGTCATAACAGTTCCAGCACAGAATTACATTCATACTGGGCTGTTCCACAGGTACATAATTCACATTTAGTGCCGACGGAGGTGTCGCTGTGCCACGTATGCAGAGGAGACTGAAGCACAAAGACAGAATACTATGTAATTATACAGCAGCCAATCCGGACTTCATTCACAGTTCGATCAGCTGTGTGTTCGTGGCATTACGGCGTTCCAGCAACCCGTCAAAAGTCAGGAAAGCCATGAACGCGAAATACAAACCACTCAACAGACGGAGTCGCAGAGAGAACGGTGCTGAAAGGATCCTCACGCACTTCACAATTTGACAGCGTAGAGATCAGGATCGGACCTTCGCTGCCTCGTCCACAGTCACAACTCAGAGATGAACAACCTGATTGACTTGGTAGACGCTGCCTCCTTAATCCCCGGAAGATTAATCCTACATACATGCTGTGTTACAGAAATGGAAAACACAGTAACCACACGGTGCCAACGACGGCGCGTGTTTTCCAGAGCTGTCCTATAAATATAGATCAGCTTGGAAATGCTGCCAAGGTGTGAAGATGTTCTGCTGAACTAAGTCAGTACCCTGATAATTAGACTGGATTGTCATTGTTCGTTTCTCTGCATTATCTTTTTCATAATATTTGAGGTGAAGTCATGTTTAATGGACAAGGGCGCTGGGGTGTTGGGTTGAGGGGATTTGCTCTACTTCCAATCAGTTTCTTACCTTTTGAAACCCACTGTGAGGATACACAGGCACACGTGTGAGTGTGACGCTACGTTTAATGCTACTAATGGACAAAACGATGTATTAGGCAGAGGTGACCCTTCATTTTGCAGCACTTGGTCTTTTTTTTTTTTACGCTCATGACATAAATTACGAGCTCACTCAGCCGCCCGAATCCACTGTGGAAAACATAATTAGGTCCATGTATTCAGTTAGATGTTGAACTGTCACCTGGTGCCTGAATTTTGTGATTTCTTTTTGATGAACTGATGGCGAAATAGAACAAATCGGTGTGTCTGATGCTCCCTCCACAGTCTCAACAGAGGCCAAAACGGAGAGGAGTGGATCTGTTTCGAAATTTGAGCTGTGATGTACAGTATCTATACTCCCCTACCATTTGTCTATACTGGCCTCTACAGCCCATTCCCTCCATCTGTTTTCCTCCTCCCACGTCGAACGCTCGCTCCCACAAACTTCCTGCAACTATCTCTCCGTCAGACATCTCTCTCTCATCACCTCTCCTCTTCACTCGGTCAAGGTCAGCGGTTTTTATTTTTACTCGTCCAGTAACACAACAGCCTGTCCTGCCCGACACGGAGAGAGGCGCTCCGAGCATGAGCATCCATCCCCGGGGCGCTGCAGCATTTAAACCCAGAGAGCACGGGCTGCCACTCCCCAGACGCCCTCGCAATCCTCACCACGTCACTGCTGCCACAGCCTCGGTAGCCGGGGCAATGCAAACAGCGCAGCAGTGACCTAGCAGGGCCGGCTGTTTAAGGGAAAAAAAGAAAAATAGCAGCAACTTTGCCTGGGCGAATGAGGAAAACATTCCTGCTGCTTCACGCTCGAGCAAATTCTGATTCGTCTGTCAGGTTTTGGCAAAAAAAACACAAAACAATGCGGAGACATCGAGCTCAACTTTGATCACTCGCAGGGAAATAACACATTTGTCACTCAGAAAGGCAGGAAAAGACGTGATGGAGAGGAACGCCATCACCAGGAGTCACAGAGCAGCTAGATTTACTCACAGTTTTATAATGAATAACTTCAGAGAGGATCTAGTATAGCTCTAATCATTCACATTCCTGGAAATTATATCAGAAAAAAAGCTGTTTGATGATCAGTTTGCATATGTGAGAGGAGCTTTAATAGTGGCATTAAAGAGCAAAGAGAGACAGCCGAGATGTACGTCTGCGGCGAAGCTTCCCCGCTGAGTCACGGTGTCGCCCGAACATCTGAGTGCTTTCTGTCTTTCAGAACAGTGGCTTCCTAAATGATGGGATTCATTCGTTAGGAGTCAGCGCGGTCAAAGCCAAAGGGCCTGGCCAGCGGCTGAACCTCAAACATCTTAAAAGCTTCTCCGCCGCCGTCACCTTTCCTGGGTTCGCGTTTTGGAGGATCAGTGCCCAACAGTCTCTGCAACAATGCTAAACCGACAGTCTGGCAATCATGCCCACTTCATGCAGCAATTAGCAAAATGTGCTTAAGAGGAAAAGCGAGCAGGGTTTGAACTTCTCCCTCCGACTCTCTTTCTTTTGTCTTTTCTCGAGGGACAATATGAAGGAAAAGGTCGTCTGAAAGCGCGTTTGACTTCTTCCACCGTCAGGGAACATTGTGTTTTTGTCCTCTCTGAATCAGATTTCCAAAATGAGAAAAGAAAACACAAATTAAAGCACACTTCCATCCACTACCACGATGCAAATTTAACACTTAGAGTTAGAAGAAAATAACCACCAAGCATGATCGAGGTAAAATCTACGAGACCGTCTCCAAGCAGCTTGATGTTTCTGTGACCACGGCCGCTACCATCACAGGAAGGTTGAAGGTCTGTGTGGTCAGCCCTACTGGATGTGACCACAACAGAAAATCTGACCCCAGACTGAAAAGAAGGATAATTTGAATGTTGCAAAAGGAAGCAAACAACACATTCAAGCTAACCTCCAACGGAGTCCGTTCCACCACACGCCGCTTTCTGAATGGAAGTGGACCCAGGAAGACCCTGCTTTTGAAAGAGAGGCTCACTGGAGTTTGCTCAAATGCATGTCGGCAAGTCACAATTTTTTTTCCAGGGGAGAATGTCCTCTGAACAGATGACAACATTAGAGCTTTTTGGTAAGTCGCATGTTGAAAGAGGAAAGGAAGAAAGAAAAGAAGTCGCCTTGCTGCGTCTGGCACGACGAGCTTCGAATCTGTGCAGAGAACAACGCAATCTGAAGTTTGTCGCGGCCTTCTGCTGCCAAGCATCAAAGACCTTGGCTTCACTCACAGGTCATGGACACGTAAAATCACCCAAGGATGCACGAGAGGAAAACACCGGTCGGTTTTGAAGCAGCCTACGATGAGCTGATTGTGAAAACGCATCCGTCAAACCTGAGAGAACCGGAGCGCCTTGCTCAAGAAGAGTGATCCAAAATACCAGGGGCCTCATTAGGAGCTAGAAAAAACTGAGGAGGCACAAAATATTAGGTTAAGTGTCATTTAAATTGCTTTGTTATTTAAGATTACATAAAAATCCAAAGCAAAATGTCTGTTTTTATTTATTATGGAACAGAAAATCATGACTCAATGATTTTGAAATGTTTTGGAGACAATTAAATCTCTCTTTTTAGATCCGATAGAACCCAAGTACCCCTCACTGCAGTGTGCAGTTTGGGGCGGAGCTCAACGTCGACATGCTATTGGCTGAATCTAACATTTGACTCCGCCCACAGGGACATTGCTTGCATGTAAAAACGAGCGCCGTCTTGTGCTCCTAGCATAGTCACAAACCTGTATTTGGCCCTGTATATGGTTCCACTCTGAATTGCATTAGATAGACATGTTCCTGAAGGGTGAGGGGGAGGGTTAATTGCCACCAAGCTGTTGCAAAATGAAGTAAAGTTGTATGTAATAAGACTGAACCTGATTGGGTTTATGAAACCTTGAGTCAAACATTAAGCTCCACCCCAAACTGCACACTGCAGTCAGGAGCCTCTCAAAGAACCAGTGGCCACGTTTTAGAAGCAGTCTTACTTCGTAGCAAAGCTTTAATCCCATGAGCTTTTCTTTTTCTTCTCAGCAGAGCAGTCGCTAAACAGGCCTAAATTAGATCCATTAGCTGATGAAATGCTTGTAATATCACTTCTACTATTAATAGTACTTTGTTGTTGCAGCGCCGTTTGACTTCAGTGAGTTCTTAAGCTGAGTGTGTGTTGTGTTTTCTCCGGTACCAAACCAACCGTGGCCCAGAAGCTAAGGAGAAATCAATGCGGAGCCGCTGTTTTTGAGAATGTTTAGGCTTTCATTATGAAATCTTGCAAATACAAGGGAGGGGGTTTAGAAAGACGCTGCAATCAATGTAGGCGTTAGATTTGCAGCGGTTAAAGTTTGGGTATAAAGGGAATGAACGCGCTCGGCGGAGGATTCTCAAGAGGACAGCAGCGCAAGAATGTGTGTGCTTTGTGTTTTTGTGTGTGTCAGACTTCTCACATCCGCAAGTGCAAAATTGACCCTCAGCCTCCGGCTCATAAATTTACGCAGTCCTTCTCAGGTTTGTATATATCAGACAGCAACGCTCAGAGAGGTGGGGGGAGAAAGAATCATTAAAAAAGCTCCATGTCCACTTCCAAAAAAAAAAAAAGCCTTAGCGGCAATGGAGATGGGGGAATTGCATGTCCAAGTAAACATGGGATTTTCCCCGTCGAGGATTTCGTTCATATTGCACTTGTCAAGGGATTATTTTATCTCTTAGCCCTACCCATGAGCCAGGAGCTGAGAAAATCCCTCGTATTCCACACAATCTGCTGCAACTCATCCGCACTCCAACTGCAAATAATACCTCCATCAGCGGCTGAATCAGACAACTCAGACAAACAGCCCATAGCCAGTTCCCTGGGCCTCCAGCCAGACACTCTTAAACGTTTCTCTCTCCTCCTTTGCCTTCCTTCACAACGGAATAGACTTGACAAATTGAACACAATATTTCCGAGAACTATTCGGCTGCCTCCATCGGTGGATTGTCAAGACGGGCAGAGTGTTTGGGTTTCTGTGGACGATCCAACAGAACGAAAAAGGCCTTTATATTTTCCTCAGCGGCTACATTTCAGTGGCGATCCCCAGCTGCTCGCCCTCAACAAGTGCGCTGCTAAAATTAGAATCAATTAGCAAACAATCTTCGTTTCAATATCCTCGACAAGAGCTCAACTGCGTGCACACGATCAGGTTCCACGGAGCTCTTCATTGTTGCTGGTGGGGGAATGAGGGGAGCTTGCAGCCACTTAAGCCTTATCCCAGATGTTAAGATGGAGAGGGAGACAAGAGTCAGCTGCTGAAACATTAATAAATGCAGCTGAAAAGCGGCATAGAAAATGCTTTTAGAGGTACTCACCCCGATGGGGGAGGAAAGGCATTGATTTTCCTGTTGGAGGCATCACCGTCGTTTGTCTAGATGGTGATCCGTAAGCGAAGCAGGCTTTTCATGATAACAGCCTTGGCCTCCAAATGACCTGTGAAGTGTGCTTGTTAAGGAGGCGCCGGATAGTTAGCGGCCTGCATCAAAAGAGTTTCCCCCCTCTGCCTTAAATTCACGCCGTTTCTCTGGTCGCCGGCCAGATCTCAGGTGGACAGATCGATGGCGGGAAAAAGTGACACCTAAGTGACAGATCGATAATATCGGGGGCAGGAAAGATTGTGGGTGTCATCCTGTGACATCACCGCACTGATGGCGGCATCACGCTTTCCATTACGCAGATCAATAGTGTTTTCACTCTCGCAGGCTTTCAAAGTTTAGCGGGTGTCAGGAGGGAGGGAGTGACCCGGCGAACGCTCACAAAAAGGCATCAAATAAAGGAGCGGCGGTGATTTATAGCATGATGCGCATGCGGCGGGACGAGAGGACGGACAGGGGGAGAAAAGCAGATGTAATCCAACCAGGAGGGAGATGGTCATGGACAGACACCGATAGAGATTTACAGCACCCAGAGAGTGATATATAAAGTGTAAACAAGCGACAGATTGCCTGCCATCCACCCACACACACACGTTCCATTCCAATCCCGCCGAGCCGGCCCGTTGCCCCTGGCAGCCGGTGCCGGTAATGGCACTGCACTGGCTCAAAAGGAGCGGAGCGCGGTGGGCGCCAAGCGATAAACCATGCACACAGTCGAGCTGAATGTGGCAGAGCTGGGCTGCAGAGATGAGAAATTAGCAGCGTGCAACTGTGAGACCAACATCGAACAACAACAGCACGAACTGGGCGGGACACGTTTTCATCGCTGGTATATAGAGTTTGACTAATGGCTGCACCTTCTGCAAACACATCAATAAAGTGCGTGATATTTACTCATAGTTATCCTCTTTCAGTAATTCTATCACTTAATTGCATTAACTATCAAGCTATGAAACATGTGTATTTATGTCTTAAAATTCTCTACAAATGTCAGCAGGTACAATCAATACTTTTAGAATAACCCTGTTTCCAACGTGACCCACTCAGTCTGAAGCTTCCACCATCTTTAAAAAGCTTTTCCAGCTCATCGTCCAGGTGTTAGTCTGGTATTTCTACCATTTTGAGTCACTGCCACCACACTCAGGGTGATGTTTTCCACAGCAGCTGCTGTTTTCCAGCAAAAAAAAGCCTCAATCACCGTCTCCTCCTGCTGGTAGTGGAGCAATTAACCACTCCAGGGAGCTGGTGGAGACCAAAAACAGAGCTAAAAGAGGGCGACCATTGAACTTTAACACAATAGCAATGAAAGCTAATGTTACTAGATGAGTAAATAAGCAGTTGTTTGCTAGCGAGGTTGCTAGTTTTGTTGTTGCATGTTTAAATATGACAGAACTGCAACTATTGATACTGGCTTCCAAAATCTTTCACACAATATCAAACTAATGACTTCAAGTGATCCTTAGGCTCAGGACATGTCCAGATGGGTCGGATCCGTTTTCCAATCACAAGGTGGACTTCTGCAATATCAGGCAAGTGGTTTTTAATGTTGAGTCCATGGTCAGGCTCCTCTGTTTAAAGATGAGTTGCTGTGCCTTCTGACTTCTGATAGGGAGCCTCAGAATTTCAGAGCAACAGTCCCAAGGTCTACAGTGCGAGCTTCGTCTTCTAATAATGATTTTCCATTTATGGGTTGTGCGCTTTTTTGTTCACACCTTAACTCCTGCGCTGAAAAGTGCCACTTAAATAAAGCTTATTGATTATTCAGGCATTCATTAAGGAGTTGTTTTGAATCCGTTCCTCTTGTTCTGTGTATTTTTTGCCACATGATTTTTGTCTCGGAGTATAATTTTTCGGGGCGCTGGATATTTGGCATGAAATATCTGCTCGGCAGCCTCAGATAAAAACAGGACCATTAGTGTCGGCCTTGGAAAACCCGCGCTGGGCCGAACCCCAGGGCGACGCACACATATATGATCCCGCCTCACACACACAGACGCTCACCTCCATCCTGCATCCACTCACCCATGTAACTTTATGGACACCTTCCTGTCCATAAACCCAGGAGATGGAATGGAGAGGACAGAGAATGGCTCAGAGAGAATTGGTCCAGTAAAACACTGCACCCTAATCTCTTGCCACCAGCTCAAATCCTCCCCGCTATTAAATACAGTCTTTCTCCTCCTGGTGGTATTTTATTAACTGCATTTGTCCAGTAAGACCTTGGATTCTCTGCCACTTTGCCCGTGACACTGGGCAAAAAAAATCAAATCATGATCCGTGTTGTGAAAGTGGGGATAACTTTAATCCTCCAAATAAAGAGACCTATTCTGCTGTAAACAGAAAAGCACTTTGCTTATAAGGAGCGGGTTAGAAACAAGGCAGCTGAGTGGGAGAGGCAGACAGAGATGCAAAGGGAAAGACTGAGGAAGATCAGAGGAGAGGAAATGAAATGTTCACATGCACACATGTTAAACTGTGTGTGTTTGCATATCGGGGTGTCAGACATTATAAGTATGATTAATTCTTCATTCCTTTTGCTGTACGCCACTGGATGAGCCAATTGCTTTCACATCAAAAGGCATCTGCTCTCAGCAGTGACACGGGGTGAAGGTTTTAATCCCTTTCCCCGTCGCCTTCTGCATCTCGACGCTGCTAACTGTACCTCCGTATTTCATCATGCAGCTTCTGAGGCTTGAGAGAATACAGGACAGACGAAAACAAGTTTGAATGTAAGAAGAGCTAACAAAGCCGGGGTTGTTACCGAGGGCTCAGTTGCAGCAGCAAGGAGTCGCATGGCGCACTTGAAAACAAAGGTAATCCAACTGCCATCCCACTGGGAATGGAAACCTTGCTTTCAAAATAGTAGCAAACAGAGGAAAACAACCATGCCCTACTTCAGATTCTATCAGTATTTTATGCAACAAGACACTCTTAATACTTTATCTTGCTTCTTCACCTTCAACATGAGATCTTACAGACGGCGTTATCCTCGTTCAAAGGGATGATTTGCATGATCTTGTAACCACTTAGCCACTGTGCATAGGCAATTTAGTACTCATTTCATTGCAATCGTATTTTTCAGTTTCTTCCGTTTTTGAATGTGCACACAGGAGCATTCATGTGGATAGAAACCAACAGTGATGCATGATGGTAACGAAGGTTAAACCTCTCCATCCGTTGGCTACAGACGGATGAGAAATTAAAGAAATACACTGAACACATGATGGTGTCTGGATCCAGTGACTCTGTTACGCTGCAGGGGGCATAGAGTCCATTTGTCCCCTTAGAGGGAACAGACACTGCAAGTCAATGCAAACCTTTTTCCCACTATGATCTGTTTCTGTGCTGTTTACCTGGGTGACAATACGTCCATTCATAGAGCACGAAGGGTTAGTGAATGGCTTGACCAGAACGATGTGAATCATGTGTTATGGCCTTCACAGGTCTCAGCCCACTTGAACAGCTATGAGAGATTCTGGACCGACACGGAACAACAATGCTCTCCGTTACCATTCACCAAAACAAATAAGGGTGTTAGATCCCTCCAGTAGAGTTCACAAACTCACAGAATCAATGCCAAGGTGCACTGAAGGTCGTTCTGGCAGCACAACACCTTGCTAAGACACCTTACGCTGATTGTGTATACCGGCTTCATTCTTCACCTTCAACATAAGATCATGTGCTCCAGGGGATTGGAGACACCCTTGGTTGACACCTTGGCATGCGGACACTTTGGGTACGTCCATGACAGGGCCAACACAAAGAGGAAAGCAACCACGCACGCTCACATGCACTTACAGCTAATTTAGAATCATCAGTTAACGACTGCGGGAGAAAACCAGAGCCCCATACAGGGATGATCTATAGACTCCACACAGTGAGGATCCAGCAGGGTCGAACCCCGAACTCCCCAAAACCAAACTCACATAGAATGTAAACTACAATCTTCCCTGTAAACACGCGTCTGTTTTGATAATTTATATATGATTACAAGTTTAAAGCTATTATCTAAAATAACCTATTAGCATACCTAGCTAGCTAGCTAGTTAGCTCATATTAGCATAACTCACTTTGCCAACATTTGCTGGCGATTATATTAAGACGACGTTTAACAGAAAGATGAAAAGACAAAGAGAAACAGATAAGCTCCAGGTAAGACGAAGATACAGCTAAATGAGTTGTGCAGGAAATAATCCGTCAGTAGAACTGAAGTAATGCTCCGTCTGAGGATTCACAGCAGCGACACTGAGCTCTTTGGAAATGCAAGGCCAATAAATAATCCCGACCTGACTCAAACTTCATTAAACTTTCATCTGCTTGGAGCTGAAATAGGGTCAAAATGGGTTTAGCATATTCAACTCCCTCAAAAGAACCATCCGAAATTGTCCATAACAGCCAAGCGGCTTCTGAAATATCGTCCACATACTGTAGGTGATTATGCTAATTAAGGCTAATTAGGCTAATTATGCAAACTGCCCAACACTTGCAAGTCAGCGTTTGGTAGTTTCTAAATGCTCGGCATCCATACTGTACTTTTCTGACATAAAGCTCTGGGGTGCTCTGCATCTCTGGGTTCACACTGCTGGCAGGTCTGTCAGTGTGAATTTATGCAGATATTTCAATTTCTCATCTGCCGGAGACAGAAAGTGTTTCTTCTGTTTCTTCTCCGACTGTTTTTGTCTCACTTCAACAAGGTTTAGTTTGTCGTCAGCCTGCATTAACAATGAGCTGTTAAGTAATTACACCGCGTACAGAATGTGCTTCTGTTCTGCCGAGACTGTTTCAAAGTGCAATAATTAAAAAAGCCACTTTCGCGAGTGTCACAACAGTTGCAGTGTGCAGCTCCCAGCGACAAAACCTTGAAAGAAACTCTGGCATTATGCAAAATGTCAGCGTGGCTTATGTCATCGCTTCTAACCGGCCCATTTTCCACAGCACTCGCAGCCCGACCACACTCATTTGTAATTAGAACAATAAATGCTGAAGTGTCAAAATACCGGAAACACTGCACAAGATTAAAATAAACACGTGTGCCTCAGTGCATGCTGGGAAGTTTTCTCACACGCCTACTCCCTGGACGCATCAGTACAGAATCTTAACCTTGCTTTCCTTTTTAATCTTTTCCGATTGTGCACAAAGTAACTCTGCATTAAGGCCACTGAGACCCTCTAATTCAGTGGTCTGCAACCTTTTTTGCACCGTTTCCAAGCAAGACAATTTTCTACGGACTGGTCATCGAGGCTGTAGACATTTGTCGTGTCTTGAAACCGCTTTATAAAAGTGTCCTAAACAAATAAAATTACTTTTTATTGCTAAATGTGTGTTTAATTTGTTCGAGTCTCTCCCTCTTTTTAAAGAAGCTCTCTGGATATGTTTATTTTTTTATGAATTTTGGCGGGAAACGAGCACAGAAGGAAGTGGCAGGAAGATGAACATGTCACCTTTCAAAATAAAACACCTGGAGGACTCCGCCGGAAATCAAATGTTTTATTCTGTCTGTGCAGCCCGGTGCCAAATGACCCACCGCTCGGTACCGGCCAGGTGGTTGGGATCCCCCGTCTGGGATCCCTTGGGTTTCCTGGTAAAGTATGAAAAAGGAGTAAATCAAGTGGACCAGACCAAAGCCGTAAGGAGCTCCAAACGTGGGAAAAGTGTGGTGTTTATTATTCATCATAACTCTGGTTTTACTTGGCCGATCAACACAATTCAAAAACTGGTAGATAGTTTGAAATCCGCACTTTGGACACAAGTTGAAACGGAGACTCAGCGAGGTTGCGTCTTGCTGCTTTGGTCATGTCATTTTGACACGCCGACACGTCCCAGAAGGTTCCTTACCAAGCCAAACCGAACTGTAACGAGGTACGAACCAAAACGGAATTTGTGTGCACCGTTACACCCCTACCAAATACTAACTTTGCTGTTCACAAGGGCAGTTCTTAGACCACACACACACACACACACACACACACACACACTGAAATCTTGTCAAGTGTGTCGCTGTCAAACACAGACAGCCACAGGTGGTAAATGCCAACAGAGGAAGTACCAGAAGAATGCATTCAAAACAGGCCAGACATTAAATTGGACTCATTTATGCGTATAAAAATTGAACAGATAGCATCTTTAAATGTGATTCAACAAAATCACTGTCCAATTTCCACAACTTCATTCCAAGTCCTCCCCCTTCTCTCTCTCTCTGTCTTTCTTTTCTTCTGGCCTTTTTTCTCCCAATTTCAATTTCAGCCCCTGTCACTCACTCGTGCACCTATTCTCTGCCGTTACCCCTTCTTGCCCTCTCGCGACGCTCTGCCACAGATTTCCATCATTGTTTTTTTTTTCCCCCCCCAGCATCTGCATACGCTGGAACTGTCCCGCCTGCCCTCCCCCGAGGCGCCCGGAAATGGAGAGAAAGTGGGAAAAGGTGCGATTACGATGTCAATTCACGAACGCGAGCACACCGAGAGACTTCACGGATGAAAGCGCCGATGCCGCTGGAAAATTACCCGCCCAGCCGGGGAGCGAGCGCCACAACAAACAACAGCGAGTGCACACAAAGGTACAAACTGGAGTTTAGGTAAATAAAAATAAGTGGAAAGAGAAGGAGGGGGGGATGGAGAGAATCGGCAGCTGAGGTGTGTCTATATGCAAGTGTGTGTGGGGGCATGGTTGTGTGTGTGCGGCCCTCTACAGGTGTTCGGCCCTCTTGGCTGCAGGCAGCAGGGGTGGACTGTCACTATTCAAACAGATGGAGCGAGGCTCACCAGGACTGAGGAGGACTCAGAGGGCACAGATAGCAGGACCCGGTCGCTCTCTCTCTCTCCAACACACAACCACACAAGCAGCCATTTCATATGTTCTCGAGCATCAGGTGGCCAACGCTGCAGCGCTTGAAAACACCACCTGGAAAATGCCACACAGCCAGATCTAATCTATTTGTTTTGGAGCCCGCAGCACAGCATAAAAGGAGAGGACGGGCTGATATTTAAATATGTGTGTGTGAGAGAAAGAGAGGGGAGGGCAGCAGCTGTGTGAGTTCCAGTGACATAAAAGTGTGATTCTGAGACACAGTGAAGGATTAGAAACTTGATGTGTCGTTGCATTTATGAGGCAGAGATGGATTGTTTCATATCTCCTCGATGTGTTCCTCGGTGATGGTGAAAAGCTCAGACAGATCATTTGCAACTTCAGCGATTATTAACATCGCCTTCCTGCCTTTTCTCAGACTGTTACACGTGTAGTCAGGAGGGAGGAATCCAGCAGGTGGGCTGGACTTTTTTTTTGTTTGTTTCTGTTTAGCAAATGCAGCAAACAACAGCTGCTGCAAAGTAGGAAACAGAGCTAATGCATTCATATTAGTCACTAATCCACAAACAGTAATGGGATAACAGGAGGAGTTAGTCTGACATGAAGGGCTGCAAAGTTTGATGTTGAATTACCTTCTTTGTAAAAATAAAAGTGGCATTAAGGTCTGTAGCAACCAGTAACGTAATGATTTGGGCCATTTAAATGTAATAAAGCCAAAATGTACATAATAGCCTTCAGTGTTCATGTTCTATGTTGAATACTGGAGTTAAGTGTCATTACAGAGCCAGTCCAGTTATTTAAATGCAGTCTGAAGTGAGGACTGAATCGTTTTTCCTTCAGCAATGTTCAAAAAAAGTTTTAATGAAACGTTTTCCATAAAGAAAATGTAGTAAATTCATTTGACAACGCGACATCCAACAAAGACACTGAGATGAAATGATGAATTTATATATCTAAGCACATAAACAATATTCTAAATGAAGATTTAGTACAACAGATAATTCTCAAATTGGCTCTTCCAACCATAACTAGAAAACCACTCATGCTTTTCTAGTAATGCATACCTCCACCAAGGGCCTTCAGTCCACCCCCAACACAATCTCCCAATTCACATATTTTGTATGGAACGTTACAGATACAAATGTAATTACATACAGTTCAAATGTCCTACCCACAATGTGGCCTTCACCCCATCCGACCTAATGAACAGGCGCGGCCTCTAGCGCAGCAGCTCCTAACAGCCTCCCAGCTTCTTAGACAACCGGAGATAAGAATGCTGGCCCAACCGTGCGTATGTCGCTCAGGAAGGAAAGAGAACTCCGTTACTGTCGCTGTCTGTCATGTGGTCAGAGGGGATTACCCCAAAAACAAGAGTGCCCTCTGGTGGCTTTTAGAGTAAACCGCATTTAATTGTCCACCCGGTTACACTTAGATTAAAACAAATCCTGGAACCAGACGGTGATCCGGATCAGTCCCAACATGTCATCATTTCTTCCTTGTCCCATTTCACACATTTCCTGAAAATTTCATCCAAATCCGTCCATGAGTTTTCCACTTATTTTGCACACAAACAAACAAACACACCAACGCTGGCCATCACATGACCTCCTTGGCGGAGGTAATTAAGGAGAGTGAGAGTTACATGGGACGTATCCTTGATGAATGAATATGACCACTATGCATCCACTAGACCTTTTTTTGATGAGCAAACTGCACAAAAACTGCAAAACAATCTCTTATTTCCATTAAATGCAGTCCCATTGATGTATTAGTACATCATTGGCTGCAGTTATTACATTTTCAAAGGATTATTTTAATGCAAGGCCATTAAAATAATAACTTATTACATTATTAGTTATGTTATTGGTTGCTGCAAGGCTGCAATTATACTCTTTAGTAATTATATATTTCATTACATTTCCTGTTTTTGCTGGCAGTGGAGGTATCGTTTCATAATTGTGTAGGTGGGACTGACTGGAATCTGGCAACATCAAAACCACGGTGGAGATCAGTTTCTTATCTTCTGAGCACCTTCATGGAAATAAGTGTCATTATTATGTTCTACTAAAGCAGTCACCTGCTAACAGAGATAGCACACCAGGGAGATGTTTGCCTAACATCCAACCTCGGTCTTAGATTGTTGCCGCTACCTAGTTCTGCACAGGTTTTTAATTATTGCAGCAACTAGCAAATCAATTATGTTTATTTTTACACAAATGCAACGTAGGATGTGACGTCAGCCCTGTCAGCGCTGACAACTATGCAGACATTTAGTGTGAGCTCTGGTTTCACTCCTTCTTGTGGTCTTCTATGGACCCATCACTGGGTAGCCATGGTCACATCCATGCCATGATTGCAATGTACGGTAATTAACCTTTCTAGGTTTAGACGTATCTTTGCAATAATGAGTTCATGAGTAGTTCCAATAAGAGCGATGGTTGTGGAGACGGAGATGGAGCCAGGTGTAACAATGATTAAGCCTCAGGTAAGTCGTTGAAACTTCATCACACAGACAAGCTAGTACAGTTACTTGAAAGGTCCAGTCATGTGGTTTCATTTGATGTGCGTCACTCCTTGGTGCCATACCTCAAGAACTAAGAAGGTGAATTTGGATGCAGATTAGCAGGAGCTACGTCGTTGCTACAGCAGCTACTGGGATGTGCAGTGAACCACAACAGAAATCCAACTACACTTCATGGGTTTGGCGTCAAAAGGAGCTTCCACAGGGAACTGGAGCTACTGGGCCTGGCTGCTTGTGTTTTCCGCAACATATTTCTGATGCTGACGGAGTTTGTTTGCCGAGACGGAAGCCGAACAAAAAGACTCTGCAGTCATCTTTTTTTCAGCATCTAACGAAGTAACCGCGCTGTATGGACGCCTCCTATTCATCAACACTGGTGAGGGTGGAAGACTCTGAAACAAACAGCGCTCAGCTTTATAATTATTAACCAGGGCGAGCTGGAAAATAATAGATGTCCGTTCCCTTGATAAATAAATAAATTCAACAAAAACACTGAAAAATTTAGACCGGTTTTATCATACGCACTGGAAAACAAAAGAGAAAATCAAGCTAAAGTCTCGCAAGTAGACGTCCAAGTGTTTCCCAGCGCAGCCTCGTCATACTATTTTAATGCGACTGCTTTAAATATTAAAGGTCCTGTGTGTAGTAGTTTGTGTTCCTCCACGCTAAGACCGGCTCTTCCTCCTCATTGGAACGATGATGATGCTGAAATGTGTCCCCGCTCTCCGGTGGGTGTCACTCTGTTTATTTTCTCTTCACTCGAGAGGACAAACATGTTGGGAGTTTTTTTTTATTTTTTTTTATCCATCGGCTTTTTTTTTTTTTCGCTCTTCCCACCATCTGTTGTGTGAAGCCCTGGAAGCTGTAGGACTCTGATATGTTCTAAAAAAAATCCCTTTTTTTTGTTAAAGCCGGAGCTTTACTCATAATAATAAAAATCTACACACAATATCCTTTTTTTCCCCCCCTTTCCTCACATGAATAAGGATTACGGACAAAAGCTTGTGCAGATCATTTGGAATAATAAATGGAGGCTCTAATAAATAGCTGTGAAATATATGGTAGATAAAACTGCAAGCACACATTAAACTTCACATGAAATCCTTGTTTCTTAATTTCCCTTATTTGTGCTTTTGAGAACAGGTTCTTCTGTGAATCTGGAGGAAAATGATCCCGACTTTCGTTGTTGCCGGTTTAAACACCAAGCTTGTTTTAATTCTGATCAAAGAGAAGACGACATGACTCATTCATTAACCCTCTGAACCTCCGACTTTAAAGGGACTGCAGTCTTTTAACAAATCCCAGAAACCGTTTATGACACCACTCATCAGGGTCAGAAAGAATAATTAGATTTTTTAACTTTCCTACAGCCCCTGAACTAATCATGTAGCACAATATTACATCAAAAGCTCAGAACCCGCCAAAATAAAAGCACCAGCATCAGATCCTTTAAGAGACGAGAATTTCTGCGCTCACCGACGCGACCGAGGCCTTGTCCACATGTAGCCAGGTATCTCACGAAATGAAGATACTGTTCTACAATTTGTCCTGTCATCCACACGAAAACGCAGATTTACCGCATTAAAAACGATTCTTTTAAAAAACCTCCGACCAAATTGAAGATTTGCAAATTCTCTGTTTATGCGTCTGCATGTGGACGTCAATAACCGGAGTTTTGCGTTTCGAAACGTCACTGCCTCTGACAAAATCTGTTCTTATGTCACATATGGACCTGTGTTTACATTGGGAAACAGTATGGACGCCCTCACAAGGCTTTTGGCGCCGTTTCTTGTACAGGCGCTTTTTTTCTTGCTTGTTTTTACAAGCCCAGATGCTGCTTCACGTTCAACACACAGGCTATGTTCCATCACTTTGCCATTCGAGAGACAGAAGCTTCCTGGATAGGATTTGGGGAGCTACTGCCACCTAGAGGTCTGGCAGCTTATGAATGAGCTTAAAAACACACTTATGCGGTTCGGTGGGGATGAATCTTTTTTCTAAAAACGAGGTGGTGTGTACATAAGTTGTTTTCTAGACGGAGGGGGCAGGATATTCGGTTTTACAAGAACCCGGCTAGGTGTGGACGAGGTCTGAGAACGCGAGGACTACTCGGCTGAACTGCAGGCTGTGTTTATGCAGAGAGATTAAGAGACAAAACCAATCAAAAATAAAACATCCTTGATAAGGAAGTGAATGCACCACGGCTCCCAAACAGCATCTAGAGGAGCAGGAAGACGCATCCAGCATGGCCAAACATCTTTCTAGGGATGACGTGCAGCGCAGCATGAAAAAGTCTTATTGTAGATGTTGTAAAAATGTAAGTATTCAAATATTTACCATACTGTTTATTCATTTCTTAGTTCTCTCATCTTCTAGCTATGCTTCCATAGAGGTGCAGGACTTTGCACTGCAGTGGAAAATGAGTCGGGAGACACATCAAGCATGTAAATTTGCTCAAATTAGAAAAAAAATTAGACATTTAACATAAATTCTGTGCATGCTGGGAAATATATGTCGCTGAGCTAGCATGTCTTCTGAGCAGCTTTGGATATTGAGTCAATGCATCACCTCAAAAACGTCAACATAACTCTTAATCCAAACATGTGTTTTACATTATTAAACCATTTATGATCTGTTTATGCACAAGCCTCTACTTACGGAGCCCACAGGAGGTGTTATAGCTGTTGACAAATACATTAATAATCACTTATATCTGCCAACAGCTACATCATACAGGAGACATAAATCATAGATGAAATGTTTATGAACTGCTTAGAAAAGTTAAAGACGGGGAAATGAGTTGTCGTCTGCGGCATGAAGGATGGCATCGTCCTCTTTCATGGGCTTATTTGTCTGCGCTGTGGTGCTAAAACAGGACGAGTGATACAGATTTACATTCCAGAGCTGCTCCGGATTACGGAGGTGAACTTTTTCAGCGGAGCAGGTCCGGCGCCGCGGCTTGTTATTAGGCAGAAAAGCAGCCTCTCCTCTCCGGACTGTTCCCTGGCTAAGAGCTCGGTGTGGGGCCCCTCCACTCTCAGAGACAGATGTTAGGCCTGGGCTCGGCCATCCACTCTCGCCGTAATGAGAACTCGAGGGGGCCCCCGCACGCATGCACGCACGCACACACTCGCGTACATGTATGAACGGACCAAAAAGAAAAAAAACCACCTGACTTGCACACGCGAGCAACGAAAACACACACGGATGCCCAACACGGCGTGAGAACCAAACAGTGAGAGGCAGCAGCGATGAGCGAGCCAGAGGTGGACTCATGGTTTAATAATGATGTGCTGGTTAGAAAAATGAGTGACCTTCACACACACACACACACACACACACACACACACACACACACACACACACACACACACGAGCATCCATGTTAGCATAGTGTATCCAAGTGACAAGATATTCAAATAGAGGGCAGGGAGAGCGAAGGAGAGTTGGGGGGCACACAGAGAGGCCTTTAAAGAGTGTGTGTGTGTGTGTGTGTGTCCTGTCAGACATTGTTGTGTGTTTAATGAATGAACGCAACATTTTTATTATTTATCACTCTATTATTAGCTTGTAGCCTGCATGTGCACCCATCCACTGAGGTATGCGTGGAAGTGAGGAAGAGGAGAATAAGGATGAGTCAGTGCATGTGTTAATACATGGTAGAAAAATGCATTAAGGACGTGGATGTTATGTGTAATATGCATGTGCATGCAGGCATGTTTATGTATGTTGTTGTGCGTGTTTTCTTTCCCCCTCTCTCAGATTCTTCGGGGTATATCTGGCCTTGACAAAGCACAGCCCCATAAAGCGGAGACGGGGGAAAAAAAGCTGCTACTACTCCGAGGGCCGAACTAAAAAAGAAGTTGGATTAATATTTCAGCTGTTAAATGTCCTCAACCCGACGCCCTTCCAAAAGGAGAATCTCCACGGGGTCCCGGCGAAACAGACAGAAAGCGAATGAGAAGGAGAGGGAGAGGGGAGAGACGGCTCCTGAGGGAAGGAGAGAACAGTGTGATAAGACCTGGCTAAGCCTCGCCGTCGGTAATTACCTCCACGCTAACGCTACGCCAGGAAAAAAAAAAAGAACCCAGTGGGATCATAGGAAGAGACGAGGACTATAGATCGGATAGAAGAAAAACTATAAAACAAAAAGCGGAGAGATTGAATTTGTGATGTTATTAGACAAAGACATACAAGGAGGAGACATGGGTGAGGGTGAGATGGAGGCAGATAGAACAGAGGATGAACAAGGTGGTGATGGGGGAGTAAGAGGATGCAAAGCGGTGGGAGGAGGCGGAGGGGGAGGCACACAGTGACCCAGATCCTCCTCCCGGCAACACAGAGGGGAGCTGAAAGAGCCGGGCTGCTGGCTGCCGCAGGACCCGAGCACGAGGATGAGGAGACGCAGGACGGGAGCGTGAGGCGAGGCAGCGGCGGCAGCGTGACAGCTGGTCCAGATCACAGTAAACATGTGGGGACGCGCTGCTTCGAAAAACAATCAAATGGTGTTTTTTCCGCTAAGTGCTAGAGTGTGTTGGGCCGGTGTGGGAGCTGACAGGTGCTCTCACTGCTGCCCTCGCTCTCTGTTGTGTTGTTTTTCTTTCCTGGGGAGGGGTGAGGGGGGGGAGACGGGAGCACCTTGGTGATTTCTCCCAAAACACACAGGGACAAATGAGGCCCTGAGCGTCCTGTTAAAAGATGAAACATCCCAGCAGAGAGTTCACATCCCTCAGGATTTGACCTAGACGCAGGTAAACACACACACACATATATATATAGATGTACACACACACACACACACACTGGAGCATGCAATTATTGAGCCTGTGCAACAGCCACAGGGATCTGGGATGCACCTCCACAGAGGAGAGGAGGAGCTCAAAGTGTGTGTGTGTGCGTCAGTGGCCCAGTTACAGGAGGAGGATAAAACCGCTGCATCTGTGACAGGACTTCCACACAAAGCTGGTCCCACCTGTTCAGACGCTCCACCTGTACGTGTGTGTGTGTGTGTGTGTGTGTGTGTGCGTGCGTGCAAACAGCCACTACAGATGCCTTGGAATGAAGGACTTCAGGCATATTTCACATCATGAGCTGTGGTTTTTCATATGTCACACACACAAACACAATTCCCCGCGAGCTCGTCACAAAGCTGCAGGATTCATGGATCATTGTGCCCGGATTTCTATAGCAGCTTGAAAATATGGCCGAGCAGCCTGTACGTGAGACCTGCTGGCCACAAGTCAACGCACTTCAGACTGTTGGAACACTATTTATTTTTAGATGCTTTATGGTTGTTGGCTCCGTGGTCCTGACGCCAGAGCGAGGAGTCACGCACACACACACAAGCAGAACACACACACACACACTCACACACTTCTGTATTTGCATATATTTAATCACTGCCTCATATTTAAAGCCTCTGACAAACAGCAAGGTGTGTCTTTGCACGTTGATAATGAACAGAACTGCATGCAACCCACAGCTCGTGCACTCACTTGATAAAACGCAGCCCCCTTGTCTTACTTGTGGTCAAAAACTGAAAAAGTGAGCATGTTTTTCTATATCATTAAACACTCCTGAGTAAACAAGGCGCCTGGAGATGCTTTCTCTCCATCCCGTGCATCTTTCTTCCTCGTCAAAATTCCAGAACGCGTCTCGTCCAGTGCGTTGCAGTGGCTAATGCAGCCTCGAGACGTCGGCCTGAGAGGAGGCAGCGCGCTACCGAGGTCCGTGAGCTCGCTTCTCCCCAGCATCCACACCGCAGGAGTGTGAGGCGGACTACAGAGGGAACGCATGCCAGGCTCTCGCGGCTTAGAGCAGAGACCGGGCTGGCGTGCAGTCTAATGAGTTTTCTTTAGGAATATTTGTTACAGTAAACAACCAAAATGTCTGCACTCACGGATGAATTATGCAGGAGAAGCGGCGCTGTCAAAGCACCAGGCAAGCTACCGGGGGTTACCTCATTAAACACAAACCCAGAACAGATGCAGGGTGTATATTTGTAATGTATAGAGGCGTTATAATGTAGAACAAGTTGCAAACTATTATCACTGCAGCAGAACAACAAGAAAGTTCTGAAAACGAACAGCCATGAATTATACAACTAACTCTTTACTTGGCTTGAACGTGCTCTTACTGGATCGTGTGTTTTTATCTCATGTATCATGTTTTGTTGCCTGGAAACAGAATAAAAAGAAGGATCAATCAGATTTCACCCAGTTACTGTATAAAAAAGATGGGCATGATGAGAGAGTGGTGCATCTGACTGTGATATGGAGATACAGAAGCAAACTGTCAGTCATAAGGTAGCCCAGCCCCCAAACGTCCCCTGCTTTATCATCTGTTTTAGTCCAAGTTGAAACATAATTTACAAAAAAGACATCCTGCTGTATTCAAGGAGACTTGAAGCTAGCGATTGAGACCATAAACTCATTAGGAAAATGTTGATTAAGCTGACAGATGAAGAAAGGAGTAGGCTCATTGTCTCATAGACTTCTATACAGTCAAACCTGTTTTGCAGCCAGAGGAGTCGCCCCCTGCTGGCCATTGGAAGAAAAATGCAGAATTTACATTCACCTTTTATATACAGTCTGAGATTTCACTCTGCTCCGACTCAAGTCACAAGTTCTGGGACAAAAAAAGGAAATTTTGTTGTACTAGAAAAGCAAAGATCATTTAAAGAATTAACCAAAGCTGCACCAACTTCAGCAGAAAGTCTCAGTCGGATCTGGTCTGTCAGAGTAAAAGAGATCGTGATGGCAAACATCCCATCATCCAGTCTTACATTAGCATCATGTCTCACTATGCAAAAGCTAAATGTTAAAACACTGCTGCTGAGCATTACCATTACGATGCTGCACATTTCCCGGTCGTTCTCACCCGTCCATCTGTCACTCATCAATCACTGCTCAGCCTTATCACAGCCGTGACAGGCTGTCAGGTCCCTGGTGTGTTCTCACATTTCTCCACCCCTCCAACATCCCTGCACTCCGGCGTATGCAAATTCCCGCACTGGCTAAAGGAAGGACCAGATCTTCCTGTGAGTTTGCTTTCAGCACAACGGAGAGCTCCGCTGATGCCGTTTCTTGCTGAGTGTCTTTGGCTCTTTTCAGGACCAAGGACAGCGGCGGGCGTCCCTGTCTTCATCATGTTATTCTCAGCGAGTGCTCGGTATTTCTAAAGGAGGATGAGAACAACACTCTCTGGCATCAAAACAACAGCAGTGAAGCCTCTTTGAAAGCATTTATAGCACTTTGGGATCAGCCCATATTAAATATACATGGGCTTGATAAGCACAACTAAGTGTTTGGCATTCTGCTCTTTTTGCTTTAGAAACAGATCATGACTCATGTTTCAGTGAAAAGGAAGCAGCCGTACTTTTAAAGCAGCACAACAGAGGAGATGCAGGTGAACATGTACGAGCTCGCTGCCCATCAGAACCACTGCAGAAGGGTGGCAGACTCTGTAGCATCTGCTGGCAGGCTGGGCTAACTCCAGGGGCGCTGACACTGCTGCTGCAACTCACAGCAACCAGCACCGAATGACACGCCTGTTATCAGGGCAGACCAATCTGCAGACCTCCTGCTGATGGAGTTTTAAATGCTAAAAAAGTCCTGAGCGCTGCGAGTCTGTACATCTGCAACCAAAGAGGAAAATCTCGGGCATGTTCTGGTATGTTTGTCCACAGTAAGAGCGCCGGCGAGCGTTTATTCGCTCGTGTGTGCACATAAACGTTTGGTTGTATAGGTATGAGCTCGGCCAGCTCCTGCTCAGCCTCTAAGTGGATAGCATATGGGATGACAACTGTTGCCTTCATGGGGAAACGGACGGATTAATTAGAATTGAGCACAGATAGGAGAACAGACACGCAAGTGATGAGCACTTAACACAATCATCAAGGCGAAATCACACTGAGGCCGCTTGTGGGCTGCGTGTTTGTGGGCTGCGAGCGCGTCGGTGTTTGTGTCAGGCTTTGACGGATTGTCGGCTAATGAAGAAAATAACAATTACCGCTTGATTAATATGTGTGTACCAGCGGCCCAGTACCTGTGGATAATCATCAACCTTGCAAACCATTAGCAAATACACAGCGCTGGCGGTTTCTAATGGGGCTGTGTGTGCAGACTGACAATGAGGAGCGTGTGCTGCTGCTCGCCGTGCTCAAACAGGGAACCAGTGCTCACGCAGGGCTGACCTGAATATGGAGCTGCAGTCGCCCCACACTCCAGCTCCAAACATCCAGGGATAAGAAAAGGACGATCCCGTGAATGAAGAGCAATCAAACTCGGATGTCTCTCTGTCTCATTTTATGGTTTTAACGAGTCGCCCACTCTTCATCAAAGGAACAGTTCAGCATCTTGGGAAACACGTTAGATTCAGTTTCTGCACTGTAAGTAAATAAATAAAGCATAAAGTCAGGAAACATGAGGACACAGCTCGTCCACATCAATACAATCACCTTTAAAGCTCAGTTATGAATGTGGAGTTTGTTGGTTAGGATCAGTAACCTCCTGGAGTCTCTGCTCGTTGCCTGGCAACTGCTCCAAGCCAAAAAAAAAAAGTAATATAGCATTAAACTGTTCATTTAGCTTTACTTTTAGCAGAGCCGGACAGGCACGGATGAGTTGTGTTTTAAAACAGCAAATATAAACAAACTAATGTTCAAAGGAAGCAACAACTTACTCCCTGATAACGTACAACTGTTCAGAAGCAGATGGTCTGGATGAGGATTTAATTCATTTCATATTGCATTGTGTATTTATTATCAAGGCCCGAGCACTCAGTGCAAGGACCCTGTTGTTCCTGCTCTGTTTCTTTGTTTCTTTCTTTATTTTTCTTACCTAAAAGCCACTTCACATGCCGAAAACCCCCCAACTTTGGCACACACATCAGGACTGGCGAAAAATTTAATATTTTGGGGGAATTACACATGTGAATGGCAAAATGACTCAATAGCGCCACCTTGAAAATTGGACTTTAGTGGAGTTAATACAATTAGTTTCACGTACAGCTACGAAATTCTGTACACATATGAATCACACCAAGACAAAAAAAACTGCTAATCAAACCGTTACCCAAAATGCAACAGGGAGTCGGCCATTTTGAATTTACGGTCAGAATTTTCACCTTTTCTAGAGCGAACTCATCCTAGGGGATAACTCCTACAGATCTGAAATTTGGCCCACATATACTTCAAGTGGTGGTAAGATAAAGTTATTAAAATATTCCATAAAAGTATGAGGGCATGGCCGTGGCGGACTGTAGCATTTGGGCGTTTGGCCATTTTGCCATTTTTTTGGCCAATTTTTTAGAAATGTCACATTTTCAAGAGGGAACTCGTCCTACAGGAGAACTCACACAGATCTCCAGTTGGCGGTTCTGACAAAAAGGTATTAAAATGTTCCGCAAAAGTGTAATGGCGTGTCCGTGGATGCCCGCAGCGTTTTGGTGTTTGGCATAAAAGACACAATAAGTACTGTGTAACTGGTCTGTAAATGCTCCAAATGACCTGAAATTTCCCATGCATGATAAAACTCAGGCCCTGATGACAGCCATATGGCCATTTCCTGTGTCAGTGGCGAGCACGCCGTGAAACAGGAAGTTTCTGTGGCCAATCAAGCTCCGATTGGCCTGAGACTTCACATGCATGATCAAATCCCGGCCCCGACGATATGCATCGGTCGCTGACCAGCGAGAGGCGAGGGCCCATCCGATGCTGCTTGCAGCTTTAATTTATTTGCTGCCTTTATGATACTGTGGCACGTCTGAGCATCAGTGTGACCAGTAACAGTGAGTTGTTTGTCCAGGTAGAGGCTTCCTACATGGCTTTTTGGGTATCGTTTGTTAGGAGAGACGATCACACAAACTAAATGCCAAAACCGAGAGCCGACAGCTTCCCTCTAAGTCACTCAGCCACTCTTCCACCGTCTGCACGTCCACTCTTAAAGTGTGCACTCGACTCAGAGTGCTCCGCCGGTCGAGTGCGAAGATTTATGAGTCACTGAGACAAAGATCTGCAACTTTCTCTCCAAGCCGCTCTCCTCGCTTGTCCTATAACTCTCCGTGCCGTCTACTCCTCTGATCATTTCCTCCGAGGTCAGCCAGACCCATCTGGTAGAGAGGGACAGGTCAGGCACTATCTGTCCACGTAACCCTCTGCAACTCATCAGAGAGAGTGTGTGTCGGTATGTATGTGTGTGTGTGTGTGAGTCTCATGATGTGTCATCACCCCGCGCTGAAAAATAGAAGAGAGGTCCACCGCTGAGATTGGACTAGTGGTACGTGATTGGAAAACAGGACTAAATGGATGAAAGGAGGACTCAAGAAGGTGCAAGAAGGAGTCCCTCGAACATCCTGGAGAGCCCTCGTGTACGTGTGTGAGTGGTGTCCGTGGGCTACCAGAGCAAATCAACAGGGGAGCGTGGCGAGAGTGTGGAAAGACACTCGAAGTGACTTGACGAACTTGATTATCCAGAAGAAGTGGGGGATTAAGTCTGAACGTGCACTGATGACACACAGAAACATGCAGTTGAGGATGGATCATAAGGGAATAACTACTTAAAAGGTAAAGTGAAGTGAAAGTCATCAAGTGGCCTCGACTATTTTATACTTGTTTGATTTCAACATATTAAAGTTAGTTCAGAAAAAATAAGTCAAAAGTCTGCAGACACCAGTGGGTAAAAGGCTGTTTTCAGCTTCATAGTAACAGTAAAATAAAAAAGATGTTTGTTTTTATTCCCAGTGTGTTGTGGAAGAACTTGACCTCAATCCTGCCAACCCCAGTCTAATCTTTTGGAAAAACCTTCCCAGAGGACTGAAGGCTTTCCGGCACAATGACACAGATTTACTCCACAGATTTGGAACACCGCGTCAGATGCTCGTACGTTTGCACACTGAAACGCATCTTCATTTGCACGCTAAAGCACTCAACACCATGACCCAGTGTCCTGTAGATCAGCGCCGAGTTAAAGGACAGTACGAACTTTTTCGAATAAATGCAGTTTACTCTAAAAGCCACCAGAGGGCACTCTTGTTTTTGGGGTAACCCCTTCTGACCACATGACATTTTGGGTCTCCACGCGACAGACAGCAACAATGACTTAGTTCTCTTTCCTTCCTGAGCGACATACGTACGGTTGGGCCGGCATTCTTATCTCCCGTTGTCTAAGAAGCTGGGAGGCTGTTAGGAGCTGCCGCGCTAGAGGCCGCGCCTGTTCATTAGGTCGGATGGGGTGAAGGCCGCATTGTCGGTAGGACATTTGAACTGTCTGTAATTACATTTGTATCTCTAATGTTCCATACAAAATATGTGAATTGGGAGATTGTGTTGGGGGTGGACTGAAGCTCCTTGGCGGACGTATGGGCTCTCTGAGTGCTTTTCTAGTTCAAAATAAAACACCCTGCGAACTCTATCGGAAATCAAATAAAATATTTTTATTCTTTTATTTGGTACCAAATGAACCACGGCCCGGTGGTTGGGGACCGCTGCTTTAGATTATTTATCTTAAATATTGTGCTACCTCCAGGACTGCCATCTTAACATTGTCGTGTTGATGGCAATAAAGTTTCGTACGGACTTCTAAAATGTCCCAAAACATAGAATTGGGCTTGCAGTAAGTAAACTGGGCTGCCTGGTGTCGTCAGAAGGCAGCGCTACAGACTAGGTTACACGTGGCTATAATAAACAGAGCAGAAGAAACGGGACACGGAGGTGTTTTGATAGAAAACTAATAAAACTTCATCCATCTGTGAGGGAGAAAAAGACATTCTACGAAACCGTTTTGGACACATCAAGATTATTCTGTCATGACGATGGAAGAAGCACAAGCAGCTTCTCAGTCATGTGAGTTGTATATATTTACTGCATCAGTGCCTATTTGGAAACATTATTTGTACATCCCATCATGTGCATTAACTCTTCAGGGTCTAAAAATCGAAAGCCAACTCAAACAGGCGAAAATATTTGTCGTTTCCATGATCATTTTCTAAAGCTACACTTCAAAATGCACATTAAAACACATCATGGAGACTTGGCTAATGATCACATATAGTTTCAGTGTCGTGCACATTCATTTTCTTGGAAATGAAAGCAACAAAACACAGCATTGATGATCTTAATACAGCCTTGGGTTTCACTGTCCCAGCCTTACTTGGGCTTGTGCAACCAATATGTGATAGTGGTTGACTTTAAATAGATACTTATGTCCAGCAGATACTGCAGTTTGTTGATTTTATGAGTTTCTGCTCTACTTTAGCAGCTTCTTATGGTCACAGTGCTCATTGTTCAGCAAAAGTCAACTTGCCAAAACACTGCTTTTACCCGATTTGTATTCAGAAGTCTTCAAAGTGCACACAAAAAGTCCGCGTCTGAACATCTGCAGCTCCAACGAAGATCCCTTGATGTGATTAAAAGCACCAAAGCAGCGTTTTCACTACTGTTGCTCTGAAGGTCGGGGCCGACCTTTAAACCTCGCCCGGCGTCTCCGTTCCCTCTCCTGCCTGCTGCTTCCTTTTCTTTTCTCCTTCCAGCTGTTTTTCTTTGCTCTCTCCGAACGCTGGCTCAAGAAGGAGACACTGGAGATTCTGACTTAATTCTGCCAACAAAGAAAAAAACACCACTACTACTCCGGCCTCGTCTCTGATCAAATCCTCTCCCCGTTTCTCGCTGCCTCTCTCTGTCTGTAGGGCAAATCAATGGGCCTCGGCTGCCTGAATATTCGCTGCCAAGTATGGTCAGCCGTGATCACTCAGAGGAACCAGAGGAAGAAGGAGGAAGAGATAGATGAGACACCTACTCACTACTGAACTACATGCTCACACACACTGCGACTCCCCTAAACCCCTTCCCTCCCTCCTGGATCTGAAAAGACAACAGAGCTCCGATGCAGGAGGCGGAACAAGAGCAGTCAGAAACTTCATGTAGTGTAAAGATGGAGGACAATGGAGGCGAGAAAAAGGCCAGTGAGAAACACCTCCGATAAGCACACTTCACTCAGGTCTGATAATAGCTCTCGGAGATTAAACTTCCTTTCATTTGCAGCTTTCTGTGAATGTTGGAAGGTGGACAACAAACGCCCACTCAGCGCCGCTCCACGCTCATCCCCCTTGCTTCACATGGAGGCAGGAATGAAAAAGGCCTGATTTCTCACGAGCAATAAAAGCAGCATTTGTTCGCTAATGAGCAAAGTTCAATGAGCTGTATAGAACTGCTCCTCAGCCGCGGATCCACCATCGGCCCTCGCGGGGATCACGGGAGCTCCCCTCCTTGTTTGAAGGCGATAGCTTCAACTTATCCACTCCGACTGCTTGTTTAGCCTCTGATGGTTGTCGAACTGCGCTGGGATCAGTGGTCTGGCGCTCCACCACCACCACTAAGCCCCCCGCCCCCCCCCCCTTGCTCCTCGAACGGCGTGGAGCTGTGCAGGGCTTTGAAGCAGGAGGAGAAAGCGGAGTGTTTGTCTGGAAAGCCGTGGCGTTCCTGCGCGCCGCTGAGCCCTGCCTCCCCTGGCCGGCCTGGATCTGCGCCGCATCCTGTGTCACAGCCTCGCTGGAGGATTTATAGAGTGCTCCCATAATGCACTTCCAGCCTCCAAAGGGGGGACATAAATCTGCCTCTGTTTTTCCCCTTTTTTGTCACCGTCCCCGCACTTTTCTATTTGCTAATGGGATCCTCCAACGACTATCCTCGTGGCTTCCTTTATCCTTCACAGAAGCCCCGTATAGAACGGCATAAATTATAAGACCTGTGTCAATTAATCGTGCAACTTCACAAGCAGACGTCAGCAGCAGCCACGGCCTGCCTTGTTACCAGGAGACCTCTTCCAAAGGCCGAATATTACATCCAGACTGTTTGCATGCTTACTGGCGGGGGAGAAAAATGTACAGTGTGTTTATCTGGATATAATAAAGAAGCAAAAAGGTTCCACCAACAAAGAGCCACACAGTGGGTAGCTGAATTAAAATATACTGTGCTGGTAATGAGCTATCTAAATTCAGAGTTCATATTGCTTGGAATTACACAAAAGCGGGGCTCCGGGCAGCACTGGCAAAAAAAAAAAAAAAAAGAAACTCTATAGCTCTTTCTGCTTGGCTGCCAGAAGATTCTCCCCGTCGAGCGGCGACACGGTCGGTCCTGGGGAAATCGTTTGAGCCGCAGCGTGGATCTGCGAATGCAATAATTCCTTTGTAAACGACATCACCTCCTCGCCCAGCTTTTTTCTTTTTTTTTTTTTTTTGCATACTTGGCGGCTGTCAACACGTTGGCTGCACTCTATCACTCTCCCTGCATGTGCACGGGAAAACCCACACACACACACACACTCACACACACTCAGGGGGATGTTGAGGCTTCAAGCTCTGATTACTGACAACTCTGAAACACATACTAAATAGACACACACTCACACACACACTGAGTCTGAATGGATGACTCGGGGGTGACGGTGATTAAAGGCACGTCCGCGCTCTCCTGGAATGAAACGGCGGCTAAACAGAAAACGACGGGAGCAGCGGCTCTTCAAAGTTATCTGGGAAGCAGCTCCGCACACGGGCGCCACGGAGGCAGATCCTTCTCCACACTCGACACGGATGCACTACTTCAGTTGTTATTTCAAAAAGCCCGAAACGGAGCAACAGATTCAAGGGGTGGGGGGGGAGGAAAAGGAAGACGCCGCTTCCTGCCAGCTGTGACGAGGAACAGGGAAGGCCTTGTAGCAACAGATGGGCAGATCCTGGAGACAATGCGCTCTTATTTTCTCCTGGATTTAACTGCACTGTACAGCGGCCCGGGGGAATCAATTAGAACCATGGTGTGCTCGGTTCTTCCACCCCCATTGACTTGGCAGTAATTTGTTTACTTCACAGTCAAGCTCTGGATGAAGATAAAAAACAAATCCTCCCTTTCAATGCAGCCATCCTGTTATTTCTGGCCTTTTACATACATGAACTTATCCAGGTGACACCCAGCACTCCCTAACTGATCCCTGAGCAGCGCACGTGACGCTCAGACCGCTGTCGCATGCAACTTGTAAATGAAAGTGCATTTAAGGCAAAAGCTTGACCTCCAGGCCAGGTCACGGTCTGCAGCAGGTCCATTAGCATATGATTTCCCTCCACACACACACACACAGCAGAGACTGCAGCTGTAGCCGGCCAGCCGACCAGCAGGGAAGCTCTTTTTGGTGTCAGGAGGCGAGGAGGATGAACGGCTTATCACAGTCGTGGTGTCTCCCGGCTGCCAGACGGAACTGACAGGTGTCACCTTGTTATTTCTCTGGGTGGAAGCCAGGCTCGGGTCTACTGGGAGTTGATTAGCGCGGACCTGTTGCCGCTGTTTTGCCCGCTTACCTACGGCACACGCCAGTCTCACCGGAGAACGAGGCAGTCCCGCTGCAGAGGGGCGGGGAGGGGGGGACCTAAAATTAGCTCGGCTGTGTAGCAAAACAACCGCCAACAGTGTGGCACACGTTCACAGCATCTGGATGTCATTATCATATATCTGAGGCTCGCTGGGAACGAGATGGAAATCAGGCTGATGATGATGATGATGAGTCCCACCTATGATTCATTTACATGGACGACAGAAAACTTCAGGTGTTTTTTTTTTTAATTTCGTTTTAAAAATGTGCTGCGGCTGAACTTCCCCTCAGCATGAATCTACAAACACGCGCCTCTGAGATGAACCTGGATGGGGTTGTGCTTCCTGCAGAGGATGTTTGCAGTGGCGGTCGGAGATCTCGACACCTTGCAGTGACTGACATGGGCTGCCAGACTTCTCCTGAGCAGAAAGTGTGTGACTTTCGCCAAAACAGTCACATGTGCACAAACGCCACGGGTTTGATACTATTCTGATGCTTCTCAATGCCAAATATGCTCATTTACACACCAGAAGACCCTCAGTGCAGCATCTTTGCACATTAAAACTTACTTGCTCCACTCTCCTCCTATGTGTTGGTCACACGTCATGCAACTGTAAGGACCCAACATCCAGCAGCTCAACCCCACGCTGCAAAAACACGTTGCAATAAACGTAAAGACTGAATCAATATTGCATGAGGACGATCCCAAAATAGGCCACAATAAGGTCACCGTGACAGAAACCCTCTCCATGGAGCTGATGACACAACAAATACCTCCAAGTGCCATAAAGGGGCTGCACACAGTCATCTGGTGCCCACAAGTCCACCAGCAGGAGATCTCAGCCCTCTCCTCCAGGGATCTGCGCACATCACATGGACATTTCTCTGCATGCCAGCCTCTCCGGCCACATCCACCTTTATTAAAAGCCGTAGCGCGCCACGCCGCTGCGCCCTTCACCTACCGTACCTTTGGTGTGAGCGGCGCTCAGCCCCGCGGCCACCACGAGAACCAGCACACCGGCTATTCTCAGCATCTTCTCGGTGGAGCTTCAGCCCGGGGGTGGGGAGAAAAAAAAGGGAGAAGGACCACGGCGACCTCTTTTTCCTCTCCTCTCCTCTTCCTCTGCGCTCCTTTCCCCCCTGTCTTTCCTCTCCTTCTCCTTGCCGCCCTCTCTCCTCTCTTCTTCACCGCCTCAGGGTTTCTCCCTCTCTCTCTCTCTCTCTCTCTCTCTCCTGAAGCAGTGCGTGGAAACAGTTCACTGGTGAATGTGGGACAGGAGCGTGGAGTGGAGGAAGAATGAGAAGAAGCAGCAGCAGCGGAAGGACGCCGGGTACCCGCACCTCGCCGCACGGCTCTGCGCGCGTCGGTGTGAGGCGGCAGCGGCAGCTCGGACTGGGCTTCTGCGCCGAGACGGGACCGGAGAGCGGCGCACCCGGGACCAGACCGAGCGACGTCACGGGGAGGAGAGAGAGAGATGGATTCAGGCGCTTTCTCCCCCCCTCCCTCCCTCCCTCTCATCCTCCGCCCTCCCCTCTCTCCTCCTCCTCCCTTATCTCCGGAGCATCCCAGCCCACTCAAACGCAGAGGAGAGACTTGGAATGCAAAAGGAAGAGTTTGAAAAAGCGGCGTGCACCTGCTTTGAGCATAAGTCTCTAATGAACAAACGACCATAGAGACTAAATAAAACATTCCTGCTGTCATGCAAGTCCAGTAAATCACACACTAACACCTCTGGAGCCACTGGGAGCCAAATAACAGTATAATGTGTAAAACAGCTTGAAGGACTCCGATCAAACCAATTATTTCCAGGTGACTTCAGAGCCTAAAAACAAGCCTTTTTACAACTTTTGACAGACTGTTTTTTAAAAAAGTTCACGTCTGAATGTCTCCTGTTCATAGTTTTACGTGCAGATGTGTGTTATTAAGTGAAACGTGCACATTCTGTGGCCCCAGGTGTGTCCTCTGGTCCCACTTTGCATAAAACTGACTGAGTCTTTTCTTTTAGTCCAGTATGAAACTCTTCCTGCTCGGTTCCTATTCAAATATTGACCAGAAATGCAACAAAACCCTGATTTTAACATTTTTTTTGCCTCATAAAGTGCCTCTGACTGGCACCATACGATGCATTTTAAAGCTCCTATTGGTGCCGGTCAAAGAGGAGGAGAAATCAGCGTCTAAGAGTGAAAAGTAAAGCTTTTAAGGTTGGTGGAAAATCAGAATGAGCATTTTTTTTTTCAACCAAATCTGCACCATCATACTACTGGTTTGGATTATTCTATCAAAGCAGACAAAGCAGCTTTAAATATCACACCCACACGTCAGTAAACCTGCAGAATTTCAGGACAACGGCGACGATATTTCTCAAGTTACGGCAAGTTCAAGCATCGATCCGCAGACTGGATCGCCTGTGAACCCCGACTTCTACGGATGATCAGTTCAATCGATGTGCACCGCTTGGTCAGCTGTGGGGGAAGGCGGTGAGAGCTTTAAACTAGCTTGTAAGCAGACTTCCCAGAATGCATTGCAAGAAAGTTAAGCCTCTCCAGAGACTCTTTTCTTATTTGTAGTTTGAAAAAAAAAAACTTGCTGTGCGTTTTTAATCGTGTCCATCAAAAAGTTACGGTTGTTTCTTTTTCTTTCTTAGTTAGATTTATTATTTACTTGTTTATCTTATTGTGTTTGGGCTGACTAGTAGCTTATTTTGCGGGTTTATTTATTAAATTTGGGTAACGCTATGGGCACCTGAGGTCTATTTAGGTAGGTAGATGGCACAGGACCAGCATGCACCGGGGCGGGCCTGTGGTTTGTTCCGTTTGTTTACTTGGTAATGAATAAAATAAGAAGACCTGGTATGGACAATGACTCTTTTGCCTGCGTAAACCACGTACCCATGGTGCATCAGTGGCCTTTTGATTATTAGGGTAAGATCCATGATAAAGCGGTTCTGACCGTGGCAAAGGTTGGATTCATACTTATCTAAATGAACTGGGAGCAGCTTCATGGATCGTCTTGTGAGAAATGAGACAAGAATAAATGAAGAAAAAAACTCTTTAAAATGTGAAGTCTGTGCACGTTGGTTACACGACGAGTTGATTCAACGTAATATCTTACATTTATTGAGCTCATTTTCTCAAGTTTAATTGATTTTACTCAACCAAGAACTAATTAATCAACCAAAGTGCAGTTTGTCTCACATTATTAAGGCAGCAGAGTTTAAATTTCAAGCTAAAAGAACTTTAAATGGTTTGCAGTGTATTTAGAATTCATACAATAAAGTCACAGTAACTTCTAAGAGTGCAATAATAATTATTATTATTTAACCTTTATTAATCCCCGTAGGGAAATTCAATTCTGCATTAATCCATTCTACACTGGGTGCTGGGGGCAGGGGGCTGCCATGGTGTGGCGGTCGGGGGTTGGGGGCTTTGCTCGGGGGCCCAATGGCGGCCGCGGTGGGGATTCGATCCACCGACCTTCTGCTTGGCAGCCCAGGGTTTAACCCAGGGGTGTCAAACTCCGGTCCTCGAGGGCCGCTATCCTGCATGTTTTCGATGTTTCCCTCTTCCGACACACCTGATTAAAACAACAGGATCGTTGTCAGGCTTCTGCAGAGCTTGATGACGACCTGATCATTTGAATCAGGTGTGTTGGAGGAGGGAAATGTCTAAAGCATGCAGGATAGCGGCCCTCGAGGACCGGAGTTTGACACCCCTGGTTTAACCTGTTGCGCCACCACCACCCCCAACTAAATGACAGAAGTGTTATTTTCTTTTTTTGCCATGCAGAAACAGAACATCCTCAGCTCCAAACCGGCCACTCTGTCTTCACTTCTCCTCAGCGTCTCTGAATTTTATGTAACCGCTTAGCAAAGATTTGCGGATTGAAAAATTTCCAGTTGCCTTTAAGCCTCGAGGACTTTGACTCAGCCTTTTCTGTGGAGCAGAAGCAAATATAAATAGCCCGACTTTAATGTGCCGAAGATGTTGATGCCGGTATTCATCTTGTCGAAGTGTTTTAACTGCTTCCTAAAAACAGGAATTAAAAAACCCCTGTGCTACGTGGCTCACGGTGCCAGAGAGAGACGCTATTGTTTTCCATGTTTCACGGTAAAAAAAAAAACCTCATTCCATCCCTCGGCTTTGTCTGTAAGGTGTGTGTGTGGGTGTGTGTTGGCTTGCCTGTTCGCTGGCAGAGGGATTAATAATAACTTTTTCAATTTTCCTGAGTAGCCTATCTCAAAGGAACTCTTCTTTTGGACTATCTCTGCTGGTTAAGGATTATTCCGGGAGGCAGGGGGGGAAAATATTGCCTCTGCTATCTGGAGGAGGAGGAGGAGAAAAATAACACAAACAGATGACAATGCGCAGATTTGAATCCACGGCGTCCAGCGATGAAATTAAATTTGGTCTCCTTTTCACCGGGAAACGACCCGAGTGGCGCGTAGATGACAAAAAGAGCTTCCCAAGGAGGAGTGGTGCTCAAAGTAGGGTACGAGGACCCTCAGGGGGCCTCGAGGAGCAGTCAGATTGAGGAAAATGCTCCACAAAGAAATTAAAATAGACGTTGTTTCCAAAGTTTCTCCTCTGTGGGTTTAAAAACTTTTAAGGACACACAATGTGAGCTGTTATGTTCCTCAAGGCTCCACAGCGCAGCCACAGATCTTCTCCAAGTTCGAACACCGCCGAAAAAAGCCGAGCACGAAATCTTAACCCAGCGGGGGCAAGTCACCCGGGGCTCCGGCGGGGCAGGTTACTTACTGAATTTCATATAGTCTCTGTGTCACTGAGTGGGCTGCATCAGACGCAGTAATTTCATTTTTTCATCAAGGCTGTTTTGAAAATTGCAACCAGCTGCAAATGGCCAATTTCGTTCGAATCCTGTTTCTGCTCTCCAGGTTTTCGATGGTTTTTCATTATTGACACACATTAGGCCCGCTAGGCTGCCCTATCCACCGCCCTGGGGATGGTGAATTGCGAGCTATAACACTAATGTGATATCACACTGTGCCCGTCTGCCTGCTCGGAGTCCAGAGGAAACTTTTCTCTCGTGGTGCGTTTGGCAGTTGAACCTGGCCGACCGGTTTAATGTGCAGCTCTATTCGTCTCCTGTAAGTATTTCACTTTTGGGAGGCATTAGTGACGTACATTACCGGCAACCATTCGCTGCGTAGGCGGCTAAATGATGATGGAAGCAACAAGAAGATGATGAGAATATTAGTTTAGAATTGATGATTGCGGTGCTACGTGATAAATAAACGATGAGTCGGTTCCTCCCAGAGCGAGAAAAAGCCCCAACAATGATTGAAATAATTATCAAAGTGCAGCGACGTCTTGTCACGAGGGCCGTCCAGATCACAAGCTCAAATGTCAGCAGTCACGAGCTGCAGCTTTTAAGATCAGAAGAATGTTTGATTGCAAATCCGTCGAGCTATAATGACGTAATGGTTTGGTTTCCCATTGATTTTAGGTGGTTGGGCAGAACATCAAAGCCGTCCTGGGATCATTCCACATCCATTCATGATGCAGCGAGGCGCCAATGAGTCGCACCGACAGCAGCCGCATGACATTCGGCTTAGCAGGACATATAGCGTTTGTCACTAAGCACACTCAGTCAGCAGAGACTTAATGTATGTTGCCTTTAGTCCCTTAGCAAAGATGTATGTGTTCTGGATAAAGCAGCAGCAGCATTGACCCCAGAATGCTGTAGAATTGGCAACGCAATTAGCTCTTATGAATGATCAAGCCTGTTCTCAGACACTACATGGTGCTTATACTGTGTTTATGTCTCGTCACATCCGTCTGCATTATAAAGCCGAGATGTAGAAATACAATATATTGCCAAAAGTATTGGGACACCCCTTCAAATAATCAGATTCCAATCACTCCCATGGCCACAGGTGTATAAAATCAAGCATCTTGACTGCTTCTACAAACATTTGTGAAAGAATGTGTCGCCCTCAGGAGCTCAGTGGATTCAAGCGTGGTACCGTGATAGGATGCCACCTGTGCAATAAGTCCAAGACCTCCAAACTTGGTGTGGCCTTCAGATGAGCTCAGGAACAGCGGTAGAGGGCTTTATGGAATGGGTTTCCAAGGCCGAGCAGCTGCATCCAAGCCTTACATCACCAAGTGTTGGATGCAGTGGTGTACAGCTCAACGCCATGGACTCTAGAGCAGTGGAGATGTGTTTCCTGGTGTGACCAATCACGCTTCTCTGTCTAGCAGTCCGATGGACCAGTCTGGGCTTGGAGGTTGCCAGGAGAACGGTACTTCCTGGCTGCGTTGTGTCAAATGTAAAGTTTGGTGGGGGGAGGTTATGGTGTGGGCTTGTTTTCAGAGGTTGGCCCCTTAGTTCCAGTGAAAGGAACTCTTAATGCTTCAGCAGACCAAGACATTCTGGACTATTTGATGCTCCCAACTTTGTGGGAACAGTTTGGGGATGGCCCCTTCCTGTTCCAACATGGCTGCCACCAGAACACAAAGCAAGGTTAGTAAAGACATGGATGAGCCGGTTTGGTGTGGAGGAACTGGACTGGCCTGCACAGAGTCCTGACCTCAACCCGATAGAACACCTTTGGGATGGATTAGAGTGGAGACTGAGAGCCAGGCCTTCTGGTCCAACATCAGTGTGTGACCTCACAAATGCTCTTCTGGAAGATGGTCAAAGATTCCCATGAACACACTCCTAAACCTTGTGGAAAGCCTTCCCAGAAGAGTTGAGGCTGTTTTAGCTGAAAGGGGGGAACAACTCCATAATAAACCCTACGGATTGGGAATGGGACGTCATTAAAGTTCATGTAAAGGCAGACGTCCCAACACTTTTGGCGGTATAGTGTATGTTGCACACAGACGATGGTTTAAAGTCAGGTTTATCTTTCGGCTGCAGATCACACACACACACCCAGGAATGCTCTTGCACAGACACACAGCTTTTCTTTCCCGGCAAAAGCAGGTCTGGCTGGAGATCCCTCTGTGCACAGCAAGTGTGACAGATAGAAAAGCACACTCATGCATCTTAATTTGATCATTTACCGAACACATGGTGAGAGTCGGAGCGCCATCTTCTTCATTGCCGAAACTAATGGTCCACTGTGCTGCTATTTGGACTATAATCATAAAGTGAACGCCTTATATGTGCTTTTTTTTTTAAAGTCAATTTGGGCATCAGCAATTTGGGGAAGAGTTAAAATTGAATGGAACACGTTTCAATTTGAGATTCCAGAGCAGGTCCATGTCAGACAGCTCAGTGATGCTCCTGGACATGAGGCAGCCTCCAACCTCCATCTTCCATCTCCTGCCTTTGGGCAATCTACTAGCACCTCCCTCCCCCTCTTATCTGTCCCTCAGCTGAGAGGTCATTTTGTCTCAACAGATCACCCTCCCGTGTTTCTATTTGTTCCGTCTTTCATCCCGTATCTCCTCCCGCACCCTGCCTTTGTCCCCCCCGATGCCTCTGCCTCCTCCTCGGCTCGACACGCGGCCTAATCACTCTACTGTCACCGCGCTGAGATCTCTCTATCCTCCCCTCTCCGCCCTCGCTCTCCAGTTAGCGCGTGTGACAGAGTGCAGTGCCTCCGCATACTCCCACTGACAGCTGGCTCGGGCAGGAGGAGAAGGAGGAGGCGGCGGCGGCGAGGACGGGGAGGGGAAAAGGATGAGAGGAGGTAGAAAAAGGCAAAGAGATAGACCGTCACCCCGCTGGCGTTTCCCCCCCGGCTCTTTCTGAGGAAGTGTCGGTGGCGCCGCTTTGATGCCGCCTACATCATGCAGAGGTCTGAAGCTGGAGAATGCCTCCTGGCCCCGGTTTGCCTCGCCTCGCTGGCAGGAACTGGGCCAGGCGTTGTCATCTGCTCAAAGCCTCGCACATTTCTCAATCCCATTAATGAAAACTATAAAGTAAATATTATTTCCTCTCCAGACAGACAATGATAATTCACATTTCAAAACTTCTGCATACCCTTGCTTCCCTCTTTGCTTCTTCTCTTTTCCAGAGAAGAATTTAAAGCTCATCCCCCTGATTTAGCGCGGTTTACCCTGAACATATATGCACAGCTAAGATGCATTCTGCAAAGCACGCAGGTGTGTTTCAGAAATTCAGATGTGTGTTTTCCCAGTTATCGACGGGCTTCTATGAATCCTTTTGCTGAGCAGGATTTCTGCAATCAAAGAGAGAAGTTACACGACTGCGATGAGATTGTGCAGCGCAGAATTTCCTGCATTAAGACATAAGGACAGCAGTGATGCAATGCAGATTTGACGCTCACAGTGGCGGGCTAAAACCTGAGCAAGTTTAACGAGTCTGATTGCTTTTCTTACTGCGTGTAAATGAACGACCTGTGGCTGCATGAAAGGGAGGGAGAAAGAAATCCAAAAAAGTTTACAGCGCCCAGCGAGATAATGAACTAAACTGATTGTGTGTTTAAGAATGCAAAACTTGCACTGGCTTCTTCCTTCAAGAGAATATCGGTTTGCTGAGGAGACTGATGCCACTCATGTGTGCAGCTGATATGAAGCCACAGACCGTCTGCAGCTGACCGCAGCTCGTCAATTTCACATTGAGGCTTTCGCACCGATCGGCACGTCATATCTTATTTGTCCAAACAGTGAGTTGAAGAAATGCAGGTGGGTGGATTTTGTTATCTTCGGACTGATTCTGGCGAACGCTTTCTCCACGTTTCCATTATGCTAAGCTAAGCTAATCTCCTGCTTGCTGCAGGTTCACGCTGAATAGACAGAGGGAGTGGTATCAATCTTCTCATTCGGCTGTCCAAGAGACGGCAAACACAGCTACCTGCCAATTCCCAAATGACAATTTGCCATCGTGGCCGCTGCCAGTGCCGACCGAGCGCCCGGTGGGATCCAAGCGTCACCGTGATGTTAGTTCAAAACAGATTCCAGCAGAGTCTGATGATCCCATACCCACCCTGAGCCTGTGACATTAACAGCACAACTAACGCAGCTCAGCAGCGACTGAAGCAGCAACACAAACACTCCCTGCAAACAAAAGCCTTGCATTTACAAAGGTTTTACACTATAAACATCAAAAGTAAACGTGCTTCTGCAGAGCGGCCCATTCCAGAGTGATAAATAACATGAACTGGGTTATATTTACTGATGAAGTGATGATTTCATCACCTTAATGCTGCAGCCAGTGAAGGTGACACAGATTTTAATGACTTTGTTTACGGCTGGAAGTAAATTTTCCACCCGGAGATTAATAACGGTTCATGCTAACCTAATAATAACACATCACAGTATATCTGCTGATCATAGTTTTGCTTTATTGGTCTGAATATGCACGGTAACGAGTGACTCAGTTCATCAGATGCATGTGGTGGAATAGAAGTATAAAGCTGCAGAAAATGGGAATAGTTCACTGAATACATTTGGTTATTTTTGCACCACTGTCTGGTGTTTATTAGCACTTTCTTTGTTTGTTTTGTGCACCTTTATCTGGTCCGGTTGAAGGTTTTCAAGTTAAATCAAAAGCTAGTGCTCCTCGACTATCACTCATCTATATGTTAATGTTCAGTTACGTCTGCGTTTTCTCATTTTGAGGAGAAATAAAATCCTCACGTCTCTTTGTGTCAGAGCTAACGTCGCTTTCAGTAACAAGACATTTGTGTGTGTCACGTAAGAATCCAAGAACGGGGGTCGGAAGGAAAAGCTCCAGGTCCATCCAGGGGGGGCTTTTTAATTCTGATTCAGCATTTTCTTAAATGGCATCGAGACCTTTCCATAGGTTTAACTATGTATAACTGACCAGCTGGGAATAAGACTTGTGTTCACTGCCAGGCTATAAATAAACTGTCACTCTTTCTCTTCTGAAGATGCTGAACAAATTCTGTTTTTCTCCCATTTGTAGTAAATTAATAGTCTGACCCTGCTCTGTGTTTCTTGATTTTTTTTAAGGCCATAAGACTCTAGAAGCACCAGAAGCAGCAAAATTCCCCGTCCTTCACTGGAGCAGCTGTTAGAGTATCTCTAGAGGTGGAAACGTATTTCTGTTCATCCAAAAAGGCAAAAGAAACATACAGTCGAGTTGAACCATCTGGGGAAGGTGTGTAACTTGGATTTTTCTGGCAGATTTTGCAGTTTTAATTCAGTATTCATGTGTAGTAGATTTAAAATGTGATGGACACCATCAGATGTGTGACTGCAAACAGGATGGCATGAATTCACAAAACTACTGACGCAACAGTTAAAACCCTGCAGACTCACTGCACAACGGGCATCCAAAGTAGCAGCCTTCCAGGATTTTTAACTTTGTTGCTTCAACTTGTGATTTTGACTTGAACTCGATTCATCGTTCCATCAAAACTGCAGTCCAGTTCCTGGGATTCAGCCCCACATAGAGGTTATTTTAAGCTGCAGTGCTGAGCCACTCCCTGCACACCTCTGTCTGTTCAGGTGATCTCTAGGTTCTCTCACGGCCTCAGATTGTTGTTCCTCTGTCCATTCAGTAGCTCGCCGTTTGTTTCCGTCCCTTCTTCTTTCTCTTCGCTCCGTTTTTGGCTCTTCGTGCCGCCCGACTCTCCACAGTCACCAAAGCCGCTGCTGCCTTTGAATAGCATCCCTCCTCTGGTCCAAGGCAGACTTGGCTGCAGCACAACAGGCTTGTTTGTGGGTTTTGGCAGCGATGCTCGCAGACCTGAATCTACCTGCTCGGGTTTTCTGTTTTTTGAAAAGTGTACTTATGTGAATGTTCGTGTGTGTTTGTGCACCTCACACTGGGGAAACAGGCAGACAAGGAGACAGAGTGTCTGTGTGGGTTTTTTTTTTGTTTTTACCTTGAGGCTGGCGGGTCAGCTGACCGTGACCAGACTTAGCAAACATATTCATACAGCAGTCAGACCCTACCATCCCTCCAGATCTGGGGTATCAGTCACTTACAGATGGAGATCTCCATGTAAGCACAAGTTGACCTTGATACGAGGAGCACATGCACATAAATAAAAATTACGTGTGAGACACAGAAGTGGAGCACGCCGACGGAAAGCGAAACCTCACCTTTTTCCACCAACCACATATCAAGGCAGTTTCCACCACACAGGGAAACAATCCGTCACGCCTAACCGCCACGCCGAGTAAAAGCTGTCATACATGTCGGCTGTTTGTTTCTGGGAGGTAAGATTAATTCGACTTTACGGCCTCAGCAGAGCTCGGATGAGGCTGAGCAAATAGCGGCTGCAGTACAATGGAGTCTCATGGCTTAAAAATCAACACAGAGGTGAGGCTGCGCGGCGTCGGAGGGTGTTTTCTATGCAGCATTCAGCTTCCCCCGCAGAGGGCACGGGTACAGGTCACATTAAACATATATGCAGCGGCTTGAGGGAGGAAACCGGCTCCGTGCAGGTCTCCAATTTATGAAGGGTCACGATGAAGCAATATCTGGCCAGCAGCAGCCCGACAGACGGACGACCCGACTTCCTCACAAGTGGCATCTTATACATGCATATAAGCGTGTTCTGAACCGTCACTCACTCTGCAAAGAGAGCAACGGTGTTAAGAGTAAAAACCCAGACCGCAGTTAGAGATGTCTGTGGGTGGAACACGTTCGAAAACATCTAAATAGCACAGGATGAGCACGCTGGGTGTACGTGTGGTTTCTGTGGTTTGGTTTCGGGGCCGACTTAACACGGCAGGGAAAACATGAGTGCAGGGTGATGTAACGGATGACCAAGGAGTGATACACCAAATGTGAAATGTCTTAATCGTGGACAACAAATCCTCAGCGTGCACTTCCAGGCCTCGCATCTGGATCGTTTCAGACGTGCCTCTCTTTTGGATCAGCTCGCTGCAGGCGTATACAGATGGCCCTCCGTTTGGCAAAGCTTGCGGGGGGGACTTGAGTGCTGCTGGCTCCCGAACTGAGACGCCGACAAAAGCACAACAGCCTCGGCCACGTTTGCCGGATTTATAACCAAAGACGCGCGCGAGGCGATGCCAAGCGACGCTAAAAGCAATCAAAAGGAGAGCTAACAAGGATGAAGGGGGATTACGCATTATCCCAAAGATGAAAGTTTACCATCCGCATTTTTGACGCCACCTTCTACTGCATGTAAAAAGGAATAGAGAAGCACAGGAGATATGGAAAGTGAAATTTAGAATAAGCTGATATTGGCTCCATCCTAAATTCTTGGAGTGAAATAAGAAATGCAGTGAACTAATTTTGTTACCATAAAATAAATCCAAGCATGCAACTTTTATTGATTTAAAATCTCTCTGGTTATTGGTTAAAACCATTTAAACTCATCTTTGCATTTAAATCACACATTTAGAAGTGTTTTCCCCATAAAAATAACCCCTAAATGTTTTACAATGGCTTAGATGTAACTCTATATTGTTGATTCCTCTAGAACAGTGGTTCTCAACTGGTCCAGCCTCAGGACCCACTATGTCTCTATTAATAACGGTCGCGACCCAAATTTTTGAAGTTTGCTGTTCCTGTTAACAAATTAAGGTTTATTTGGGTGGAGTCTCAACACATTTTGGTACAGCTTGGGAAAATGTTGACTTATTCTTTTGGTCATTTTGGTATATTTGGACACTTTTGCCAAGTTTTGGGCATATTTTGGCCCATTTTGACAGATTCTGAGCACATTTTGGTTCATTTTTGGCTCGTTTTAGCGTAAATTTCTCCTATAAGCTGGCAGAGCCAAATCTAGAGGTTAATAGTTGGCAACTACTGGTGTCACCACCACTAAATATCCTGCTACTGAAAGCAAACTGTGTCATAAGAAACATGTCCTTTAAAATAAAAGACTTTATACCGCTACTTTTTTAGAGGGAGGCATGCTTCTGCGACCCTCTAAAAATGGCTTCGCGACCCACTTTTGTGTCCCGACCCACCAGTTGAGAACCACTGCTCTAGAATGTGCAGATCTATGACGTCCCTGTCTATCTCTACCTGCTGCAGCACGAGCACACCAGCTCACCCATGACTGCAGAGCTGCCCTGCACATGACAAAGGCAGGTTGTAACAGTGAAGCACCAGAAACCAACTCTGAAGAAGAAATTTACAGAAAATTCCACCCCACAGGTCGGCAGGATCGGTTCCTCGTGTTTGAAACTACTTTTGAGACTCATTGTTGAGCCTCATCCACCAAAAGTTAAGTTCTTAAATCACCAAACAGCAGCAGCAATTCCATTTGGAGGGAAACGTAGTTTTTGTGATGTATTAAAAGAATCCCAACATCCCTCTTTATCGCTTTATCGCTGCTCATTTTCAGCCAGCCAGTCGTGTATTTGATGGGACTGATCACCCCGGTAACCAAGAAGACAGAGAAGTGTCGTCGGAAGGGATTTTCCTCCACGTGTCGTTGCAGTTTTGGTTGAACAAAGAATGAAAATGAAACTTGAGCGTTTTCACGATTTAACGTGGCACCGACACGAACATCCTGCTACATCACAGCTTTACCTCTCAGTGGAAAATGACATTTCTTCCTCGACAAAATTACGCTTCTCAAAAAACCAAAACAAAAGACGACTCAGTTGGAGAGGAATGGGTTTTTTTTTTTTTTTTGCAAAGATACACTGGTGGACTGCAAATGTAGCTCAGGATGTGTGTTCCAGCATATAAAAAACACCATATGGACGAGTTAACACGGTAAAAAACTTCATTTTCATTTTCAGATTTTTAATATTCTTCAGACAAGAGGAGAGCTTACATTTCTTAAGCTGAAGCAGCTTAACATTTTCACAGTATCTAGGATGCAACACATATCTCCATAAATATGATTAGTCAGAGGAGGTGTTTTTTTATGTTTGTTTTTTTGTTTTTTAAGTTTCCAAAGTAACTTCTGTTTTCAGTCAACCAGCAGTTTTGCTTGAGCGCCGCAACCTCCGACTTTAGAGCAATCTCCCAACTAATCGATACATAATCTATTTAAATAGTATTCAATCGCACCTGTCAAGGTCTATTTTGGTTCAAGAGACGTGTCAGCGTCCTCTTTCCTCTTCCAGAAGCCATCAAAAGAAAAATAATACAACAGCGGATCAAAACAGCAGTTGACACTAGCAAGGCAGTTCAGAGCAGATCTCAGTTTTGGATAGAAAACGACCAGGGACACGGGCATGAAGAACACAGTGAACATGATCAAGTTCATGGCAAAAATCAGCATGACATTCACTTTGTTATTCACCTTCGCAGAGACATTCAGATGCCTCTGCAGAGTCCAAGACACCAGGACAGTGGACACGATGTTGACTGTCAGCAGGGTGAACAGCAGCACAAGCTGAAAGTAAGCGATTTCTTTGCTGTGCATCCTCTCGTCAACCTTGTCTGGATAAAACTCAAAACAGGAGGACACGTTGTGCTCATTTGCACCCCTCGAAAAATCCACACTCTCCGGGACGTTCACCACCAACAGAATCAGCCAGATGAGTCCGGCACCTTTCCAGGCGTTGGATGAGGTCCGAAGGTGCCGCGACCTCAGAGGATAAACTACAGCCAGCAGCCGGTCCACGCTGATGAAGGTGATGAAGACGGAGCTGGAGCGGATGTTGTTGCGAAAGAGCATCGTGATCCAGATGCATGCCATGCTGCCGAGGGGCCACGTGCCTGTTGCGTAGAAGTAAACCCTCATGGGCAAGGAGATGACGAGCAGCAGGTCTGAGATCGCCAGGTTGACCATGAAGACGGCGCTGGGCGACTTGAGGCTGTGGCGGCGAAGCAGAATCCACAGCGACGCGGCATTGAGAGGCAGACCGAGCGCTATAACGGACCCAAAGACTGAAGTGTACGCCGTGTTCCTCATTTCCCGTGTCACGTTAACGCTCTGCATGTTTGGCTTCTGTTTGAAAAGCAGAAGTGCAGTCAAGTGAATGTACCCTCAACAGAAACCACAGAAACTCCTCCTCCTTGCCAGTCACATATGTCAAGATTGGTGTGAGCAAAGGCTGTTTCTACATGCTGAAGTGGCAGATAGCGTTAAAACAGGAAACAGCTTAGACAAGACTGGAAGAGCTGAAACGCTGCAAGAGAGTGAGGGGGAGTTTGAAGTCATGAAAGTAGAAGAGCTGTGATTGGTTTTCCCTTTGTAAAACCACAGTCGTGTGTACTGTATGTTCCTCTAATAATCCACAACCGTGTTTATTTACATTCTCCACAGCAGGATGAAATTCTCCGCTGTTATTTCTTCGGCATTTAAAATTTGAGATCAAAACACTCGAGACAAAAGTAAAAACCTTTTATCTGCCCACACATAAGCAGATCACAAGTGAAGGCCCTTTGATTTTGTTTCACATTTGATGCTTGTTTTTTCATCGCAAACGATAAAATCAGATTGTGCATTTGTGAAAAGTTGCGTCTGGTTTACGTCTACGAATTTCAGAGTGTCGGTATCAGCTGGGCCCGATAGAAGCCCTGAAGCTGATAGGTCACATTGTCCTAGCGTGACGTCATGATGTTTCAGAGTGTTTCTCAGTCTTCAAGTTTACCATAAACGCTCAGTGGGGTGGAAAGTCTGTGACAGTCGGCACTCTTTGCCTTGGACTCAAAGCTCTGAGGTGTGTTTGGGCTCATCATCCTGCTGCAGTATGAAGCCGTCTCCACAAAGTTCAAACCAGAGGGGAGGCTGGGGCCGACTGGGTGAAGGTGTCACTGTGGGTTTGACGCCCTGCAGATAATGCCACCAATCTCAGTAAATAGGACCCACTGTGGAATCCTGGAATCTGTTCGCCTGGGTCGGTGGAGAGACCCTGCCCCAAGTGGAGGAGTTTAAGTATCTCGGGGTCTTGTTCACGAGTGAGGGCAGGATGGAGCGCGAGATTGACAGGCGGATCGGCGCAGCGTCTGCAGTCATGCGGCCGCTGTACCGATCCATCATGGTGAAGAAGGAGCTAAGCCAAAAGGTGAGGCTCTGTATTTACTGGTCAGTCTACGTTCAGACTCTCACCTGTGGTCATGAGCTTTGGGTCATGACCGAAAGAACGAGATCCCAGATACAAGCGGCTGAAATGAGTTTCCTCTGCAGGGTGGCTGGGTGCACCCTTAGAGATCAGGTGAGGAGCTCAGTCACCAGGGAGGAGCTCGGAATAGAGCCGCTACTTCTCCACATCAAGAGGAGTCAGTTGAGGAGGCTTGGACATCTGTTCTGGACGCCTTCCTGGGGAGGTGTTCCAGGCATGTCCCACCAGGAGGAGGCCTCGGGGTAGACCTAGGACACGCTGGAGGGACTATGTCTCTCAATGGCCTGGGAACGCCTCGGGGTCCCAGCGGAAGAGCTGGAGGAGGTGTCTGGGGCGAGGGAAGTCTGGGCCTCTCTGCCTAGGGAAGATAATGGATGGATGGATGGATCTTCGCCCGTCCCAAGCGTTTGTCCTCGTTTCCCCTCCCGAGAAGAGCTTCAGAGTGTCCTGCTTCTTTTGAAGGACGTCTGCTGATCACAGCCTTGCATTCTTTATTTGGTAAAATTCTCTATCTGTGACGAAGCTGCTTATCTGTCTCTCAGTGAGCAGAGCTTGATGTATTGATCTTCTGATGGCGTGCCCGCTTTTGGTCCGCCCGAAAGTGCTTTGGATGCAGCTGATCCGGTCTCCACAAAGTGTATCAGAGTGCAGGAGCCCTCAGTCTAGCCATGGTTTGAAGATGAACTTCTTCTGAGCTCAGACTAACACTTCCACTTTGCCCTGATGCCACGTTTTCCGCTACGCTACTTAGGAAGCAAAATTCTGATGGAAACCTGAAGCACAGACATTTTTTAACATGTGAACACTGGCTGTCATCTGAACACGTCTCAGTGGAAGGCAGAAACCAGTGCAACACATGTGGTCAAATTTGAATGTTTACCTCTAATTTGGATGCTAGAAAAGTTGGGAAAGCAATGACTAACAAATAATTTCCAACCCTGTATGTAATTGAAAATACTACAAAGACAGCACGCCGGGTGTTGAAGCTGGGATGTGCTTATTTTAAACTAGATGTTGGGACAGGGGCTACAGAAGACGAGATAAGTTGTGTGATTCAAACGAATAAAGACTTGATGGAACATCTTGCATCTGTTAGGTTCATTGGCAACAAGTCAGTAACAGGTTTGGGTATAAAAAAATTAGGGATGCACGATAAAGCTGAATTCAACTGATACCAATAATCGATAATTTTATACTTCTTGCAGCCGATAACCGATAATGTCAACTTATTGGGTTCGTGCCGTGTTGTCGGAGGGAGGGGGAGCGGGAGCATGAAGGAGCGGGGGTGACACCGGAGCGTGACACCAGAGTTGACAGGTCCGTGTACTACAACCACAGCGCTAATCTAGAGCCTCAGTGGCGTACTAGAGCCTTGGCGACGCTCAGCAGCGCTGGGTGACGCTTGGCGGCGCCTGACAGCATACTACAGCCTTGGCAACGCTCTGCAACACTCGGCAAAGCTCGGCAACGCCCCCCAGCAGCGGCGCCCGGTGCGCATGACTATTCAACTATCAATATTATTATCCGAATACCATCACAACCAACGAATATTTGGATATTCCAATATTCGAGGTCAGCCCTAGTGAAATGTCTTCTTCTGACAAGGTAAAGAAAGTCCACTCTGGTCAGTGCCACGCCATGCTGCTTGTTTTTCTCAGTGTTATGACATCACACATATGCGACAGTACCATTGGGGAGGGGTTGAGGAGCCAGGCATGAGCACACACCACAACACACAGACCAACAGCAAAAACGAAGATTCAAAGCCTTTATTACTATTGGGTCATTTTATCGGCTGACTTTTTTATTATCAGATTTATTGGTATGACGTCATGATTGCCAAAATTAACCGATAATTATCGGACACTGATATTATCGGGCATCCCTAAAAAAATCCTCTTAGAGAATCCTTCAGCATTAAATATGAGGAGTGGTTCACCTCTCTAAGAATGTGTAGGCAAGTAGTCCAAGAATTAGTGGATTTCATCATCGATGGTTAATCTAAAAGATTCAGAGAATGTCTTTTGATGCAAGGCTGAAGACTGATTTTGAATAGCTGTGGTCTCCAGGCCTTCCAGCAACACTGCATTCAAAACAGACTAGATTCTATGGTGGAATTTCTGCAGTGCTACTTCTGAAAACCGCTGCCAGCAAACACTGCATTTGTGGCTGCATTCAAAAAACTCCTCCATGCAAAGAAGACACTATAAACAAGCAAGATCCAGAGGCATCGCTGCATTTTTCAGGCCTGAGCTCTTTCAAGATGGGCTGAGGCTAAATGGAAAGCTGTCCTGGTGTCTGATAATTTCAAAATCTTCCTTTTGGAAATCACGGACACCGGGTCCTTCGCTCTAAAGAGGAGCGCTTGTTACCAGCACACAGTTCAAAAACCAGCATCCATGATTGTGTGGGCGGGGTGCCTTAATGCACATGGCTCGGAAACTTGCACATCTGTGAACACAGCGTTGATGCCGGATGATACACAGGTTTCAGAGCAACATCTGCTGCCAACCAGATGATGTCGTTTTTAAGGAAGGTGTCCCCTGTTTCAGCAAGACGGTGCCAAACCACAGACTGCACATCATTACAACAGAGCGATGCTGAAAGAAGAGGTGATGCAACACGGTGGTAAACATGCTCCTGTCTTAGCTGTTATTTTAACATGTTGCTGGTATCAGATTCAAAATGGGCACACATTTATCAGTAAAACAATAAAAAAAATCAGTTCCAACATTTGATTTGTTGTCTTCATACTGTTCTCAGTTAAATTCTTTCAATGATTTGCAAACCATTTTTTTAACTGTGCTGTTTTTATATGCATTAAGACATAAACCAATCAGCCACAACATCCTGACCACTGACAGGTGAAGTGAATACCTTTGATCATATCGGTACTATGTGGTGTTCTGGTGGAAAACCTTGATCAGACTTAGACACCCAAATAAACATCGTCCCACAACAAACACACTCCCTCATGCACATGGAAATCCCAAATGTCACTGGATGAAAATGCACCCCACCACATGGAAACAACATCAACCAATCAGGAACATGTTGAGGAACATGACAATGGTCCAACATGTTGATGTGACCTCCAGACTTCCTACAGCCCATTCTGATCAAGCATCAACAGGATGCAGTGGAACCAGTTGGACTGACATAAGCCAGAGTAGCCAAAGGATCCAGTGGTTCCAGACCCCATAGGACCCCCTGAGAGGTCCTCTGGTCCAATGGTTCAGAGCATTTGTGACCACATAAGGGGGACCAACACAATATTAGACAGGTGGTCATAATGTTATGCCTGATCTGGGTATAATGAGTTAAATAGGTCAGTGCCAGAGCCGAGTGTTTACACCTTGAAACTGCAGTGCTGATCATAGCTTTGCAGGGTTTATATGCCCAACACACCTAAAGAACTACTCCAGTCAACTTGCAAGGTGGGACTTCTGGTAACGTCATTCTACTTTTCAAACATGCGTGGAAGATTTGCTCCAGGATGCACCTCACTATCGTGTAAGATCATAGGTGAGCCGATGCTGCAGGGTCATAGATCTGCACATCTTAGAAGAAGCAACACTGTAGAGTTTTATCCAGACTGTTTTAGAGCAGGAATTGGTAGTAGGATGTATGCATTTCCAGATCCCTATATTTGCATTCATTTATCCACATTCATCTGTATCAAAGGTATAAATGTGTTCAGCAGTTATTCTTTTTTCTTAGAGTACTTATCTCTGTATTCATTAGTTCATCCTTATGGACACATGTACTTCTATATAGATGTGTGTGCGTTCAATTAATTCTATACACAATTAATTCAATTAATTCTCATCTGATCTTATAAGAGTGTATCCTGAGGACAGTGCAGGCCTGTGGTGTGCGGTGTTTGATTATTTTCACGGCGAGACTTTTAAATATGCAACGCTAATAAATGAAGATGAGTTCCAGGAATTTAATCAGTGAGACAGACTTTAAAATTTCACACAGGGTCCCAGAGTGTTTGGAGTCCTAAATATTCCTTTTTATTTCACAGAACTTGTGTTTTCAGATGCGTTTCTGTCTTCAAGCTCCTGTTTCAGCAGGTAAAGTCCTTCTCAAAGGGGTTTAAACCTAACGACTGAGAGGTTTTCACGTCGCAGTGCAGGCCTCTGCCGGTGGAGTCGTCCATGAAGTGTGGAAGCTGAAACTACACTGGCAGCGATGTCACTGACTGCAACTGATCTGAAGTTCTTCTTTACGGCACAGCTGAAGGTGTTTTACTGTGGGTAACTCGGCCTGTGTCTATTTTAAAGTCCGTTTTTCAGCTTTCAAAATTGCTCTACTTGATATATATATATCAGTTTCCCCCGTCGTGGCTCTCAGTGACTTTTGACAGCACATTTTCTCTTGATACAGACGAGCCATTTTTCTGTCAGGTCTTTGGGCTCCGCGCCTTCTGGAAGCATCAACAGATGAAAAGACGGGCTGAAATGAAGGCCCTGCTCTTTTGTGTGTGAACACTGCGTGCACGAGGCAACACCTGAGCACGACTTACACCTGCCAGTCACTTCCTAGCTTGTCCCAGATATTCAAAAGGACCAGAAAGGGGAATAAATGCTACTTTATATTAGACATTTTCATAATAAAAGTAGAAGGACAGCCCGGATAGTTCGACTCCCTCACTACAAAACCACACAAGGTGAGAGAAAAACATATCCGTCATTACAGATTCATCATTTAATCTGGTTGCAAACACCTAAATGATAATCAGAAGCTCCCAATTAACTAAGAAAACTCCAAATAATGTAATTTGTAGAAATGAGAATATCACTTCAGCTCACTTTTGTTTACCTGAAACATCTAAGGACAGCTTAAAAATGGCTCCTTTTAAATTTAAACACCGTACACCAACAGCTTAAACATCAAATTTCATTCCAGATGGCAGACATGAGACAAATCTAAACCCGTTGAAATTCAAGTATTACACATACGCATCATGTTCAAGTGGTCCAGTGTCTGTAAATAATATGATACATGTAGAATCTGTTGACGCAGCAGCTGCACTGCTGGCAGACATCTGCTATGGAAACTCTATCTGAACCGGCAATCACGCTAATTAAGCACCACCAATGTGCACCAATTAGTGGGTGTGCAGGGTGGAAAGAATCACTATGATTATGCTACCACTGATACAGTTCACATGGCGGGTAGCTATGTGTGTGTTGCCACTGATCTGCTTGTTTATGTTGAACATATCTGCCGCGCGCCGCCGCATCTTCGGAGAGCGTTCATTACCCGATTACCCTAATCACCCGATAATTTATGCACACTCTGAGGTGTGCTGGTCTGCACAAATAAATGAGACACAAGTCCAAATATTTAGAGGCAAGGTGAAAGAAAAACTGTTGTATCTTTCAGCAGACGCCTGAATAACTTAATTTGAATGCACTTCCCTGCGCTTGATTTGCATAGTGACAAAAGAGAAGTCATGAACACAGATCAGAACTGTAAGGAAGTGTTTTTAGAAAAAGCCTTTCTATGCATTTCATTGGTAAATGCTTAAAATAGAAAATAAGGTCAAAGAATACAGCCGTGCTCATCTCAGGCCTGTGAGGTGCTTAGAAAGAAACATTCACGTTAGCATCACAAGACCAATGCTAACATGTTTACCATGCGTGTCAGCCAGCTCTAAATAAAAAGTATTTTAAAAAGTTATTTAAAAAGTTATAAAAAATCTAACATTTGAAAAAATAAGGGATCATCAAAATTAAAATTAAAAGTCATTCTAAGAGGGAAAAAAATCTCCAGTCAGTTTGATGGCAGCTAATCTCAAGGCTGTTAAATGAAAGAGGCAGGATGAGATGACGAAGCAACTCAAGACACACTTATTGGGTGATACAGGAAATAACAAGAGTTCACACTTTTACCGGGTGAAGGAAGCAGCAGGTGCGATAACATACTTGAAAAATAATCACAATCTAAGAAAGGAAGCTAATGCGTGATGCTGTAGCTGCTGAGCACAAACTGCAGATCATGGAATAAACATCGGAGAATCGCATCTGCAAGGTTCCACCGAGACTCACCACCGGGCCGCACCGACACCTCTGATCATTTTAACAACATGTACCGCTGTTGCTATCTCAGCGTAAAAGAGAGAAAACACACACACACACACACACACAAGCACGTGCACAATGTGTGCTCTAAGCCTGGAGGTGCGTGATGCTGTAAGATAACAATAAACCAAATAAAAACAGAGGTGTTTGTCACGGCGGCTGCACACATGTAAGAATGATCAAAGACCTTTTTCTAACATTGATAAAAACAGTGTATCTTGCTCGGCAGTACAAAAGAGTGTAAGGAGTTGCTGCCAGAAACATGTGCTGCTTATTTTTTATGACAACGTGCCCATGTATTATCTCAAATGCAATAGGTCTGCATAAAAACTGAGTGGACTCCCAATGTATCATCGTAGGGCACAGACAGGTCTGACTACAACATGCCTGAAAATGTTGAAACATGTTGTTTTTTGTCAAATTACTTTACTGTTATTATTAAACTAATGGTTTTATTTGATTTCTAAAAGGAATCGTTTTAAGCATTTCGAGAAATTTCACTTATTTGCTTTCTTGCCGAGAGTTAAACAAGAACATTGTATCATATAAAGGTAATAAAATGCGCCTAATAGCACCTCTGAAACTCTCTTTAATACACAGAACACATCAGAAGTGACTATAGCCCTGTTCAATAACATTTAAAAGTCGAATGATTAATCGTATACACCGATCAGCCACAACATTAAAACCACTGACAGGTGAAGTGATTAACACTGATCATATTGGTTCTATGTGGTGTTCTGATGGAAAACCTTGATCAGACTTAGACACCCAAATAAACATCGTCCCACAACAAACACACTCCCTCATGCTAATGGGAATCCCAACATCAACCAATCAGGAACATGTGGAGGAACATGACAATGGTCCAACATGTTGATGTGACCTCCAGACTTCCTACAGCCCATTCTGATCAAGCATCAACAGGATGCAGTGGAACCAGTTGGATTGACAGAGGCCCCACTGGACAAGACAGAGTAGCCAAAGGATCCAGTGGTTCCAGACCCCATAGGACCCCCTGAGAGGTCCTCTGGTCCAATGGTTCAGAGCATTTTGGACCACATAAGGGGGACCAACACAATATTAGGCATATATGGTCATAATGTTACGCCTGATGGATGTATGTTGACAAGCAGAGTATTTCCCCTTATGAATGATGAAATACTTTAGAGAATATTGATAACACAGACTTGATGGTAGAACCTGAAGAAGTGAATACACCCGTGATCACTGACACACAAGTTAGAAGCCTGTGATCATTTAATGGTTAAAAGGTTCCAAAAAGAACACCAGAGCTTTCTCAGTTCTGGACCCGTGGGCACGTCTGCATCATGGAACCGAAAAATCTCATTCTGAAACTTCACAGAATGAAGATCAGACGACCACCTACAAGTCCGCCAAGACACATCTACAGCAGTAATCAGCCGCAGTGCCCCAAACCAGAGATAAAGTGGCTGACCTCCATCAATGACGCCGCTGACGGTACACTATCTGCACAATCTTGCTTTGACAAACAGAAAGCACAGGTTTCAGACTTTGCATGTGAGTTATCTGTGGAAATCAAAGTTTCTGTGCCAGCTCAGACGGCGAGAAGGATATTGCGCAACATCAACTTTGACAGGCAGCATCTCAGATAAAACTCTAACCGGCACGCAATGAAACTTTAACTTAAGCCTTAGGAATATTAGGAGCTCATTCTCTGGTCAGGTGAGATCCACTGGTGTCCAGCATGTTTGACATGAAACGGGCCCGGACCACCACAGTGAATGGATAGTCCCCAGAGTGAAGCACAAGGTGGGACAAAAGGTGTTGGGCGATTCATAGACATTTATAGACAACTCCATGAATTCCTGTGGTTACATCAAAATACTGGTACAACCACAGGCGTTCAGGAAGAAAGAGGAAAAAATAAAAACTACAGCCTGGCCAAGTATGTTGCTTGACTTAAATCTAACGGAACACTTCTGGCCATACCGCCTTGTGGATGCCTGATCTCGTCAGATCTTGGAAGCTAAGCGGGGTTGGGCCTGAATCTCCTTAGCTGTGGAAAAGTATTTGCCCCCCTAAACCTAAGAGATGGAGCAGACTGGCCTCCGTCAGTCTACCCCAGGACAGCTGTGGCTACATATGTAGATTACCACCGAGTATGGAGTGAATGAATAATGCAATGCAATGCAAAGCGTCTCTGAGTGTCTAGAAAAGCGCTGTATGAAACCAGTGTATTATTATTATTAATTCTGGGGTAGTAAGCAAAGAGAAAGATAAAGCAGCACAACCCCTCCAACAAAGAGCAGCTGGAGAAAAGATAGTCTCAGAAGAACGGCAGAGCATCTCTCCAGATGAGGAGGATTGAGACTGATTGGTTGCACTCCCACTGCGGGGCATGTATGTTTCATATCGTGAATCAAAATTGTTTTTCCATTTGACACAAGAGCGAAAACCTGCTGTTCAACTTAGAAGTACTGCAGACACTGTGAGGTGCACGGGAATGTATTTACTTACACTGTACGTACAGTAAAAGGGGTTAAAAAAAGACTATTTTTGCCATTTAAAGTCAATATTCTACCCAACTACAAGACGTGTGATGAGAAACACATTTTCCAGTTTGTCACTGTGAGATGTTCTCTGTAGATCTGCGATAACTTAGTTCCCCCAGCGCAGGCCTCAAATCCGGAAGAGTCAAGTGCTGTGAATATACTGTGCCAAAAACACTGCATACATTATCATTGTTCTCACTGTATGTACCAGATAACAGGAAAAAAGCAAAGCAAAATGGCACAGAGGATTACCTCTTCTGCTAATAAAACATTTATATAATCCAGGCTCATCCCAGAACGCCACCTGGAAAAATGAGCTGCTTTGTGCATTCACACACAAGCGTCGTACCTTTCACCTTATCACACAATCTCCAATTTAACACTCCTTCAGACGCCGTCAGCCGTAACCTTTAGAAAGACTGAAATCAAAATGGCTGCTGTAATGACGGCAATTATGTGATTTTCCTCGACTCGCGCTCTTAAATAAAATGCGTGTGGATCCTTTTGGGAGTATCAGCCTGGCACGCTCATCAATGCATGCAGGGCGCAGGAGAGCCTGAATTGATTTCTCTGGAAAAGCAAGGATGCCATTTTCTCTGGGCTCTAATATTTAAGAAACCTGAGTGCATCTCAAGACAGATAATCTTTGTTTTAAGTGCTGCAGGTAAAAACACTGATTTAAAACGCTTGGCCTGCTGCTCACGTTCGCCGCGAGATGGACGGGGAGAATTAGGAGAAAGAATGCGGGAGAGAGGCAGGCAGGTGTGTCTCCACGAAGAAATAAAACTAGTTTTCTTTGTCTACTTATTATTTATAGTCTGCTATGTTCCTTGTTTATTCCGACTCTCTGCTTGTTGGGTTACTTGGTGCACATTTATGATTTCGTAAAAAAAGGAAATTCATGCTAGTAAGGGCAAAATAAAACAGGGAAAAATAATAACGAGCCAGTCCCTCAGCTTTTACCAACTCCAGCGTGTAAAACCTGCACCTGTTCCCTCTGCACAAGCTCAACCCGACAATGCTGCTCAGCAAGAAGTAGCTGGTGAAGTGAGTTGAAGACCCAGTGAGCCAAACAAAAAGTTACACCGGTAAAACATCACTACTTGGTGGCCTGACAAAGACACAACTCAGGATAACTGTTAACCCTGCTCGGCCTAATGTACGAACTTTTTCTTAACATGTTAGCCGTATGAGCTTCAAAATGCTAAAAATACATTGAAATTATATGAAAAGTCTCCCCAAGATTGCATTTCTCAGTCCCTCCAGGATTTCGCGGGTACTTTTCCAGATTGTTGCTCCTAAAATGCCTGAATTCGCAGCAGCTATTCCAAAAAATTGCGATGTAAGTTGCAATGTTTTCAGCGTATTTGTTGCGACAAAATTGCAGGAGACGGTAAAAAATTGCTAAAAAGTAGCATTTTTTCTTTGTTTTGTATAATTCGTTAAAAATTTTAAAAGTTTAAAAAGTTAATTTCACATCCTGGCACACGCGTGTTCACACACACACACGCTCACAGCTCGTCACGTCAGTTAATGAATCTAACTGACCTCCATTGTTTCAGTGCTGCCACAGATCTGGATGCAACAGCTTCATCACGGTGGTTTGTCTGGTCTGTGGTCCGCTGGTTTCACCCATTCTCCTGATATGTTTACGGTAGAAAAGTGTTTGTCAGTGGATGGTTTTGGTTTGTGTTCCACCTCAATATTCCACGGGGTGAAAACAGTTTAGCTCCGCTTTGGTGAAGAACATCAGGGAATTGTTTTGCAGGTCTTTAGCAGTAATTTTTGTTGTGAGAGACGTTACTATCACACATCTGGTCCAGCATCTCCCTCTCATCCAGGAATCCCAATTACCAAATGATTCATTATAAAATCATCCACTGAGCCTACCTATGTCCTCGAAGGCTACATCAAATGAAACTAAAAGAAACTAAACATTGTGGTTTCTGTCCAAACAACACTGTCGCACTTTTCTCCACATGGTGTGGCAACGCCCAGAGGTTCTTCAGTTCTGGGAAAATGTAGCAAATAAACTGTCAGATATTACTGGAAGAGGCAGACCCTGCACACCAAGGCTTTTTCTGTTAAATGATACTGTAAAATTAAATTTATCAATTAATAATCGACCAGCTAATAATAATATTATTAGCTGGTCTTACAGCTGCTAAAAAAAAGGATTGTTTGCAGTTGGAAATCAGTGCATCCATCCTCTGACTGTAAGGGAATGGCTCCTGCCATACAGTGATATAATCCAGCTCGAGATCTCTGCCGCCCGAATGCATGGAGTAAAGACTGAAAATATTTCTTGCTGGTCTAATTTATTAACCAAATGGTACTTGATTAGACTGCAATTTACATCACAGTGTAACACCTGACAATTTTTGCCCTTAAACTGCAAGAAAAATTGAGAAAGTTCGCTGCATAAACACATGTACCCGCCAACCACTCTGTTCTGTACCTAGCTATTATGTATATATATTGCTATTTCCATGGACGTCTTTGACAGAGGAAATCAGCACCTGCTCTGTATTGTGCTTATTACTGTATGTCATATTGTTATTGTATAATTCAATACATTCGGGAAACCTGGACAGGGTTCTTTTTTTCCTTTTATTTCTTTTTTTGTTTTTGTTGTTTTGTTTTGTTTTTGCTCTCCTTTTTAAAATTATCACTATTATTATTTATCTGTTTATTTGTGTATGTGTGTATGTATGTGTGTGTACATGTATGTAGATATATATATATATAATTTTGTTTTTGTTTAAGGGATTGATTTCTATTATGTTATATTCATTTATGTACATGTATCAATATGCTCATCACAAGGGGAATGGACTCATGGGATAAAAAGGGGTAAAAAAAAAATGTGTGCATAATATAGCTGTTTGTAAAATCAGACTGTAATCACTAATCACACATGAATAAAAAAGTTGATCAAAAAAAAAATGACTGTTGCACATGTCTGCATCTTCAAACCCTAAACAAGGAAGTGAATTCGGTGACGTACGTGCATTACATTTGTGCTGGGGACTGCTGTGATTGGTGGAACTCACGGGAGGCGGGCCAAAATTGCAAAGAAGTCGTGGTGATTGGACGAAATTGCGGAGGTTTTTTTTGCTTTGCTCCTCCTTATCCTAGGGGTTTTTTGGTTCCTTTCCACCATCACTGACTCCTTGCTCGTCAGGAATCCAAAAGCAACTTTAATTTGTTGGGTTTTCTGTTCTTTTTTACTGTGTTAAGCCCTATGAGACGACATATGCTGTAAATATGTGCTATATAAATAAAACTGAATTGAACTGAATTACACTTTGAAGGAAACACCTTTTATGCCAGACTGCATTTGTAACGCAACATGAAAACGTTTTAAATCAACACAACTGTGCCTTTTCTTTTGTTGCTTTTCTGTTAACCAACCAATCATACATTAGATGGTGTGGAACCCATCCCCCCTGGTAAATAAGGGCGACACTTCAAACGTGTTGTCAGAGGGTCGTATTTCAACCCAAAATGTGCAATTATCTGAAACACAACCAAGCAATTGTCGTCCTCAAACGTAACCAAGCAGTGAAAACCAAAAGTAGATGACAAATGATAAAGAAAATCTAAGAGTAACGCTCCCACATGAAACACAAACCCTGAAGTCTTAAGTAAAGTCCTGTTGTTGACTTACTGCCGCCTACATCCTCCCATTCTAGCTACTTATGCTTCCCTCAAGCTAGATGCCTGTTCTTAAACATCCCAGTCCAACCTTGGTGGAAGAAAATCTGTTGCTGCTTCAAAACACAATTAAAAATGCAATTTACTTGCATTGGAACATGATTTTGGGGAGGCGGGGTTGTAAGTCGTTGCTGTTCCGCTAGTTCAGCCCTAAAATCAACAAGAATGATTAAGATTTTAGCTAAAATGTAGAGTCAGCGGTGCTAATACAACACACTCGTTGTGGTTTCTTCTCATCAGTTATCCCTTCACCCTCACCCTAACCGGTCGAGGCAGACGGCTGCCTTCCCCTCACCTGGTTCTGCTGGTAATCTGTTTAAAGGGAGTTCTTCCTCTCCACTGTTAGATTTATTGTGTTTTCCATACATAGTTTTGCAGGGTTTGATTACTACAATTATCTCTTAAATCGCTGTAGTTATGTAATAACACTGCGGTTATTCAGGTACATTTGTAATTCATATAATTGTGTAGGGCTTTAACCATAATATTTTATATAGTCGGGTAAATTAACAACATAAATCACACTGTAGGGTCTCAACCTTAATATCCAGACATGTTTGCAATGGTAATCTGGAACACTCTTTGGTTCAACGGCTGATGTTTTAAATGCGTTATGTAAATAACTGGTGATTTGGCTTGACTTGACACGGACCGCTGGCTGTCGGTTCTGTGTGCTGAAAATAAATCCAGTGTTTGTGCACGGCTCTGCAAAACAATCCGAGTGGTTTAAACCAATCCACACAGCACTCTATTCTATTCATGGTCATGCACAGGATGGGGAGAAGGATGCTAAATCCAGCACTTGCTATCTAAATATGCTAAGTAGCTAAATTTTAACATAATAATGGGTGATTTCTGTATTATCCAGAGAGAAACGCTGCTACTGGGTCACTTGTTAAAGGCCCTGAGCTTCAGATGGGGCTCCTAAAACAGCACCATTTGGGATACTTCCTGTTCTGAACACAGAAACCTATCACTACCACTTCATGTCCGAGGTGCCTGAACTCTTTCCCCTCATTGTTCAAGCAGCCTCCCGGTTCCCCACAGTCTCCTGCAGTTGCTTTGTTTTTGGCCTCTTGCATCTCTGCAGCAAACCATGCTTCGTCTTTGTTTGATTTTACAGGGTTAGATTCTGTTTGGACCCGGCATTGCATCACTTTGTTTTGTGATTGATTGCTCGTGAGTCAGCCCAGATCTTCAGTAGGTAGAAAGGTCCTCAGAGATGCACCTTTTGCGATGAAAGACTATAAAAATAAACCCGGCTTGACGCAACTACACCTACTGTAGCAACTATTTTGGGTTTATTTTCTGAGTCGGTTCAAGATGCTGTGCCAACATTTATTCCCTGTTGAAGTATTTACTGGTTTGGAGAGACAGCGAAAGATAAGGGGTTAAAGTGAATGAGGTCAATGAGTGTTAATTCACTTTCCCTACATGGCATGTATGGGCTGGGATTAGGGGAGGGGTTGACTGGAGTCTTTCCCCTCTATCTCTAATGAAATCGCTGCTCCATTTTTGGCCGGCGTGGATAAAGTTGCCATTCTCCCGCACCAGGAAGGATGAGGAGACAGCCACTGCCACGCTCACTTCATTAAAATTTCCATTTCTGCAACAGCAGGAGTCACAATGAGCCGTGCTCTCGTGGCCTACAGAGCAAACCCACGCCTCTGTCTCTGTGTGCCGGCGTCAGCATGCAGCCGGTAGTTGGGAAATGACTAAACTCTGACCCATAGGGCTGTGAATGTGCATGAAGCGGGACAGCGAGTGTTTGAGGAGCACGGATGGTTATGAATACGGACGAATTCATTCTTTCCTCACACCCTGCTGCTTGAGTGAGGTAAACATCGGCACTGTAAACACGACAAGTCAACACGACCGTCCAGCATGAGTCTGCTTTCTGCCTCCGTCACTCTCGGCGGCGCAGTGGAAGAGCCTCGGATTTGAAAAGATTATATGCTTTAGACCATTACTCTGCCATTACCAGCTGGGCCAAGGCAATTAACCCGCTTCATATGTTTCATCTGAGGCCAAAAAAAACAAAGCAAGTTAATCTGTCCCAAGCTGCGGGGACCTTACTTTATTAGTCCCACGCAAAGAGAGGAAGTTGGAAAGCTCAGATAGTGCTTTATTGCCTTCCCTTTTCCAATTAGCGGCTGCCAACTTAAATCTTAACAGGTTCAGAAAGTATGGGCTGATTACCTATGCAAATGAGTGGAGAGCTATAATAAAGCTGTCAACAGAAATGAACGGGTTGAACAGAGGAGAGTGTTGCAATCTCGAGCAGTGCCCGCTGGGCTAAACAAAGAGCGACAACACTCCTGAGACACTTAAAGCTGCAACGAGACGGATTGACGAGTGTTTATGAACGCACCTGGGTGAGTGGAAGCAACTCTGGCTGGGACCGGTGAGCGTGCTGAGAAGTAATCTGGTCTCTTCTTCCAAATGTGAAGAAAGCTTGGAGCCCACACTCAAAGAAAGCGCTGGACTGTTTCTGTAAACACACAGTCGGGTTGATTACGTTGGTTATAGCGGCTTCTTTCCACAGCTTTGTTTGGGGTTTGCAATGATACATAACATGTGGACTACGCTCCCTGTAGTGTTCAATGCAAGGAAAAGCATTGTTTTATGGACGGATGGAAACTTCACTGCAACTATGGAAGAGAGCATAATGTTAACAGTTTTCTACAAACCAGTTTAAAAGGAATACAGTGCCGTGAAAAAGTATTTGCCCCCCTACAGAAATCTTCTATTTTTGCATGTTTGTCACACTTAAATGTTTCGCATCATCAAACTAATTTTAATATTAGACAAAGACAACCCAAGAAAACACCAAATGCAGTTTTTAGATGATGGTTTTATTTTTTGAAGGAAAAATTCTCTGCAGCCCCATCTTCCCCTATGTGAAAAAGTAATTGCCCCCTTAGCTACCAATCTACCAAACGACCAGATTCATTTGTCAGTTGGGTTCAGTCTCTCCATCCACACTCACATCTGATCACTGCCAGGCTTGTTGGATCTAAACATCACTAATAGAACCTGTCTGGTTTTGTGAAGCAGCTAAAGGGTCTCTAAAAGCAGCACATGATGCCACGTTCTAAAGAGATCCAAGAACAGATGAGGAACAAAGTCATTGACGTCCATCAGTCTGGAGGGTTACAAAGCCATTGCTGAGGCTCTGGGACTCCAGAGAAGCACAGTGAGAGACTTTATCCACAAATGGAGGAACATGGAACAGTGGTGGACCTTCCCAGGAGTGGACCAACCACCAACATTTCTCCAAGAGCATCCATATCTAATCCAGGAGTCACAGAAGAACCCAGAGGAACATCTAAAGACCTGCAGACCTCACTGGCCTCAGTTGAGGTCCGTCTACATGATTCCACAATGAGGAGGACTCAGGGAGGAAATGGATCCATGGAGAGTTGAAGGATCAAACCACTACTGACCTGGAAGACATGGGTCCGTTCCATCTGGAGTAAAGCTGATACTGCATTCCACCAGAAGAACATCTACCAACAGTGAACCATGGTGGTGGTAGTGTGATGGTTGGAGGACCTGGACGACTTGTCATCACTGATGGATCCATGAATTCTGCTCTCTATCAGAAGAATCTCCACCATAAGTTCATGACCTGAAGCTCAACTCTAATGGTTCATGCAGCAAGACAAAGACCCAAAGACCACAAGCAAGTCCACCTCTGAGGGGCTCAAGAAGAACTAAATGAAGGTTCTGGAGTGGCCGAGTCAAAGTCTGGACTTGAATCTAATTGAGATGCTGTGAAAAGACCTTAAAAGAGCAGTTCTGACTGATCACAAGCTGGAGCAAACATTTAACTGTTGCTGCCAAGGGACCAACCAGTTTTTAGGTTCAGGGGGGACATTTAAGTGTCAAACCAGCGAGCAGTTCTTCACTAGATGCTCACACATTAGCTTTACCAACCAGTACAACGTTAGCTGATGACCAACATGTCTACAGCCTTTTTACATTTTGCAACTCTTTGTGTGGGGGTTTACAGGTTTTATTGTTTTCCTGGCTTTGGTTTTCCCACTGCACACTGTCATCTTAACAATTCAGCTAACATCGATAGGCTAGCTAGCAGTACCTAACTTTTTGCAGTTTAACTATCGGCAAAATAATATGTATTTACCATATACAAGTCAATTAAAATCTGTAATATGTGAACGAGAATTGTGAATAGAGTTCCATGATGTTGTTGAATTAAGAAACGAGAACAGCTAAGGCTACACTGTAGAAAAGGGTTTTAAAAAATGTTGAATTACTGTAAAAAGTCTGGACAGCTTTGTCAAATATTAATTAATCCAGAATTAATTAGGTATGTGGCCGAGTTTGATGCTGCTGGACAGATTCTGCTAATTAAATGTCAGCTGGAGAAGACACTCTCTGCTCACCTGCTGCTCTCAGAGCTTCAATGTGAAACCCGTTCATCTGTGGGAGGCTGGTCTTTTAATTCATGTGGCCCTAATTAAACAATTCGAGAATTAAAATGAACTAATGATCTTTCTGACTGAGTCTGCTCCTGTAGGTAGGCTAGGACTGTTTGTACCGACTCATCTTGGCATCAAGTCGTCCTACTGAGTGAAGTCGGCTGAATTTAGTTTTATCAGCAGCCCAAAGCCACACATTTACACCAGGGCCTATGGGGCTGTATCTGTATGCACACATGCAAATAACTCATTTAATAAACAACACAGCATTACATTTTTAACCAGTAGTTTCTTTTTTAATGGTAGTTCCCTCTGTTCTAACACTGGTAATGTAAAACGTCGCTATTGCTAAAAAGAAAACACAGCTGCATTAGTTCCCAACCAATCTTTCACGACTCACTGGACGTGGAACGTGGACTCCAACTACAGAATCAAATTGAATCTTTAATTTACACTCTCTTGAACTATAATTACCGACCCTGCTAACAAACCCAAGACTTTTAATAACGCAATCAGCAGAGCATTGTGTGTTTAAAGGACACGTCTGGTAATTGTGAAGTCTTTTTAAGAACCAAAAATGACTAGATATTAGCTTTACAGCCAAAGCCTGATATGTCTTGTTTGTCTGTGCCGTAAAGTTTGTCCAAAAACAATTAAAAATGCATCAGTGAACCGCAGTCTAACAATGGGTAGTCAACCAGTGCACACACTGTGTTTCATTTGGAGGTGATGCTCTGTGCACCATAAATACTCGGCTACCAAACCAGAATCCAACAACGGCATCAGCGACTCCTGCATGAAAATATCAGCTGTTTAAGGAAGTTATTTAGTCTATTTAAACGATTTACCAAACATATAATGTTCTGCTGATGCTTATTTAGTAAATTATGGGGCCTTTTAGAGTAAAATAGACAATAAAGTTGGGTAGGTCCAAATTTAAAATGGCATCACGGCTGTATCCATCTTTTAGATACAATCTATGGCTCAGTGTTCTGATAAACTAGGAGACACATTTCCAATGACTAGTAGAAATTACCTGCTCAAGAATTGCAAATAAGCTTGTCGTGTATCCTGCATGTCCTATATGTCTGTGGGACTTACTATAAGCTTGTGAAAGTCTTTGTCTCGTCACCTTAGCAACGGTGATGCAGGATGTTCATTTCCAGATCCTGAACCGCAAAGTGCTTTTGAAGAGCAGGCGATGCCGTGCAGCAATTTGTGCGGCTTTCAAATTAAAAGCTCTGTAAATGTACTCCGTTTATCTGCCCTTTTCACAATAAAAGGCTTGCGGAGGTGGGCCGCCCACTCTCTCTCTCTCTATTCTCCGTTAGCAAAATAAAGCAATTTACCGTCTTGTAAATTACTTCCCTCAGTCAAGCTGAGCCAATCACAGCCATTCAGAGGGGGACATGTTGTGAGAACACAAGGGAGGGAAATTACTTCACATTCAAATAAAATCAAACAAGCTTCTCTGGAATACCAGGGGGCAAATCCGTTTACTTTGGTCTGAACACTGACGTTACTTTATTAGCAGGTTTCCTTTCATTCCGAGTTTTATTTCTTTCATCTCGGGCTGCGAGCATCTGTGCATGTGCACATTGAAAAAAGACCGTCTCGGTAGATTTGCCGTCAGTGGGAGGCTCGTATTTGTGTGTTTGCACAGTGCAGCCGCGACCTCGGGGAAGGTGCTGCGCTGAAAATCGTATGTAGCTTATGTGCAGTTTATGCCTGCAGGACATTTGGATTTATTCAGCCATGAGGAGAAATCGCACAAGGGCAGGACTGGAAGGGAAACGCAGCAAGAATGAGGAAGGAGCGCGTAACTTGCGTATAATTGTTGTTCCTGTCGGTGGTGTTACAAAGGGAGGGTTTAATTGCACACTATGGCTCTTATGTTAATTAGCCACGAGCATAACTTAACTGTAAACCCGAAGGAATGTAAATGTTTGCATTCTAATGTATCTCCAACCTGCTCAGTTCGCTCCCTACAATTCCCAGAGACACCAGAAAAGCACCGTGCCAGGAGATAGAACTCTTCGAGAGAGTCGGGGGGTGGGTGGGGGGGGGTTCAACACGAGGCGCGATGTGGAACAGCATGGTGCAAAAACAATGCACGCTTTAGCTGCATGGTTGGAAGTGTGATGAGCTCGACAAAGGGAGGGAGGGAGGGAGGGAGGGAGGAGAGAGGCCGGGAGGGGAAAACTGGGAGACGAGGCGGCGACGGTGTGAACGAAGAAACGGGCGACGGGGAAATAGGTGCAAGCAGAGATGTAGCCGCAAAGTAAAACGGGAAATAAGGAAGAGGGGAGGTGAGAGAAATTGCAATGCATGGAATAACAAAGCAAGGTGAGAGAAAGCGAGGAGAGGCAGGTGAGAGAAATGCGGGGAGGCAGAGGGAGGAGATGAAGACGAGCGAGAACAAATCGAGTTAATCTGCTCGACGCGTTCGGTTCTTTTCGCAGATAAGGGTCGCAGAAGAGATGTTGGAGGTGAGTTTCTCTGGGGTCCGTGTACGTCGCGGCCATTCGTTTTCTTATTTTGAGATTTCAAAATGAAAACCAAAAATAAACCGTTTCCCATTTTTCAGTGATAATACAAAATGAAAAACGGAAAACAGGCCCTAATTCATTATCCATTATCTGTTATCCCATTTAATTACATGTGTTTGTAAATGGAAATTAAAATTAAAATACACCTGTGGAAAACTTATTTCTCTACTTCCTGTTGGTTTTGGCTCCGTGACCCATCTGACTTCTGATGAGGAAGGATCTGGTATCTAAAGCTCCAGTGTTAGCTCACTGTTAGCAGACCTTGCTGTGTGCCGTGGCCTGATGAAGACCCACTGTGGGGTCCAAACGTTGCTTGGCTCACATTGTTCACTATTTCACAGTGGACTTTTCACCAGTGTGGGGTTTATTTGTCCCTTTGGAGGGACCTTGTGGTGCCGCTAGCTCCGCCGCTAGCGCTAAATCGCTAGCGTTCGGCTGCTTTTTGGGACGTTTTGTGGAGGTTTGGAGGTTTTCTGTTACTTTAGCTTTGCCAGAAAGCAAAGTAGTGATTTAGCGCTAGCGGTGGAGCTAACGCTAAATCACTAACTCCTCTTCAGAAGTCAGACGGGTCACGGAGCCAAAACCAACAGGAAATAGAGAAATAAGTTTTCCACGGGTGTATTTTAATTTTAATTTCCATTTACGAACACATCTAATTAAATCGGATAAGGGATAAAGGATAATGAATTAGGGCCCGTTTTCCGTTTTTCATTTTGTATTATCACTGAAAAAAAACGTTTATTTTTCATTTTTATTTTGAAATCTCAAAATAAGAAAACGAATGGCCACGACGTACACGGACCCTCTGGCCTGGTTGTGTGTTTTTGTACCAGCGAGCAGCGTTTTGTGTGTTTATTGGCATCTCGCTGTTGTGTTTTACTGGACAAGGTCTCACCAGCTGATTTAAACAGCGGACACGCTGTCGACGGGCAGCAGATTGCAAACTGCGATTGTCATCTGAAAACGCCATAAGGCAAGGTGACCTCCACCGGACCTTATCGCCGCTGACCGTAAAGAGACTGGCAAAAGCAAAATGCTCTCTGGGGGAAGGACTGGCTCGAACAAATGACAAACTGTGTCGATGTGTTTTTAAGCTGTAATTCCTATCCGGAATAATAACGCTGCAAGTCAATTACCGAGCTGGCAAAACAAAATAAAGTCAGATGGCGACAGAAGCAAGAGCAGTCAGCGGCTGACAGACTCCTAAACATATGGCTTTTTGCTGCCGTCCTCTTGAGTCGGTGACATTCTGACTTTTTTAGAAACTTGCTTTAAAAATACAGCTCACTACTACGTGACCATGGCAACCGAGGGAACACAGCCGAGGAGGTGACAGCCTACGGAGGCTTATTGTACCGGTATCCAGACCATTACCTGAAACATACAGCTCTCCACAAATCAGCAGAGAAAGATATATGCTATATTTATTCAGCTGTGTTGTGAGATAATGCAGCCATTTCTCACTGATAATCACGTCGGGATGCTAACTGGATTGCTAATTATGTTTTAAGGCACACAGACCGATGTAGACTTTGTTCCATCCATACTACAGGTGTACCATGCAGACAGTCACCTTGCGCCTCGTATCAAACACAGGAGGCTCCGGCGGATGTTTCTCAAAAGCTGTGACCCTTTTTTTTTTTTTTTTTTTTTTACAGGATGCAGCAGCTACTTACAGATAAGCAGACAGTCTGAAATGTGCTGCATGCCGACGTCTGCAGAGGGCTTCACTCAGATTTGATGGAGCTCCTGCCACATGTGCTCCTGCAGACACGGGGAAGTGAATTACATGAATCGGCCTGGACATGTAGCCGTCCATCGTTGTGTCGACCACAGTGGGACATTTGTCTAAATCGAACCAAACAGAGTTAAAAGTAAACTTAGGTCTAAGAACCCTGGTCTCCTGGGTCAAGGTTCTGGACCGTGTTGACACTTTGGCATGAGGATGAGGTCTCAGGCCTAGTGAAAACAGTGATAATAATCAAATAAGTAGTTAGATAAATAGTAGTCTATTGACCTGAAGAAAATAAAAATTGATATGAAAACTAATATAACCTAAATAAAAACTAACAAAAACCTATTTAAAAACTAATTTTAAAAACTATGTAAAAACTAATAAAAACCTTTATAAAAACTTAAATAAAAACTATATAAAAACTAATTAAAAACCTTTGTAAAAGATAATTAAAAACATATATAAAAACGTATTTAAAAAATCTATATTAAAATTTTTAAAAACCTATATAAAACTAAAAAAAATATTTAAAAACTAATAAAAACCTTTATAAAAACTAATAAAAATATGAAAACCTATAAAGAAAATTATATATAAAATAATTAAAAACCTTTGTAAAAGATAATTAAAGACCTATAAAAACCTATAGAAAAATATATATTAAAATTATTAAATAATATAATATTAATAAAAAATATTTAAAAACTAATAAAAATCTTTATAAAACTAATAAAAATAACTCTATGAAAACCTATAAAAACTATATAAAAACTAATGAAAAACCTATATAAAACTACAAAATTTAAAAACTAATAAAAATCTTTATAAAACTAATTTAAAAAACCTCTATGAAAACCTATTAAAAAAAACTATATAAAAACTAAATTAAAACCCATGTAAAACCTAATAAAAACCTATATAAAAACCTATAAAAAATCTTTATTAAAACTATTAACAACCTACATAAAACTAATTAAAAAACTATGTAAGAACTAAAAAAAACTTATGTAAAAACCTATAAAAATTATTTACAAATGTAAAAACTAATAAAAAACTTTAAAAAAAAAACTAACTTATATAAAAACCTATGGAAAAAATGATATTTTCTAAATCTAAACAGTGAGTGAAAACCAAACAGAGTTAAAAGTAAACTCAGGTCTAAGAACTGGTCTACTGGGTCAGGGTTCTGGACCGTGTGGTTGGTGATCACTGGCTTTCTAAATCAGTCAGTCCTCATCCCCAGAGACGACTAATTGTCCCCTGAGGTGCTTAACTCAACCCGGCCAGCCTCCTCTGCTGTGCCTAACCATAACCAGAGCTAAGCCCTGATTGAAGCCGTGGAGGGTGGCAGCAGAGAAAATGAAATCTGAACCAGAGGGAAGCGCTGAGCGAGACGGGAACAGGCTTCAACACAAGATGGGGCAACAGATGCAGCAGCAGCCGTCCAGCGTCTGAGCTCACCTTTAGTGCTTCTCTCCTGGACTCGGTCTGCTTGGTCACACTCGACATCTGACTTTATATGGAGACGATTCATGCATTTATAATGCCCAAGCATGGCACGTTTACTGGAGAGGTGCCTGGTCGTACTGTAGCCGAGTTAATGCAGCGTTGTTGAGCTTTGTTTCTTGGAGGAGCTGCGACTTTTAAAGCAGGTTTCATAACATCAGTGTCACCGGCTCATTGTCAGCAGGTTCTCTAAGTGCAGTTTGGGGAAAAACATTCATTTGTCAAGCAGTTTCTCAGATTTCTCTCCAGCCTGTCGACAAAGACGACACTGTCTCAAGTGTTTCTTTATCCATGGAGTTGTGCATTTTGTATTTAGGCGTTCAGGCCTGGTGTTGAATACAGCGGCTGTGGATGAGAGGAACGCTGACGTCACATGACATCATAGTGGCTGCTTTTGAATGCTCCAGCGTTCTCCCATCATGCACCATGGTCGTGGAATAATCTTCAAAAAGCCTCAGACGTTCATCTCCATTAATGAGTTTAGAGTATCATAAAGAATACAGTGAAGGAGGAGTGTCACTGTTTTTCCTGAGAGGCCACTGTCCTTGAATATCCGTCAGCCTGTTCTGTTGTTTTGTTGTTTATTCATGTATCGTGTATTTATTGATTTTGCAGGCCTCCTACCTTGGCCAGGTCTCCCTTGTCAAAGACATTTCTGATCTCAATGGGACTTCCTGGTTGAATGAAGGTAAATAAACGTGTTAAATGATCTGCACTTATGTAGCACCCTTTTATCCTCAGTGCTACTCAAAGCGCTGTACAGTGGGTTTCTCTTTTCATACATTCACACACCGACGGACACAGAGCTTCCATGCAAGGAGCAACTTGGGGTTCAGGGTCTTGCTCAAGGACACTTCAGCATGAGGATGAGGCCGGGTCTCGACCCCAGTAAAAACAGTACTAATATTCAAATGAATAATAAGATAAATAGTAGCCTACTGACCTGAAGAAAATAAAAATTGATATGAAAACTAATAAAACCTAAATAAAAACTTACAAAAACCTACATAAAAACTAAAAAAAATCTTATATACAAACCAATAAATAAAATCCTGTATAAAAACGAATAAAAACCTACGTAAAAACTAATTAAAAAACTATATAAAACTAATTTAAAAAATTTATAAAACCAATTTTTTAAAAAACCTATGTAAAAACTAATGTAAAAAAAAACATATATAAAACTAATTTAAAAAACCTATATTAAAAATTATGTAAAAAACTTATTAAAAACCTATATAAAAATCAATAAATAAAATCCTATATAAAAACTCATAAAAAACTATTAAAAAACTAATTTAAAAAACTATATAAAACTCATTTAAAATCTTTATAAAACCAATAAAAAAAACTATGTAAAAACAAAAAATCTATATAAACTAATAAAAACCTATATAAAACCTATGTTAAAACTAATAAAAATCATAAGAACCAATAAAAAACCTATATAAAAAATTATTGAAAAACTAATTGAAAACCGCATATGAAACTAATAAAAACCTATATAAAAAAATCTGTAAAAACTAATAAAAAAGCTAAATAAAAGCCTATATAAAACTAATAAAAAAACCTATTTAAAAAAATAACAAAATCCTATGTCAAAAAACTAATAAAAAAGCTATATGAACCTAATAAAAACTTATGTAAAACAAATTTTTAAAACCTCTGCCAAAACTAATAAAAAGCTATATAGAATTAATAAATACCTATATAAATACTAAAAAAACCTATGTAAAAACTAACGAAAATGTAATATAAAACTACACAATATAAAACTAGTGCTGTCAAAAAATATTGCGTTATTAACGCAAATCAATTTTAACGGCGTCAATGTTTTAATCTTTAGTTTTTATCTCTATATATTTTGGAATAATGCGTGCGGGCAGCGAGGGGGCATGGTCGCACATCCAGTCTGAAATACCACTGGATGACCAAACACACAGCTGATTGATTCTCCTCCTCCTCCTCCTCGTCAAAACCAGGCGACGATGGTGGTAAGAGTATTAAAATGATAATTCAAGGGACATTTAGAACAGATATAAATGTGTGATTAATTTGTGGTTAATCGCGAGTTAACTATGACATTCATGCGATTAAATATTCTAATCAGCACTAATAAAAACTAACAAAAAACTCTATAAAAACAACAAAAAACCTGTGTAAAAACTAATCAAATCCTATGTCTAAACAGTTAGCAGAGTAATAAGTGAGATTTAAAGCGCTGGTTGCGTAGAGGCCTCCTTGCCTGTAAGAAAGAATGAGATCTAACCACTCTCTGCCTCTAACAGCTGTATCACTGCATTACTTTCATGCAGTTTTTCCACATCAGACTTCATGTGTCACTGCGTTTCCACGTCTCAGCAATTACTTTAGTGGTATAAAACCCAAGTGGTTGTCAAACAGTTTAATGTGTGTGTTTGGATTTGTTCTCCAGAGCAGAGAGAGCACACTCAGCATCGACTCAGGCACAGCAACACCAGACGTCAGGCACTTCTTCCCTTTACCTCTCATTCACTTCACCTTTCCATCACTCACATGGGCGCCTGTTCTGATCCCACCCAGTGCACTGAAACGACATTCCCTCTCCCCGGCTTCGGCACGGCGCCTCTTCGCCCCGGCGCCTCCCGTCCTCGCTACTTTTATCAGTGACAGACCTGCTTCTTGGTAAAAGTGCAGCGCTGAAGACGAAAAAATGTCAGGGGCTGGCTTGGCATTTTCTCCACCTCACATTCTCCGTGCCAAGCTGACGCTCCGCTCTGCCATTTCCATCCAAGCCGCCGACTCACAGCCCGGCCCGCTACCATTTCATGTGCTGGCCAGGAAAAGTAGATTACAGAGGGAGAATGTCATAAACTCTATGGAGAGGAAGCACAGGTTGTCAATTATACATGTGCCACTCTGCTGCTATCTCTGACTCTCTTCCTCCACCCACTCCGAGAGACTTGGCCGAGGCTGGCCCCGCTCTCCTCCTCTCCATGCTATCTCTGCCTAAGTCTGACATCTGTCTTTTATCGCAATGCGACACACACACACACACACACACACACGCTGACGGAGGGAACAGCCTACATGGATGCTGGAGGAGAGGCGGCCGTCACAACCGAGCCCAAAATATTCTGATAGGCTCGAATCCAGCGTGAGGGGATGCAGAGCCGTGCTGTAGGAGATGGGAGCACGCATGTCTACATACATCTATAAATAATCCACTTGAGAGGGACCCACAGAGAAAGATGAGACTGGTGCAAAGAGCATGGCTTTGCTTCTAATAAAAGGCAGCAGCAGCAGCAGGATTCCCCTTCAAGCCAGGCATGTTTGGAGACACTGACTGTTGGTTTATCCGTGCATCCATCAACAGTACCAGCGAAACCTGCAGCTGCTCCAACAACACACCTTAAAACTAAAAGTCTCACTTGGCAGGACGAGAAGTGGAAGACATTTTCTCTGCATTAAATTTTAAGGCGTGCAGTAAACATCTGTTCCCATGAAGCCCCTGCCAGGTTGTCGGTGTCCTTCCACTTAGCGGCAGACACAACCCAGCTGAGGAAGTTTTAGCTAAGTTGGAAGGAGTGGGCTTGATTGGCTGTTATAAATAAGTGTGTCCTGAAGAGAGACGTGAGCAGTGGATAGGCTTAGTGCATCACATTACAGCCGCACAGTTCAAAAGCTCAAACCAGCAGGACTCACTTGTTCTGCTGGTGGCTGGACGTCCGATGTCCATCCTGGATTAGCGTCTGTAAATCCTTTTAGAAGCAGCAGAACAACAGATGTGTCACAGTCATTGGTTTGTCGAGGTGATCGAGGTAGTCTCCAAACAGGAAGAGACGGAGCATGGCTGTAAACATACAAAGGGAGCTGATTGGGTGGAAAGGGGGCAGGTGTGTAGACAGGTGGACGTCAGGTGGAGGTGGGAGGAGTCACACTAATGACTCACCAACCTGGCTCCCAAATCTTGCTGTTTACTTAGAATGGGCAACGCTGGGAGCAGGTGACCAACCAGAAACATGGACACGTCTAGAGAGGAAGAAGAAACTCTAATCTGAAACCAGCGTGAGGAGTTTAAAATATAATACAGGCTGTCAGCTGCTGCAACCAGAGTCAGGAAGGAAAGAAAAACCCCTGAAAAACTGTGTAAATGCAGAAACAAAGTGCTCATCAGTGTCCTTGTGTATTCAGTTTAATTATCGCTACGCATCACAGACAATTAAAGTGAAGTTTCCTTCATGCTCCTCACAGAAAAAGACATTTAAGTAATAATAAGTATCAGAAATACATTTATTTTCACGGCCATGTGGGGAATTAATTCACTGATCTCACAGTTTTAGCTGTATTCTTTCATCTGACGGCGTCGAAAACAACCAAAGAATGAATGAATGAATGAATAGTTTATTTCGGTTACAAAATTAAAGTACAATTATTATTATTATTTTTCTTTTTCTTTCATTTTGTGCATTCAGTTAAGAACAACACATAAAAAAAACAAAAAAACAAAAAACACAAAAAAACTTATATATATATATATACACATATATCTACACACATATACATATATACATATACACATACACATATATATTTTACAGTCGTACAGGAAACTTTTCTTTCTCTCCCCCTTCCCTCCTCCCCCATCCCCTCCTCCCCTTCACAAAAAAAGAGAACAAAGAGGATGAAAAAGAAAAAGAAGAAGAAGAAAAAAAGACAAACATAAATGAATAAATCCCCAATACCAAACAAAGAAACAAACAAAAAAAAAATCTATATTTTACAAGTTCTGTAACCGAAAAAGGAATAGGCAGAAGCCAAGAAGAAATATAAAAACATTATTCAAACCAGTGAGCATGCACATGTGGGGCAGTGGTTTGTAACTCAGACTTGTAACCAGTGGGTCGCTGGTTTGAGTCCCCGGACCGGCAAGGAGCTGAGGTCACCTTTGAGCAATGCCCTTAACCTCTGACTGTTTCTAGTATGTAAATGCAGCCAAGGGGATCAATAAAGGTCAGATTATTATTACTGCAAGTCTTATAAGGTCAGCAGGTGTTGGTGTTTTAATCCAGTGGTTCTCAACTAGTGGGTCGGGACCCAAAAGTGGGTCGCAAAGCCATTTTTAGAGGGTCGCAGAAGCATGTCTCCCCAAAAAGTAGTGGTATAAAGTCTTTTATTTTAAAGGAAGTGGTTCTTATGACACCGTTTGCTTTCAATAGCAGGATATTTAGTGGTGGTGACACCAGTAGTTGCCAACTATTAACCTCTAGAATTGGCTCTGTCAGCTTACTGGAGAAATTATGCCAAAAAACGTCCCAAAAATGAACCAAAATATGTTCCAAATCTGTCAAAATGGGCCAAAATAGACCCAAAAACTTAGTAAAAACGTCCAAATATACCAAAATGCGCAAAAAATAAGACAAAATTTTCCTGTGTTGTATCAAAATGCGTTTAGACTACACCCAAATGAACCTTAATTTGTTAACAGGTACAGCAAACTTCAACAATTTGGGTCGCGACTGTTATTAATAGAGATGTAACCCGCATTTAGTTTAAAGACGACTTTTATTTTGGCGGGTCCCCTTCCTTTGTCCCCTCATACGGCAGGCTACTTAGGTCAGAGGTCGGCGTTTTCACTTCCTCCTCCTCCTCCGCATGGTCGCCCGCATGAGCGTGAAACGCGTCGCCCGTCGGTAAGACAATTTACAAAACGGCAATAGGTGAGCCTTTGATCAGTGGTGTGCACACTAATTGTAAGCTTTTAAACTGTGTATTCATGCTCATCCATCCAATTTTAAAAGCTGGATTGGAGCGCTGACAACACCCCGGACTCCATGCAAAAATCTGCGTGCATAGATCGTCGGGCCGCCGGTGGACACCGAACCATTCATTGTCTTGTGTGAAGGTATTTTAACTTAATTGTGTAAAATTGCAAAGCCGAATTATTGGCCAGAATTTAGTATAGGACATACACTCGTTTTAGATGAGTGCTCTTTACTTTTAGTGTGTTTTTTTTACACTTTACTCGCCCGCTCTAACTCTAATAGAGCATATGATTGTGATACGCTGAATTGGTTAGCAACTTTGATTTAGACTGCGCAGTATTTTATTTACCTTATGCATTTATTTTAAACATTAGAACGACTTTTGGATAGTGTTCTTAACTCTGCTTGAGTATTTTCTGATTTTTGTTGAATGTGAACACTGAACAAAACCTCATGAAGTGCACTTTTTGATTGTACCGGTACATGTATGTATGATGGCTTTAGCTATGATGTTAGTATTAGCACATGGAATTAGCTTTTGCTAATACTGAAAAAATAATAATATATTTCAAATTGTTTTGATTAATTGATAATTCAATTATTTAATCATATTATTATTTTATATAGACAATTAAAAAATAATGCATTCTGCATTATTTAGTTTTCTAGTAACCAGATTGTATGATCTTTGTTAATGATAATCATCTGGCCTTTTTTAGGTCAGGTTTTTTTGTAAGGATTGAATCAGGATCATTTCTACTCACCCATCATCTGGAATCAACTGGACTCTAGATCAACCCATGGCGAGCTAGGAACCCTTTCTCTGGTAGGACAGTATCTCTCACTCCTACCCCACAAACTGGATTTTACACACTGTGGATTATAAACTCTGCATCTGTTTCAACACGCAGACCTGAATGATTTAAGACATTTACACTTACCCGCGAGCAAAAAAAGGCCGCGTTGTATGGACTGGTTGTTTTATTTACTGTTGTGATCTGTATACAATTGTTTTTTTGTTGTCTTGTTGTGTTGTTGAATGTAAATTTTTTTTTTCAATACATTTACAAAACTTAAAAATAACTCCTGTGTATCATTCACACCTTGGCTCCTTCAAAAGAACAAATCTTCTGATGCTGCTAGAGTAGCCGTAGTCCACCTTCCAGCCCGTAAGTGTTACAGAGACATAGTGGGTCCTGAGGCTGGACCAGTTGAGAACCACTGTTTTAATCAGTCACTGCTTTAGGATTATTTTGCTATATGAAGGCCTGCAGAACCTTTGAAATCAAGTCCAAAAACTCATCTTACCATCTAACTGTCCACTAACCAAGCTCAAGGAGATCTTCCAGGAACAGTGATGCCATTATTCAAGAGGAACTGATTGGTCACTGGTCGATGTTTCAGCACACAGTGTGTTTTATCTGGAACACGTGGCCACCACTGTGATCCTGAAAACCATGAGTTAAACCTGAAGTTACCTTGATGACCCAGAATCCTGCTGCATACTGCGGAAGTCTGTCTGCCACCTTGATAACTTACGCTGAGGTGTCACCGCCTGCTGTCCAATCAGCTCTCATGGAAAATGGCATCACCGTTCACTCCTAGGAGCTCTGTGTGACGACAGCGAGAGGGGAAGGTTGGGGTTTTTAGAGCTGCCAGCAATTTAACAGCCATTTCATTGTTCCATAGGCTTTAGCTAAGACAAATAATCCTACAGCGGAGACTAATTAAAGCACTGGCTGATCTTATGAGGCACAAAAGAACGCCTACCTACCGGTTGGAATGATGCTTTTATATTTGTCCACCTTCAGGGTTGCAGCTGGAACAACGTAAGAACAGAAGGACGTTCATTTACTGGAAGACTTCTACACTGCAAAAACTCCACATCTTACCAAGTTTATTCGTCTTATTTTTAGTCAAATCATCTCAACCCACTTGATTTAAGATTAATTCACTTTACAGGTAACATTTCAGCAGATGGATCTTCAATATCTTGTTCTGAGTTGTATTTTACCAGAAACAAGGTTCATTTCATTTCATCCATGTTTTAAGCTGAGCTGTTGTTTGTATCAGATAAATAATCTGGATTTAAGAAATAAAGTAAATGCATTTTATTGGAAAATCACCAATTCATATCAGAAAACAGCTGCATGTGGAAAATGTGTAAAAAAAAAAACAAAGCAAATGTCTGCTTTTGAGTTAAAACACCTCCTTTTGGGCGTAGCTGGCTTCACCTAAAACACAACACCTTCAAATGCTGTCAAACACCACTAAATATTAGGATTTCTAGCCAACTGTGAGAAGACATTATATCTCAAAATGCTTCAATTAATCTGTGTGACCTGATTTCAAGTACAAGATGGTCTTAAATCTAGAGAAGAGCCACAATAATACAACTAAAATAAGTTGAATACATCTCAAATTAAGAAGCTGACATTAAACTTATTAAAACAAACATCTATTTAATTCTTTAGCATGTCTGGTTTATTCTAAGACACCTCAGCTTGACAACGCTGCTAAAATATAGCTTCAAATAAGTTTTCCCTGCTAATTTTAAGACCTCAATATTCTAAATATCAAGTCTTATTTCAAGAAATCTGACCAAGCAAATTTTCACTTGTTCTATTGGCAGATTTTTACACTTATTTCAAAGTAAAAGTGCCTTGAAATAAGTTTTTTCTTCTTGTTTTGGGAGGGCCATTTTTTTCCAGTGTAGTCAGATCTGCTTGTGTCTTAATGATACGACCGCTAACGAACTAGCCTGCTTCGTTTGCAGCCTTCCTTCCTGCGTTACTTTCACTCTATTTTTAAACTCCTCATATTGGTTTCGGGTTGCACCATCGTTTAATGAACGCAATCTAAATTCGGAAACGACCGTTGTTGGGTTCGATGAAGCGAGATGACAAAAACATATCATGTAAAAAGCTTCGTGGTCGTGGAAAGGTGGTCTGAAGGCCGTCTTTAAAGGACACGTTTGCATGTTGCCAGTTTCTATACTTTATTTTCATTTGGCCTAACTTCCACTTCCGATCTGAGTGAGCTAATCTCGCTGCGGACTTGTCTGTCTGCTTGAATTCTTTGCGTGTGGGTTTGGAAGGTTTGTGTTTCTTCGATTAACGTTTCGCATGATCTGCAAGCAGATAAAGACACGGCACACAATCCAACACGTATAATGCGGCAGGTCGGCTCCACTAGTGTAAATCTGAATGCTGACGGGGATGCGGTTATTATTTATTTATCTACCTATAGAGGAGAAACGTGCAGCCTGCAATTAGTGGCTTTGCAGTGCAGCTCAAATGCTCACGATTTGTCTGCAAAAGTGAAAGAAAAAACACAAAGAGACCAGCTTTTTTAAAATTTCTGCTCTATTTGTCCGAGTTACAAACAAACAAACCAGAGAAATGCAGCATCTGTGGCCGACACTAATGAAGTGAAGACGTGATCATTCTGCAGGTATCTCTCTCTCTACATAATGTATTTTTATTTCCACCTCAGAAACACTGCATGCAAATGAAGCTGCTTCACAACATCCCTCTTTGCCTCTCTGAGGAGTTGTCAGCGAGGTCTGGTGATTAGCACCGAGCGCCGAGAAGTCACTTCAGCATGTCTCACAACGGTGTGCGGCGCACGATGTGATAATGGCTCTGACACGAGTGTAGGCACATCAGCTGTTGGGAGGTATTATGAGAAGGCACAGTTCTGCGCAAAAGTTTGAGGAAATTACATAATTTGTTCGGTTTTTTTTTTAAGTGAGAAGAAGTAAGGGCTGCACGGTGGCTCGGTGGTTAGCAGCGTCGCCTCACAGCTAGAAGATCCCCGGTTCGCGTCCCGGTTAGGACGCCTGGGATCTTCCTGTGTGAAGTTTGCATGTTCTCATCAGGTTCTCCAGCTTCCTCCCACAGTCCAAAAACATGCTGAGGTTAATTGATTATTCTACATTGTCCGTAGGTGTGAATGAGAGTGTTCTTGGTTGTCTGTCTCTATATGTAGCCCTGCGACAGACTGGCAACCTGTCCGAGTCGGCTGGGATAAACTCCAGCCCCCCCACGACCCTACAGAGGATTAAGCGGAGTATAGATAATGGATGGATGGAGAAGAAGTAAATCAAACCAGAGCAGCAACATGATCCTTGTTAGGGTGTATTAGAAATACGCACTAACTGTGCAGAGGTCTGGGTGTCCTCCCAAGTCAGTGGTTCCTCTCTTTTGGTAGCTCTCACTGCAAACATTTTTTGAAACGAGCTATTCCTGATTTAGGAATTTTCACTCTTGCAAGTCACATAAATGATTTTCCAGTCAGGGGACTCTGGGCCTTTCCAGAAGCTTCGGCTTGTGTCTCTCTGTCCTGTTGTACAATCCAGCCTCCGTCGTTACATTTCTCTCTAGACTTTGCTGATATTTGCTGCCGTCCATTCCTTGCTACTATCTGTGCAGTGATTCCAGTGCCACAGTTTTCCTGTTTCACCTGCTGTCTTGTTATCCCCTCCCCCCTCTTCCCCACTCCCAACCCAGCCAGTCAAGGCAGATGGCCGCCTTCCCTGAGCCTGGTTCTGTCTGAGGTTTTCCTCCCTCCCCCCTCCCTATCCCAGGGGTTTTCCTTCCCACCATCGCTGACTGCTGCTCACTGGGAATCCAAAAGTAACTTCAGATTGTTGGGTTTCTGTTCACCCTGCTATGCTAAGCGCTGTGTGATGACATGTGTTGTAAATATTCGCTATATGGATAAAATTGAATTGAACTGAACAGTTAGCAAGATAGTCTTTTCATTAAATGCAGCCTCTTCTTCCTCCCAACACATCTTCACCAACTTCACCAACAGCTCTGACGTATCCAGATGTTGCTTTGCGTGCGTCAGACGTTGACTTTTGCGATGAGGTCGTGGGCAACGTTTCTTTCTGCTGACTCCGTGCTGCGGAGTTGAGCAACTTTACAGGTAGAAGGCAAAACTTCTGCACATACATAATAAATCCTGTTGATTTTTTTTCTATTTCTGAGTTAATGAAGTAAAAATGAACAGTGCTATAATATGAAGAAAGGCTATTTGCATGCTGGTGCAGAGGTTGCATTTACTTTTTCACTTTAAAAGTCAACAAAACGTCATCGATGAATTTTGGCATTCAGCTGTGTGGACTTTTATGTGAATCCCACGAGAACAAAAGTGCTCATGTGAACTCGAACAACTGAAACACACGCATACATTTGATTTTTCTTCCAAGGATACGCAGAACTACACAGCTTTGTCTGCACTGAAGCCGATGAAGAGAAGACCTTTGAATTAAAATTCCACAGAAATCCAAGGATGGAGCGTTTTCATTAGATTAAATAAGCATCAGAGTGTTCTGAGCTTCTGCTTCACAGAATGAAAGTTTAGCCGTTCAGAAATCCTTAGAAATAGAAAGAGCTGCTGCTGCACAGTCAACACAAAACCTGACTGCAGGCCTGTGAACCCTGACAATGCACACATAGGTTGTGCAGTGAAATTCTCCAATTATGGGACTAGTTTCACAAAGATAGACTCTTATTATGGCTGTAATGTAACAGATAGTCATATTTCAGGTCTGCTCCACAGAATCATGTAGTTCTTGAGTAACTGATGTTTGAGAAATTCATGAATTTTGGGGTAAGTTCAGACGAAAACAACTGCCGGGCAGTCACGTCATGCCTCTGGGGAAACTCGGCAAACAGTGCAACGAGAAACTTTCCAGCAGCATAGCATTCCTGTGCAGCACAGCCCCGGAGTAGAGCCGAGATGCTGCGGCTTCCTAATGTTGCAGAGGTCAGAACTGCTGCCAAGACATCAGTCAGGCTCAGGAGAGTTTCCCTGGGCAAAGATAATGACTGGAGGTGTCCTCGCTGCGCTACATTTCCAGCAGGTTACAGCTCACTCTGAAAACTTTCCCTTCTTGTTATTTGTTCCACAGCACCGTTAACAAACCACAAATTATGAGCCATGTTTCACCTCTTCTTCTGCCACTGGTCACCAGGCGCTCCGACTGTTACCGCAGACTTATTTGGGTAATGATGTTTACAGATTGCTGCGTGCTATTTGTGCACATTCCTGTGACATTTAGAAACACAAACACTGATAATTTGATATTCCTACAGCTGTTAGCATTAGAAATGGACTGTGCTTTTTGATCTAACATACATGTTGGGAAACTGCATCTTGTAATATCAAGTACAGGCTTAAATACACTGAACAAAAGTATAAATGCCCCATGTGAAATATGGATGCCACATGAAGTGCACCACCCAAAGTGAGCGTATACTGTCTTGACTCCGGTCATGAGGGAACGTGTCATTGGCATGTTGGAAGCAGGAATGTCCACCAGAGCGGTCGCTGTTCAGCTGAATGTTCACTATCAGACGACAGGACGTTTGAGAGTTGGTTTCCAACAGACGGGCAGTACTGCAAATCCACCTCATCCACGTCGGCCACGTTTGACCACCCCAGCACAGGATGGACACATCCGGCTTGTTCACTTGCTGGATGGTCTCAGACCAGCGACACGTACAGCAGATGAAACCTTTGGTCTGACAACAGACGCATCACACCAACATGCCAATGACACGTTCCCTCATGACCGGAGTCATCTGAGGCGTTGCTGCTTTGGTCAACATGTGACATGTTGGGGTGGCCTTTTATTGTCCCCAGTATAAGGAGTGTCTGAGTACTGCTCATTGTGTTGGAGCAGCGTCTGGATATGCCACACCCATGGACTGAATGGAATTAATGCATCACTGAGGCAGTGGTGGACTCAGATTTGAGACACTAATCAAGAGAAACATCCATTTAGTCCAAGTACCAGACAGTATACGCTCACTTTGGGTGGTGCACTTCATGTGGCATCAGTATTTCACATGGGGTGTTTATATTTTTGTTCAGTGTGGGTACGAATAGAGACCATTTAAATTATCAAGTATTTGTGATTCTTTCAGACCATTCATTGTCTTTCAAAGCTTTAAATTTCTTTTGCTGACTTCCAGTTTTTGTCTCACGCCTTAAAAATGTCTTGTTTGGATTTGGGACCTCTCTTGTAATCTTTCATTATCAGACAAAATTCAGTTTTTTCATCCACTCCCGCTGCTGCCATTGCTTTCACAGGCAGACAACAGCAATCAGACAGCTGGATAACACCACAGCCAGCAAATTTAGCTTTCTGAAAACAAGGAGGAGGGGCTCAGCCAGCTTCTGAATTCAGATCTGATAACACAGAAACTGGACACTTCAAAAAGCTGGTTATGGGATAACAGGGCAGTCCATACAGACTCAGTGTACTGCATGTGTGTGGGTGTTTTCACAGGTTTAGTGTACACCTCACGATGAGTTTACTGACCTTTATGTGTTGGCAGACTGCCCTTTAAAGACCCCCTGCTGGTGAAAATCAAGTTTCCTCCTGTTAACGTGTCTATATGGTGGTTTTTATACGCTAGACATAACATGTCATGAGCAGAATAAGCAGTCAAAGCCTTGGCTGAGTATTTCCACCTTGAAACGTCTTCTTCAGAATCAGTTATAACATGTATGTTGTCATTGTGTAGTGTGGAGTAGTTTTACAGTGTCTAAGCAGAGCGAGTGTGCTCAAGCCACAGCAAGTAGGAGCTACAGACAGAGGCAAGGACTTCATTCATCTGAGCGTTCTAAAGGAGGCAACCAAGTAGAGTTAAAGCTGAACAGTTGGAAGTCATAAATGGATTAAATCAACAGCCAGACTTCAACAGGCTGCTGCTGATGATGATGCAAAGCCACTGTTATCACGATAGGGAACTGTGCAGCAGGTTCAAATGAAGATGTCAGTGCTATGTCGAACAGCTTTTCTGGACCAAAATGGAGAACACAGAGTCGGTTGCACAGTTTTTAAAGGTGTTCTTGCTGGTGTGGGAAAGTGCACGGTGCCTGAAGACCGGTGACTCTGAGGCCTTGTCCACACGTAGCCGGGTATGTAATGAAATGAAGATATTTGTCTACGATTTGTCCTGTCATCCACACCAAAACACAGATTTACAGCATTAAAAACGAGAACCAAAGTGAAGATTTTCAAATTCTCCGTTTATGCGTCTGCATGTGGACGTCAATAACCGGAGTTCTGCGTTTTGAAACGTCACTGCCTGCGACAAAATCTGTTCTTACGTCACATATGTGGCCTGTGTTTACATTCTGAAACAGTACGGACGTCCTCACAAGGCTTTTGATGCTGTTTCTTGTACAGGCACTTTTTTCTTGTTTGTTTTTACAAGCCCAGATATTGCTTCACATTCAACAACGCAGGCGAAGGACGACGTTAAGGACGGTTATTTTCCATCACTTTGCCATTCGAGAGATGGAAGCTTCCTCTGATTGGACAGGATTTGGGGAACTACTGCCACCTAGAGGTCTGGCATGCTTATGAATGTGCTTAAAAACGCACTTATGCAGTTAGCTGTGGATGAATGTTTTTCTAAAAACAAGGTGGCGTGTACCTAAGTTTTTTTCTAGACGGAGGGGGCAGGATAATCGGTTTTACAAAAACCCGGCTACTTGTGGATGAGGTCTAAGTGTAGCTCGGTGGGCGGATGACTGACTGTTTCGGAGATGGAGGAGGGGAACATGATGGTGAATAGCAGGCTGGAGCTTGGGGGTGTAAGCAAGCTACAGTTAGCAGACTTTATCCAAAGCAACATACATCTGATAGGTAGCATTAGGCATTAACCTGGGGTAATTACTACAATATATGAATACTAGTATATGCTTTATGTGACATTATGATGCACAGCTTCAACATTAAGGACCTTGCCGAAGGTTGTTAGTTACAGGACAACTACACCCTGAGCGGGATTTGAACCACCGTTCTCCAATGACAAAGTCAGGAGTGTTAGTCACTGAACTACCCAGCTGACTAGCGAGTGAGGGCACGACTGGAAGAGACTGGAACCTAAAGCACAGAGAAGCTGCAGGTTAGATGTGGAAGCAAAACCTACAATGACCTTGTTGGCCAAGCACTACTATCACAAGTTAGGACAAATGGAGCAACAGGACAGAACTATGCCGCTGACACTCCTCAACAACCAAACCGAGAGTCTATGCACACTGTAAAAATCTGCAATGAGAATTTTATTTGTGGATGAGGAACGCCGTGGATGTGACGGAGCAGTTGGGGCTTGTATTCCTGCAGAATGTCTTTGTTAGGATTTACAGCAAAGCAGAACAGAGCAGAGCAAAGAGCCTCTGACCAATCTTCATACATCAAATTAATCTGGCCTGCCCTTTATTCATCTCTGCGGCCTTTCATCTGCCTGCCCACTCCAACCTACTTTCATAGACACTCTAATTTTACATCCTAATGTACAGAAATCTTTGATCGGGAGATGAGATTTATTAAGGGTTTGAAAGCCAAAGCAGAAGTAAATGACGCACATGATGAAGACACGGACACGCCGGGAAGGGGGATGGAAAGCTGGCGGGGGAGCAGCGACACAAAGAGCAGCCCTCTGTATGTAATTCATCAGTGCAGCCGTTCTCCTATTTACAACACATTGCGAGTGCAGCAGTCCAGCTGTCAGCCAGTGATACCGGGTCGCTTTGCTTTACAAAAGACAAGCATCCTGTCAGTGGGCCGTCTTCTCTGCAGACTCCTCTTGCATCTCGCACCTCGCCGCCGATCGAGCGCCGGCGCGGGAACAGGACGGAAAAACTTCTGCGGGGACACTCGACAGCGAGAGAGTTTCTTCTGTTTCATTCAGTGATTTCACAGTAGGGGAAGCAATATAAACACCACAACATGGGGCGAATTGCTCATTATGGCTGGTGCTGGAGTGAATCCCACGCCTACCTATGTGTGCGAGTCTGTGCTTGTCTGTCCATTACAGTCTATTAGATCCATACTCTCCATCCTCCCTGCAGCATGTACACACTCTAATGATCTAGCATCCCTTCTGAAGCCGCGTCCAGCCCACTCTGTGGCTCGAGCACACTGACACGCTCATACGGATGATCTACTGTCCCCTCGCCCCGCCGGCACCACGATGCACACAAGCACACACAGACACACTTAATAAATTGGACTACATCCACACACACAAAGGCCCAATGTGATAAGCATTGATCGTGGTGTTCGCCTCATATCACTAATAGATGTACTGTGGTCCCATGTCGTCGTTTCCAAATGATCTCCTTGGTTATGAGACTAAAGGGCCAGTCCGCTACAAAACCACTCAGATAAATCCTTACCCCGCTATCCACTATTGGCTGACGCCGGCGTCGTCCGTCATAGTGCTGCAGCTACGCCTCTATAATACCCTTCACACCGTCTGGAATGATTCCAGCGCTTAAAATAGTGCCAGGGACTCGGAAGAAGGTACGGTGCGCTACGAGAAAAGGAAACGAAGGGGGGAAGACAAGAGAGAATGTGAGAGGGAGGAAAAATGACTGCAGTAGCACGGGTAAAGAGGGCTCCTATTAGGGCAGTGGAGGGAGAAATATTGGCCAGTGTAGCCCCGTGCCATTTGTCCTCGTCAGGATCTTAAATAGAATCGGGATCAATTATTCATAGGGTCCATAACTCGCAATAAATGTTAGCTGAGACAGTGCCGCCTGGGCTGGGAGAGACAGGAAAGTGAGGTTAGATGCAGTTATGGAGGGCCAAGTTTAAAAGTCTGGACAAAACAGCTGAATAACCAATTACAGTCCTGACCCAGAAGTGACATTTAAAAGCCCTTTCGCTTGTTTGATGTTCCACTTTAACCGTGCGAAAATCTGTGAAAACAGAATGCAGCCTTGAACCCGACAGCATCAAATCAGCTCGGCATGAATAACGCCGCTCGAAGCTAACGGCACCTCACGCCGGCCTCTGAACCCTTCATCCGACTCGGAAGGGGGGGGCGATGCGTCACCGTGGAAACATCAGGTTGAGATGTTTCATTTCGGAGTTCATTTATTTGGTCGCATCCGCTGCTTTTCCGATGCTCTGCGTGAAAAAAGAAAACTCACACCGTCGTCATTTTCTGTGTCTTATCTGTGATGGGCCTGTCTGATACGATTCACTCCAGTTTGAGGGTTTCTTTGATGCATGGGGTTTTCAGGCTCCACGTAGAAATGAGACAGGAACAGGAGAGAAACACTGAAAAGAAAGACCTGGTTGTAAAATGAAATACAAGGTTGTATGGAAATAATTCAGGAAGGACGACGATGACCAAAATAATGTTGCCACCACAGCAGGCAACACAACTCACCAGCTTGACCATTTAAATGAACCCCCACGAAGCTGTGTATGATGAGTGTTACACCTTATGAGTAGGGATGTAACGGTACACAAAAATCATGTTCCGGTACGTACCTTGATACAAAAGTCACGATTCGGTTCAGTTCGGAAACCTCTGGAGTCAACAGATGCGCCAAATCGACCGATTTAAGATGACGTAGCAGCAAGACGCCTCACTGAGTCTCCGTTTCAACTTGTGTCCAAAGTGTGGGTTTCTAACTATCTACCAGTTTTTTAATTGTGTTGATCGGCCAAGTAAAACCAGAGTTAAGACAGATAATAAACACCATACTTTCTCCACGTTTGGAGCTCCTTACAGCTTTGGTCTGGTCCATTTGATTTACTCCTTTTTCATTCTTTACCAGGAAACCCAAGTGATCCCAGACGGGTGGTTTTAACCACGGCGGAGCGTCTTCCAGCTGTTAGCATTAGCCATCCCATTGGCTAGCCATACATCACAGAAGCACCGGCAGGAGAGTAAACGGTCCGTCACATCCTGTGTTCCCCTGGAGAATCCTACTTGTTTTTAGTTCCTCAATACTGTGCAACTGTGAGACGGAGAAGGTCAACCACAACTGTGGGAACTACGAGGTTCACAATTTAAACAATTCTGTACATCGGCCATTCTTAGTAGTCTTAAATTTTTCATACCGTGGTACACCTCTGGACCAAACCAAGTGCCTGTACCGAACGGTTCAGTGTATTGTTACACCCCTACTTGTGAGGAAGGTTCCAAATGGTTTGCGCTCTTTTAAAGGTCTTTTAAAGCTCCTTTTTGTATTATGTTTAATTTTTCATGTCGATTCACTCCCCTACAAAATCACCCTAATCATCCAGTTCTTTCCAAAAAGGCACTGAAAAAAAAAAGTCATTGGGTTAGAATTCCTGCATTTTTTTTTTTGCATATCACAGGAAAAGAAATTTTTGTAATGCCAGATGATTTTCCAATATTGTGCAGCTCTACTCACATCCTATTTGCCTGTAGTGTCTGAAAGTCGCTTGGCATCTGCTCCTCATACAGTTCTGTGCAAACATTCGGAGAACATCACATATTTGCTAATTCTGACAGTGAAAACAAGAAAATGATCCCATTTTGACTAAAGTTAGAAAAATACCTGTATTCTCTAAACTCCAGAATCGCTTACATCAAAGCATACATGTCGAGTGTACACAGATGTACAGGCTCAAGGCCCAAGGACGCTGGTTACTATGGATACCATTAAACTCTCATAATTATTTGTAACCTCAACCCGCTACAGCTGCTGTGTTATTTCTCTTCACTGGCAACACAGTGGAGTCAGATATCAGCAGCTACTGGAATGACACTCGTGTGTCCTCAGTGCTTCTTGACTGTCATCGCCGTGACTTTGATTATACAGTGAAAACAGGCGGTCATGACATGAGGGGCTGTTATTCACTCAAGGATGGCTCACATTGACAGTGCTGCATTTTTGGACAACACAAGTCAATGAGAGGTTGTCTGGGTGGATGGTGGGTGTAGGAAGCACAGGACAGCAAAGACCGAAGTTCACGTCCTTAAACCCGGCATGATTAAGTTTAGGCAATAAAATCACCTTTGAGTCGTGTCAATGACTGCTCATGTTTTCAGTTAAATTAAAGCAAACATTTTACCTTTTCTGCTTCAAGTTACTTTTTAGTATTAATCTAAGGAAAGGCCTTTCACTGACCTTAACCGAGTGAGTGCAAACACACAGTCTGAAACAACGCATCCTGTAGCGATTCACATAAATGTTCCAAAATCAACCAGGACTCAGATTTCTTCAAGGAAAAATTTAAAACTGTGTTGAACAGATTAGTAAGTAGCCAGACACAACATGTTTCCAAGAGTGCCTGGTCAAAAATGTATAAGAAAAATACCACAAAATGTTCCTATAGGGCCGGGGTATTCCACTAAAACTCAAAGAGGACCGGTCTGAGAAAATTAATGATAGAAAAGGTCTGGAACATCATGAGTTAGTGTGATATCTGTTGATGTGGCCTAGTAGTTGCATCAACGTCTGCATGGAATCAACAACTGACTGTCAAACCAAATAAATTCAGTTTGCATTAGAAACATTTTGACAATATCTGTGGTCACTTAACGTTTAAGAATACAGGTATATAATACTGTAGATGTGTATTATGTTCTTCTCTCATGAAGTTAAAGAACGGCTGCATTTAGGATTAAGAAGAAATAAATAAAATAGCTTTTGAGAAACTGCGCATCTTAAAATAAAGTTCATAGCTTGAGAAAAATGAAGTTAAGCTGCAGCTTTTTCCCTTGTTCTTTGCCTGACTCACATCTTCATTGAACAGTCTCAACCGACTTCACAGAATAGAAATCTCAACAAATCTTAACAATCGAAGACTTCTACAGTTTCTCTTTCCTTCCCTCTTATATCCCGCTGTATTGCTTTCTTTACTTTTCTTTCTTTCTATCGTCTGTCCCTCACCTCTAACCTCGTCTGTAGCTACGCAGAGCTGCAGTGTTTAGCGCCTGGAATGCAGAGACTTTATTGGCTGAGGAGTGTCATGTGGGATGGCTAAACTCACATGCAGTTGGTCTGTGTGTTTCCTGATCTGCTAAACAAATGCCATAAAGACTAGAAAAGCTGCGCTTGTTAAAATAGAAGCATCCCGTCAAATTTAAACCCCCTTATAATTAATTGATTATAGGTCTGGGTCCAGACTCGGACCACGGTTCGCCAATTAGGGACCTAGGCTGTAGGGTTTTTAAGCACCAGTGTCTGCTGCCTGGTACATCACGTACATCCATCTATTATCTTCCGCTTATCCAGGCCTGGGTCACGGGGACAGCAGTCTAAGCAGAGAGGCCCAGACTTCCCTCGCCCCAGACACCTCCTCCAGCTCTTCCGGTGGGACCCCGAGACGTTCCCAGAGACATAGTCCCTCCAGTGTGTCCTAGGTCTACCCTGAGGCCTCCTCCAGGTGGGACAAACACCTCTCCAGGGAGGCGTCCCGAAGGCATCCAGAACAGATGTCCAAGCCACCTCGGCTGACCCCTCTCAATGTGGAGACGTAGCGGCTCTAGTCCGAGCTCCTCACCCGATCTCACAGGGTGCGCCCAGCCATCACATACAGCTCCAACTCACTTTGCAGACATAAAAGTCTTGTAGTTACACCTTTGACAGCATCTCCGAGACGTAAAACTGCCAAGTGGTCACCTTTTGGCGAAAATTGCATGTTTTGAATCCAACATAGGTAATTCGTGTGATTCATGGAGATCTGACAAGATTTTGAAAACAGGAAAGAGCACCTGGCTTCTGTTGTCATAACCACAACTTAATTAAACAATTTGCTTTTGGACTGGTTTTGAACATGAGACTAATTTATGAGCCAACGGTGCAGACGTTTAGCTAAATTGACCAACGTCACTTATGATGTAGTTGAATGGAATGCTCCTACAACGGCCTGAGTATGGCTGAAAATGACAGACGCTGAGTTGAAATGACCTTGTGACAGTTTTTCTTTTCGCTTTAGTCGTTGCTAAATCAATTTAGAAATGCCATATCTAAAGCCTGCCTTTTAATTTACCAAACACAAGTTTTAAAAAGCCAAAGTGGTTGAGTAAGTGCAACGTCAGTGGTAATTTACTTAACTTTAATGACGGTATGTTAATTGAATGTTCATTATCGGTTTCAATTTGGCAGTGAGGGAATTCATGGAGAGGGAGGGACGGCTGGTGGAGCAGACTGAGGCAGGTGTGAGATTCAAGTGGAGTCAGAGCTGGCTGAAGCTTGAGGCTGCTATGGAGACAAATGGGGCGACACACACATTTCTATTGTCAGATTTCTTTAAGAGACGCACCAGGACATGTTGGATGCATTCTTTGTGTTAAAGCTATCATCTACAAGGGCTCACATGCCCTTTTGGTTCACAGTCAAGAAAAGTGCCAGAAGCAAAGAGTCTGCAACATTTTATCAGCCTGCAGTATTAGTGGGCTGCAGGTTTCAGCAAGGGAGACTCCAACAGCAGGAGCACCCACCAGCACCTTGGAAGGAAATAGAAATGCCCCTGCTTTGTACTGACTGTATGACAAGATGGTCTATGGCTTGGGAAGCACCTTCGAATAGAGAACACAAGATAGTGGCCTTTTTCTAATAACATATCCACCAATCAGCCACAGCATCCTGACCACTGACAGGTGAAGTGAATATCATTGATCATATTGGTACTATGTGGTGTTTGGCAATCCCAAATATCACTGGCCTACCCTCGCAGGAAAATGCATCCCACCACATGGAAACAACATCAACCAATCAGGAACATGTGGAGGAACATGACAATGGTCCAACATGTTGATGTGACCTCCAGACTTCCTACAGCCCATTCTGATCAAGCATCAACAGGATGCAGTGGAACAAGTTGGATTGACAGAGGCCCCACTGCACAAGCCAGAGTAGCCAAAGGATCCAGTGGTTCCAGACCCCATAGGACCCCCTGAGAGGTCCTCTGGTCCATGTCCAATGGTTCAGAGCATTTAGGCAGGTGGTCGTGAAGTTATGCCTGATCGGTGCATGAGTCAACCAGTAACAGTAATGAGAAGGTTCTCTTCATGTTGATGAGCAAAACCATAAAGATCTGGAGAAGACTGGGTTGGAACAATTAAAGTCCAGCAAGGTGATCAAGGTCAATGCTGCCAACTTGGAATGTGTGTTGGGTCAATTTTTCCAAGACAGTAACATCCCCTGGTCAAATGTGAGGAGTATGGACGAGCGAAATATCATGAGAAGAAGTACGGTCCGCCTTGAAACCAGGATCACACTAACAATGTAGACCAAGTGTTGGTGGAGCCCTTTGTAAGCCAATATCAGGACACCAGCTATCAATGGTCTTCAGTTCTTATAGACTGTTCATTGCAATATATCTCCCAAACAGCAAAGGCCTCCTCCTGCATGGCAATGTGCAAATGCAGCCACAAGATCTGTTTAAGAATGGCCTTAGGAACATGACACACAACCCAGGGTGTTGACCTGGTGTCCGGATTCCTCAGATCCCATTCTGATTGTAACAAGCCCAATTCAGAACCATGCAGCCCAGAGGAACCAAAAGATCTGCTGCCAGCGTCCTGGTACCCTTAGAGGTCCTATGTCCATGTCCAGAGCTGTTTGGACAGCAAAAGGAAACACCTGCACAACATCAGGCAGTTGGTTTTAATGTTGTGGCTGATCTGTGTGCATTCCTCTGTGAATCAGTAACAATCATTAGGCTGCATTGTATGATAGACTTTCATTGTCTCATCTTTTTTGCAGTTTTTAAATTTTAATTTAGTCATTTTTATTGCCAGGTTATGTGTGCCTTTGTGAACTCCGCTGTCTCCACAGAGATTTGTGTTTCTCTGCTGGCTCTCCTGAGGCTATCAGTACACACAGGCTGCTTTCTGCATTCAGGACTCTGTGTTTTGGCTTTCTGGACGACGAAGAGCTTCACAGAGATCGGCTGAAGGAGCTGGAGTCTCTCCACAGTGTGAGTGACAAGGCGCCGACCGGGATGCAGGCCTCACAAGACGAGCTCAACAAAAAGGGTAAGAAAGACTATCACAGCTGTGCCTTCTGTTGATTATTACGAATGCATTCTTGTATTCAAGTTCAGAAAGGCAGGGACTGGGAAAGTAATCAGAAAGGTGTGATATGAGAGAATCGCTTAGACCCTCAGATTAGTCAGTCTGTACGTTGGTGTGCTCTCCATCCTGAAGCCGTCTGGGACAAGTCTTTTAGTATGAATGAATTGAGAACGTTGCTTAGCCACTGCATTCTGGGTGCTGTAGATCAGAGGCATATTGGACAAAAATGAAGACTATTAAGACAAATTATTTTTCTCACAGGGGATCCAGACATCAATCCACAAGCTGGATGACTAGCAACTTGAAGTGTTCACACACTTCATGGCATGTTTCATCAAAGCCAAACATTTGAGCAGTGTGCATCCCAGAGCAGTGGAGGAGCTCGACTTCACAGACGAGATGCTGCCTGAGAGAGAAATCTATGTGGGACGAGAAGCAGATGAATTCAGAGGCAAGAATACACAGTCAGTAATCTGCAAAATGCAATCTGACACAGTTTGCCTTGGTAGCAATTGTTTATTCATGCAGTAATACATTTGGTAATTGTTTGTTTTAGTATGTGCAGTGAGCTCAAAAAATATTTGGATAGCAACACGCTGATGTCTCACCGCCACACATGTATTCTTTATGTGTAACTAATTCAACTTTAACCGTGATGTGATGTGACTGACAAGGCTCTCGAACCAGAGATGGAACTGTAAAATTACAGTCATTGTGCTGTTATACATCCACAGCAGCGTTATGTCACCGTCTAAGACTACTGTAGTTTAACAGCTGCTGAAGATCTTCCTTGAGACAGTGATCAGCGTATTCACTGCCTCTGCCGAGTACCTGCAGAGGAAGCTGCCTGTCTTCCCTGGATCGCGCTGTAAGGGGTCCCTCACTGGCTGGTAGCTGCCTCAAGAAACCGGCTGCCGTGATGAAACAACTCATACGAGCACAAAGTGATGAGCACAAGGAACCTATCAAGAACAGTGTGGATCCTAGTCTGACCACTCGGACCCAAACAGGGAGGTACCAAGGCCCCAACCAAGCAGTGAAACCAGCTCTCTTTACCTTCTGTGGTCCAGAATACTCGACGAACCACACAGAAGAACCAACATGAACACGTCAACTTTCAGTGCTGTTCAGACTCACAGTAAATGTCTACATGATCAGATGTGAAGTTTGGGGAGGCGGATCGCAGGCTCTGTTCAACTTCCTGCACTGGGCGTAGCAGCAGAAGAATTTTCTGTAAGAGGAAAGAAGAGGCCTTGAATACGTCGTCTGTCCGGCAACACTCAGGAGAACAAGAGCGCTTCAGCTGAGGGGGGGGAAAGGACAAATCTCTAAGAAAGCAGACACTTGAGACTCCAGTACAACATCCATCAATCAGCCACAACATTAAAACCACTGACAGGTGAAGTGAATAACATTGATCATATTGGTACTATGTGGTGTTCTGATGGAAAACCTTGGATTTTAACATCTGTGTTGATCAGACTTAGACACCAACAAACACACTCCCTCATCCAAATGGAAATCCCAAATGTCCCTGGATGAAAATGCACCCCACCACATGGAAACAACACCAACCAATCAGGAACATGTGGAGGAACATGACAATGGTCCAACATGTTGATGTGACCTCCAGACTTCCTACAGCCCATTCTGATCAAGCATCAACAGGATGCAGTGGAACCAGTTGGATTGACAGAGGCCCCACTGCACAAGCCAGAGTAGCCAAAGGATCCAGTGGTTCCAGACCCCATAGGACCCCCTGAGAGGTCCTCTGGTCCAATGGTTCAGAGCATTCTGGACCACATAAGGGGGACCAACACAATATTAGGCAGGTGGTCATGATGTTATGCCTGATCGGTGTATATTCTTTCTCTTTGTTTTTCATTTAGTTTGTTAAAATGTTGTGTATATTGTATTTTCTTTGATGAAGCTTATTTTACTGTGTATGCAATGTCCTCCTTCCTATTGCTTTGACAGAAGTAAGATTACATCAGTTCTGGGGTGAGTTTTTTCCCGATATTCAAACTAAAATTGACTGTAAATGCGCATTTTTAATTTCACCGCTGCTGAGTTTGCATCCTCGACTGTAGTGGCTGCGGCAACCACAACAGTTGATGTAATATTATGGATTTCATAGCTGCACATCCGTATACAGGTCCACACAGGAAGGTTCATTTAAATGTTCTTGCATGCACAGAAACATGACAGTTTCATGGAGTTTCTTTCTCCAGAAATGAAGGCTGTGCAGTAAACTAACTTTCATCCTCTCTGAACTGGGTGGCTCCAGCACTGGTCACAGTTTTAAATAAACCGACTTGTATTATATCATCCAGTCTCAAGTGTGAGCATGAGCAATGATGACTGAATGCTACTTTAAATTTGGAGTCTCCGCTCAAAACCTCCATCAAAATGTCCCTTGTATATCCACCCTGGCACCGAGACACAAGCCCGAGGCCTGAATTATCACACAGAGACGGTTCTGGTGATAATTGACTGAAGGAATGCCAGGCACTTACTGATGAACATGGAAACACTCCACTGTGCATCTCCAAATGGCTTTGGACAGCTAATGGCGGTGTGGGAAAAAATGAGCTCACATAAGGCAGGGGAGGTAATGTAGCTTCCAGCTCAGCTCATTTTCTCCAAACGAAAGAGATAATCTGGACCCCCTGAAGGCCTCGGAGATTGAAAGCTTCACAAGCGGAAAGGCCAAATAACTAAGAGAAATTAGACGTGAACCTGGGCCAAAGTATTCTCATTCCTCCCCCCCGCCCGCCCGCCTCACATCATAGGCACCGGCAGTGTTCCTACAGTGACGAATAAACGTGAAATAACCATCACAGCCCCCTCGTTTGTTTTCCTTCCCTCCTCATTTTCTTCATTCGTGCCCTCCATCCCTCATCCCCACACTGCCTCCCATCACTTCCTCCCTATTCCTTCGTCCCCGTCTCAGCCGGTTTCCCCCTCTCGCCTCCCTGCAGACAGAAATGCAGACTGTTTGTGACAACTGGAGCACTTTCCACACCCAGATGGACTGGCAGCCGACTGTCTCAGCAGAACAGGCTCTCATTGCCACCAGCAGCTCTCCCCCCTCTCTCCGAAATCTGCACAACCGGTGGCTCTGAGAGGGCTTGATGGCAGGAACAAAGACCGAAGTGATGTGAATGCACTTAAGCAGCATGCAAGATATCTTATATACATTAGTCGTGTCAAAGCAAAGCTGAGAAATGGCTTATTTTTTCCCCGACACCATTATGAAACAGCATAACAGTAAAAGAGAAGTCCATCTGTGGTTTTTCTTGGTATCGATTTATGTGAAAGACTGACAAAGAAACAAAGAGACATTCAAGAAGTCATAAATACAACTAACATGGACTTTATTAAGAAGCCCTGCTCCATCAACCACGCTAACATCAGTCAGGATAATCATCCTACGCAAGGTTTTATAACAAAGTCCCTGATATCTTATACTTTAATAGGACTTAACTTCCATTTTCTTGCATTTTTCCACTAATCACTACTTAAAAATGTGATCAAATCCCACCTTCCTGCAAAATTTAGGCATTTTGGCAACAGCACCAATGGAGGTGGTGCAGTTTTAAAGATCCCTAAGGTGAAAATCAAGTGTCCATACGGTGTTTTTATGCACTGTCACGGGCAAATTAAGCAGCCGAGGCCACAACTGAGCATCTCCAGGTTAGATTTAAACATGCATGTCTGAATTACAGCTTGCATTGTGTGGCGTAGAGGAGTTTTACAGTGTCTGAGCAGGAGAGCTGGTGTGCTCGAGCTGTGGCAAGCAATAGAGGGATGGAGAAGAACGTTTTAAGACAGGAAGGGATTATTCTAGTGGACAAAAACAAAACTTAATATGTCATTTTGATACCCAGAGATGAATTCTTGCGGGTTTAATCAATGGCGACAAGGGAGGCAGGGGCCGAACCATCTCTGACTTCTTTGTTCATTATGGTTGATGACTGTCAAGGTGTAGGAGAAGTCGGTAAATAATTGGGTATGACACAACAAAAGGAGAATATAACCAGGCCAAGAGCATTTAAAAACAATATGGGAGCAACAAATGACCAGAATCCACACTAATGTCTCAAGATGGTTCTTAATCTAGAGCTCAGCTTGCTAAAGAGGATGATAATTAGCTCAGGAAGCTAATGCTAGGCCAGAATCACAGATATCAATCACAGCATCGGTCTTTTTCTAATTGTTTGAGGCGGTGGATCCAATCAAGGGAGAGGGCGACGCCATCATTTATGAAGTAAACGCATCTTTAATGGGCTGCATCTGAACATATCTGAATTTACCATCTGACTCGAGCCGTTTCCTTTTCTGCTATTCTCTTGCTTCGTCGTGCGCATGTTTAAAACACGAGACGGTTCCTGCTGGGGATTAATAAATGTTCGATCTGTGAATTCTCTGAACTAAAGAGGTCGACGTGGACGCACGCGCACGACGCTGCACGAAGAGAAGCGATGTGACATGTGGCCGGTGCTTGTTTTTGTACTCATCTTATTGTTAGTAGCGTTGATACCAACACTAAAGTAAGGCTCTGTGTTGCTGCTATATATCGATACTTTGCCCTACTTTGCGAAAACTTCCCACGACTTTGAAAAGCAGCTGCTTCATGCGAAACCTTGTGTGTGGTTTGAGTTATAGTTTCACAAGTCAGAGTGGTAACTAAACTCTATCTAGGCTGCTAACTGTCAACAACTCAGCTGACATGAAGAAGAAGCTGCAGGCTGGATTTGCAGTCATGTAGCGGGGCTGGGTACGAGCGTGCGACAGCTGACATGCCTGTGCATATTAACGCTCACAATAAACAACCGACAGCACAAGAGGACACGGAGATGCTGTTTGAAGAAAACAGGAAAACACTGGATTTTCTTGATGAAAGCCGCCAGGCGACGTAAAGCCCTGTGTCGATTCTGCATACATGCACCGGGGATGTACAGACAGCTGAGCACATGCTGACCGTTTAGCTGGTTTTGGGCCATTTTAAGTGAAGGAATACATTATTCGATGTTATTTCCAGTGCCATTAATTTGTTACAGCACTTCTATACTTTTAGCTGAGGTGAATGAACTGAGTCGCATCATATCACGTCACATAAAACACACATAGTCATATAAAATATACATAATACAAATAATATCCATATAATGATAGTATGCTCGTTGGAGGCAGCTCTCCATAAGTGATGAATTAGACAGCAGAAGAACTCTTGATATGCAGGGCGTCTGATCTGGAAGAAAAGGCAGTGACTCAACTTACATGCCTGCTACAGTAATCTGAACAGAAAAACACAGCAGTGAGTGGAGAGTAAAACTAATCCCTTTCCTCCTTTCTTTCTCTGACGCACCCAGCCCTACGCTGCAGAATGTGAATCTGGACACCCTTTCCCTGGCTGATCCCTCAGGACCCTCAGCCCTTTCCAGCTCCACATAGGAAGCCCCATGCATTATGCATCACCACCCAGGCCTATTTTGGAGCAGAGGAGGAAAAAAAATAAAGCGAAACATTGAGCTTCCCGGGCTCCTGCAATCAGTCCCACAGTTGCTCATGTTTCTGTGGAAAACGAGGTCTCGTTCCGACCATACGGAATTACCAAGAGGAAAACATGAAATATTTAGCGTTGTCATCCCCTTCTCCCCCTTTCTACTTTCCAGCTCGAAACTTCCTGAGGGAAAAAGTAAAAATAAGAAAAAAAAGTAAGAGATGGCAGCGAGCTTCCAGTGTGTTTTCTCCTCCTGATTATCTGGAGGCTTTGAGGGTTAGTGGGTAAGGAAGCACCATGTGGATCGGTGGAGGTCAGGATTGTGAGATTTTCCCCTCAGGGGATGGAATGACACATGCAGAGGTGGAACATGGGATTTGATTTATGGTGAGAAGAATGGGTTCGGCTGTGGGCTGGTAGAGCACGCAACTGGGAGAGTGATGATGGTCCGGCCAGGTGAGGCTTTTAGCATGCATAAGTGGACAGACAGCCACACTCAAGTGTGTACAGTGCATGCATACATTCATGACAGCATACAAATGCAAAGCTGCTTTTTAGAGATGCCATTTGTTTGAAGCAGCACACATCTATAGGGTGACCTTGACACAGAATACACCTCCACAGGTAGCCTGCTTTGAGGGTGACACCTGAAAGGGCCCCGTCTGGTGACATCAAGGCTGTTCAACCTGCTACCTACCTATTATTTTCTGCTCTCCAAAGGACTGCACACAATTTGTGAGTGTGTACAAACCATAAAAATGGGCCGGCCTCACTTCGCTTTTGTCCTCTGTCTGAAATTGTAAAGGTTGTTTTTTCTTTTGTCATCTCCTGTCTGTATGTGTAGGCATGCACTCCCTCTGTATATGCAACAGTCTCTTCTAACGTGGCTGTGTCTCTGCTTGTACTGACGCATGTAACACCACTGCTGAGCTTCTTTCGCCTGGAAAAAAAAAAAGAAAAAGAAGAAGAAAAAGGCTTCCATAAGGAGGATAAAAGCAAAAATCATTCAATTGTGTGGGAACATTGGGGCCCTCTCAATTCTCACTGGGACATCAAAGCACGCAGCAAGACGCTGCTCTATTAGAGTCCATGGGTGGGATGGAAATATATTACAAATATATCTACTCTCTGCTGAAATCCACAACCAGGGTTTCATAACAAAGAGTAGACTCCTCTCAGTCGTTCGTCTCCTCGGAGGATTGTGATTAATGTGACCTTTGATGTTTTTAAAACAACAGGGAGGAGGAAGAGATGGTGGAGATGAGAGGGCCGCTGCGGGAGCTGCATGGGGATGTAAAGACTTAGCGATGCACAGCTTTGAACGCCACGCTAATGAAGCAAATTGAATTGAATCGCACAGGATATTGAAATTGCATTGCGGAGGGGTGACACAGCATGCGAGCGCAATGCACAACATCTTACGGTTAGAAGATTAAGCCGAGATACAGAAACTTGGTTCTCGGGGGGGAGGAGAGGGGAGAGACGGAGGAAATAGGACTGAGATTATTTCAAAGCCTGTCAACCAGCGGACGAGGAGCACCGACGTACACATTAATGTAACACACAGTCGAAAATTCACGTCCCCACGCAGACATGCAGCTGACAGGGGGAAGGCCTCCAAGGTTATAGGGCCATCGCTGTGCTAATAGGTGAGAATTAGACAGAATTAAAAATAAAGCTGCTGTGATGCAGGTCATTAAAACTATCCTAATTGCATTTGCATGGGTTTGTGAGATGCTGTGCACACGTCTGAGCATGTTTTAGCATCAGATATTCCTTCTTCATCATTCAGGCCTGTTTCAGATCCCCCCCCCCCTTCCTCTCTGCGTCCTGATGTTTACCGTTAAACTGTTATTTCCTCTCTTTAACCTGACTAAAGACAAAAAAAATCACCCAGCAGATTTCCCCCAAGCCGGCCTCTCGGCCACCTGCGTCATCTTAACTTTGATCACAGCATAACATGTGGTGCTATTTTGCACAGAGAGCAGGACGTCGCTGCTGCTGCTTCTCACGACGAGCTCCGACTCATGTGCAGCAACATTGCCCCTGTGTGGTGAAATGAAAGAACATGCTGAGATGAAGCTGGAGAGGAGCAGTCAGTGGACGTTCTGAAGGGTTATATAAACATGTATGTAGGTAGGAGGGGTTTAGATGCACTGTTGTTGTAGTGCTATTTAAAAATATGGTTTTTAATTAAGCAGAAGTCCATGAAGTCTTTAAGTCCTTCTAACATACAACGATCAGCCACAACATCATGACCACTGACAGGTGAAGTGAATAACTTTGATCATATTGGTACCATGTGGTGTTCTTCATCCATGTTGATCAGACTTAGACACCCAAATAAACATGGTCCCACAACAAACACACTCCCTCATGCACATGGAAATCCCAAATGTCACTGGAAGAAAATGCCCCCCACCACATGGCAACAACACCAACCAATCAGGAACATGTGGACGAACATGACAATGGTCCAACATGTTGATGTGACCTCCAGACTTCCTACAGCCCATTCTGATCAAGCATCAACAGGATGCAGTGGAACCAGTTGGATTGACAGAGGCCCCACTGCACAAGACAGAGCACCCAAAGGATCCAGTGCCAACGTCCTGGTTCCAGACCCCATAGGACAGTGGTTCTCAACTGGTGGGTCGGGACCCAAAAGTGGGTCGCGAAGCCATTTTTCGAGGGTCGCAGAAGCAGCCCCCCCCTCCAAAAAAGTAGTGGTACAAAGTCTTTTATTTTAAAGGACGTGTTTCTCATGACAGTTTGCTTTCAGTAGCAGGATATTTAGTGGTGGTGACACCAGTAGCTGCCCACTATTAACCTCTAGATTTGTCTCTGCCAGCTTATTGGAGAAATTTATGCTGAAAATATGCCAATAATGACCCAAAGTGTGCTCAGAATCTGTCAAAAATATGCCAAAAACTTGGCAAAAGTGTCCAAATTTACCAAAATAAGCAAGAATAAGCCAAAATTTTCCCAAGTTGTATCAAAGTGTGTTGAGACTCCACCCAAATAAACCTTAATATGTTAACAGGAACAGCAAACTTCAACAATATGGGTCGTAACCGTTATCAATAGAGACATAGTGGGTCCTGAGGCTGGACCAGTTGAGAACCACTGCTATAGGATGGTTCAGAGCCACTAAGGGGGACCAATTAAGCACAAAGATCGGTGTATCTCTGTGTATTAAAGTTACACATCTAGACTCTTTTTTTCCATGACAGCAATCCTTTACTGCCTTAAAATGTCTTCATCTTGATTGTGCAGATCTATCAAGTCCTCCACCTGACTCATGGCAGCTGGAGCCCACTACCTCTGCTCACACTGTCAAACTACTACGAAATGGCGAGTTGTGATACTGGATTAATTCAGCTATGTGTGTCCAAACTGATTCTGAAGAAGAAAAAGGACAGAAAAAGGCCCAACCCTAAGAAAACCTGTCTGTCTGAGTCTGTATTTTAAGACTGTCATCAGTACACAGCAGTTTGAAAGTGGAAATAATGCTCAGGATATGTCAAAAAAAAAACCTATATAGACATGTTAGGAAGTTTGAACCTGCTCACCTTTCTTTGTGCATGTGTGGGTTTCCTTCTATGTGCTCCAGTTTCCTCCCACAGTCCAACGACATGTATGCTAGGTGATGCTAAAACTCTGTGGACTGCTGTCTGTGTCTCTGTGTGAGCTGAACTGTGACCAGTAGCGGTCGGGATGAGCCACAACCTCACAGGATGAAGCAGGTTCAGGGGGGGGTAGCGTTCTGTCTCTGAAACGTTTCTCCACAGTTAACTCATTTGCTTCATGGGGACTATGTGGGTGTGGTTGGAGCGGAGCTGATTGGCCGAGGCTTGGCAGCATGAGCACACAACCCACCAGCTGTCATCAGATTCTGATATCATCGTGTTCCAAGTGAGCCTCGCCTACAGCAGTGGAAGGCAAACAGAGAAAACACCAACACAGGATCCTCTCATTACAAATAACTAAAAGTGGGGAAACGTCTGCATTTATAAAGCATCTCATTTGTTATAGTAAATTATATTCAGAGCCCACTGCACAGGAACCATTATTAACCATATACTCGCCCATTTGACCCAGTTCTTGCAGTGAAATCCAGTATGAAGCAAAATTAATAAGCCAAATACTGAATGAATGCAACTGAAAAATACAATTAATGGTTTTATAGCAGAGGTCGACTAGTAAGTTACATGTCTTTTTCATCACTAATGCTCACTGATGTGTCATTTCTATGCACACTGCAAAAACTCCACATCTTACCAAGTTTATTCGTCTTATTTTTAGTCAAATTGTCTCAACCCACTTGATTTAAGATAAATTCACTTTCCAGGTAACATTTCAGCAGATGGAGGGACGTGTTTTAAGACAACGCATCTTAAATGTCTTGTTAAGTCAAACAATCTTGAAATGATCTTGTTTTAGTTGTATTTTACCAGAAACAAGGTTCATTTCATTTCATACATGTTTCAAGCTGAGCTGTTGTTTGTATCAGATAAATAATCTGGATTTAAGAAATAAAGTAAATGCATTTTATTGGAAAATCACCAATTCATATCAGAAAACAGCTGCATGTGGAAAATGTGTTAAAAAAACAAAGCAAATGTCTGCTTTTGAGTTAAAACACCTCCTTTTGGGCGTAGCTGGCTTCACCTAAAACACAACACCTTCAAATGCTGTCAAACACCACTAAATATTAGGATTTCTAGCCAACTGTGAGAAGACATTATATCTCAGAATGCTTCAATTAATCTGTGTGATCTTATTTCAAGTACAAGATGGTCTTAAATCTAGAGAAGAGCCACGATAATACAACTAAAATAAGTTGAACACATCTCAAATTAAGAAGCTGACATTAAACTTATGACAGTTCTTAGTTCTTTAGCATGTCTGGTTTATTCTAAGACACCTCAGCTTGACAATGCTGCTAAAATATAGCTTAAAATAAGTTTTCCCTGCTAATTTTAAGACCTCAATATTCTAAATATCATGTCTTATTTCAAGAAATCTGACCAAGCAAATGTTCACTTGTTCTACTGGCAGATTTTTACACTTATTTCAAAGTAAAAGTGCCTTGAGATAAGTTTTTTTCTTGTTTTGAGAGGGACATTTTTTACAGTGCAAACGCATGTAAAAAATGTAGTTTTAAAACTATATAGCTCATTTTTGGGGGGGTTTCTCACACCCAGCAGACATATATCAGCTTTATTACCTGCATTCATTGTTCTGTACGTCAGTTATTCACACTCCTTTATGTCTGTTTTGAATTCTGCAAACTCATGAGGGAAATATCTGTGCTTATTGTTCTACTATGATCACGAGCTAGTTGTATTATATAGTGTAGATTTATGACAATGACAGAAATCTAATCACTGAGAGAGGACAGTGTTCACTAAAACTTTAAATTCATGGGTGGTGAAGATAAAAACCAGTGAGCTGAGGGGAGGTTTTGGACGTCTGGTGATAACTGTCCAACCACTCTGCTGCATGTTGCTGTTTTCCCAGTTGTTGACATGAAAAGTGATGAGAGCAGCTTTAATTCTTTTGTGTGTGTTTTTCTGCACTCATTAACCGGATACGACTGGGTCACTGTGCAGTTTGCATGATGTAAAAGCCTTTCAAAGACTAGTGGGAACGTAAAATAAACAGATTCTAAACTAAGCTTTGTCCTGAGTTGAGGTGAAGGAGTGCAGTCGGACGGTGGTGTGACGTCCTGGTCTGTGTGTTAAAGTGTTACTGTACATCTGAGCGCCTTATCAGCTCCGATAAACCACGACACACACCTCCAGCTCACCTTTGACCCTCCACATGCAGCCCCACCACCGCGGATCAATCGTGTCTCAATGCCAGATAGAGCGCTGTACCGCCGCAGTTGTGAAATCACATCGGCAGATTTCTTTTTCTTTCCCGATATCAAAGCGTCTCGGCTTCTCTGAAGGAGATCCAGCGAGCAAATTGTATTGATTATTGCTGCTGCTGAGAGATAGTCCCTGTTGGGTCATCTGAGATAAGGAACGGAAGACGAAGAAGAGGTGTTAGACGGCTGTTCCAGATCCATTTCAGATTTGCTGAACATAAATTATGAACTGTGGTAAGACAGTAGCCTCGATACAAACCAACCAGCAGCTCAGACGTACAACGCACCAAAACACTGATATGAATATGTGCACACATGTTCTAACTCTTGCTGATGGTTTAGTTCGGGCTGATTGAAGCAAAGATGTCTGATCTCAGAGTGACTGTGAGAGAGCTTGAAGTCAAGACTCTGAGGAAACACCTCTGCAAAAAGGGAATTTCAGCCTGGATGCACAAAACGTCGTCCTTCAAACCTTAAAAACTTTCTCTGACATGAAACCAGAGAAGCATCTTTCCACTGCAGGCCCATAGAAAGACCATCTACGCTGCTCTCCGTCTCCAGCAGCAGACAGCAGCAGACTCTTAAAGTGCATCAGGTTAATGCACAAAGTACAGTGCTGTGCAAAAGTATTTGCCCTCCTACAGAAATCTTCTCTTCTTGCATGTTTCTCATATTTAAATGTTCCAGATCATCAAATTAATATTTAGATTTACTGAATATTATAAAGAGATGAGCCACAAAACACAAAATGCTGTTTTTAAATTATGGTTTATTGAAGAATTATTAAAAACCTGTATCACCCCTGTGGAAAAGTATTTGCCCCCCTGAACCTGATACCTGGTTGGTCCACCCTTGGCAGCAACAAATGCAGTTTAACGTTTCTTACACTCATCGCCAGGCAGGAATGTTGGTCCACTCTACTCTGTAGAATAGTTTTAATTCGTCCACATTAGATGGTTTTCCATCATCAACTGTCCTTTTAACATCTTACCACAGCATCTCCATTGGATTCAAGTCCAGACTTTGACTCGTCCACTCCAGAACCTTCATTTAGTTCTTCCTGAGCCCCTCAGAGGTGGACTTGCTTGTGGTCTTTGGGTCTTGCTGCATGAACCATTAGTGTTGAGCTTGAACCATTAGTGTTGAGCTTCAGGTCATGAACTGATGGTGGAGATTCTTCTGATAGACAGCAGAATTCATGGCTCCATCAGTGATGACAAGTGGTCCAGGTCCTCCAACCATCACACTACCACCACCATGGTTCACTGTTGGTAGATGTTCTTCTGGTGGAATGCAGTATCAGCTTTACACCAGATGTAACGGACCCATGTCTTCCAGAAAGTTCCACCTTTGACTCATCAGTCCACAGGATGGTATCCAGAAGTCTTTTTAATCTATATAACCTTTATGTTCTTTAGGTCAGTAGTGGTTTGATCCTTCAACTCTCCATGGATCCATTTCCTCCCAGAGTCTTCCTCATTGTGGAATCATGTAGACGGACCTTAACTGAGGCCAGTGAGGTCTGCAGGTCTTTAGATGTTCCTCTGGGTTCTTCTGTGACTCCTGGATTAGATATGGATGCTCTTGGAGAAATGTTGGTGGTTGGTCCACTCCTGGGAAGGTCCACCACTGTTCCATGTTCCTCCATCTGTGGATAAAGTCTCTCACTGTGGTTCTCTGGAGTCCCAGAGCCTCAGTAATGGCTTTGTAACCCTCCAGACTGATGAATGTCAGTGACTTTGTTCCTCATCTGTTCTTGGATCTCTTTAGAACATAGCATCATGTGCTGCTTTTAGAGACCCTTTAGCTGCTTCACAACACCAGACAGGTTCTATTACTGATGTTTAGATTCAACAAGCCTGGCAGTGATCATATGTGAGTGTGGATGGAGAGACTGAACCCAACTGACAAATGAATCTGGTCATTTGGTAGATTGGTAGCTAAGGGGGCAATTACTTTTTCACATAGGGCAAGATGGGCTGGACAGCATTTTTCCTTTAATAAATTAAATCATCATTTAACAGCTGCATTTAGTGTTTTCTTGGGTTATCTTTGTCTCACACTAGAAGATTTCTGTAGGGGGGCAAATACTTTTTCACAGCACTGTAAGTAATATGATGCATTTATTACATGCTACACACTGTGCAGATACATGTGTAGGTGAGGAGAGCATTCACAGTGCAGCAAGGTAAAGCTGAACTTTATAGCACGAACACACTCCCCGTCCTGAAGGAATTATCATGTGGACCCTGTCCTTTGGCCTAACGCACACACACACACACACACACACACACACACACACACACGCGCGGTGTACATATAAAAGCTTGGCCCCTTGAACTGTCTCTGCTAGTTTGCCAGCAGACCTCCACTGACACCAGTCAAAATGCCTGCAGACTACAACGGACGCTGGGAGATGGTGACCAACGACAACTTCGAGGACGTCATGAAGGCCATCGGTGAGCTGCACTCTTACAGCACAACACATGCATGAGATCGTGGCTCCTGAGCCTCGTTAAAAACAGGGATTAATTAGAGTGCTACGTTCAGAGACGCAGCCAAGCAGAGAGGAAGGTCTGAGCGGAAAATCTGGCATGGGTGTGACGGAAAGGATGAGAGGGGAAGATAGAGAGGGGAAAAGGGGAGAGCCGTGGCACTGCTTCATTTCCTCATTGAGCTGCTGTCAGGCCAAGTTAACCTCCACTCTGTGAGCGGCTGCCGTCTGTTACCACGCCAAATAAATATTGATTCACTCCTTTCTGCATTTTCATCCCTCCACATCCGCGGGAGAGGAAGACAGATCCCGACCCCGGATCAGGCGGCGGGCCAGCAGAGGAGGAGGAGGAGGAGGGGGAAATAAGAATATAAAGAAGGCTCTCCTGCTTTTGGCGCGTCATTGATCAGGCCCAGAAACACTTTCATTATTCACGACTCCATCTGCAATTCATAAAACAACCTCCGCTACACTCGGCTCACACAAAATCCGGGAAATCCTCAATGCCGCCGCCTCATTTCCATCGAGCGGATAGGAAAATGACATCCTTATGGAAATGGGTCAAAAATATCATTTAGATGGGTAAATAGAGGAGCCTCATCGGTAAGAGTGATGGGGAGAAATTGAATTTGCACTTTAGGGCAAATGGGATATGAATATCTAAACGGTCAGGATGGTTGGTTCTCTTTGGCAAAGCCCGACGCTGAGCGGGGCGGAGAAACTCATTTAGGCTTATTCTTACTGGGAGCAAGGTCGTTTTTAAAGGGTAAATGAGGCTGTCAAAAGCACCAGCAGGGTAGGAATCATAATAAGCGGCCCTGTGGTCTTGTGCGTCCGCCCATGTGTGCTTTTTCAAACGGCTTCACGGCTCCGTAAAGCTCAGCACTGAATATAATCTCGCTTGCGCTCGCAGACATCGACTTCGCCACCAGGAAGATCGCCGCCCACCTGCACCAGACCAAAGTGATCGTGCAGAACGGGGACAAGTTCGAGACCAAGACCCTGAGCACCTTCCGGAACTACGAGGTCAACTTCACCGTCGGGGAGGAGTTCGAGGAGCACACGAAGGGCCTGGACAACCGGATGGTCAAGGTGGGACGGCTCACTGAGCATTCACTGTCAGAGCTCAGCGGCTGGAATAATTCCAGCTGATGCATGAACTGCTGTTTATGTGTGTTGATGTATCAGACGCTGGTTACCTGGGACGGAGACAAGCTGGTGTGTGTGCAGAAGGGGGAGAAGGAAAACCGTGGCTGGAAACACTGGATCGAGGGAGACATGCTCCACCTGGTGAGAAAAACGACACGCTGTAAAGGTTTTGCAGGTTCAACCTCTCAAGAAAATCCAACCCCACTAAGCGACAACTTATCTCCCTCGATGGAAACCTTCCCAGTTACGACACTCTGATCGGCCTCGTATCTGTAGGCAATAACAATAAAACGACAGCGATGCGAATCACAATCTGAACAGATAATCTGCCTGATTACATAACAATCATCTGTTGCACCACGCTGGACTCCAGGTCTGAAGGTCTGAAGGTCTGAAGGTCTTTCTCTTTCAGGAAATCCACGTCCTCGACAAAGTCTGCCACCAGGTGTTCAAGAAGGCGAAGTGAGACGGGAACCCGCTTCATCTGCCGTGTGTCCAGTGCTGCTGCCTATTTATGATGTGATTGCGAAGAGATGTAATAAATTAATTTAAGACGACTTTTCTCGACATTTCTTTGGATCTTGATTGTAAAATACGAACGACAACTAGAGGGAAAGTACGATCTATGACCATTAACACACACAAGGGAGGCTAATTTTGGACATATACAGTGTTTTGGGCGTCCAGTACATGTTTTATACAGAGGGTAAACTGGTGAACGGTACCTTCCTTAAGACCAATATCATTCCTTTTGTTATATATGTGGAATATCAATATATTATCTATAAAAAAGCATGTTTAAGTGAAAAAGTGTAGAGCGTTATGAAATCGTGAAGAACTACAAGCGTATAATTGTAAAACTAAATGTCACAGGTTATTTTGATCAACACAAACTTCTCACTTATGCATAAGACTATCTTTTATTTATTTTATTTTTTTAAGTGTTGCTCCTAGTTTAAGTGCAAAAAATGTCATATTACACATCCATCCATCCATCGGAGTCTATCCCAGCTACACCCTGGACAGGTCTCCAGTCTATCACAGGGCCACACATAGAGACAGACAACCAAACACACTCTCATTCACACCTACAGACAATTTAGAATCATCAGTTAACCTCAGTATGTTTTTGGACTGTGGGAGGAAGCTGGAGAACCCGGTGAGAACATGCAAACTCCACACAGAAAGATCCCAGGCGTCCTAACCGGGACGCGAACCGGGGATCTTCTAGCTGTGAGGCGACGCTGCTAACCACCGTGCAGCCTCAAAATTACACATGCAAAAATTATTATTTTCACTTGATTAAAGCTAATTAATTGAGAACTGGTAGGTCTAAGACTGATGTTAGACTTTGGCTATAACACTATTATCATTGACATTTAAATCTCTAACCAGTTTGCTATGACGTTAACTTACAGTAGCGTAGAATCCAAGCTAGCAGGCTAACAATATAGAAAGTTATATCATTTAGCATAAAGTTATTTGCTTTTTTGGGGCTTGTAAATCATCCAGACAGCTAATAACACACTTTTCCCCTGCTTATTAGCTTTTATATTATTGTATTCAATGATGGTGAACGTCATTTATCAGAAATCTAGTCGACAGCTACACCTAAAAGCCACTCACACCTTCACATGTTACATTTTTGTGTTATTTAGTATTTTTGGTTCAAACTAATCAATAATCCTCCATATAAGTCTCATGTAAACAGTAAAGAAACACTTGTGAATCCTATATATTTAATTCTAAAATGATTCCAATGCTATTTAAAGATGAATGAGATCCTTTTCATATTTTAAATCGTATAAAATAAACATTTGCAGTGAATCATCAGGGCCTTTTTCTTTACATAAGTTTGTAGAAACATCCAAAACATCCTTTTTACATGGTTTCAGTTAGTTTCAAAATTAACATGTAGAATAAAGCAGCACAATTTCCCTGCTGACCACTAGATTCAGTCATTTTTTTACTGTCTATATGTTGTTTTTAAAGCTAAAAGCAGCTATTATCTAACATTGTAACTGTACATCCATAGACTGAGAGGAACCTGAAGTTGTGTTTCTTTTTTTAAAGATGATTTCTGGGCTTGTAAGTCCAATATTCAATGAATTAATTATTGTATTCGGTGATTTTTCTAATGGAAATCATGTAAAAAGGATGTCTCGGGTGTTTCTAGGCTCTGATGACACACTGCAAGAAATATAACTTGAAAAAACCCACTAAATTCAGATTAAACAACGAGTCTGTCAGGTCTGTTCGGTAGCTTCTGGAGGTGCTTTGAGTCTCTCCACAGCTCGCAGGTACAACGTGTTCTACTTCTGTCCCGGATCTTCAGCCGCTCCGACAGGAAGAGCTGCAGGATCCACGTAGCCAAAAGCAGCCGCGTCAAGCTCAACGCAGTCACAGAGAGGAACACCGGAAGTAAAGAACTCTGCCTACAAAATAAGAGCGCTACATAGCTGAATTAAACTGCAAATGTTGAAGATGGTTAGAAAATGTCAAATTTAAAGTATGTTTTTAGTATTTAAAAGTCTTACTCTGATTTAGTAGAACGATCTGTCTGAAGTCAGAGTCAAGTGTCTTCTTGAATGCATGCTTTTATTTGAGCTGTATTAATTCCAGTAGTTTATTTTATGTTTTCTAACGCTGTCTTGGTTTTATATCCTATATTGTGTTTTAACATTTTAAACTGTGATAATTTTATGACTTGTCTATTTTATTTTTGCTGCCCTGTAAAGCACTTCGTAACTTGGATTTTGAAAACTGCTTTATAAATGAAGGTTATTGTTGCTCTTATTGCTCTTTACTGACACATATGTGCATGTAAATTAGTATTGATTGTAAATGTTATGTACAATTTGTTTATATATATATATATTAGACCCTTAAATGGACAAGTATACTTTCCCTATGTTGTTTTTAAATCTAAAATTACCTAACATTGTTATTGTACATACATATATTCACCTAAAGCTGGAGTCAGACTTCCTGTTTATACAAATACATTTGGCTAAAATCTAGTTTTGATTTTTATTTTTCATTAAATGCAACTTGTTCACTGATACTTTGATTATCAATTGCAAAAACTACAAGTTCAGATATGGACTATATTATAGTTTTGGGTTTGCTTCTATAATAGTTTATATAAGTTTAGATTTGTTTATGTGCAGTACATGGTTTTACGCTTTTTAAAAATGTCTTCTGAAATTGCACTTTGAGCTTTATTGTGAAAATAAACACCGGAAGACGTGTCATTATTTTTGTCTGTTTGATTACCAAAACTTTCTCGGCGGAGCTCCACACGAGAAGCCCGACGAGGGCAGCAGGGAGGCCGGCTTGTTTAGCGGACAGCACCGCGGAGACTCGCTGACGTGGAACCATGGTAGGTGGAACAAAACTCTGAAGCCCTGCATCACGGCCACAACTTTGTTTGTTTGTTGTTTACTGTTTACTAGCTCCTTTAAACTCTGTACAGCTGGAAACTCCGAGCAAAACAATAAACAGCAACCAAATACAACAACTCAGTGTGGAAACTGCAACCAGTTTTCACTTTGTGGTTGTCTTGAGGGACATTTTAAGTGATCATGTTAAAAGCAGAGAAATGAAAGCGACATAATCAAAGACCTGAAGGCATCCAGTCATTGTGGAGCAGGCATGCATATAAAATGTGGTATGACCAGAGCCAGCAGACACACCCCCTCCCCGATTGTCTGCTCAGCCTGAAACAAACAACCCCAGAAGACCAACAGACCCTGAGAGAAGCCTGATTGGATCATCAGTGCTGATTAATATCTCACTTCTCTTCCTCCACAGCCTCTGCGGTTGGACATCAAGCGGCGGCTGACGGCTCGGTCAGACCGGGTCAAGAGCGTGGACCTGCACCCCACGGAGCCCTGGATGGTGGTCAGCCTGTACAGCGGCACCGTGGTGGTCTGGAACCACGAGACGCAGGTGCCGTCACGCCAACCTCACTTTAAACCCACCCACAGCCACGGCTCTGTCTTCTTTCACCCGTGCTCTCCGTGAGTTGATGAACATGCAGCCTGACAGTGTTTGTGGTTTGAATCCTGTGTGCAGGCGATCGTGAAAACCTTCGAGCTGTGCGATCTGCCCGTCAGAGTGGCCAGGTTCGTGGCCAGGAAGCACTGGCTCGTCGCTGGAGCAGTAAGTGATTCAACACAAGCACCTCTTTGCATGAAGGTTGTTTGCCTAAACTGGGTGGTGGTGTGGTGACGTGGCTGGAACTACAATACATCTGAGGTTAAAATGAAAATCCTGGTGTCGAAATGTAGAAAAACACAGTTGTTGTTGTTCCTCTATACGGATGTCTTCTCCCTAACTCATCATCATTTTCAGCTACCAGTGCTCCAGCAAGACGCCGGACCAGGAAACATCTTCGTCGCTGCTGCAGATGATGTGGACGAGGTGGTACTGAAGGCAGCAGACGTAGAGGCTGCTGTCCAACAGTCTTAAGTTGTTGACCGAACATGAAGAAAGTCGAAACATCCTCCATTGTGGTTGCTGCTGTTTCAGGCACACGCTCGTTTCGCTCAAACTAGTTGTACCCGGGTTGCCGTCTACTCTCTTTGGATAAAGGCTCAGTGGAGTTGTAGGACTGCAGCTACGACAGGCGTCGTAAACTGAGATCTTTACTCCAATTTAGAAAAGCTGACCTAAAACGCCGTTTGTTTGTGAACAAGAGGCCTAAACGCAGAGGAAGGTGTTAGCATTTGCAAAATATCCGTATCACTGTAGACGAGCCTTAAAGGACAACTCGTCAACGTCCATCCTTCAGTGTTGGTTGGATGTTATTGGCGCTGTTTAACCGGTCAGATGGAGCTGTTAATGGGACACTGCTTAAGAGCACAGAATAGTGACTGCAGAAAGGGAAAGTAGCACATTTTAGACATTAATTATGTTACCGGGATTCAGTTAAAAAGGATGTAAGAATAAATGCAGGAGAATGATCAGATTCAATGACCTGCCAGGACAATAACTGATTGATCCCTGCTAACTGTCACTGTAGGTTACTGATTGTTAGAATAGAATGGAATAGAATAGAGTAGAATGGAATGGACTACCGCTGTTTCTCTGTTCCAACTGAGAATGGCCTCTACCTTCCTTCCTCCCTGTGCATCCCTCCACCACAGCCCCCAGTGAGTCCAACCTGGTTCCAGTCCCAGCGCCAGGCCTTTTCACCAGTTTGTCCAGACGCCTCGCATCCTTGTGTTAAAACATCTGCAGCGTCTTTGTGCAGATGTTGAAGGATCTGAGCCTCCTTAGGAACAAGAGGCGGATCAGCCCCCTCCTGTGTTCAGGGACCAGTCCAATTTGTTGTCCAGGTATTTGTACGCTGGCGCCACCCCGATGTCCACCCTGTGAATGTTAACTGGCTGATGGCAGAGCCTGGAAATCTGCTGTCATTTCCTTTGTCTTCAAGGTGTTTAATAGGAGGCGGTTTGTGTGACTCCACTCCCTGAAGGCTTCTGTTTGATCCTTATATTCAGATTCCTGTCCATTACGGAGACACGCCACAGTGGCAGTATCATCCGAGTATTTCTGGATGTGGCAGGACTGGGACTAGTATCTGAAGTCTGCTGTGAACAGGAATGAAGCCAGAACAGTCCCTTGTGGAGTCATATTACTGCTTTAATATGAGTGTCCTGCACAGTTTTGAATCCGCTCGCTGTTTCGTGGAAATAACAATAAAATAGAGACAGTTTTAAGGCAGACTTGAACTTGTTGTGTTTAATGTCACTAAACTGCGTTAAGCTTCCCTTTAGGTTCGCTAACCACAGCCAGACAAACCTGTGTTCGTGTGTTCTGTTTGACTTTTATCTATCTGTCCACAGGACGACATGCAGATCCGCGTGTTCAACTACAACACCCTGGAGAGAGTCCACATGTTCGAGGCTCACTCCGACTACATCCGCTGTATCGCTGTCCACCCTACGCAGCCCTACATGCTCACCAGCAGCGGTAGGAAACTAAGAACACACAGAGGTAAAGCACAGTGAGCTCACACTCCTTCTAACGCTTCATGTGCTGTGTGCCCGCTTGCAGACGACATGCTGATCAAGCTGTGGGACTGGGACAGGAAGTGGGTCTGCAGTCAGGTGTTTGAGGGACACACTCACTACGTCATGCAGATCGTCATCAACCCCAAAGACAACAACCAGTTTGCCAGCGCCTCTCTGGACAGAACTATCAAGGTACACACACAGAAACCACACACGCTCTGTTAAATTACAAGGCGAGCAACACTTTTACTTACCCATAATTCACTGTGTTTTAAGCTAAACTCAGCTACTCTGATTATTCGTGTAGCAAAAGTTCGGAGGCTCAGAGTTAAGGGCAAAAATAATGCAGATTAAAAACCGTGAAATTTCAGTTCAGACGCCTGTAACTCAGAACGTATTTCTAGTTTGTCATGGCTTCGTTAAATATAGTCGAGGGGAGAGACGATTGATTTTTCATGGAATGACCCTTTATTTATTGTGGATTCCCTTTAAACACAACCGTCCTTTCAAACACCGGATGTAAACTACAACAGACGTCCGTCCGATCTGCACCGTCAGCTGACTTTAGCTTCTTTTTATTTTACTTTACTTACTATTGGACACACAAAGAAAACAGGAATGCACTGTTTTGTTTTTCAGATCCAGAAATCACCCTTACCTGGGCAAGGCTTTCTCAAATGTATTTATTTATTTATTTATTTATGTGTTCATTTAAATTTTCTCAAATTTATTTATTTATTTATTTATTTATGTGTTCATTTAAATTTTCTTAAATTTATTTATTTATGTTTTCATTTAAATTTTCTTAAATTTATTTGTTTTCATTTAAATTTTCTTAAATTTATTTATTTATTTATTTACGTGTTCATTTAGTGTGCTTGTGTGTGTGTGTGATGTCATCGAGGGCGTGTCTGATTTTACGCGCTGATGTCACAAAGGACTGTTGCCCTGCACACTCTCAGATCCTGAAGTGATGTCATCGTGATGTCACAGGCCACGCCCGAAAGTTTTTAAATATGGCAGCCGGCGACCACTTGGTTACAACTTGCGACAACTCGACTTACCTCAAGAGGACTTTCTGAACGGAAGCATCTTAGCGGAAGAAGAACTTTTTACAGCGGAACCATCTTGATTTACGGAACGACACAAACCTTAAACAGATAATTACAATGGACCAGTTTGACAAGACAAGCACCGACTTTGAAGAAATCGTTGCAATGGAAAAACATGACTTTGTAACGTACAGCCCTAAACATGAAGACAAGGCAGACACCATCTGTATCCGCAGAGAGGATGTCTTGCCTGTAATGATCAAATCCCTGCAGAGATTCTCTGAGTTGCAGTGGGACATGCTGGAATCAGGGACCATAGACACCTCCCCAGACACTGCTCTGATGGGCGTGGTGACCGAGATGATTCAGGGTCTTTCCGCAAAGATCCTGAATGTCGTTGCTAATATTGCTGCAGACGCCAGAGAGAGAGAGAAGTTTCACATTTCTTTGGGTGACTCCCTCTCTGGCAGCATTGTCCTGCCTGCCGATGTCCCGACCAAAAAATCCAGCATCTGTGTTCCTGCAGTGACGGACTCTGTGAGGGATATTCTGGAAAAATGGTCCTCAAAGTCAGCGGACATCTTTGAAGAGGCTCGGAGTGTTCCCTCGACCGCCAGCAGCACTCCTGAGTCCAAACGTGTTGCGGCTGATATAGTGTCAACACTACTAAAAGACATTCTTAGAAGTGAGTCTGGAAGTGAAACCTCATCTCCTGAACCATCTCCCAGAGGTTGTTTCAACATCGGCCTGATCGTTGGCAAGGTCAGGAACTTTTTTGCTGCGTCTTCAGAAGATGCGGCCCGTGCCAAAAAAAGACACTTTATGGAAGATGCCAAAAGGCATTTTCAGAAATTGATTTCAGACCTGAAGAAGGTCTTTAAGATAGAAGATACAGAAGTCCTCGTGGATCAGCAGGGATCGGCTCAGTCTCAGGTCCGAAAGACTGACACTGATGACGAATACCTTCTACCTGGAAGTGTTCCGGAGTCTCCCAGGGAGGCTGAGTCTCCACCGAGGTATCAGGTCATCCCACCGACACCGCCCAGCAAGCCGCCTCAGGCTGCATTAACATTTGAGTCCATCGAATCTGGTCTTGATGGCATGTATGACATGTTTGTCCAGACGGATATCGCTCGGGACCATATCAGGAAATTACAGGACAGCCTCGCTAAAAGTGAAGCGATCAGTCAGTTCTCAAGGGTACTGACTGATAAAATGTACAACCATTTAATGCTTGGTTGTGCATATCGCACTTCCATCGTTCCGGAGGGAAGATGTCTGTCTGACTCCATCGTCTCCAACATCAGGAGGATGGCAGCCAAGACGCAGCTTCACTTGCCCCCTGAAGTCCTGTACGCCATGACGGAGGACGCAGTGGGCAAATTCGTGCGAAACGTCTTGTTTTGCACCCTGGAGCCGACGCTTGACACGGCTCACAGTGAGAAAGTGGCCGGGGCAGTGGAAGACATCAAAGAGGTCTTCACAAAAATCATGACCTCGCCTGAAGAACAGATTATTATAATTCCTGAAACGCCTGCTAGTGGGAGTCCTGTCCCAAGTCCTAGTGGTGCTGCAGCGTCGACCTCCATCTGCAGGGAGGATGAGGCTGAGGACATTTCTACACCAATTGTAGCCCTCAGACACTCACAGTCTCCCTGCAGTTTGGTGTCGGCCAATAAGAAGTCGGAGCCCAGTAAGACCTCGGCCCAAGAAGAGTCAGAGCCCAGTAAGAGCTCCTCTTCGCGACGGACGACCGACGTCATCGTTGCTTCTCAACCTGAGGCTGAAGTTTCATCTCTTCGCCCTGAGAAGACTCAAAGAGAGAAGGACGCTGTCAGCGCTCTGCTCCTGATGGTGATTACTAAATCCATTAAGGAATGTACTCTGGCCATCACCATGAATGACTTCAGGCCCGTCCTGAAGAAACTGTCAAAGCTGCCGCTGGACGACGTCAACGTCCCAATTTGGACAATCTTCAGAAAGATGGAGAAACTATCAAAAGCCATCGTGACAGAGCTTCACGAGACGTTCGGCTCAGCAGAAAAGCTGCTGGTGGCAGGACTAGTGGAAGATCCAATGTTTGAGGAAACCATTTTGAGGGTTCTGAAAAAGCAATTGGAGGACATCATGAAGCCAAAGGAGAAGTCGGGATTCTCCAAGTTCTTGTCAAGGGTGGGAGATGTCTTCACCCGACCCTTCAGACGAAACACCTGAGAAACACCATCCACCCTCTTCTTTTATTTTACTTTTTACTTTAAAATGAAAAAATAATTAAGTCTATTAATTAGATTAATAGACTTCCTCATGGTGCCCAAGTTAACCTGAGCACCATGTAGAAAACTTAGCTTCAAAACTAGAAAATCAGATTTAAGAACAGCTAGAACAAGTTAAAGAAAGCAGTTAAATTTAAAGAACAGCTAGAACAAGTTAAACAAAGCGCTCAAAATACAATTAGTGTAAAAAAAAAAAACAAGCTAAATTTAAAATACAATCTGAGTGCAAAATTAAACTTAAATAATAGTAAAAAAAAAAAAAAAGATTAAAAATAATCTCAAATTAAAAAAAATAATTTCAGAAAATTAAAACAAAACAAATTTAAAATACAAAACAACTAAATGTATGTCAGTCTGGTTTAAATCCTCTCTTCTGCCTCACATGCTTCAACTTCAGAAAGTGTGTTGAATGAATGTTGATTGATTCATTTTCAGGATTTTACAGCGTCACATGTTAAAGAGAACAATGTTTGCATCAAAAATGCCATGAAAACTGTATATACCCATGTTATTTCTCCTTTCAGATCTTACTGATTTCAATTAATGGATATTTATTCATTAGTTTTCAGGATTTTAACCCTTTAAATACCAGTTTGTTGACTTGTTGCCTTTATATGACTTTAAAATAAAATATATCCTGCCTCATTCCAATGCATCATAGTTTATTTTATACAGCAAATTTATCTTTATGTTTCAAGTTTTTTATTTCAAAACTAACATGTCAACGTATAATCCTTGTAAAGTAAGTAAATAAAAATAAAAATAAAAGAAATAATAAGAAGTAAAAGGAGTAAAATTGGGTGCATTAGTAGGAAAAAGAAGAATAAATACATACATGCACATATGTAGATACATGTCCCCATTTAAATGAGTTTGAAAGCAAAAATAAGAGTTTAAAGAATGACGTTAACGCTGCTAACACTCAAGAGGCCCGACTTGGACAAGACACCAGCGACGTGCCGATGATGCCCACAACCACCGTTTTCAACACCTTCAGCTTCGTCATGAAACATCTCAACTCTCAAACCTCCTCTGAGCTCTGAGCAGAAAGTCCAGCAGCTCTCTGGTCCTGGAAAGCCTCTGAACTGCTGCTGCTCTTCGTCACAAACCTCCGATCTGCTGCTTCAGAGAGTCTTCTAGAATGTGTGACAGTAGAACCTGGGATGGTGTCGCCTAGCAACAGCCACAGCACCAGAGAAGCTCAAAAACAAACAGCCGGTTACTTCCTGTTCCGCCTGCAGCCGCCAAAGGTCCCGTCACACCTGAACTTGCTTTGTAGACTCTAATCCGGGTTGTGTCCCCCTGACCTGTAGACCCTCAGACCTGTAAAGATGGCCGCCGGTCATCGGATCTACTCCAAACTCAACGTTACGTTTTAATTTCTGTTGAAAACAAAAACGGTTTGGTTTCCATGTGATGAATGTTTTGTTGTGAATCATTTTAAAGAGTTGAAACAGGAGTGATGGGCTCATGTTCTGGTTAAAATAAAGACTGAAATAACATTTAAAATGCATTTAGATTTGACCTGCTGTTGCCGATCATAGCTGCCAAGTGTTGAGTCGTTTTCAGGATTCGAGCTTTTTCAGTTTGATGCTACTGTTGTTTCTATTTGAAACTAAACGATCATCTTCCCTGTAGTAGATTCTCAAGGCATTTAAAAAGATGTTTTTACACAGTCTAGAACAGTGGTTCTCAACTGGTGGGTCGGGACCCAAAAGTGGGTTGCAAAGCCATGTTTACACTGTAAAAAATGTCCCTCCCAAAACAAGGAAAATAAACTTCTTTCAAGGCACTTTTACCTTGAAATAAGTGAAAAATCTGCCAATAGAACAAGTGAACATTTGCTTGGTCAGATTTCTTGAAATAAGACATGATATTTAGAATATTGAGGTCTTAAAATCAGCAGGGAAAACTTATTTTAAGCTATATTTTAGCAGCATTGTCAAGCTGAGGTGTCTTAGAATAAACCAGACATGCTAAAGAATGAAATAGATTTTAGCTTTAATAAGTTTAATGTCAGCTTCTTAATCTGAGATGTCTTCAACTTATTTTAGTTGTATTATCGTGGCTCTTCTCTAGATTTAAGACCATCTTGTACTTGAAATCAGATCACACAGATTAATTGAAGCATTCTGAGATATAATGTCTTCTCACAGTTGGCTAGAAATCCTAATATTTAGTGGTGTTTGACAGCATTTGAAGGTGTTGTGTTTTAGGTGAAGCCAGCTACGCCCAAAAGGAGGTGTTTTAACTCAAAAGCAGACATTTGCTTTGTTTTTTTTACACATTTTCCACATGCAGCTGTTTTCTGATATGAATTGGTGATTTTCCAATAAAATGCATTGACTTTATTTCTTAAATCCAGATTATTTATCTGATACAAACAACAGCTCAGCTTGAAACATGGATGAAATGAAATGAACCTTGTTTCTGGTAAAATACAACTAAAACAAGATCATTTCAAGATTGTTTAACTTAACAAGATATTTAAGATGCGTTGTCTTAAAACACGTCCCTCCATCTGCTGAAATGTTACCTGGAAAGTGAATTTATCTTAAATCAAGTGGGTTGAGACAATTTGACTAAAAATAAGACGAATAAACTTAGTAAGATGTGGAGTTTTTGCAGTGTAGATGGTCACAGAAGCAGCCCCCCTCCAAAAAAAGTAGTGGTATAAAGTCTTTTATTTTAAAGGACGTGTTTCTTATGACACAGTTTGCTTTCAGTAGTAGGATATTTAGTGGTGGTGACACCAGTAGTTGCCCACTGTTAACCTCTAGATTTGTCTCTGCCAGCTTACTGGAGAAATTTATACTAAAACGAGACAAAAATTAACCAAAATGTGCTCCGAATCTGTCAAAATGGGTCAAAATAAGACCCAAAACTTGGCAAAAGTGTCCAAATATACCAAAATAAGCAAAAATAAGCCAATTTTTTTCCAATTTGTATCAAAAGGTGTTGAGACTCCACCCAAATAAACCTTAATTTGTTAACAGGAACAGCAAACTTCAACAATCTGGGTCGTGACTGTTATCAATAGAGACATAGTGGGTCCTGAGGCTGGACCAGCTGAGAACCACTGGTCTAGGATATACCAGTGATTAGCAACAACACGGATTCAGACCCATGATTGACAAAGAAAAGCTCTGTTTGTTTATCTACCTCTTATTAATATGTTTAAATGATATATTTACTGTACGTCAGACGTATAAATTAACATATCATTTTGTTGATATTTGTGTATTTCAGTGATACAGACTCTAAAAAATCCATAAAATAAACAGAAAACTTCCATCAAATTACAGATTTGTTTCATGGTGTTGGTATCATTTCACTTAGTCTCTGCCTCAAGGGTTTCTCAGCCTTAGTGAGATGAAATGTTCTGTTCTACATCAGTTAGATTCAAGCTTTGTGTTGGTTTGATGATCATTATAGCGTAACTATTAAATTCTAGTGACTTCAGACGTTTCTCTTTATGCAACAGTTGTTTTCTATCAGTTCTTTTACACCCATCAAACAGAGGACCCTCATCATTTAACACCAACCAACAGTGGCCTGTCTTTGCTCTAGTATGAACTGGACTCATGCTTTAGAAGGTTAAAATGAAGCTAAATGGGAAAACAGCTCAGTCCAGGTGAGACCGTCTGTAGTTTGCTCACTTTATTCATTTAACTGTTGTGCTGCAGGTTTGGCAGCTGGGCTCCAAGACTCCCAACTTCACTCTGGAGGGCCACGAGAAGGGAGTGAACTGCATCGACTACTACAGCGGAGGAGACAAGCCGTACCTGATATCAGGCGCTGACGACCGCCTGGTCAAGATCTGGGATTATCAGGTGATCAGACACAGTGGACTGTTTGGACTCTTAGTTCTGTGTCGTGTTTATTTAAGAAGGCATGGATCTGAATGTCTCCTAAACTGATCTGGTTTAGTTCACGTAGCGTCGACCCCCTTCTTCAGAGGGCTTTCCTGTTTCAGTTTGCAACCCAGTTCAGTTCACGACCCACAAAACCAAACAACTCTGCAGCGAATCGACACATTTCGATTGCAGGACCGGGTCCACAGTCATGGTTCGATTGGTTTAGCGGCTGAATGCGGGTGAGGTGGGGGAGTTAAATCTAGAACACAGTTTTCTCACCACATAGAGAAGCACTTCAACCTTCATTTTATCTCAAACATTCAGAATCTGGAGCAATAGAAAGAGAAGAACCTCAGACTGTGCAGTATTGAAGTAAATGTACCTGAGTTCCATTCCACTGCTGTCTTGTATCAAAGCTCTACATTATGACCCTGTGGATGAAAACAAATTGGTGAAAATGACTGAAACAAGTAGGACATTGTTGGCTAAGTGACATGTATCTGTAGGTCCATTTCATTTTATAAACTTGGGTTGTTAAGTCCCACTAGAACACGTTTAACTCCACCCATATTAGACGTTTAAACCAATCAAGTTGGATTAAACATCTGCAGATTCCAGCCAGGGATTCGACTCTTCAGCAAGTTCTGCTTTTCCAAATTGAGCCTTGGAGTTCCTGCAGACGTCCATACGAACACTCAGAGTCGAGTTTCTTCTCAAGACCAGGCATCACTCTGTCGTTGTCATGGTGCTCGCTGGGATCCAACCGGCATCTTGGTGTCAGTGTTTGAGGCTCCAGACCAGCCTGGTTTCAGCTCTGAAGGTCAAAAAACCCAAACAGATTTCATGAGCAGATGAACGTTGATGTGAACGAAGACCTGTCCTGTCAGCCTGCCGTCTTCTATATGAAGTAAAGGATCCAGAAACTAAACTGTCTGGTCTCAGTTATACGTGAGGAGATGAAAGTAGTTGTATCTGTAATGGAAATTAAAAATAGTAATGCCTTCCTATAATACTGAATAAGAAAGAGTCCATCAATTAATGCTGTAATGTTTCTGGAAGTCTTGTAGTTTTACAAAGCATGCTTTTATTACCTGAACTACAACTGAGCATGAATACAGTCCAGCCTTGGTGCATGCGCTGGAAAAAATGCCCTCCCAAGACAAGAAAAAAAAACTTACACTTTTACCTTGAAATAAGTTTAAAAATCTGCCAGTAGAACAAGTGAACATTTGCTTGGTCAGATTTCTTGAAATAAGACATGATATTTAGAATATTGAGGTCTTAAAATCAGCAGGGAAAACTTATTTTAAGCTATATTTTAGCAGCATTGTCAAGCTGAGGTGTCTTAGAATAAACCAGACATGCTAAAGAATTAAATAGATTTTAGCTTTAATAAGTTTAATGTCAGCTTCTTCATTTGAGATGTATTCAACTTATTTTAGTTGTATTATCGTGGCTCTTCTCTAGATTTAAGACCATCTTGTACTTGAAATCAGATCACACAGATTAATTGAAGCATTCTGAGATATAATGTCTTCTCACAGTTGGCTAGAAATCCTAATATTTAGTGGTGTTTGACAGCATTTGAAGGTGTTGTGTTTTAGGTGAAGCCAGCTACGCCCAAAAGGAGGTGTTTTAACTCAAAAGCAGACATTTGCTTTGTTTTTTTACACATTTTCCACATGCAGCTGTTTTCTGATATGAATTGGTGATTTTCCAATAAAATGCATTTACTTTATTTCTTAAATCCAGATTATTTATCTGATACAAACAACAGCTCAGCTTGAAACATGGATGAAATGAAATGAACCTTGTTTCTGGTAAAATACAACTAAAACAAGATCATTTCAAGATTGTTTGACTTAACAAGATATTTAAGATGCGTTGTCTTAAAACACGTCCCTCCATCTGCTGAAATGTTACCTGGAAAGTGAATTTATCTTAAATCAAGTGGGTTGAGACAATTTGACTAAAAATAAGACGAATAAACTGGTGAGATGTGGAGTTTTTACAGTGTGTATATTTCCATTACTCACTGAGGTCTTGGTGTTCTGACAGAAGAAGTTGAGCCCAGTGTTTGCAGTGACTGTATCTGATTAGTAACCTGTGCTGGATGTGCTGTTTGTTTATCTACCAGAACAAAACCTGTGTCCAGACCCTGGAGGGCCACGCTCAGAATGTGACCTGCGTCAGCTTCCACCCGGAGCTGCCAATCATCCTCACGGGCTCAGAGGACGGTGGGTCAAAACACACGCAAACAAACAAACAAACACGCTCCGATGGCCCTGATTCGGCTCATCCCGACCTCTCTTTTTCTCCAGGCACCGTTCGGGTGTGGCACTCCAACACCTACCGACTGGAAAACACACTCAATTACGGCATGGAGCGGGTGTGGTGCATCAGCGGCCAGCCCGGCTCCAACAGCGTGGCTCTGGGCTACGATGAAGGCAGCATCATCATCAAGGTGTGTCGTCTCGCTGTGGCTTGTCGGCGTCAAGTTTTACATGAGTTGCTCAGAAGAAGAAGAAAACAACTCCTTGTTTCTTTCGCAGTATAACTGGAGTGGACAGTGATGATAGGAGGCACTCATGTCGGACAGTTTTATGTTGTGTGCATATTGAGAGACAATATTTGCACATTCCTTCACACCAACTCTGTGTTGAAACCAGACTGTTTTCCTGTCAGGGACTGCAGCTGGGAAGCACTGATAAACTAACGTCTCTTGTTAGCAGGAAATTGAATGTTAAGGCTCAGTTTTTACCTGTAAATAACACCAGGGATTATAAAAACCCACAAATCCCTGGAGAAAATAGAGGACGTGACCTCTCCATCCTCCACAGCAGCCATGGGCGGTTGTTTAATACGCTGTCAGGTGGAGTCGTGTGATGTAGCAGCTCACATTGTGTAAAGGAATCTTGTTGACCTGTCATAATGAAAATGACCAGCAGCCACCCATCCCTCTCTGTCTCAGCTGGGCCGGGAGGAGCCGGCCATGTCCATGGACTCCAGTGGGAAGGTCATGTGGGCTCGGCACTCCGAGGTGCAGCAGGCCAACCTGAAGGCGCTGGGAGACACGGAGGTAAAGGACGGAGAGAGGCTCCCACTGGGCGTCAAGGACATGGGCAGCTGTGAGATCTACCCACAGACCATCCAGCACAGCCCCAACGGGAGGTGAGGAACTGTGGGGAGAAGCATCGGGGATGAGAGGTTAAACCTGGTGTGTGAGAGTAGAATGTAGTGGAGTGGAAGTATAAAGTAGTGTAACGTGGAAATATTCAGGCACAGTACAAGTATGTGGAAACTGAGCTTCTATTCCATTTCTGTCATGCCACAGTATCATAAAGGCAAAAAATAAAATAAAAACACAATACAAAAATAAACAAACCAAATCCAAAACCTAGAATAATGTCTGAAAACCAGCAGGATGAAGTTTAACTTACTGACACCTACCTGCTACCTGACTGTTGGACTGTGTGCAGGTAGAACACTGGCTACCTGCATCAGGGCTGAAGTTGTGATATCCTTGTTTGAGATTCCTAAACATGATTTAATAGTCATACATGAATGTATCCTGGCAGGTTTGTGGTGGTGTGTGGAGATGGGGAATATATCATCTACACCGCCATGGCCTTGAGGAACAAGAGCTTCGGTTCTGCTCTGGAGTTCGTCTGGGCCCATGACTCCTCACAGTAAGTCTTTAAAGGAAGAGTCCAGCGCTTATGGGAATATCTGTCAGTGCTGGGAGTCAAATGAGAAGAATAACACGGCTGAACGCTAAATATGAGCGAACAGGGGATTAGCTTAGCTTAGCATAAAGGCTGGAGGTAACAGCTAGCCAGTTAGCTGCTCAAAATGCTAAGTTTGTTAGTGCGAATGGAAATGTTAAAGTTAAATGGGCATATGTGTATTTCTTAAAACTACTCCTTTGACTAGTGTACAGCCATCAGGCTTAGCATCATGACCATCTGCCTAATATTGTGTTGGTCCCCCTTATGTGGTCTGAACCATTGGACCAGAGGACCTCTCAGGGTGTCGGGTTAGGGTTACAGTTAATCCAACTGGTTCCACTGCATCCTGTTGATGCTTGATCAAAATGGGCTGTAGGAAGTCTGGAGGTCACATCAACATGTTGGACCATTGTCATGTTCCTCCACATGTTCCTGATTGGTTGGTGTTGTTGCCATGTGGTGGGGTGCACTTAAAATCCAAGGTTGTCCATCAGAACACCACATAGTACCAGTATGATCCATGTAATCAGGTACGTTAAAGGTGCTCGTTGTATCTCTAGGTATGCCACCAGAGAAGGCAGCAGTCTGGTGAAAATATTTAAGAACTTCAAGGAGAAGAAGACTTTCAAACCAGACTCTGGGGCCGAAGGTGCGTTTCATTTTCCATCATCTCCGTTGACATGACGGGTTTTGTGTGTGAAGTTTCGAGTGCTCCTGTGTAATTCTCTGTAATTGCTGCTCCACAGGTATCTTTGGTGGCTTCCTACTGGGGGTGAGATCCAACAGCGGCCTGGCCTTCTACGACTGGGAGAACGCCGAACTGATCCGCCGCATTGAGATCCAGCCGAAATACGTCGGTTACAGCCCAGAGGCCGTTGAGTTTACTGGAGTCCGTTTGTTGCTTTTCTAACGACTCTTTGTGTTCATGCGTTTAGATCTTCTGGTCCGACTCTGGGGAGCTGGTGTGCATCGCCACGGATGAGTCTTTCTTCGTGCTGCGCTACCTGCCAGAGCGAGTGTCGGCGGCCCAGGAGTCCAAGGCAGAGATGACAGAAGATGGGATAGAGGACGCCTTCGAGGTCAGAGAGCCGAGTAACCTTTTTTGTTGTGCAACTGTGCAGTAACTGAATGGTGGGCTGGTCTATTTAAGAGCAAATTTGAATTCCTGGAGGCTGCAGGCAGTGTGGACAGGAAGTTGTTCTTGTTGGTTGTCTTGATCATAGACGTATATACGTAGACGCCGCATTGACTGCTGCTGCCGATTGGAGCCGACGTGCCTACGCGGCGGCCATCTTGGTACAGTGCCACTCGCCCCTACAGTGCATTACGTCTATAGAGGAATGACATGTCTGCTCTATAAAAGTGATCATAAATCCATCAGTTGTCAACATATATTGTTTGTTACAAACGTCAGACATGGAGGACGGACAGGCAGACATAAATGGAACAAAAGCATCCAAGCATCCTGTGTCAAAGCTAAATGTGTGACGTTTTTAACAAATCAAACCGTTTGGAAATCAGTCGAAAATTCAGTGAATAATTCTTCTTTAAGATTGTGGAGTACCTCTTACCTCCATAGACTTACATTCACTCCCCCCTCTGCTAGCCCTGTACCAAGATGGCGGAGCTTCAGGCACGTCCCTCCACAGTCAATGTGGCGTCTACGTATATATGTCTATGGTCTTGACATCCTGTTCCTTCCTGCTGACCAGGTGCTGGGGGAGGTCCAGGAGGTGGTGAAGACAGGGCTTTGGGTGGGAGACTGCTTCATCTACACCAGCTCTGTCAACAGACTCAACTACTATGTTGGAGGGGAGATCATCACCATAGCTCACATGGACAGGTACAATACAGGAGTTCATGTAGACATACCAGGCAGCACACCTTTACTCTGAGTTTATTCTTAAATATTCTAAGCATGTAGACAAAATCTGTTTTTCAACCTTCTTGGTGCCTTTTTTTCTAGTCGCCATCCATTTAAAAAAATGTTGTGATAAGTGCATTGAAGGTCTTTCTCTGGTGCAGGACGACGTACCTGCTGGGCTACATCCCAAAGGACGACCGCCTCTACCTCGGGGACAAGGAGCTGAACGTCATCAGCTACTCCCTGCTGCTCTCTGTGCTGGAGTACCAGACAGCCGTCATGAGGAAGGATTTCAACACGGCCGACAAGGTCCTGCCTACAATCCCTAAGGAGCAGAGGACCAGGGTGGCCCTCTTCTTGGAGAAACAGGTACGCACGCCCTCCAGTGTTCGCCCTTGGACCTCCACCTTGTTGCTCTTCTTTCTGCTTGAACTGATTCAGGGTTTGGATGAGTGCATAATTTACAGAACATCAGGCAGCCAGATGGAGTCAAACCTCTGGGCTGAATCTGCATTTTTAAACTATATTTTTTTCTCACGCGACCTCTTTGACCACCTCACGTTTCCACTCATGGATGAGGAGACGGCGATACGTGGAATGAAGAGGTGTTTTAACTGTTTGTGTGTGTTTTCTTGTGCTGTGCAGGGCTTCAGGCAGCAGGCCCTGGCCGTGTCCACGGACCCAGAACACAAGTTTGAACTCGCCCTGCAGCTGGGAGAGCTCAAAACCGCCTACCAACTGGCCCTGGAGGCAGAGGTCAGAGCAGAGGCAGCAGCTATGCACACTGTATGTGCTGCTTGTAGGGAGACTTTGGATTCACTGGAGTTTCCATGCATCATGTTTTAGATTAGTCAGTTCGTATTGTAGGTTGTAACCCGAATATTTTTCAGGTTAATTTGTGTGGTACATAACATTGCAGGGTCTTAACTTATACATCTAAATTAGACAGGTAAATTGGCAATATTTAAGGTTTTTGACCTCATGCAGTGTGATAATTTTTATTTTATACAAGTGGTAAATTTTTTCTACCTTAGTGGTTCCAAAGCGCTTTACAGTGTGTTTCTCATTCACCCATTTACACTCCAATGGCGACTGAGCTGCCATGCAAGGTGCTAATCTGTCATTGGGAGCAGTTTCGGGTTCAGAGTCTTGCCCAAGGACACTTCGGCATGTGGAGGGGTCGGGGATCGAACCACCAACCTAGCAATCAGTGGACAACCCACTCTACCACCTGAGCCATATTCAACATGACTCTGTGAAGCTGTTCTTGGGCACTTTGAGCTAAATGCTAATGTCTGCATGCTGAAGATGTCAGTGTAAATGGGTGCCATGATAGCTTAGTGGTTACGTCACGTGACCCGTGTGCAGAGGCGTAGCGGCTGTGCCGGGTTCGAGTCTGACCTCAGCCATTTAACGCACATCCTTCCCCACTGTCTCCTGTTTCCTGCTCTATCTACTGTCCTGTCCAATGAAGGCATGAAAAGCCAAAAATTAAAGTGTCAGCGTAAACATGCTATATGGGGTTTAGCATGCTTACATCTCAGTTTAGTGTGGTAGAATGCTAACATTTGCTCAAAAGGACTGAACAAAGCTTACAGCTAAGGTGAAGGTGGTAGTTATAATCCCTAGTTTAAACTCATTTTTACATGGTTGTGACTCTAGATTTGAGAGGGAGCATCAGTAAAATATGTAACAGGTCAATATGCTGCTAAAGTTGCTGCAGCTTTGAAGAGAATATGGAGACTAATGAAATGATTCAGAGTTAATTTATGCTGATAATGATTTCCTCTAATCAGCAGCTGTGTAATCTGCTGGATAATGTTTGTAGTATCGGATGTTTTCCTTCTCTAACTGCTTCCCGGTGCATTGTTGTTGAGATTCGTGCCTTCCATCCGGTGATAATCCTCTCTCCTGTGTCTTTGGCACCGCCGCCATGCGGGGCCTTCAGTCGGAGCAGAAATGGAAGCAGCTGGCGGAGCTCGCGACTACAAAGTGCCAGTTTAGCTTGGCTCAGGAGTGTCTGCACCAGGCTCAGGATTACGGGGGATTACTGCTGCTGGCCACCACCTCGGGCAACGCAGGCATGGTGGGCAAACTGGCGGAGGGCGCAGAGAGGGACGGGAAGACCAACGTGGCCTTCATCACCTACTTCATGCAGGGCAGGTGAGCGTCTGGGGTGTAGGGGATGAGAAGGAAGGTGTTCAAACGTTTGTATTCATTCCTCTTTTTGTGTGTTTGCTCAGACTGGACAAATGTCTGGAGCTACTTATCAGAACTGATCGATTACCAGAGGCTGCATTCTTGGCAAGAACATACATGCCCAGCCAGGTCCCAAGGTAAAGTAGTTCAGTTACTGCTTAACATATGGCTGAGTGCTACAGTTTACTGGCTGTTAACTCTGTGTGCTTACATGAATGTCGTGTCCCTGTAGAACCTGTGCATTCACCACTTTGTAATTTGTGTAATCTGGGTTTTATTATTAAAGGGAATGTCTCTGCCTGGTTATGCGTCGCTGCTGAGCTGTCCGTGCTTCTCTTCTTCCAGGGTGGTGAAGCTGTGGAAAGACAGTCTGTCCAAGGTCAACCAGAAAGCAGCAGATGCTCTGGCCGACCCCACCCAGTACGGCAACCTGTTCCCTGGCCTCCAGCAAGCCCTGCTGGCCGAGCAGTACCTGAAGGAGACTCATGTCGGGGTCAGGCCTGCTGCAGAATACCCACTCGTCACGGTCAGTGGAAGAAACAGAGGAAGCGTATTCAGAACTTAAACAGACTAAGAAGGCACAGAGCTCGGTTTATTGCTGCGGTTTGAAGCCGTCCACGCTTCCAATTTAATATCAAATGCCTGCTTGACATCACATTCTGCCTGTCGCTCTGTTCTCCAGCCAAACGAGGATCGTGATGTCCTGGAGGAATCTGCTGGATTTGTGCCCCAAGGAGACGCCGCTGTGCCAGAGGTGAGGACGTGGCAAAGAACATGTTGGCCTCATGTCCGAATTAACGCCTGAATCACTTCTAGCTACGTGTCCAGACTGCACAAGGCTGAATTCAGTTCTGGCACAATTACATAAATGCTGCAGCAGCCTCATGTAAAACATTCAAACGCTAATGTTATATGGATGCACTGTCCTGCTTTGAAAGTTAAACATTATTCCTCCCTGAGAATGCTGGGAAAAGAAACCCTCATACTAGCATAGCTGTAATCACACTGTCCATACATGCCTGTATTTAAAACCTCATGTCCGCCCCAAGCCCTAAGTGTGCACCGCCAGGCATTAGGCAGCGGGATTCGCTAATAAATGATGAAACTGATGAGAACATTCAGTAATGGATTCACTGTGAGAAGCAGGGCCGATGTGTTTCGTGCTCGGAATGAGAAGTAGCTTTTAAAATTCCATCACTGATTCAGCTTGTGCAAGAAACTAAGAACACATGTCCAGCAGAATTCTTCCCAACTCCTCTCGTGCACCGTGTGCTACATGCAAAACGTCCCGTCACGTTTTGTTAAAGCCGTAGCAAACATTTACACACAAGACACCTCGAGTCTGAATGACGAAACTTCAACATGTAGATAAGCAGGGGTTTATAGTTGGACTGACGGCCTGTGCTTGTTTCCAGGAAGCGGTGGAGAGCGTGAGTGAAACCCTCGTTGAACCACCAGAGACGGAAGTTGCACATTCAGAAGCAGCAGCCATGGAGGAGCTCATTCCACTGAAGCAGGAAGCCACTGGTCCTGTTGCACCAACAGAAGAAACATCTGTCCCAGCAGCAGCAGCTCCTCCTCCTGGCACTGTAACAGAAGAACACGTTGAGCCAAAGCAAGCACAGCCTGCATCTTCTGAGGTGGAAGCAGTGGAGGAGGAACCGGAGACTCCAGAAGACTCTGTGCAGGAGCCGGTCATCGAGATTCCAGAGATGGTACAATCCAGTTCCGTGGAAGATGTCGGATCGTCCGTTGAGACTGAAGTTCAGGAAACATCTCCGTCAGCAGAAACTCCACCTGCCGTTGGTGTTCCAGAAACAGAAACCATCATGTTGATGGAAGAAGCACTAAGTGAGACACCAGCAGCAGCAGAGGATGTCCTGGTTAGCACTGGTCTGTCAGCCGATGCAGGAGAAATGGGCGGTTTTAAAGACCTGGAACCAGATGTCACCTCCTCAGAAGTTCCTCCCCTGGTGGACTTCACAGAGGAGACTCCTTCTACAGAAGCAGCTCCATCACAGGTAGCAGTAGAGGAGCTCATCTCCTTTGAAACCACAGATGGTCCGGTCCTGGATGAACCCGTTCCGGTCCAAGCTTTTTCACCGCTGGCCCTCGATCCGCTGCTAGACTCTCTTCAGGATACGATGCCAGTGTTGGAGCCAGTTCCGACACAAGAATTAGAGCAAGAAGAACAAACCGCAGCTCTTCCGCTGAAGCCTGAGGATGAGTCTGTGGTTCCTCCACAGGCTGAGCCAGAGGTGTCGTCCCCCGAGGCAGCTCCTGCAGGGGAGGAAGAGGAGGCAGGTCCTGAGGGAGCCGAGGAACCAGCAGAGGACCTCGAGGCAGAGATGAGCGACGAGGCACGCAGCATTTTTCTATTTAATACTTGCATTAATTTGAATCTATAATCGCAGATGCCTTTGATGCATAATCATATCCTGCTCATGTTTTCCACCTGCAGGATCTGGATGATCTGATCGTGGACAACTTCGACCCGGACGACCTGGACAACCTGGACGACTTCGACGCCACAGACGTCAACCTAGATGAGGATTTCCTGGGCGATTAGAAAGAAGCAAAAATCTTCTGCAAGCCTGTTTTTCTCCGGTGACCAAACAACAGAAAGAGCCGTGACTCATGACAAGCCTCATGACGCACCAGACTGCCTTTGAATATGAACGAACAAGCATCTGCCTCGTTGGTTGGGGGCTAAAATAGTCATTCATAAGATCTACTGTAGCTTCCTTCAGGGATTCCCACGTTCATGCTGCTGCGGGAACAAATACTGGAAGCACGATAAACCAATTCTGATGAGGCAGGCTGGAATTAAGCTCCACCTAAACCCATCCAGTAGAGTCCTGTAGTGAAAAACAAGCGACACATAGGGATTATTGAAAGCTCTCATTAGTGGTTTTGTATTTCCGCATAAATAACTGCCTTTATCCCATTCCTAAGTGGATTTTGCTCTGCTCGATGTAAGCGGCCACATCGTTAAAGAAAGACTCCTAGTACCTCACAACACCGCTGTTGATCAGGGTGTCAACAAAGCCATTGGATTAGAGCAGCATTTTATACTGCACAAATCTCCTGAATGACATGTGTTTTTTTTATATATATAACTCTAAATGTTTTAACAAGCCCCTGATTTGGTTCTGTTCATGGCTTTATTGTCTTTTTGTTGTCGATGCATCTTTAGGTCAAAACAAAGGTCATGAAATAAACTAAAACCTTGTTCCAGTTGCTTTTATTGACGCGGTGTTTTCCTCCTCCTTTTAAATAAAAGTAAAAACAATGGATGGGACTGCGAGTGAGTCTTCTGTTCTCCACGCTTCAGAATAAAGTCCTTCAACTGCAAAGACGGTCTTTATTTTGTTACGTACACGATATAAGCCGACACAGAAAGTTTAACTCGCACACAGACACTTCCTCTCTGTGAGAAACGATAAACATTGCTCATCTTGAACCACCGTGCACGACGTCTTAATTCCTCAAACTGACGGCTGCGAAGTGTAAAGCTTTCCGTTTTAGTCTTGGACCCGCACAGGGAGAGAACAGAAGCTGTCATGTTTTACAAATGGGAGGTGATTTCCATCCTGTGCCTCCGCTGCTGGGTACCATTCCTCATTGTGGATGGATTCCTGTATCTATACGCATGTGTGAGCCGGTCAGGCAGCAGAGCCCTCAGCGGCCGTCTGTTCGTACGCCTGCAGAGCCAGCTCGATGTAGCCCGACCTCTGGGACTCCTTCTGGGCGTAGATCTGCGGAAACAAGCAGCAAAATGACGCTGAAGTTAGACTACAGTCTGACAGTACAATCACAGTATTAACAGCACTTACTAAAACACAGCTCTGGTAGTGCTCCGCAACCAACCGTGACTAAACGAGAGGCCTCGGCTGCAGCAGACGGACTCAAACCCGTGTCTCCAGCTGCTAACAGTTCACATTAAATGGTTGTCATTCTCAGTGTCCCTCCCTGCTGCTTCAAGGCCAAGGGGGCTGAGAGCGCTAATAAGACCTGATGTATCCTGAGCCTGGTCCTGCAGTTCCCACGCTGGGGGAAAAACCCAAACCTCTCACACAGGAAACCTTAGACGAGGCGGCCTCGACTTCACCTCTCAAGAGCTGAACCGACTCCTGTTTTATCCCAGGAGCACGATCTACGTGACCCGGATCAAATGGCAACGCATAATACACACAACGCAAAAACCAACAGAGGTGTCAAACGGAGCGATGAATCAGCAGACAGGCGGAGCTGTTCTCACCTTTATCAGGTCGGTGCCGGTGGCTTGTTGGCTGGCAGCTTCCTGGGCTGAGTCACTGCGGGGGTGGACCATGTGGAACAGAGACACGAGGCTAGCGGCATCCTGGAACCTGGAAACACAAACACACTCTGTTACCCCTTTTCCACCAAGAAGAACAAGGTCCTAGTTCTGGTGCTTAGTTGGTTCTAATCTGGTTCCTCCTAAGAACCTGTAGGAGTCAAGTTGGAGCCATTGGGTCACCATAAAACCACTACGCTAGCATCCATTACATAGCAGTTAAACAAACGCAGTAAGTTGATGATAATATCTATGTTTATCTCTATAGATGGTCTTAAGGCTGATTGTGAGGCGGAGGTCCTCCTGTTGCCTGGACACATCCGTGATCACGCTACTGGTGGGACACAACTGTAGCGGATTTCAGGTCAACAGTTTGTGGTAAACTTCCGTGTGTCCCGGGAGTCATTCCAATACATGTGTGATGGGACCAGGGACGTCCTGGAGAACAAGGACACTAATTAGAGCTTGTGTGTCCCTTTCCACCGTTGATGGTTGGTCACCATAACCCCGCCCCCAGCCCCTGACGTACTCGGTGCTTAGCTCTGGACCAGCAAAGAGTTGGTGCTTGCTGAGCTCCAGTTTATAGAACCTGGAGTCGGTGCTTAGGTGGTGGAAACACAAAGAAGTGGCTCCGAACTAGACCTGGAACCAGCTCGGTGGAAAAGGGGTATGAAGGCTTAGATGTTAGCTCTTTGCCAGCAGAGGGATGTACTACAAAGCAAGTTCAACATAGCCAGGCTTTCTTTGTGTAAGCCAAAGACTAAAACCTCATAGACATAACGAAAACAGTTATCAGCTGTCTTTTTTAACTCAGGCTTTCTGCTTCAAACTCTGTTCACATAAAATGAGGCTCTTAACACGTCATGTGACTCTTCCTCTGCACAAAATGAATCATGTGCAGCCGCTTCAGTCAACAGGTCGCTATAATGGAGAACAATGACGATATAAAGCGCTGCCACTGCAAATGATGCAAGACAGGATGCTGGTAGGAAACTCTTGAACGTGTTTAATGTATTCATTTTGTTGATTAATGCAGCCAATTATTTCTGACAGCTGCACAATGAAACTGGTAAATTTCATATATCTAAACTCAATACTGTACTGAAGTGCGTTTATGTCTGACACTGTCCCATAAGGCAGGATGTTACTTTAATTTGTGGCCAAATCAAAGTTAAATTAATGTTACTGATTGAATGTTCTCTGTAATAAATACCAGTAGAATAATCAGTGTTCTATCAGCTGCAGTACCAGCAAGGTAAACGGACCAAACTTAACATATTTATACGATTTCTGCATCACCAAGCAAATGCATGTGGGGTTCCCATGGCAACACGATGCCTCCAGTGTGTGATGCTGTAACGGCACGGCTTCATTCAGTGGTCTTAGTGACGTACAGCTCAACAGGTTTACAGATAAAACGTTTTCCTTCATTAAGAATCGTCATCGTTAAAGGGAGACGCTTCTCCCAGAAACACAACCTGTTCCGGACCAGGTTAGCTCCACAGCATCAGTTACCATGGAGATCTAGCCACTCTGACTTTCATCTTAACACTACGGAGCTAATCTCGCTTCGTAGCGCAGCCCTCGGGCACAGTGGCCGGTGGAGCTCAGTGTAAAAACAGCACCGACAGAAACTCACAGCTCTCTCTTGAGCATGTCCACGATGAGCCCGTCCACCCTGCGAGCGTTGACCAGGTACCAGGTGAGGCCTCCAAAGTGTCTGGTGGAGCGCAGCAGGTCGTATTTGCCGTGCTTGTCCAAGTCCTCGTATGTGGCTGCGTGTACCTGAACACAAGGCACATGAAACAGGCCTCACAGTGATTCTGCACAACTCCTTTCTTGCTGCACTTAATATCGAATGAAGAGCAGAACATACAGAATGTGACTGGGAAGATTTCATGGTTTAACAAGCTCCATACAACAAACCAACCTTAGTGCCGCTAAGATAAACAACAAGAAGCTCAACTTACCCTGATGTACTCTGAGGAGTCTGGTTCAAACTGGACCAGACACAGGTCCAACACATCCTCATGACGGTCCTGGGAATACACCATCTAATGCAGAGGCAGAGGCAGAACCAGGTGAATAAAGGGTAACCTAAAACCTCGTGATGCTCACTGCATGCAAACACACAAGCTTTTAGTTTTTTTACTCAACTTGACCTTTCCTCAGGACTGCGTGGGGGTTCACAAACCTTACTCGAATCACATTTCAGTTAAAGCAGCTTCCACTGACATCTTTAAATTACATCACAGGCTCACTACTTGAAAATATCACATCCTGGTCCCTGCCATGAACTTACACCAGCTACATATCCCAGTTTAAAGAAACCCGAACAGGCTGAATAAATCTGAGAACAGAGGAGACACCAGAATGCTGTGGCATCTTTTTCTACATGTGTGGTCCTTATGTGTGCAAGTGTGGCTCCACCTCAAGGCATATAGCGGTCAAAATGGCAATAAAACCAAAGTAAAAATGATCTACGTGTTGACTTGTCCACATCAAATACAGATGCAGTTAATCACTCTAATGGTGGCTCTATTAATTGAAGTGTTCCAGTGGGCTATGACAGAGAGCCTTCTTCCACTCGGGCTCTGGAATGTGCTGATACAAATGTGATGTAGTCATAACTAATGCTATTAACTACACCTTTGTTTTAGTATAAAGGCAAGTCAAATACCTGACGTCCAGCTCCATACTAGTCTAGTCTGAGATTTTCAGTACACGACAAGGTCACAGCTTATAAACGTGAACATGTGTTAAAAAAAGACTCTTGAAAATCTGGGACTTTTTTGACATAATTCAATGCAAGAAAGAAATACAGGAGCTGCTCACAGCTACCATAATTAGGCCTTGAAGCAACCAATGACGTAATAACTTGCCAATAATATAATATAACTTGCCAATAACGTCCATAATACTCTTCAGTGTTCATGTTCTATGTTGTATGTTGGAGTTAAGGTCCATCATAGAGCCAGTCCAGCTCTTTAAATCCAGTCTGAAGTGACGACTGAATCGTTTCTCCTTGAGAAATGTCTGAACAAAGTTTGAATAAAACGCTTTCCAAAGAAAAAAAATGTAGTAAATTCATTTGACGATGCGACATCCAACAGAGACACTGACATGAAATGATGAATTTACATATCTAAGCACATAAACAATATTCTAAATATTGATTTAAGACAACAAACAATTCTCAGATTGGCACCACATCCAACATCACAATTAAGGAGAGTGAGAGCTACATGGGACGTATCCTTGATGAATAAATTATGTTAATGGTTGCTCCAGGCCTTTTTCAACAGAGAACAGGTGTCGCTCATAAGCTGTCTATAGAGAAAAATGTCTAACATTGAAGTTTGAGTAGTAACTAAAGTAAACAAAGACGACAGAGCTGGGAGAGAGAGGCCCGTTCCCCACCTTGAGGTTCTCCTCTTTAAAGATGAGAGGTGCTGTGAGCTTGCGTCCGTTCTTGGGGAAGTAGACCTGAACATGCCGGTCTCTCTCCTCCCAGGTCGCCTTCCTAAGTGTCCCATCAGGTTCTCGTACAACTATGAACCTCTCCTGAGGAAAAGAAAAACAGTATGCACAGTTTGTCAAGGTAAAAAGATAGATGTGAGTAATGTTAGAGCCCTAAACTAATTAACAATGTACAAAGATGAACCTTAGGCAATCAGTCTTAACTTGAGTTATACACATGCACAGAAAACAGAGGAGCATACCCTGTGTGGGATGTTGTAGGTGATGTCTGTGAAAACATATTTGGCTGTGTCCATGCCATCAAGCATTTTATCCACGCACAGCACGTCGTTGATGGGCTTCCTCTCCGGCAGGACGGGGGGCATCTGCAGCAGCTTCTTAGCTTGGTCTGTGGCGAGCTCAACCGCCTGGAAACACGCACACACACACAAAGGATTGGATGAAGCAGGTGTTACAGCGGTGTGGGTGTGTGATTGAAAGGAGCCATTACAGTTCATCTACAGGGCACCTCCTCCAGTTGTTGGTCTGTCATGAGTTTATACGTGGGCGGCTTCAGCTCCTGTTTAATGGGTCGGAACACTTTCTGCAGATCCAGGCCTGTTATCCTGGAGAGGATGTCCTGCACAGCCGAGTCCGTGAACTGGGGCTTCGCATGGTCTGTGAGGGCTGCAGAGAAAGTCATGAGGTGATGGCTTTCTATTAACAATGGTTTGTATGCAAAAATCAAAAATTAAGGTAAGTATATGACTAGTTTCAAGCTGGCTAATACTGTTTCAAACAATGCAATTAGCATACGGCAAAGACTACCATATCAGACCTACATTTAACAGCATGTTTGACTCAGTCTTTTTTAAAATCATTATTACTCTATTTACCTTGATTGCAATATGTGCAGGACTTGGATGCTGCTCTTAAGCCATGAAAGATCATCAATCTATTTCAATGTCAGAAATTGTTTACAGGCAGGCCCTCTTATTTACTCATTGGAATTATTTTAGCTTTTATTATAATTGTCTTAATTTCTATCTAATAAAACAGTCACAACTCATGGTGACTCCTGTAGTCTAACTAGTACGCAATTAATATTGAATTAAAGCTTAAATAATTAAATCACAAATCCTATTATCTGTTAGAAAAATCTCAATTAGATATTTTCCAATAAATTATTCATCTGTGGTCAAATCAAACCAAACTCTGTGTCAAATATTGACATGTTTACTGTAGACACCTACTGGTAAACCTGCAGCAACTGCTTGTATAACATTACTTTTCCAAATTAAGACAGCTCAGCATGCGCCTATTACACCAGCCAACATTTGTAATTATAGTTCAACTTTAACAATCAATTACAGTGCAGTTCCTGCCCTCTATTTTTGTCAAACTAGGTTCCTTAATGTTGGTAAAGTCATGGCTGTGGAAGCTATTTTTAGACTTTAGCATAAAGCGACCGCTCCAATTGTAACGCCGAATTAATAGACAATATATTAGGGCTTAGAATAGAAATTAAACATTCCTGAACAAGCTGTGTATCTGTACCAATCCGTAAAACGAGTTTAAAATACCCGCATTTGTTATGAGCTTCTGACACCGGCGCTGCAAGCACCGATGCTAACGAAACACGCTACAAGGTCAGCGTTAAAACCAAGTAAATTATTCACATTAAATGGTATCAATATAGATAAAAACATACCGTTATCTTGTGTTTCGCTACAAAACGTCCTGATGCTGCATTTCATCAACGTTTGTTTGCTCCTCTGCACATTTTTCACCTGGCAGTAGCTCCGGAAGAAGCACCGTGCTGTACCGAGCGCCGCCATCTTTGCTATTACCTCATCATCTACGCGACGCGACCTTTGACCTTACACTCTAACGGCCAGTGGTAATGGGAAATGTAGTCCATAATGAATTTCTTTATTTTCATTGAAAATTGAGTGATATTATGACAGACAATTGAATCAGCAGTAAATCAGGGGAAAAAACAAACCGACTATCAAGAGAAAAACATAATATTGTATGTTTTTATCGCTGCTCTGCATTTTATAAATGAGTTTTTTTTTAAAAAGTAAGAAAATATCCACTAAAAACAAAAGTAAAGCAAAACTTTTCTTATGTCATGAATTTGTAGAAGCTCAAACAAGGGCACATGACACCAAAAACAACAACCTAACTATAAAAACCATAATTACATACAAAAAACTGTTAAAATATCAACTCAAAAAGACAAAATTAGTTTAAATATATTGTCTGTGGCTTTGTTTATATTTTGAACTCGCCTAGAAATAAAATGTTGAGTTACAAAATGTTATTGAAAAAAATATTAAGTGTAAAGTTCCTTTTGATCACCAGGTGGCACTATACTACCAGATATTCTTCAATGCCTGCACAAGAACGCCACCAGTAAAGTAAAATTTGACTCCTGCCCTCAGTGAGGATTTCTATATCAGAGTCCCACAGGCCTGTTGTCTTTATCGTCTTTGTGGTTTAACTCTGTGTAGCCTACACACATTCCTAACCTGCCATTACAGTGTGTTCTCTAGCTGGTTGATAATCTGTCTGGATGATAAGTAATGCACTGTCCTGTGGAAAGACAGTTTATTTTAAACTTTGCCCCATTTAACACCAACAGAGTAGAGCAGCGTGTGACGAAAATAAAAAATAAATATAGCTATAAAACCTGAACCCCCCACAAATTCTACAAAATATATCATGCTATCTAATTATTACAGGACAGTCTTTTTAAAATATAGACTCTAATGATAAATTAATAAGAAATATTGCCATTTTAGACAGAAATATTTGTCATTATAATGATTTTTATTGACTATTATAGATTAAAGTAAAAAACTACAATGCAATAATTAGTTTGTTGATGATTTCATGGGAAGCAGGAGGTACAATCCAGCATGCACTTTCATATTTACACAAAATCTACATTATTTTCACGTGCATATGTTCGTCTTCTCAACTTGCTCCTGCAGGTCAGTGAAAAAGTGGCCCGATGTTGAAAATCCAGAACAACAGCAGATCGAACCGCCTTGAACAGAACAGATTTTTAGCCATTTTCACTCCCAGCGCTTCAAAGCCGAGTCAATCGCTGACCCAGAAAACCGAACCACATGTGAACAGGGCCTCGCAGTCACATCTAGCCTCGACTAAAGACCGAGGGATGTCTATCAGCAGAGGCCGAAGTGGAGAAATGAAGAAAAGCTGAGGATGATTAATCCTCAGAGGAAGCGACGACCTTCTACTCGCCAGTCTCAGCAGGTTTGTCGGATTAATACGGAGAGAAACTAATACATTTTATCTTAAGCCTGTTTGTCTACAAATTATTCACGTTAAATTATAAAAAGCCACTGTGAATCCAAACAGATGTGAGCTTGTTGTACTATAAAATGTGACTTTACAGTCGAGTGACCACACAAGCAGAGGTGGTGGAGTTCTGTTCTGTTTAACTGTAGTTTAACTTCACCTAGCAAAAGAAACCAAAACTGCTATTACCAGTTCTACTGAGTGGATATTTTGGTCAGTGCTGTTAATCCCATTTGATGTAGAAGTGTTCTGGAGCAGCAAGATTACTAGAATAACCTCCTCCAGTAGGAACAGATACTCGGAAAATAATAAAAGCAGGCATGAAGTCGTTGTGGATCGATTCAGTGACATGAATCAACCCTGACAACCAAAAATCTACTGAAATGAGAGAAGCTCTGAATATTCTGATATATAAACAGTAGTTAAAGGGTCACTCCGGCAATATTGTCTCATACAGGCTCAGACAGTTCTGCAATGCAAAAGATGGAAAAAGGGACACGACAAAAGCCTGTTTAAGTCCCCAGAAGAACTGGCCGCTGTGTTTCCACTAAACGTTGAGGACAGAAGCAAATAAAGCAGTTAGGGACAATTATTTAGGTCTGCAGTGGGATGACGTATGTGGAACCAGAACTACTGTGTGTGTTTTCATGGTGATGAAGGAACATGTGACTCAGTGCAACACAGTGACTCACTGATGTGTTTTTAATAGTCCTGGCCAACAGCGGAGCTCCGTGGCACAACAGGAGGCAGATATATGAGGCGGCACAGACAGGGCTGGATAGTAGGTGTAGAATATCTAATCTAACCTTTATTGGTCCCCTTGGGGAAACTCATACTCTGCATTCGACCCATCCTACTCATAGTTAACTATACATACTAGGAGCAGTCAGGGGTTAAGGGCCTTGCTCAAGGGCCCACAGTGGTGGTGACTGGGACAAGCGGTCGCTCTCACTTTCCCACCTCCACTTCTTGCCAATCCTGGGACTCGAACCAGCAACCCGATGGCGTCCCTGTCTCCTGCTCGTCTCCCTCCACATAGAGCACAGCAGCCACAATCCACAACCCAGAAAGCACCCGCCGTACCCTCCACCACCCCTCCACCACCGCCACCACACAACCCTGGAGATCACCGATATAACCTCATGTGCCACGCTCAAACTCTTCCTCCAGGATCCTGTTACCCCCCTCCCCCGGCTCTCTCCCCCCCGCCCACCCGCCCTCCAGCAGGATTTAGATATTAGTCGGAGGGGCGGAGGTGTGGCTCGGCCGGTAATGAGGTGAGCAGTGGCAGCGAGTCCGGAGGCCCAGACACCGGCGAAACGACGTGTGGATTGAGATGTAAGAGGCCCCTACACAACCAGATGTACACAGCTGTCACCCTGCTGACAGAAAGTAATCCTGGGACCGAAGCAGAGAGAGAGAGGAGGTCTATATCCATCTATCTATCTATCTATCTATCTATCTATCTATCTATCTATCTATCTATCTATCTATCTATCTATCTATCTATCTATCTATCTATCTATCTATCTACTTTGCTTTAACTTCCAGGTATGAAATGTCAAATTCCCACCCTTGACTTGGAGTTTCCGTCCAACCTGTTGATACTGAACTGAAGGAGAACACATTCACTGGCTCTGTGTGGACGTAGCAAACATTTACCTTCAACAAAATTAATCTAAAGTCACATTCAGACAGAAAAAACCAGACCTTGAAGGAGATGCGTCGCCAGCTTTTCATGCAGTTCCATGCATGTCACTGTTAAAGGTTAACTAGATCCCATAAATACAGGAAATAAAGGCTAACAGTGTCGTGATTTAGCTCCTAAATCCCAGGTGTTTGTATTTTATTCTACTGCTTTACACTTCCACTACACTTATTTGACTGCTGCAGATTCAAAGCCCCCAATTATCTAAAGATAAGAAGCTCATCTAACTGCAATATCAACATGCTGCTGATGTGTCTATTATTATATTACTGCTATATAAGTGATACAGTGACATAAACCTTTGAAAGTGACTGTTCTGCTTTTATTTTTGATGCCTGCCATTTTCTTTGAATACAAGCCTTTTGCTCGTGGCGGGAGTGTTTCTTATTCGGTTATTTCTGCTTTCACTTTAGCATAGAAAAGCCCCTCTTCACCCTCTGCTCCGACTGCAGTCAATAGGTTGAGTGTAAGAGTGTGTGTCAGCGTGACTGGGAGCAGCAGGAAGCCGAGAGGTGAAACCTGAGTGTGGAAGAGGGGCTGGAGGGGGTGAGGAGGGGGTGAGGAGGGTGGTGAGATGGTGAGTGGGTGGGTGGGTGGGTTGCTGGTAGTGGGGCACTCTGGGAATGACTCGCCGCACATGTTTATTTAGCTTTCTGCACGGTCAACGGAGAACGGGTTCAGAGAGGGGTGAAACGGAAAGGTGTGTGTGAGTGCCCGTGTGTGTGTGTGTGTGTGTGGATAGAAAATGTGAAGAGGATGTCTGTCCTCAAACAAGCGGAGCGTCAAAAATGTGGAACTGTTTGAGGAGATGATGGAACAAATAACTTCATCGTGTTAAAGCTGTTTCCATCTCTGATTTATGGCATTTATGAACATCAGTGGGTCATATTTAGGTATATTTGTCCACTTCAGAATCAGAATCGTTGCCAAGTAGCTTTTACATTACAGGGAATTTGTCTCGGTCTGTTGGTGCAGTTAAAAAAAGCAGAATAACATAAAATAATATTAAGATTATAAAAAAACATTAAAAACAGAGGTGTTTGCTAGTGAAGACGAAAAGGGTGTTATAGACATATATAACATATATATATATACACACTAACTCTAACAATGGTGAAAACACCCTCAGTTTATAGTGTTTCTTTATCTCCTTATTATCTGATTCAGGATTCAGAATCAAAGTTTTATTGTCATGCGCACCGTAAAGAAACACGTTTCCCTGTACAAGTAAAATAAAAATAAAATAGAAATAAAAACAATGTAAAATGAACTGTAAAGTGTATTTAGTGCAAAGAGGATGTGCAAAAATGAAAAAAATTTAAAAGTGACATCCTAAAAATTGACAACGGTTGTGCAAAATAATGTAAACAGAAGATGCAATTTTCAAGCAGGCCTATATGGATTTTTAAAGTGTCCTTAGTGTAACCTGGTCAGTGGTCCACTGTAAAAAAGAAGTAGAAATTAAAGCAAATCGACTACATGTTTTTAATCTTATATATATATTTGTGATATGATTTGAAGTGATTACCCTCCTTTTCACATTTGATGATTGTCAGTGCACAAAGTAAGGCCGTACCGCCTTGTGGACGCCTGATCCTGTCAGATCTCAGAAGCTAAGCGGGGTTGGGCCTGGTCAGTACCTGGATGGGAGACCGTGAGGGAACACCAGGAAGCCTGGGTGGATGCAGTGTGAGAGTGAGTGGTTGGTGGTGGTTGGAGGGGCCGATGGAGCAGCCTGGCCTCCATCAGTCTACCCCAGGGCAGCTGTGGCTACATACATAGCTGACCACCTTGGAGTATGGAGTGAATGAATAACGCAACGTAAAGCGTCTTTGAGTGTCTAGAAAAGCTCGATAAAACCAATGCATTGTTATTTATCTGTCATCTTTTATATGTTGGGGAAATTCAAATTAGAGTATTTCTTTAGTCAAATTCTAACTATCAGACAGAAGAACTGTGCAGCATGCTATCATACGTAATGATGCTAATTAAGTTTATGCTCATTTAGACTCCAGACAGATTTAATTTGCTTTTAAATCTCTTATTAACAAAGTAATTTGAAATCACAAGAGTAGAAAATTAGACAGATTAATGAAAAGTGTTTTTTTTAGAATATAGTAGGATTAAGTGCACGAATAGAGCCAATACAAATGTACGATATTCAACAATGCACTAATGATATATCCATTATTGGACATTAGCAAGAGTTTGAAATGATTTAGTGAAGCATAATCAAGGTAATAAGACATAACAGGTATGTTTCTGAGACGTTAACGACTTTATTCCTAATTTATTGTGTGTCATTTTCAGGAAATGTTGAATGAGAAAAGTAAAAGTTGTGTTTTATCTTCAGTGGGTTGTGTTTGACCTCGTGCATTCTTTCTGTTTTGACTGTTTCACGCTGCCGTCTTATAAAAGCGGCCTTTTAAATCCTGGTTATATGAAGGAGAAATAAAAATGTAAAGTGTGTGTGTGTGTGTGTGTGTGTGTGTGTGTGTGTGTGTGTGTGTGAGATGCACCTGTGCGTGAGCTGTTGTGGCTCGGCAGTGGGCACCCAAGGCCGGTCTCGTTCTCCTCCTCCTCCTCGTCTTTGAAGGGGAACTGGGATGGGAGAGAGGACGGATAGAAGGTCAGAGGAGGCGCAGCGATACGAGGGGGAGGAGAGGAGGAGCAGAGGAGGAGCAGAGGGCACGGTGACATTACCGCCGGCAACTTCAACAATCTCCCTCGGAAAATGCCTCCAAGGGACTGGGAGTAAGGAGAGACGTGGTGGCTGTGTGTAACACTAATTCTAGTTCAGATTTCAAAAAGCAAAACTCATTTTTAAATAAATATTAACGTGACTCGAGTAGCTCAGTTCCGCCTCGATCGAGACGCAGCTACAGTAATAAATACCTGAATTAGGAGAAAACGCTCCGGCATGTCCTGCCATGTGAAACTGACAGTGGAGATACAGACAGGAAGAGAAGAATGAGCAGGACATTCCAAAATAAAGGCCCCCGAATCGAAGACGTAGCAGTGGTTTGATTCGTGTCGTTTAACCTCTATAGCAGGCACCGGTTTAATAGTAATAATAGTAGCATGATAATAATATGAGAGGGTGACAGTAAGAGATGGAGCACGAGCTTCTTATTTTACTGCCGTCTGAGCGAGGAGAGAGTAGAAAGGGAAGTCAGATGGGATGGAGTTTGATGTGTGTGTGTGTGTGTGTGTGTGTGTGTGTGTGGTGTGTGTGTGTGTGTCAGAGGGGAGGCTGTGAGAAAGGGTCACACTCGGGGAACGTGGAAGGCCCGAACGCTGATGGCGGCAGGGTTCACCTGCACCTCGAGACCTTCGCCGACCTCCATACATCTGTTTACATTCACTGATTCCTGCCTCCCAGAAAAAGACCTCTGCACACGCACACACACACACACACACACACACCGTAGAGATTCTCGAAAGCAGCTGAGGCATGTTTTAAAGTTTTATGGGACGTTCTCTTCCCAAAAAAATCGCCTGAACTACACCAAAGAAATTCAACTTCTGCTTTCTGAGTTCTCTCTGCTGCTTCTCGCCATGGTTGCTCTGTTTCCATGGAGGTGCAGGACTTTATTTTGCAGTGAAAAATGAGCCCACGGATGAAAAAAAAAAAGCTCAGACGCTGCTTGGAGTTCAGAGGATTAAGCCAGATTTCATAGTCTGACTGAACACACGGCGTTGGTAGTAAAGTAGAGACGCCTGCAGGACGTTGTGAAGGGATGTTCTGGTTTAAAACACCCAGGTATCCTGACATCTCAGCCACCAGACTGGATTTCAACGGTCCGTCTAACAGCGTACTCTCCACGTTAACCGCTGAGACTTAAAGAAGTTTCCAAAAACACGCATGACGTTGGGTTTTAAGATAAATGCACGTCAGCCACATTGATTTAGAAAAGTAACATTCGATAGGGTTTAGAGGAACCTTGACCCTGACCCTAACCCTAACCATAACCCCAACCTTAACCCAGTAAGACGACATAATAATGAATGGAATAAAGCCGTATAAATAAATCACCAAATAAACTCTACGTTTCAAGCGGTGACGACGGGACGGTTCTGGTGAGACGTGGTTTCGCTGGAGCCTCTCTGGTACATCTCTAACCAGCTGCAGATGAGCTCGGAAAGGCTGACTCCCTCCTCCAGGACACGAGCTAACAGAAGCACTGGCTGTGGACGGGGCCGGTGTGGGAAATGACGCCGCTAACAGTGTGTTAACGCAGTCGGACACGTCGCAGATTTCTGGCACGTATACGGAGATACGAGGATGGACGGAGAAGATGTATTTTTAGTGTCAGTTAGACGAAGAAAGGGTTTAGCTGTGCAGCATTTCACATCCTCAAGACGACTTGAAACATCACGAGTTTTGCTTTGGTTTTAGCGGTAAATACAGTTGCGTGTCGTCTGCATAGTCTGTGACAGGGACGAGGACAGCCTTCTAAATACAGACTCCAGTGGAAGCAGATTTCATAATAATAATAATAACTATATTTGTACAGCGCCTTTCGTACAAGGTTTGCAGCTCAAGGTGCTTTACAACAAGGAAACATCCACAATATTACAAGGCAAGAACACTTAAAATACTACAGAAATACAGCAAAAATACAGCTCTACCCCCTCAACATTGCACAAAAAAACATTAAAAAGAACACATACGGAATCAACTACCCCACTAACTGCACCGATAAAAGCGAGGCGGGGATACAAACCCTGGTTCTTAACGTAAGAACTTAACATGGGGCCTCAGATGGAGCCTTGGGGAACACCACCGGAGGGCAGGGCTGTCACAATACCGCAGTTTGACTACATAATCATCTCGGCCAGAATTAAAACTGAATTCTATCAGTCAAATCCATCTTTACTGTGTGTTACGTCTCTTTTTCGGCCCATAAATTACTCTCAAAATACGAGTCTGTAACCATAACTGTGCCGTACGAGTGTCAACTGGACAGTTAGTGGCGCTGGGTAATTTATAATATTATCTGTGTGTTATTAACATGTTATCAGCATTTGATTTTTTTTTTTGATATATTACAACACCCCAACAGGAGAGGATGAAAAATCTGTGTTACTGCTGATGTGTGTCGTATCCTGAACACCTTACAGCAAGACTGAGGCAGTCCTAAACTATATAAAGACCAACTGTATGAAAAAGATTAATAGGAAGTGATTTGTGACGGATTATTACAGCACTTTATTTGCTTATGTATTTACCTCCAAATAAAATGTTTTAGGTCAGGGGTGCCACATACGACCCAATTTGATCTTAAGTGGGTCGAACCAATAAAATCACAGCATAATAACCTGTAAATAACGACAACTTTAAATGTTTCCCTTGTTTTAGCGCAAAAAAAGCACATTCTGAAATGTTCATGCACTTATTTTTGTTAAATTTCTTAAGAAAAATAAATGCAATATCTACAAAGCTTCACTTCACAGGTATCTGGAGCTGAACAACACAGCATTTTACTTTGTGATCAAAACGACTTGTAGACATCTAGAAATTATTTTAAATTTACAGCTTGCAGTTCATGTCTTCTCTGTCATTATTTACACTTTGCAAAGCCATCCCGAGGGCCAGATTGGACCCTCTGGTGGGCCGCTATTGGCCCGTATGTTTGACAACCCTGCTTTAGGTAATGAGGTCTTGTAATTACTTTGATTTGTCCATTACAGTGCTGCAACTAACTATTATTGATTAAGATTGCTTAATGTGATTAATTGGTTATCAGAATAGTCGGTGATTAATTCAGTACTTTACAACTAATTGATTCATCACAGCAGCTTGAATAAGATGCTTAGAAATTCCCTTATGTTGTTTTATTTCTTTGGCTTTGCACCGGGACCATCTCATGTGAACACGTGTGCTGGTATGACAAGTAAAGCCCCTTGAATCCTTGAGCTGACAGGAACTAGAACCACCGAGTTGTAATAAACTGGACTGATCCTTCCACGTTAGCACGGACAAGAAGAAGCTTCACCATTGCACACCAAACTACCCTGATCCAGCCTCCTGCCTCCGCTGCATTTGTCTCACAGCCGAGCGGCTTTACATGCAACGGGAGAAGCTGCACACACTCCCCCCCGACAACTCTTTCACTCTCACTTTGTTATTTTTATAATTCAAGATCGGTCTGGGCGGGGGACGAGGTGACAGGGGGAGCGTGGCACTGATAAGGTAGCTAATACCCGGCTTTTTAAAAGGTCAGGGGTCGCCTCGGCTCGACTGCTGGGGGTGTTTGGAGAGTGTGTGACGGAAGGGAGGCGGTGACGGGGGGGGGAGGCAGGGATTTAGGGAACCAGTGAGCGTCGGGGGGAGCCGACCTCCATCATCTGATACGTAGCAAAAGCAGAACAATCGAAGCTGAAGGCTGCAGATGTAAAAACAGTGACAGTGGGCAGAGTCCCAGAGGAGGATCAGGCCTCACGCAGCAAACACACACGTTAACACACACCACTAAATCGGCCCGTTGACGGAGGCCGCCTCTAATTTTAGCCCCGGTCCGGTCGGGAAACAGGCGGAAGGGAAGGCGATTAATAACTGTCACGTCTGTCACGGCAGAGTCGGGCACGAGAGGGGAGGGTCGGCGGCGCTGACGCTGGGGGGGAAGTGGAGTTACACGCGAGATGCTAACAGCTGTTGTTGTTGTTGTTGTTGTTGTTGTTGGAGTGTGTGCATGTTGCTGCATGTGGTACAGCTGTGCACGGACCCCTGACTCAGATATCGATCTGTCAGTGCAACATGCAAATAACATAACAGAATCTATTTATTTAAATTGATCTGTGATGCAGTCAAAAGGTTGTTCCGTCTGTTTTTGTTTTTACATTTCATAGTTTTTGTTTTACTTTCTGTTAATTAAGACGGACAGTAAGCTGATGGAGGTGGGAGTGATCAGGGCAGTTAATTATGGAATAAAAACAGCGCTAAAGTTGGACAAGCTCTGATTCATGTGCGTATATAAACACACACGGCCGCCTTTACAGCTGCTTATCATAAACTCACATCCTGGCGTCATTTTTATTTTCATTTGCCTTTACGTTGATGTCAAACACTGCTTCCAATAAACTCCTATCCTGCTTGTTTTGCTTGTTTCTTACGGCAAAGGTAATTTTGTTTGTGCACTGACCTGCCGAAGAATCGAAACAGATCTGCAAAATCAGCGTGTCTTTTTAATTTAACCTGTTTCACCTCGAGGACTTTTGGTAAATGGTTGTAAATTATGCAAACATATGCATGAGTGTAAAGCTGTGTAAGTACAAAGAGGTGACAAATTAAAGGAAAAACCAGCATCGGTGCGTCTTGGTATTGATTCTGCAGGTCTTACATCTCTACACCAGTCCTCCAGAAGACATTCCCTCATTTGATGTTTTGATAATGATGGTGGAGAACTCTCAGAGACCCCCTATAAGTGTTTACTAGGTTAGGATCTGGTGACACCTCATGCTCTGTGGGTTAAACCACCGTCATTCTGAAGGAGGCCGCTGCCGTCCAGATAGAAGAGTTTCATCTAAGGAGACAAGTGGATCCAAATGATAACAGAGCCATCACATCTCCTCACTGTAGGGGTCAAGAATTCAGCTTTTCCATTACTTTGCCACCCGTCTGTACATCTGTAAGTGTATAAATGCACTTTGTATATGTTTGGTTTGCTTTGTTTTTATTTAAGATTAGATTATTAGTCGTTGCTCGTCACTTTTACATGCACATATTTTGATAAAAGCTACATAAAGCTTTGTTTTTCTTCTAATTATTACTATTATTATTATTAAAAAGCAACATGAGCTTCATGACATGTTGGGATTATTCCTCTAGCTTCCCTCCACTGTGAGGATTCACCACTAGAGGGCGTCAGGTCAGAACTCTGTGCTCTATGACTGAACTGTTCTCACCTGATTTCCACACTGGTTTTTAAAAAGTTGGATGAATTACTGCCTCAGAATAGCTACTCCCATGCAATATTCCTCCATGTTATCTCATGTTATGCTGTATTTTATTGCTAGATTTGGAACGAAGAGGTTTATCCAATTAGATCTAAACCCCCTGTGAAGTGATTTTGCCTCCTACCTCTTTGTCTTTGCATCCGTCATATTGGATGATAATTAAATCTATCAGAAAAATTCAGGTTTACCACAATATGTTCCAATATAAGGCTGGAACGACTAATACTTTTATGCCTTCATCGGGTTAAATGTGCAGAAAAAATGTTCCAACTCAAGAAAACATATAAAGAGACACAAAACTGAGAACTTAATGTTTTTCGTGGGAATAAATGAGGTGTAAAAAGCTGCCGTCAGACACGATTTACATGAAATCTTCGAAACAACAGCCACGAGATAAAGCTTTGACTGAACGGAGCGAACGGACAACCGCGCTCGTCGGCTTTCACCTAGAAAATAAGCAGTGTTTGAGATTTGCCACGGCTGAAGCTGGATGTTTAAATGTAATGTCACAAGATGTTTCACACTCTTTCACTTCGCGCTTTGTATTACACATTTAACATCACCCACACACTCTTCCTCCTTCACACACACACACCCAGACACCCAACACCCGTATATTAAATTGCTTGTCAGTGCCGTGCAGAAGGGTTTAATCTTAATTAGCAGCCAACATTAGAGATGTTTAGACGTGTCTGTCGGCGCTAATCACTTCGTCGGCCTCCAGCAGATCAGCTGCAGTTGACCTCGTTCCTCTGGCTGCTGCCCCGCTAGCACCTGTCTGATCTGCAGCAGGTAAACTCCTGTGAGCGAAGCTGCAGAGCTGTAAACGTGCACATGGCTCGGAATCACTTGGACCTCAGTGCACAGTGTGTGTGTGCACGTGGGCGTGTGTGTCCATCTGTGTGAGTGACCTCAGCCTGTCCACCGCTGCATCTCCGGCCCTGCAGACCCAGCATCCCCTTGTGAGCGGGAGGCTCCGGCCGTTTGATGTGGCTGACAGTCGCCTCCTCTCTCCCTCTGGCTTCAGATCAGTGGCCCGGGCGAGATGACCGCAGCGGCGACGGTCAGCTGCCAAAGCCACCAGTCAGGTTCTCCTCGGTCACATGACCCGGGTCACGTGACCCAGTGGGGGCAGCCAATAGTGTTGCTGCCCTCGCCTCTTCATGCGGTGGGAAAACATTCCAACAGCTGGCCTCGGACAGCTCCAGAAACATCTGCAACGTCCGCCACTGGTGAGAATCTCCCCCCCGCCGCTTCAGAACATAACCTTATGATAATAGAGTTGGTGGATTAGGAGTGATATTGAAAGGCAGCTTTTTTTCCCCCCTTTGGTATCCCTTGCTCTGATGTCCCATGATGCATTGCGAAAGGTTGTGGGAGAGCATGAAGTCTGTCAGAGCGCCCTCCTAATATCAACCTGACACACAGCGTGGACCTATCTGTGGATGTGCTGGGGTTATTCCTTATCTTAAAGCAGATCTCAGTGTGTGTGTGTGTGTGTGTGTGTGTGCTGGAGAGCGCTCCGTAGCCTTTGACATATTGTTAATTTGAAGAATGTTTGAAGTATGATGCAACATCAGCTGCTCTCACTTAGCTTTGAGCCGCTTTCCTCTGAAAAGTCCCCCCTTCTCAAGTTACCACGGAGACAGCACCAGCACCACACTGTGTGGAACGAAAAAATGCTTTAAATGCCTCGTTAATGCGATTAAACCTGCGGCGCACATTTCGTTTGACATTCTTTTATGGTGTTCAGTTGAAAATGTAATAATAACCATTTTGGGCCATTCCAAATTTCCCATTTCCAAACGTGGAATAGATGAGATCCATATCTGTTTTGGAAATTTGTGCTTGGTGAGTGCACCGCTGAGGCACCGGCTCCGGTCAGGGGCTGTTCTGAATGATACTCAGGGCTTCTTTGTTGTGATGTGAGTGTTACCATATAAGTGGGTGGACAAAAACAGTGTTCTCCTAATTTTCCAAAACCCGTTGTTGGGTTTGTGCGGCGGAGCTTGCTCTGTTTCCACTGGCTTTAATTTGTTTCTGTTCCTCATAACCTGAAGGAGGGCGTTCGTCTAAACCCCCTCATCCTCTTGTCATGATGTAATCTGAGGGCTTTCTGTTATCTCCGGTTCCAACCAAAGCCCTACATGCCCCGCCGTTAAGGTGAAGTTATGACAAGTCCAATATTCGGCGCTGGGCAGCCAGAGAAAGGCGTTTGCTCCTTGCTCTAGCCTCGACATCACCCCTGAGTCATGGAACCATTGCTTCCTCATTCACTCTCTCTTCCTTCCACATGCTGCTTCTTTCACTCTCATCGTTTTCCTCGTTGCATGAGCTCATTTGTTCACTCACCTCTCGGCTTGGCCAGCGTCCATCCTCGTCTTCCCGGCGGTTCCTGTTGGTGTTCTGCCAGCTGCTCGGCACAGATCTCAGGCTTTGGCGCTCTGGAGCCGGTCGGAGTTTCACATGAGCGGCTGGATTACGGCTGATGCTGGAGTTTGATCCCCTCACCTGGCTGCAGCTGCACAGAGGGTGTCAGGTAGAACAGCATCTGCATAGTAAAAGTCCATTTATACCTGTTGTAAATGCATGTTTAATAATACTAGCGTCTCTCTGAATGACTGTAATAACCAGTTAATGTAAACGTCAACCTTTACCACCTACATAAAGCAGAGTTTTGCGAAACCCTTATGAGCATGTTAACTCAGAGTGTCACTTAATGGACTAAAATACACTTAAATAAAACAAACTAACGTCGACTCACAGTCAGCAATTAGAAAATTATTGACAGATGAGCGTAAAATATTTGCAGCAACAGGTCAGACCACTGTAAACCAGCGTTGATGCCAACTGTGACATTCATCGAGGTGTTGAAAGCACAATTTTCATGGCCAAAAAAGGGAAAAAAGAGACAATACATACAAGAAACTAAGCTGAAGAAGAGTTGATTGGTAGTATTATTACTGCTCTTTAAAATGTTCTGTTGATGTTATATTAAACATGCTTTTGTGATTCCTCTGGTCATCATTATCACGTAGTAAAGACCTGATATCTTCTATAAAACTTCATTCAGTTAATTTAATTCCACTTCCACGAGCGTTACATGACCGTATGCATCATTTTTAAGTGTTAAGTAACTGATGATGTAAAAAATAAATAGTGTTAAGCTATCAACTTGATAAAGCACAAATGTGTAACTCCCTACATGATAGCCGATGCTGTTACCTGCATTAACCCTGTGATGCTGTGAGTGTCACATCTGATACGTACATTTCTTTTTTTAAAATGTTTTTGGGGAGATTTTTCCATTTTTTAATTGCTAACAGGAGAGAGACAGAGACATGCAGCAAAGGGTTGTGAGCCGGACTCGAACTCACGACCGTTGCTGATGACCTGTAACGCCTTAACTCAGTAAACTATATGGCAGCCTAATGTGTATGTTTCTGCGACTTATTGCATCACCACATGGTAAAACCTTTGTATAATGATGTATAAAGATGCAGATGTAAGTTAATGCCTGCGTTGTATATCATGCGTGATGTATCAATCATGATACAAACAAAAAAAAACATACATGCGAATCATTTTTGCTCAAGGGCCACATAAAGACTTCAGATTCCCAAGATTTGAATTTTATATCAATTATTTCTTGGGTCAAACATTACAGGGTTTAAAAATTATGAAATCATAAGATTCAGCTTTGATTCTTTTTTTTATAAAGGCTAAAAGTCTATTAATTTAAATGCCACCACTGTAATCCCAGCAGAAGTGAATTTCTTGTCTCCATTCTATCAGAGCTGCTCCTTACAGGTAGATGTCGTCACTAATCCGTCAGCACTCATCTGTCTGCGACCTCAAGCGATGCACTGAATAATCCGCCCTGGCATTGTCTCTGACCTCTCACCCACATGAGGTGACCTCCGGGTCTGAACTTGTCTTTCAACTCTGAGCTCAGCCACAGGCCCTGCAGCAGCGAGCCTCTGGGCCAGCTCGGATAAAAGCTCTCCGTTATAGGAAAAGGAAGCAGCACATGTTGAGTTTGTTTTACATGCAGCTTAATGGATTCCCGCTTATGCATGCATGTGTGAACGTCCGCTTCCCTTCACCGCTGGCCCGGCGGCTCCAACACGCGTGACCACGCACCCTGCCTGGGGGCAGGATGGGCACCCACGCATGTGCCCTGGCTGCCGGGCCTCGGGAGGCAGAGGCAGGCGGTTGCCGAGGCGGGCACGGTGGGCACAATAGAAGGATGTGGGGTATTGTTTTAGCCCATGGGGCAACGGGAGAGGGCTGCCAGGGTGCGAACGTCATGGTTTGACACATGTGACGAGGCCGATGACTGATGGTGGTAAGAACTGAACCGGTGCACGTGGAAACAGACCCGAACCGTGAACTTGAACTTTTCACTGCAGCCTATAGAACGGCCTGTTATCAGTGACATAATAAATGGAAGGAGAAAAGGTTACGAAAATGACTAATCCTGAGCAGGTGCTGCCAAAACACGCTTAACCAAAACATTTTTGCCAAATGTGCTGCAGCCCAGCCAAAGCTTAAAAGTCTTCTGGATCCTCCTTAACTGAGTCTTTGGACAAATTTAGCACTTTTCAGCTGTCTTCAGCAGCCATGCATAATCTGATAGGGCGACATCAATGGGAATGTAAGTTGGAGTGGGTTAGAATGTGGAATGTGCCACAGCCAATCAGGCGCCTCAGTCTCAGGCTGACAGCCAATCAGGTCATGGCACTCCAGGTTCCCGAGAGACCACTGAACTCCATGCAGAGGACATTTCTGAAGAGATCGTGAACTTTTCACTCCAGGAGATCTCTGCTTCCTTTTCTCCTTGCATTCATTGCTTTTTTTCTGTCTTAGAGAAGTCTGTCTCTCTGGTAATTGTATTTTGCCTCATGCCAAAGAAATGTTTCCTCTCTCACCGCCTGATCTCTCCCTCTCTCTCTCATTCTGTCTCTGTCCGTCTCCCCTCGTCTCCCCTCGTCTCCCACCCTCTGTCCCACTGCAGTGATGGGAAAAGAGCTGGAGCAGGAATTTCTGTGTCTGTGAGTGCTGTTTGGTTAGACAGAGTCATATAACACGGCTATGGCGCGTTCACATGTGCCTGAGCGTTGAGGCAGCAACAGCTATTTACATTAAAGAGCCCAGAGCGGGCAGCGCTGGGGCTCCCAGCCCTCCATGGTTACATTAAGTGAAATAGAATCAGCCTAACCCTCACCACTCAACACACTCTGTCTCTGTCCCAACACTTTGTCCGTCTGCCTCTTTCTCTCTTTCCACAGTCGATCTTCATCATGATCTGCGAAGCCTCTGAGGTCACTTCAGCACCATGTCTGTCTCCTCTCCGTTGCTCCCCACGCCATCTTTTTTCAGGGGGATGCTAACAATGTTGTCACCCTCCACACCCCCCATCGGCATCGAGCCGCTACGCAAACTGCGGAGTCCGTGTGGAGCAAGCTTTCAAAACAACGGAAGTGTTTTAACATCAGCACAGGCGACGTCACATCTGTCACTGGTAAAATCGGCGGCCTTTCTTTGGCTCGCTGCCACCCTTCCTCACAGTTTGCACCCTGTACTGCAACATCTGGAAGGACTGGAGGTGTGCCTCACCTCCACCTTTACCTCCCCACCTCTGCTATCTAGCTGCTTTGGTGGAAAATAAAAATCAGTGGGCACGTACCTCCTATGTTCACTCTCACAGAAATGAGCCTCTTCTGGTGTAAAAAAAACAGACTTACAGGAAGAGTTTGACATTTGGGGAAATACACTTATTCACTTTATGCTGAGAGTGAAATGAGAAGATCAATACCAGCCTCACGTCTGTACAGTAAATACGAAGCTCCAGCCAGTGATCGGTTTGCTTGGTTTAGCGTACTGGGTGGAACAGCTTCCCTGGCTCTGTCTGGGGGTAATAAAACCCACAATCAGCACCTCGACGACTCTTGTTGTCTTTGTGAAGGTGCCAGAGAACCACCTGACTCCAGGAAATCACTGAGCTCGCCGAGGACTTGACCTTAAGTGGCCCAAACCTTTTTGTTTAAATTCAGATTCTGTCTTCAAGCTTCAGTTGCTTTAGCAGGTTATGTTCACACAGCTTACATATAATTTCTCAAAGCTGGAAAAACGCATTAACATTTCTGACCTTCCACAACCTCTTTAATGCAGACACCGGATTAAAGAGTAACAGAAGAGACTTAATGATGCCTTAAAGCAACTGTACTCTGACATTTTGTAGGGTTGTCTTGTTTAATGTCTCACTAGTAGTTTGGTCTTGGGTGGATGTGGACGCTTGGCTCAGGGTTTCAGGTGTAGAGATCAACTGAAGCAGATGCAGAAGAACGTTAAAGTGTAATACCCCGACAGGCCACTAGGTGCTGGCTGCAAAACATCCAGAGGAGAGAGCACCCACTTCTCTCTTGAAATGCAAAGCCAGTACATATTTTCAACGAGTCATTTTGATCCTTTTAGCTAAAGTCACTCCTTCTGATCAGTGTTCTGGAGATTCTTTCGAAAGTAAATCCATATTTAAGAAGATATCGGGCCTCAGAGAGAGGTATGTGTGGCGGTTTGTCTTCGTTTCACTCGGCTATCAAACCCTCAAGTGATATCTTTTGGTTTTTTGGTGCTTAAATGTTTTTTTACTAAGAAATATTACGTAGCATTTCCTTGATGGTTTTAATGCATTTGCCTGTTTAATGTTAAGTAGCCCCTTGCCTGACGCTGCTGTACATTGGACCATTACCTACTTAGCTCTGTGCTACCATCGGGTTCTAAGTGTTGCTCACCCTCCTCCACTACGAGTCCAAGTCTCGGCTCTGACTGGAAAACATTCTCGAGGCTTTGATTCAGCTCCAGTACAAACCAAAGCATGATCCGGGCATCACTAGCTAGAACAGTCTGTGAGGCGTTCAGCCGCCAAAATAAAATGCTACCTCCATTTCAACAAACATGTCTTAGGCTACATGTTGTCTGTATATTGCAACGGATTTGCTGGAGAAGAGCTGAGCAACAAAGCACCACATTTATCAAGTAACTCGTCCATTAAATTAGTTTATAGGTGCTGATTTTGTTACCTTCAAATTAAAGGTGCAGTGCTATTTCTGTAAGTACTGGGGCGCATGTATGAAACTGACCAGATGATCAAACATTGGACTAACCCCCATAAGTACCTTCACCATATGGAGAATGTTACCAGTCAGACGTCTAACTAAGTAGCATTAAGGTAAATCATGCATGCAGTCGGTTGATATTCCTGTGAAATTAAGTACCGTAATTTCCGGACTATTGAGCACACCTGAATATAAGCCGCACCCACTAAATTTAAAATGAAAAAGAAAATTTCCCATACATAAGCCGCAGGTGTCCATGTTGTAATAAGAGATATTTACACAGATTTTTTAAAACTTTTTATTAAATAATTGCTTTTTTTCAAACAGTGCCTGTAACATAGCAGTAATGTGGCTGATTAAAAGTCAGTTATCGCTGTCGTAACCTTCCTCCTGCGCACTAAAACCACTGAAGTCGTCTTCTTCGGTGTCGGAATAGAACAGCCTCAGAATTTCTTCGTCACACACTTTTTCAGTCTCTCTTTCGTTGTCGCTCTCACCGTCACTTACGTCTCGAAGCAAATCCGCGCTTGAATTAGTGTCGTCCTCCATGATGAGGGTGTGTGCATGAAACGCAAAATAACTGATCTGAAGAATTTGGTGCGCGTAAATGATTTTATTCGAACTGTTTCATTGGTCCACTGTGACCTGTTCGGTAATTTCATTGGTCTGACGTGACCAGGCAAAAAAAAAAAACGTATTAGCGGCATGTAGCGCACCCTTAAAACTCCATATATTAGCCGCACCCTTAGATAAGCCGCAGGGTTCAGAGCGTTAGAAAAAAGTCGCGGCTTATAGTCCGGAAATTACGGTAGTAAAGGTGAATCACTATGTTCTTTGAAACATCCCAACAGTCAAAACACCCACTCTGATTAAAAGCTGCGTCTCAGTGAGTTTTCTTCACCTGCATCCTTGTGTAATATTTCTTTGATGCATCACAAATAAAGAAGCCACGTGAGCCGAGTGGATGAATGACGAAGTGCTGTCTTTGCTGTCATCTTTACTGGCTAACGTTAGCTCAGTAAAAGCAACATAACTCACTGTTCAAAGCCACTATTCAGTGCGTGAGTTGACGTAAGTTGATGAACACAACTTAAGCATCAATACAACCTTGACAGGTGATTTTTATTCTTCTTTTTGGTACTCTTGCACATCCACTTTAGCGAATATTCACTGTTCATGTCTTAAAGAAATGTATGAATATCCAGTATTTCCCCACTTGGAGAAAACGACGGCCGTAGATGTTTCCAGTCTTTATTTTTAAGAAGACGTCGGTGACGCTAGTTAGCACCTTGGCTGGAGCTTCATTTTTACTGTGCAGACGTTGCACATCTTCTCATCTGATTCTGGGCAAGGAAGCGAATAAACAAAACAAAAAAAAGTGCTGCAAAAAAATGTCCCTCCTCGACATATTTCTCTGAGTTTTAACTTGGTTTTTATCCCTTTATACCCCCAACTATGTCCATCATCTGGAGAATCAGGCAGGTATTGGCTTTGGCTGCTGCTGAAGGACTCAGCCGCACACACACACACACACACACACACACACACACACACACACACACACTGGGTTACCATGACTAATGCCGTACCTCTTGGCCGGCGCAGGCTGAGTTTAAAGGTCAGCTCTGTGTCAATAAACATCGGAGCATGTGATTGGCTCCACGGTGACTCGGAGCATTACTGTAGCCGTCTTTGATTGGTGTAAACTCCAGCTACCACCTCCGGAACGATTCGAGCTGTAAGACACAAAAACACGCCACAGATGATACTAATGCTAATTCTCCTGAGTGACTGGGGCGACTGTCATGGAGGTATGCCTGCACATAATAAGATCTATCAAATTAAAGTGCATCTGCAGCAGATAACAACCCCTGATGTGAGCTGGATCCCGACTTTGACCCTCACTGATATCAGATTCTTTCCTCTCTAACCTGTTGGTGGTTCTACCGCCAGCCTGCTCCAGAAGACAGGTATAGAGTTTCTCCCTGAGCTTTACACTGCGCTTGACCCCGGCACATAGAAAACATGTTAGATAATGGGCCCGGGCCGGCCAGTGGGGCCGAGTCGCAGCGTTTGATCGGGAAATCCTGCATGCGGCTGAACTGGGTGGAAATCTGATTAGTAACCTTGGTGACAAAGCGATAGGATCCATACGGCTTTGCTTCAATCAGATGTGACAGGCTAAGTTTTTGTCCGCGGCTGCAGCGCGGCGGGATCAGCCCGGCCCGTAGAGCTGAGTTAGAGCATTAGATAAAGTGTAATTGAATGCATCAGCCAGGGGTGGTGGACAGGCAGCTGATTGTGCAGCGATAACCTGAACCATTTAGCTGATTTAACTGTTCCCTGTGCCCTCAGCGCCAGGTAACGCCTTGCTTTATTAAACTAGATGTCTGCGGCTCCGAGCATCAAACACTTACACCAAGTTCTTGAGATGTTTATGCGTCTTTTAAGAGAGCGGGGCCGAGGCGATGCAGTGGCCAGGAAAATCAGCAACCTGAAGGGCGAAAGTAGATTCCAGTAGTCAGGAATTTCTAAGCATAACAAACATGTCAGACCTATTTAGCAGGCAACAGCGGGCCGCTAGCCAGAGCTGTGAGGTGTATATTGTTTCTGATTAAGCTTCTCTGTGCTCATGTTGCTGCACTTTCTAACAATTTACTTTAAATTCATTAGAGCTTCAAACATTTTGCTTTGCCGTCGCCTTGAAAAATAAATCAGCCTCGAGAGCTGATTAGCGGCGCTGCTTTCCGATTCATCTCTCGGTGTTTGCTGCACCAGAAGTGGGTTTCGCTGGAAGAAAAAGCAAGCAGATAAAATTAATTTGTGTTCTTTTTACCTTTGCCAAGATTAGACTCTCCCTGTAAGGCGTCCAATTTACTATTTCCTTCTTTCTATACATTGATCAAGCACAGATTCCTATCGTTGTTCCCCAACACTCAAAATAAATCATCTCCTGGAGCCCTCTATCCGTTTCTTTCCCCTGAAGGTCGGGGATATTGATATCAAACGGGAACATTTCACACCAAAACACCTCATCCCCTCTCTCTGCGTGTCTCCCCCGGGGGATACTGAGCGAAAGGGATGAAATGAGTGACCATAAAAAGCCAGCGCGCCGACAACTTCCCAGACATCTGCGAAGAATGTAACCTTCCCGTCGCTCTCATGATGTCAGCGGGCCGTTGTGTTCAGCGGGGGATTGGGGCTGGAAACGCTCGTGGCGGACGCCAAGGTAAACCGTTCCAAATGGAGCGCGGCGCGGGAAAAGGGACACCGTCGCAACAAAAGGAGTTAGATATGGATCGTTGGGTCGGCGCACCGGCCGCAGCTTGAACCAATTATTGGTGTCATCTTGATCCAATTTAATCAATCTGAGGGGGGACTCGGGGAAGGGGAGGGGGGGGAGCGGTGGACGGGTGCAAACGTTGGTCAAATATCCTGAGCTGACTGAGGAGCTGTTGCCCCCCCACCCACTGACACACACCTCAGTTCATACTTTAATACCCATGTTATCACAGATATTTCTCCGGGAGTCTCTGAACGGTTCCTCGGCTCCATGTTCGGTTTGCGGGGACCTCAAGTCTCCGGTCGGCTCACAAACACAGCTCTTCACTCCAGGGAGTGTTTAGAGGGAAACGGATCTACCACAAACTCTGAAGGAAGGTTTCATAATATTCAAATTTTAGGCAAATGCGTCCCAGCCAGGTTGTCTCTTTGTGCCAACATTGTGTACTCACACCGATGTGGCTCAGCTCTCACTGCCTCGAGGCTCTGGATCTCTCTGCTTAGCAGGGCTTAGCGTTTGGACCTCAGCAGTGTTTTTCCCCCTGTTTTCTAAGGTGGTCCTGCTACACTGTTGTTTTTACCTTTTATTCCTTATGAATAGAGCGTGAACGCTTTACATGAACGCTCCAGTACTAAAATATCGCCCCCCCCCCTCTCGCAGCAGGAACCTTTCCAGGCGACTAGGAACCATTTCAGGAATTTAGGAACCTTACCTGTGTTTTGACCAGAGCAACCAGGATCTATACTTAGTTCCTGAGCTGTAGATCTACTCAGAGGGAGTTCCTGCAGCGCTGGACGACGCTCATCCTCGGCTAAATGCAAACCTCAAGCCTGCTGAAACTCGCTCTGTGCAGGATTCTTGAGGGGTGTTTGGTCTGTGCAGCCATTTGCAAATACCTATGTTAGTTAATGTGGCCCACACGGCTGGAGCTGCACTGATTGGAATATAACTGTTTTCATCAGATGCGTGTCAACATGCGGAAAACGCAGCTGCAACTTTTCCGGTGAGGGAGGTGCGGTTTGCAACGTGAGCGTCCTTTTGCAGCAAACCTTGCGGCTGAATTCAGAGCATATGTGTGCAGCTGATTTGTAATTCCAAAACAGTGCTTGATCACCTCTGCCCCATCTTTAACTAGACTGGAGCACAAGCAGTAGCCTAGTTTCTCTCTGGACGCTGAGTGCAGCTTGGGTCAACGTTTAACTTCAAAGTGGAGGAGGAGGAATCTTAAGGCAGGAACAAATAATCCCGACCCGCTCATCTGACGGTCTCTTTGTTCCTTTTCAATGAATCTATTTAAAATCTGCACCAGGTTTACATCAAAACAGCAAAATATCTCTGTTTCTGTTTCCTCATGCAAAAGCAGCATCTCAGGCACCACAGCGTCCTCTTGCTGATTTGCCTAACCTCCTATCTTCCGGCTATCCTGGACTATTTGGCTGAGAAGGGGATTTAGTGTGTTTCGCCGAGCAGCTCCAGCAGAGCGTTTGACAGCCGAGCGCGTCACTCGAGAGCATCTCAGCTATAAACACTTACTCTAGGCGTACAGTCACGTGCACGCTCGTGCTGCCTCGCCGTGTGTAACGGCTCTCATCTAATCAGCGTTTCGATCTCCAGAAGTCTGTTGAAATAATTAAGGCTTGGGAAAAACAACACACACGAGCGGCTGGTATTTTTCATCTAGAGCCAGGTCACGTTCCCAATTACTCTAAAATGTTGTGATGACATGCTCCGTGTTTTCACTGATAACACTGATATTATTGCAGGTAATGGGTTTAGACAGGGGAAGTGAATAAGATGGTCAGTTTGAAGTTGTGACACAATTAATGCAAAACCTAGAGAGAACAGTTAAATCCTCTAATACTTTTCTTATCTTACAGACTTACTGTGTTTGTACTTGACGTTGCACAAACTCTACGCCACTTCACCTTAATCCGCATCATGTTTATGTACTTCTACTCGTATCCGTGTGCAGGCCTTCAAACAGTTGTTGCAGTAATTTACTTCATCTCCCAGCAGCCCTGTGATGTTGTGGCAACCACTGGAAACCGCCGGTGTGTGTGCATCCACAGGATGGTAGCCAATTATCTGGAGCCCACTCCAGCTTTTCAAATTAAAAATGGCCTCCTTCCACTGTTGACCTTGGATCAGCTTTCCATTTCTTATTATTATTAGGTTATTAACACAAACCCCTGAAAGTATCTTTTTAAAGTCTAAAACAAATTCGATTAGGCCTCTTTACTCGCACCGGTGCAGACATACCTATCACTGTCTAACTCCTGTCTGCTCCCTATTACCTTCGACACTGAAGTCAGTGAGAGAGCCCGGACCTGAAAGCCTATATCCCCCTGCACACTGGACAAGGCAGGGGGGTGCCGGGTTTGCAGCACATTACCGCTTTATTGAATTAATTACGATAAGGATCATAACTTTAAACGCGGGGTGAGGCGCGGGGCGTTCTCCGGCGCGGATCGCTCCGAGCAATTTCTCCCCTGAACGACGGTGGAGGGGTTATTGGATCTGTCAGGCCTGAACTCTGTGGCATGGTAACGAGGTCCATAAGGTAAGCCGAGGTTGGGCACAGTTCGCCGCGCTGATCCCGATACGCCTGCAACACGGGGGAAATTTGTACTACATACTGAACAAATAACAAGAGAAGAGAGGGAGAGGAGGCGGCTAGTGAGGCCATTGTTTTCATGGCGCCTCAGTCCAAAGGCCCAGAGGGTCATGTGGGGTTATCCTCAGGTCTCGCCTTCCAGTAGACGCAATGGAGTGTGTCATTATATTATGATGCTGCACAGAGAGCTCCCTAACTGCTGTGTGTTTGTGGTTTCGGCGAGATTCATGCAAGATTTTTCCGAATGTCCTCAGAAGTTCTGCGACTTTTTAAGACCACATCAGTCGGAGAGCTATTTCTGTCCACTTAAGGTTAAAAAAAGGGCGAAAGAAAGGGTTGGGGTCGGCGTCGAGGGGTTAAAGAGACAATACAAGTCAACAGAATGACTAACAATTCAAGGATGTGAGTGTGTGTGTGGTGCAGAAACTATCCAATGCACTTCAAAGAATTCCAGACCCACTCAGAGTCTTTTCTTATTTCACCCGCCAGCGACATTGAAAGTGGTACCGAGTGGTAGCGAGGAACATTCGTGGTTTTTGTTTAGGGACAACAAAAAGCTCGAACACACGTGGTCGCGGGGAAGGAAGGAAGTCACCGCAGGTCAGTCGGTTTTCAGATCAGCAGGCCTCCTCCAGTCTTCTGAGCGACCACCAACGTTCCTTAGCGCTCTCTGGTGCTTCCCTCCCGTTCCAGTTTTCCTGAGGTGTGTTTTTGGTGTGTGTGAGGACGGGTGAGAGTTAAACGTGTGCAGATGTATCATAATATTTTCACTGCGAGAAAGCGGCTTCGAGGCACAATAACCTGCAGCTGAATCAGCGTGCTGCCCCGCCACGCGAGGGCCTTTCACATGAGCGGTCCAGCTATCCGGAGAATGCGTCGGCTCGCTCGGGGTAAAAGCTGTTGTGTTGTGTTCGCGCGTCGTCATCGTCGGTGTGTTTACACTCTGACATCGGTTCGAATCTCCTCTCTGCTGCGTGTCTTTTCTTTTTCACAGAGCCGCCCGCTCTGCTCAAAAATGTGTCTTTTGGCTCACGCCGTTCAACCGCTGCTGATTTTACACTCACCTATGCACATCCAGAAAACAAGCCCGTCTGATTTGCCGATAGAGGCGAGCAACGAGTCTGCTGATGGGGTATTTAGGGCAAACAGTGGGGAGATGAGATGCGATCGCAGGCTTGTACAGCTGGCTCTCGTTCAGCTGGTCCACGCGGTCGAGGGGGGAGGACGGCTAATTCCCAATCAAAATACATCAGCATCAAAGAGCCTCTGATAAGGCTGGGGAAGGAAGGCGGCTCGGTTAAATAAGACCCACTACCTAGCTGAGACTCCATTATTGTGTGGACAAGCTTGTTTAGCTGAGTTGTTTTTAGATCCTCAACTGAAAGATTTACTTTGGTGCATCATGGGAAAACAGATTCCAGCTACAAGTGAGCAGGTTTAAGCAATGATGCAGCAGTGGGAGAGTTTCCGTCATGCATTTCTATTTTTCTGCATCTGCATCATTATGGATCAGGCTGTTATTGATGGGTTTACTCTGAGTTCTCCACTTCCCTCCCACAGTCCAAAGACATGGACGGTGGGTTAGCTGGTTATTTTGCCATAGTGTGAGTCAATGTCTATCCTGCCTGTCAGCTGGGACAAGCTCCAGCACCCCATGATCGAAGGAGGCGTCGATAACGGTGTGATTCACGCATTCATCACTAGTTCACCTTGATGAAGACGCCACCATGCGTGCTGCTCTTGCACTACAGCACAATACCGTAAACTTACTTTAACTCAATTATCAGAAACCAGATGAACAAACTTAAACCTCTGTGGATCTGAAAGCAGGCTGCAGCTGCTACTTCTCTTCTTTTTTTTTAATAATAGCAATAATGTTAAATAAAAGCTAAATTAAATGCGATTGAAATGTTGCATCTGTCATGGTATTGCTTGCACATTTGTCATAGTTAGCTTAAATATAATAACCTTCATAAGCAGCATTCGTGTCAACATCCATCCATCCATCCATCATCTGTACACCGCTTAATCCTCTGTAGGGTCACGGGGGGGCGGCTGGAGTCTATCCCAGCTGAATCAGGGCGAAGGCACCTGGACAGGTAACCAGTCAATCACACGACCAAGCGCACTCACATTCACACCTATGAACAATTCAGAATAATCAATTAACCTCAGCATGTTTTCGGACTGTGGGAGGAAGCTGGAGAACCCGTTGGAAACCCACGCTCGTCCTAACCGGGATGCGAACCGGGAATCTTCTAGCTGTGAGGCAACGCCGCTAACAACCGAGCCACCGTGTTAAATTAAATTGCACTGATATATCCAGAATGAGAGAGTGTTGTTTGTCTCTATATGTGGCCCTGTGACAGACTGGCGACCTGTTCAGGGTGTCCCCTGCCTTCGCCCGAAGTCGGCTGGGATAGGCTCCAGCCCCCCCGCGACCCTAGTGAGGATTAAGCGGTATAGATAATGAATGAATGAATGAATGAATGATATATCCAGGACGTCTCAAATCAGCCACAGTCTGCTGTTAAAGGCAGCTGCCAGCATTTTAATTGAAATATTACTATTATATCAAACAAACGTTGAATTTTTAATCCTCGTGCGCCCGACTCTGCGTTAGTTTAAATTCCATTAGCATCAATCGGGTTTACAGACAACAGTTTGCTTGCTATAGCAGTAAGAAGCATTTGTGACTTTCAGACAGCTGGAATGTAATAATAAGTGAGATAAAGCTGCACAACAAGACCGGCTGCTGTCAGAAGTCATAAACATGCTGATCTGTCCTGGTACTAGCGTCCCTCCCACATGCATGAACGACCACGTACGCTGCATTTTCAGTTGCGAACCTCACTCGCAGCAAACCTTATGCTTCTGCAGGTGAAATTGATGCCGTTAGCTCCGCTTAGATGAGCTAGCTCCAGCGTGTTTGTTTACCGTCGTTGCTTTTCCTGCTATGTTTAAAGGCCTTGTCTATCGCTGGCCAGTATATTCCAGTTCAGAGACGTCACGTTTTACGTTTTAATCACCCCAGACATGCAGAAAACTCTCATTTTGCATCACTTGTTTCCTACATTGCCTGGTACACGTGCATAAAATGAGAAACCACCGCTCCGTCTTTTCCTTCTCTCCCTGTTTTTATTCTATTTGCTGAATAAATATCCCGCTGGAGCGTGGACTCTCTCCTGGATTGACGGCGTCTCCAAACTCCACAGAAAAGCCTCTTTCTTTCACACTCTGGACCTCATTGGCGGCGCTATCTCTCCATCTCTGGCCCGGCTGAACCTCTCCATTTTCTGGCCGGCTCTCTATCTTTACATCTCCTGTCTACATGTTTCTGTCCTCATCTATCCCCTCCATTTTTTTAAAAAATCCCAGCCATTTTATCACCTTTTCCTGCGCCTCCAGGCCAAAGCACATATTTTGCCGGACTGATTTAGACGTGGAAGTGCTCCAGGCCGTCTGTTTTCCTCGCCTGATCTCTTTATCAGTGTGCTCCTCGGCCTCTGTCTTCTGTGCGGCTCCACGGCGGTGCTATTTTTTGCTTTTGCTCACTTGTCACCTCGTTATTTGTTGTGCCACGGTACAGTAAGTGTTTCTGATGGAGATAGGAGCCGCTGGGAGAGCGCTCCTCCTGCTTGTTTTCTGTTTATTTTGTTATCCTTCCCTCACTCTCCCTTCTCTTCATCTCGCAGGCGGAGCAGGGCCGAGTCTTTATCTGGTAGCCAAGTTTACACACTGGAAGGGGAGAGAGGCTTCAAACAAACAGCCTCGCTACTCTTAACGTAAACACCAGCACTTAAACCAGACCAAATATTTACCTTCCGCCCCCGTCCATCCCTCTGTTCACCTCGCAGTGCCACACGCCGGCAGATGGATATCACACTGGCTGTATCAATAATTGGGCTCGAGCAGAAGGAGCCCCCAGTGTTTTGGATTGTGCCTGAGAGTGTGAACGTGTGCGACTGTCAACAAGGCGACACTGAGAGCGTTTAATATGTGGGAAAACATGGATGTCAAGCAGGAACACGCTCATAAACACGACTTTTGTTTTCATATTCGCTTTCAAAATAATGAAGCAGCCTCTCTCTCACACACACACACACACACACACACTTGCACCTTGCACTCATGCTTTCACAATGGTCCTGACTATTATCATAAACACACCCACAGATCTTAGCAAGCACTTGATTGTTTGTTTTCATACTTGTTTCAAAAATAATAAAACATAACTCCCTCACACACTTAGACACACACACACACACACACACACACACACACACACACACACTCAGACACACACACACACACACACACACACACACACACACTTCACTGCCTGCTTTTAAAAGGTAGAAAGAGGAAGGATACACTTTGGTTTAAATAGCCGACGCACAGATTCACACTTAAACGCACTCACAGATGTGTGTGTGTGTTAGCGTGTGTGTTAGTGTGTGTGTGTTCAGCTCTCTCAATGCTCATTGTGTTTGTGTGTTTGTTTAGGGGCACAGCTTTTGTTTGCTCCTATCAGTCACCTCATCATTCTCTTTTCCTGCGTCGTGTGTGTGTGTGTGTGTGTGTGTGTGTGTCTTTTCAGAGTAGTTATTTTGTGAAATACTCTTACTTCAGTAAATGTGTGAGAAAATATCTGCACTTTTACTCCGTTACTTTGGGCTACATGCTTGTCGTTACATTAATTTATCGATAAATAAATTCAGACGAGCTCAGATGCAGCTCTGCAGCTCTCGACATCATCAACCAATCGCAGCACAGCAGGACGTTGAAGGACGTGTGGCCCCGCCCCTCCACGGCCCCCATTCACCTCACTGCAGCTCAAGAACATGGAAGAAGATGAAACGACGGCTTCTCCCCCAGAAAAAGTGCAGCACTTCCCTGACCCCACGTTCACACCCTGTCTGCCTTTCAAACAGTCATAGAATGTGCTGCCGACTTTGTCAGGCCTAAACAGTGGAAACCTCTATTGTCAAGAATTCCACATCAAATCTGAGAAAACATGTGATGGTGAGTCGGCTGACATGTTCCTCATGACAGCAACGCTAGCTAGCTAATATGGAGTGAGGTTTACTATATACAAAGGAGGTTAACACAGTGAAGAAGGGTCTTTCTACTGTACAACCCACCTCTGTTGGTGGCCGATCCACCTGTCGCTGGGTTAACTATATAGCGTGTTACTGCAGCGTACAGGGGATACATGTATCATATGAAACTAGAGAACCTCAGGATAAACACATTTCAAGCATATCATGCTAGCTTATCAGCAAGGGCATGAAATAACGGTACAAAGTTATATGGTATATGGTAAATTTTAACGCTACAAAGTTGGGCTAAATTTGAGAAAAAAGTTCCTCCGACCGTTCTAAAACAATGACTGTCAGTCCCTCCAGGATTTCACAGGCGTTATTCCTAAAACGCCTGAATTCGTGGCAGCTTTTCTAAAAAATTGCGATGTAAGTTGCAATGTTTTAAGCGTATTTGTTGCGGGAGACAGTAAAAAATTGTCAAAAAGTTGAATTTTTTTTCTTTGTTTTGTACAATTCATTAAAAATTTTAAAAGCTTAAAAAGTTAATTTCACATCCTGGCACACGCGTGTTCACACACACACGCTCACAGCTCGTCACGTCAGTTAATGAATCTAACTGACCTTCATTGTTTCAGTGCTGCCACAGATCTGGATGCAACAGCTTCATCACGGTGGTTTGTCTGGTCTGTGGTCCGCTGGTTTCACCCATTCTCCTGATATGTTTACGGTAGAAAAGTGTTTGTCAGTGGATGGTTTTGGTTTGTGTTCCACCTCAATATTCCACGGGGTGAAAACAGTTTAGCTCCGCTTTGGTGAAGAACATCAGGGAATTGTTCTGCAGTAGTTTTTGTTGCATACGTATCTGTATCTTCAAACCATAAACAAGGAAGTGAATTCGGTGACGTACGTGCATTACTGGGGACTGCTGTGATTGGTGGAACTCACGGGAGGCGGGACAAAATTGCGGAAAAGTTGCGGTGATTGGACGAAATTGCAAGGTCGCGCAGAATTCATGGAGATACTTGAGTACCATTGTTGTGTACTCGACCCACCACTGGTGTGTGTCTGCAGGTTTTGTACGATGGATTTTGTGTGTCTAAGTGTATGTGATGTGTGTTTTTGGGCTGCAGAGTTAAGGTCAGGTACACAGACGATGAAGCTCCACTTTCACATGGTGGTTAGCGATGGAGATGGTCAATACAGGCATCAGGAGGTGCTTTATCTTTGAAGGGGAGCTTACTTTGAAATTTCAAACATGCTACAGGACTGGCGAGTCATTTTTCCAGCTATAACACACAGTAAAGTCACGAAACAGGTGCAGATGTTTGAACAACCTCGCTGTGCTCGGCTACGTATGATTTTTGCGCCATTTTCATGAGCACATGCAGGTGTTGTGTGTGTCTGGTTGGAGAACAGCTGCGAGTGGCAGTAATTAGACTGAGAGTGTTAGTAGTGAGCGTCACTTCACACTCCAGCTCCGAGCCAAAGGCTGCTCAGACGTCCCCCCGCCGCCGTCACCGCTGACACCTGCTGCCTCACATGGAGCCGATAGCACCACCAGGAAGCTACTTACAAGCAGAGCAAGGAGAGGAGAAGATTCATTTGGAGGTTAAAGAGGCCTTGCATCAGGGGTACAAATGAATCAGCCTGTGGTGATAAAGCTGCCCGTGAATTTTACACTGAACGTCTGAGGATCTGCTAAGTAGAATTCATTCAGAGATTCACTCAGGCAGAACCAGAAAACATAACGCTGACTGCTGTTTTCCCTGCTGGCCTCAGGTAGACGCTTCTACGGTGGCCCAGAGGGGTCAATGCAACTGCAAAAGCCACAACGGAAGTTAACCCACAATGGAAGTGCGCCGGTTGGAAGGACAGGCTTTGTTTCCGGGGGATGATATTTTCTGACGGACTATTTTGATTTACCAATTGGTTGAAATTATCGGTTATTGCCTGCAGAAAGTATAAAATTATCGATTATCGTTATTGGTGGATATTGGCATTACCGTGCATCCCTAGTTCTCAGTGCTGGATACTTTAAACCAGTGGTTCTCAACTGGTGGGTCGGGACCCAAAAGTGGGTCGCGAAGCCATTTTTAGAGGGTGGCAGAAGCATGCCCTCCAAAAAAAAAAAGGAGTGGTATAAAGTCTTTTATTTTTAAAGGACGTGTTTCTTGTGACACAGGTTGCTTTAAATAGCAGGATTATTAACCTCTAGATTTGGTTCTGACAGCTTGTTTGAGGAATTTATGCAAAAATGTGTCAAAAATGAACCAAAATGTGGTCAGAATCTGTCAAAATGGGCCAAAATATGCCCCAAAACTTGGCAAAAGCGTCCAAAAATACCAAAATGAGCAAAAAATAAGCCAAGATTTTCCCAAGCTGTATCAAAACGCGTTGAGACTACACCCAAATAAACCTTAATTTGTTAACAGGAACAGCAAACTTCAATAATTTGGGTCGTGACTGTCATTAATAGAGACATAGTGGGTCCTGAGGCTGGACCAGTTGAGAACCACTGCTTTAAACAACTGCTGGATGCTAACTGCCCAAGTGTTGCAGCTGAGATAACCTACTGAATATCTGTATTTATAATCAAAGTTGGCTCTCACAAGACTCAGCCCACACCTGAAATCCCTCCATCAAAATGCCGCCCCGTCAACAGGTACAATTACAGTTATCTGACAAAGCAAAAATAAGGCATCCAACAGGTCTTAACAGGATTCCCCTGTTAACTGCCACCATCTGTGACAAGGCGCACACCACAGTGGATTCTCTCCGCTTTGAAAAACTGATAACAGCGATGTTCAGCCACAGGATAAGCTGGATTGTTGGTTCATGTTGGTGTAGTTATTCAGTCTGTCCCTAAGATCTGAGCCTCATTTAGGCATCAAGTGGCACTAATCCCACTAAATATTGGGCAGCGAGGAAGAAAAAAGTCCTCAGAAATGCATTTTTTAAGAACTTGGATTAAAACTCCAGCAAGACACAGTGCAGTCTTGGGTGTAAACTTTTAGTTTCGTTGCGTGGTTTCGCTCCGGCGTCCTTAATTTCTGCTGCACCAGGGTTTGGGCATTTCCCTGCCACCACCTCCATCCCATCCCACCGCCTCCCTCCTCCCGTCCCTCCCTGGTATTCGGGAGCCTCTCACGAATACCAGCATGGACAAGCTTGTCCTGCCACTGAACCCCGTCCCACCTCCCTGGTTACACACACACACACACACACACACACACACACACACACACACACACACACATGCGCCCGCCCTTATCGCCAGCATCGTGGTGCAGAGGAGTTAGCTTCCTGCTTCGCTCAGACTCATATACATGTACTAGCAGACACACACTCCTGCACTTCTTCTCACAAACAGCATCACCAGAACCTTATCTCATTTGCCCAGATTCGATCACACATAGCTTCATGCGCACCCACACACTCTGAGCCACCAGCCTCAGACGGAGGAATACACTCACTGGCTCTGCGGTATGTGATGCCGGTGCTGTGTGTGGGTCCCGTCTCAGATTTTTTGGGCGAGATGCCTATCTGGACCCTACGGGACGAGTTAGGCAGACGACAGATGGGAAGAGAGAGGACGAGATAGACCCACAATGAGGAGAGACGGACGGGCACAAAGGTGTTTTATCTCCTGCTTCCAAATTTACCTGCTTATCGAGCTGATGTGGTGGCAGTGATTCACAGAAACCATCGCAAACTGCCTCTAGGCGTACAGTAGGAACCACCGGAGTCTGCTAGGGAGGAAAATGATTCGCTTTCTTGCCAAGAGTTAAATGAGAAGTCTACGTCCGTATATATGAAGCTGGAAGCCAGAAGTCAGTTAGCTTAGCTTAGCATAAAGAGACACAGAAACAAGGGGAAACAGCTAGCCTGGCACCTTTAAAGCTCATTAATTTGAGTAGCACACACAAATCATTATGACATATATGTAATGGTCCCCTTATGTGGTCACAAATGCTCTGAACCATTGGACCAGAGGACCTCTCAGGGTGTCCTATGGGGTCTGGAACCACTGGATCCTTTGGGTACTCTGGCTCCTGTCAATCCAACTGGTTCCACTGCATCCTGTTGATGCTTGATCAGAATGGGCTGTAGGAAGTCTGGAGGTCACATCAACATGTTGGACCATTGTCATGTTCCTGATTGGTTGATGCTGTTGCCATCTTTAACGTAAATTCGCAATATACACTCAAGTAGAAAACCTCCATCGTTCTACTTCCAACATGCTCTTGGAACTGGACTTAAGACTAAGACTTAAGACATCGGATCGTACCCCGGAGTGGAAACAGAAAAGCTGTTAGGGCTGATTATGACTTCAGTGTACATGTTGGATAAATCCAGACTGATGAACCTACGAAAATGTTATCTCGTCCAGACTCACAGAGCTCGATGAATCTTCTATCCCACTATGACCAAAACCACTGCAACTGTTTATTTACTGAACTAACGACTGAATAGCTCAACAGCTACCATAACAGACATCTAAAACCTTGAAATCAACACAATGCAAATATGTACCTGACAGTTAGAGCCACCAAATGTGACATTAAAGCTACTGAAAACTACTAAAATGTGTAAATAATGAAGGAGTAATTTAACATCTTTAGTTTATTTTTTGGCTTTTCATGCCTTTATTGGACAGGACAGTGGACAGATAAGGAAACAGAAGGGACTGGGGAAGGACATGTGGTAAATGGCGTCCCATAGTTTTTTTAATATGCTTTCAAAGCATATGAAGACATTCCCTTCAAAAAGTTTCAAAGAAATCAAAACAATCCTTCCTGAAAAACTAAAATCCTGTTAAAATGTCCTCAAAAGTGGATTTTCCAGCTCTGAAGCTCGTTTCAGGAAGACTTGAGGCAGTCAGTTTTAGATGTAAATGACATTTAGATGTGACAGAACTGAGGTGTTTCTGCCCACAACACAGATTTGGTTGAAAAATAATCAACTGGGGCTGATTTTCAAAAAATCATACCTCAAAAAGTATTTGGAGTAGAGCTGTGGGGTTTAGGTAGAAGTTTTTACCTGATTTATTTCAAGAAAATCCATGACTGGGAGGCCCTAGGTGAGTTAGCGTGGAATGACTCTGCAGGGAAAATAAAAGTATTGGTACGAACAGCATGTCTGTCCATTAAAGACAGTTAGCTTAGCTTAGCTTAGCAAGACTGGACAGTAAATGTGGTCTTCGTAGATGTTTGCAGGAGTTGAAGAACATGATTCGACTGTTACTGTTTACTGTTCTTCAGAAATTTGTAAGATAATGTACTCAGACGTAGCAGCAGGTTTGGCTTCGGTATCAGAAAGTGTTTCCTCTGTTATTATGATATTATAACAAATCAAAGTGACGTTTTGCGCGACATGAAATAGGAAAAACAAGCCGAGTGCTGTCTCCAGAGAATGTTCTCCCTCTCTGTTACGCAGCACAATTAGCAGTAACTTCACCCGGAGGCGGTGAGTCTTGGTAATAAGCGATTGTTGATGTTTTCCAAATCTCGCTAATAGAAAGAATAAACACGGCCTAACCTTTTAATTGAGTGATGACATGACGGTGATGGAGAGATTGTTAAGCGCTCGACGTGGAGCCAAGCAGGAGAGTCCTTGGGTTCCCTTCTTTAATTTCACTCCTCCATCCATCTGCCCGCTTCCTGTTTGTGTTAATTAGCGCTGCTCTGGACGTCAGGATGACTCAGGGGAGCTTATTGTTGGATTTCTGTCTGAACAGTGCGTCTCCCTGCCACTGCTGGGTCCTTGTGGTGGAAGTGAATCATGTCACCGTTGATTTCTCTTCCCCACATCTTGCTTTTGCTCCGGCTTGCTCCCTATCAACGCTAATCTCTGTGAAACATTCCTGTGATTCATTCTTTCTCCTCTCTAGCCACCGCAGTATATCATAGCATGAATCAATGGGAAGTAGGTTTTAGGATACATGACTGACAGCAGGATGAGCGCACGGACTTACCTGCTCGTTTGCTGCACTGCTTCTAGTTCACTCATCTCAGGTGATCTAAGTAAATCCCTGGTGCTCGATTTTGCAGAAGAAACTGTTGGTTTGTCATTTGGAACAGGCTCACATGTAGAGATAAGAGTTAAACACTTACCCATATGAGGCTTTAGCTGCAGTCTGAAACGTGAACTGAGAAGCCAGATGTCTGCAGTTCTCTACTCGGTCTCTAGACAAAACAAGTAATTAGAAAAGCAAATTAGTTAACATACACTATTACAGTTTTACACAGTGAATATTTTTCTTGCATCATTTCAAAGATGGCGTCTTATGTGGAAGTATACCGATCAGCCTCAGCATCCTGACCACTGACAGGTGAAGTGAATAGCATTGATCATATTGGTACTATGTGGTGTTCTGATGGAAAACCTTGATCAGACTTAGACACCCAAATAAACATGGTCCCACAACAAACACACTCCCTCATGCACATGGAAATCCCAAATGTCCCTGGATGAAAATGCACCCCACCACATGGCAACAACACCAACCAATCAGGAACATGTGGAGGAACATGACAATGGTCCAACATGTTGATGTGACCTCCAGACTTCCTACAGCCCATTCTGATCAAGCATCAACAGGATGCAGTGGAACCAGTTGGACTGACAGAGGCCCCACTGCACAAGCCAGAGAACCCAAAGGATCCAGTGGTTCCAGACCCCATAGGACCCCCTGAGAGGTCCTCTGGTCCAATGGTTCAGAGCATTCTGGACCACATAAGGGGAACCAACACAGTATTAGGCAGGTGGTCATGATGTTATGCCTGATTGGTGTGTGCTGGGCTTTAAAACTATGCTTCCAGTACTCTAAACTAGCTCATATGTGTCTCCTTGGAGCTGAAAAGTAACTTAAACCAAATTCTTATCAACTATGACCAACAGGCAACACTCTCAAGACATGTATAGTGTTGCTGGTTTAGAAGCTGGCTGGCTGCTTCCACCCTGAAGGTCCCTGTGCAGAGACCAGACTGTTTCTATACGTATGAATACAGAGACTGAGGCTGTTGGTTTTGGCATTACAGCCGTGGACTTGCTAAATATGGGGATTTCTTGGGGGACTATGCTAGAGAAGGATGGATGCAAGCAGACAAGGTGTGATCAAAAGGTTCATAGAAGTCGTTTCCCTGTTCCGTTGTGTAAATATGTCAAAGCATCATCCACTGAATCTCCTAAACTGTGTTGAAACATCGACCCTTCAGCCTGAATTTCATTCTGGGGAAGAGGAAGAAGAAGTCACAGGGAGCCAAATCCAGCAGGTAGGGTGAGCGGAGAGGAACAGCTCTGAACATTTTGTACTAAATGTTCTCTCTCAGACATGTCAGGATGTTACAGTAGAACTCTGACCCGGAGGACACACTCCCTGTAAACAACCATGTTAACACTCGTGATGCACTGTTGACCTGAAGAACCTTGGCCAGTCTTGGAACCTGCAGCTCTGCCACTGAGAAAACTGTTAGATCTCTCAGTGGTAGCTGCAGACCCACCTCTCATCCCCAGTAAAGATCCTGGACATGAAGGTAGAGTTATCTCACTCTGCTAATTTACAAATAAATTACCTAATAATTCATACAGTAAAGCTGTTGAAGCCTCTCTATCCTTTACACACCCTAACTCCTACACTGTCATGGACCATAATGCCAGTAAGTCTCCATACAACAGTTTAGCTTCTTGAAGGAATTAGCATTAAATACCATAAATAAATATGATAATATTGTGTGCTTAGAGCTGGAGAGTAAGTTCTCCTTATAGACAATGAGCACTGCAGAGAAACTGTATCTGTACCAGCTGTAGGAAGTGCAGCTGAATAGTAAATGGTCTCTGCTCATATAACGTTGTTTTAACCTCAGTGGTTCCATAAAGTGGCAGCGTCATGTAAAGTGTTTGGCTGCCACCATGAGCAACTAGTTCAACAGCACTTTGACATATAAAGGCTTGAGGATTGTACTGTAATATAATATTTGATATAATTACCGTTTTCAGTCCTAAATATGCAAAATTTTTCTCTCAAATACCATAAAATTTTAGTTTTAAAAATACATATATATATAGATATATATGTATATATAGAGAGATTTTTTTTACTCATTTAAATAAAGCCCAACATTTTAAACTAATGAATAACCGTTCATTAATTTACTGACTGTAAATTATATATTATATAAAATTAAATATTATAGAAATATTATTGTATATACTAATTTTTATGTAATTTTACCAGATGTAGTCAGTAATTTAAAGAAACAGGAAAAAACTGTAAAACAAAAAAACATTTTTTAGTCCTAAATATACTCAGTTTTTCTCTTAAATACCAGCAAATTTCAGTTTAAAAAATACAAATATATATATATTTAGATTTTTTTTTACTAATTTAAAAAGGTAAAAATAAACGGTTTAATTTTACTGTACAACATTGTAAAAGAATGAATAATACAGATTTTTGATGTGAATGTTGTTGACAGTTTTGGCCTGTTTTTGTTTGTTTGTTTGTTGTTTTGCTGCAGTGCACATGTAAATTACATATTATATACTAAATTATATGCTCTATAAATATTATTATATATAAATATTTTATGTAATTTTACCAGATATAGTCAGTAGTTTAATAAAACAGGAAAAAAACTGTAATATAACTATTTAAAAAACATTTTTCAGTCCTAAATATTCCAATTTTTTCTCCTAAATACCAGCAAATTTCGGTTTTAAAAATATGTAATTTTACAGTCCAACACTGTAAAAGAATGAATTACCGTTTTAAGAAATACAGATTTTTGATGTGAATGTTATTGATTGCTTGGTTCATTTTTGTTTGTTGTTTTGTCACAGTGAACATGTACATTATATATTACATACTAAATTATACATTATATAAATATTATCATATATAATTATAATGTTTTTCTGTAATTTTAATAGATATAGTCAGTAATTTAACAAAACAGGAAAAAACAGTAATACAATATAACCGTTGAAAAATACTACTATATTTTTCAGTCCTAAATATGCCTAATTTTTCTCTCAAACACCAACAAATTTCAGTTTAAAAAATATGGATTTTCTTAATTTAGTTACTTATTTTTATATATGATTTTATTTATTTATTTTACAGATTTAAAGTAAAGTATAATAAAAAAAAAAGCGTAACTTTGCGGTCCAGTATTATTTGAAAAAATACAGATTTTTGATTTGAATGTTATTTTGGCCTGTTTTTTTTATTAGTAACAATTAAATTTAAACATTTTCCCAGTGATTTTACTGGTTAATATCCGTAATTTAACTAAACTGGGGCATGGCCGGCCAACAGTTGATTGGTCGTACACCTAATCGGGTGCTTTCCATTGGCTAATTCGATCTCTACTCTAGTTTGGCGGTGCTGCATTTGGAATACAGGGACGTCACCGGTGCCATAGAGCAATAAGAATAAGATATACGTCGTCCATGGCCACACAGTCCTGATAGGTGAAAACCCTTCTCTGGGGCATGTGAGGTCGAAAACAAAAGCCACATTTGTAGCTGTTCTAACTGTGACAACCAGAGAACAGTGCATCAGGGGACTTGTTCCAGATGGTGACACTGTGCTGTAGGACTTGCTGTACAACCTGGACTCAGATGCATGTTTTCTGTGAGTTTCAAAACAGCTGACCTGAGCATCCGAGGTCAACAGAGAGCTTCAATTACACGTCGGTGGTTTCAGTTTGCATGCATAATCACTTCCAAGCTGTTGCTTTATAAAGACGGTAATTCCCACAGGATGTGACCGCAGCATAAAGCGGGACAGATCCTCCTCTTTCATCTTCCCTCTGCCCTCGTCTTCCTCAGAATTTCTCTCTTGCTTCCACACAAGTGACAACCGCTGTGCCGGTCGCCTGTTCACAAGAGATTCCTTTTATACGCACATTTTTCTAACATGACAGCACAACAACAGACAGGTGTACACTGGTTCTGTCCCCCCCAACACACACACAGCGTTAAGTGTATCTGTCTGAGTGTGGGGGAGGTCCAGGGCCCCCAGGGAACCAATAGCAGGTCAGCGCTGCGAGGCCGCGGAGAGCTGTCAGCCTATTAGAGCGCCGCAGAGGAATTCGATGTGAAACAGAGACCAGCCGACTGACAGAGACACCACACAGCTGCACTGCTGCTGAAAAGCTGCACTTCACTTCCATTTGCCTCCATTGTCAATCTAGTGCACTTCCTGCAGCGTTCGAGTGGTGAAGACAACAGAGCGACAGGCGCTATGCTTTGAGACGATATCTGCAAAAACAAACAGTTTTCTCCTTCACAGAAAATCAATTTGACTCACATAAAGTACAGTAATGTGATTTTCTGCTTGTTAGAGGCAACAATGAGACGCTAGTGTGATTTTAGTTTCCATCAGTGCAAACAATGCACGACTCCCAACACTCACCACCTTCCTTAAAGTTACAGCACAACATCTGGGGAACTGGGATGGAGGGAGAGGTGTGTGTGTGTGTGTGTTTGTGTGTGTGTGTGTGTTGAGATATGAGTGTATTACACACACCTAGTGTTTGCCTTGGCCTCAGAGCTGCAGACTGAGAGCGAAGAGGAGGGGAGTGAAGAACCATGCCCTGCAGTGTTTAGATAATGAGCCGTGTGTGTGTGTGTGTGTGTGTGTGTGTGTGTGTGTGTGTGCTTGGATCGAAGCAGCATGTGGATTCCCTTCCCAGCAGCTAAATGATTTTCATTCTTTCAGCGTGTGAATTGAGACAAGACATTATCGCACATGCCAGTCAGCACTACAACAAGGAGAAATGCCACGGAGGAGCGGCGAGCGACCGGCTTCTGCAGCCACAATGTTTGGCTTCCAAGTTATCTGACGAACGTTTCACACGTTTCGCTCCTAATTCGGTTCACATCCCGAAATTTGCGCGACTTCAGGGGAGGCAGAGACCTCTCTGAATCCATTAAAAACACACACTCATGCCACAGGTGTGGCTTCTTGCGGTGCGACGGGTTGATTGGCAGGCGGTAGAAAGGAGAGGAAGCGAAGATGACAGGACTCTCAGGTGGTGTTAACTCCTGACTGACAGGCAGGCCGCGCCCTCGCTGACGGTTAACCCTTCCCTGCCAAGATTTACTGTTAAATCTGAGCCTTTGATGCTAACATTTGGATTTTTTTAGGTTTAAAATGGAAAAACAATGAGGGCCACATTGACCTTGACTGTGACATGCACGCTCCTGAGCAGTTCATGTGAGATTTTTTTGGATGCATTTCACTATTTGGCGTGTTGACCTCTCAATCGGTGCCCCCTGTTTTTGTTTCAGTCTCACTTTTTTGCTGCCCCCCCCTCCACCCTCCACCTCTCTCTCTCTCTCTCCATCTCGTTGAGTACTATCTTGCATCTGGTCCCTTCTGTCTTCTCCTGTTTCTCCAGAGTGTTTCTGCTGATCCCTGACTTTCCCCTCCGAGTTCCCCAGGGTGTGTGTGCATGAGTGTGTGTATGTGTGTGTATGTGTGCAAAGCCAGGTGTCTGCTCTTTGGGCTGTGTCTGTCAATGGTGTCGGGGTTAGAGGGGAGGGGAGGGGAGGTGGGGGGAGGCGGTTTGTGTATCTGTGTGTGTGAGTAGGAGCTGCCGGGGCACTGTGACCAGGAGCGTCTGGGAGAAATTCCCTGCATTCCCAGGGATCGGCTCGGGATAAAAGCTGCACGGCGCTGCCATGCACCTGGCTGAGAGAGGGAGATACACAGGCGTGACACACACACACACACACACACACACACACACACACACACAGAAGCACGCAAGCACAGGCATCATCTCTGCA